>VSMA01000007.1:2400000-3088711 GCA_009194965.1 Coniochaeta sp. 2T2.1 | reverse complement strand
GCTCGAGTCTGCGTCTTTCGCCCTGTAGCTCGTTACAAAATACCGTCAGGTGGAGTGGCGTCTCTCGTGCCCTGCCGCACTGATAGAGGGGCGTCCAGACGTCCGGGACGCGCCGCTCGAAAAGGAATACTCTCAAGCCTACTTTCCCTATCCGTATCTAGACTAAGAGTAAGTTCTCGTGTTTCCGGAGCGACTTATATTTCTAGAGTGCCTTATCAAAATCCGGGTTGTCGGCTAATTGTATTACCCTCCCTCGTCGTTATATCGTCGCCCGGGCGAGCGCCAGCGCGTCTCCTAGTCCCGTTTGAGTACTTTGTCGCTACCAAGTTCGCCGCACTACCTCCGGGCCTACTCCCCGGACCTCTCACCGCCCTAGCGTCACGGCGCCGAGGCCGCAGGAAATTGACCCACGTGACCCTATCACGTGGCGGACCCAGTGCGGACCCGCGACAAAGAAATATCTTTTACGTTGATTCTGTCCATTATGTTTTGTAGCTCTTCGAGCTACGTCCTGTCATTCAGCCTGCCCGCAACCACGGGATCGAGTCTGTCCATAGCAAATATTATCTCATAAGCCTTACTCTGCTCCCTGCCTGACACTCCCGTGACATTACGTAGCTCCTACCCCTACCGCCATTACTACTGCTGCAATGGCGAACCGCCCGCTACCACCGTTCCTACCGGAAGACGACGAGTCCTTTGCCGCCCACGTGATTGGCCACATTTCCCAATGGTACGAGTATTTCCGCCTCGCTTACGACTACATCGCCCGGAAGGAGACCGACGACCAGGAAGTCTACGCCAAGATCGAACAGCAAGGCCAGAGGATTTTGGAACTAGAAGAGGAAACCCAGCGCCTACAGAAGGAGCTAACGAGCTCCAACGCAGTCGTCAACTATCAGGAAAAGGAACTGGATAAGCTCCGGGATCTTCTTATCGAAGCCAAAGCAGGACGAGCCCTCGCCGAACACCGAGCTAAGTCGCAGACCGCTACCGTAACCGTACCGGCACTCGTCACTACTCCCGGAACCAACACCCCCGTCGACACACAGTCAAATGGCTCCCACCGCCTGTCCGAGAGACTCCCTGACCCGGACAAGTTCGAAGGAGAACGCAAGGATCTACGCCGTTTCGTCTCCCAGATACACGAGAAGATGAAGGCTAATCGCGACCGCTTCCCCACACCCCAGAGCCGTATGGCCTACGTCACCAACCGGCTGAAGGGCCCTGCCTATGCCCAGATCCTCCCGCACGTCAAGGAAGGCGTCTGTCAGCTTTCTGACTACGACAAGATCCTGGACCAGCTGGACCGCGCCTTTGGAGACCCGAACCTCGTCAACAATGCCCGAAACGATCTCTTCCGCCTGCGCCAGTCAAACAAGGACTTCAGCACGTTCTTCGCTGAATTCCAGCGCCTCGCCCTCGAGGGACAGATGTCCGAAGAAGCCCTACCGACGCTCCTGGAACAAGCCATCTCCCGGGAACTGCGCAGTATGCTGCTTCACCACGAGCCGCCCAGTCGGGAATACCACCAGTACGCCGCCTTCCTGCAGAATCTAGAAAACCGCCGTCAACGCTTTAACCAACCCATGCTGACCCCCGGAAGATCTTACACCGCCGCGGCCCCGAGCGCCAACCGGCCGCGGACCACCTCCCCACCCGCGAAGGGACCGGAGACGAGGGCCGAACACGGCGAGCCCATGGACCTCAGCACGCAGCGAGGGTCACGGTTCGTCCCTGGGAGCCGACGAGAGAGAGGAGAATGCTTCCGTTGCGGTTCAAAGAGCCACCGCGTTGCCGATTGCCCCCACCCCGATACTCGCGCCCGCCTGCAAGCCAGAGTGGCCCGTCCCGGATCCCCCGCCGGCTCGTCCTCGTCCAGATCCCGCAGCCCGCGGCCGAGCATTGAGGTCTCGGTAAACGGAGCGAGCCTGCGTTAAGTCGCACACAGGCTCCTACAGAGCGCACAACACGTCACCAACCGAACCGCGCACCAAGAACGTTGAGGATCTCTGCTGCCGCCGCCAAGGGTCTCTCGGTCCGCGAAGAAGAGGATATGAGATCCCACCTGATGATATTACCCGTCACCCTGGAATTAGAAGACCGGAAACTGCCCACCTATGCCCTAGCCGATTCTGGCGCCGAAGGAAAGGGATTTGTTGACCTGAGCTGGGCCGAGAGCCACGAGCTTCCACTGAAGAAACTGAAGAGACCGTTCGCCCTGGAGGTCTTTGACGGCCGAGAATCCGAGAGTGGGAAGGTCACCCACTATGTCACCACCAGCCTGAGGATTGAGGACCACTTTGAGAAAGAGATTAGACTATACGTCACGCAGCTAGCGTATTACCCCGTCATATTAGGAATGCCATGGCTAAAGGAACACGACCCGAGGGTCGGGTTCGCCAGCCATACCTTCACCTTTGACAGCCGGTACTGCCAGAAGAACTGCAACACCCCGGCCCGCCCGTCCAAGATCAGAGCATTGCACGACGTGCCGAGAAGAGACCGCCCGAGCTACCTACCGCCCCGTCCCACCGGACTAGAACACATGGATATCGCGAGAGTTTCTACGCGAGCCTGCTCAGCGTACGCCCGAAGGAACTACCAGATGTTTTCTGTCACTATAGAGGACATTGAACAACAGCTTAGCCAACACGACGCACCGGACCTGGACGAACTACTGCCACCAGAGCTTCGAGACTTCCGTGACGTCTTTTCCCCGAAGGAAGCAGACAAACTACCGCCACACCGTCCGTACGACCACGAGATCAAGCTTATTGAGGGAGCGACACCGCCCTTTGGACCTCTATACCCGATGTCCCGCGACGAGCTGAGGGCCCTTAAGGAATGGCTTGAGGATAACCTGAAGAAGGGCTTCATCCGACCCAGCTCGTCTCCTGCTGCCTCACCAGTACTCTTCGTCAAGAAACCAGGAGGAGGACTCCGCTTCTGTGTGGACTACCGTGCGCTGAACAACATCTCCGTTAAGGACCGCTACCCCCTGCCGCTAACGAAGGAATCCCTCAGTAACCTGAAAGGGATGATGTACTACACGAAGATCGATATTATCTCTGCGTTCAACAACATCCGCATTAAGGAAGGACAAGAATACCTAACGGCTTTCCGTACCCGATTCGGCCTATTTGAGTCACTCGTTATGCCGTTCGGCCTGACCGCAGCGCCAGCAACCTTCCAGAGGTTTATTAACGACACCCTACGAGAATACCTAGACGTTTTCTGCACAGCCTACCTAGATGATATCCTAATTTACAGTCGCACGAGAAAGGAGCACGTCGCTCACGTAAGGAGGGTCCTCGTGGCCCTGCGAGAAGCCGGCTTGTACGCCAAAATCCAGAAGTGCGAGTTCTTCCAGGATAAGACCACCTTCCTCGGAGTGATCGTAGGCCGAGAAGGAATCCAAATGGACCCGAAGAAGATCGAGACGATCGTCAACTGGAAAACGCCCGCCTGCCTGACCGATGTGCAAGCCTTTATCGGCTTCGGGAACTTCTACCGACGCTTCATCCAAGGGTTCTCGAATATCATCGCCCCGCTAGTCAACCTCACTAAGAAGGGGGTGAAGTTCAACTGGGATAAGAACTGCGAAGACGCATTCAACCGACTGAAGACTGCTTTCACGACCGCTCCCGTCCTGGCCCCGTTCGATTGGGAAAGAGAGATTATCTTGGAAACCGACGCTTCCGATTTCGTGTCGGCCGGTGTGCTATCGCAGTACGGCGATGACGGCATTTTACGGCCTGTTGCCTTCTTCTCAAAGAAGCACTCAGTAACGGAGTGCAACTACGAGATCTACGATAAGGAGCTCCTGGCAATTATTCGCTGTTTCGAGGAATGGCGCCCGGAACTGGAGGGAACGAGCTCCCCGATCAAGGTCATCACAGACCACCGGAACCTAGAATACTTCACAACGACGAAACTCCTGAACCGCAGACAGGCCCGCTGGTCCGAATTCCTCTCCAGGTTCAACTTCAAGATCACTTACCGTCCCGGCAAACAAGGAGCGAAGCCTGACGCTCTGACCAGGAGGTCAGAGGACCTCCCGAAGGAGGGAGATGAGCGCCTCCTACACCAGAGCCAGGTAGTACTGAAGAGCCACAACTTCGAGGAACCAGTACAGCTAAGAGCCACGACGCGCTCAAGCACAAGGAGACCAGAGACCGCAGCTACGGAACCAGACCCTGAACCAGTCCGCCCCGTCCGCTTACGAGAGAGAACTGCTCCGTTACTGCCCCCACCGGTGAAAGCACTGTTCGAACAAGGGTACGAGTCCGACGAAGTACTACGGTCTATACTGAAGGCCTTAGAGGAGAACCACGCCCGCCACCCGCGTATCACCCTGGCCGAGTGTGAGAACAGACACGGATACCTGTACTATCGAGACCGGCTGTACGTCCCTGAACATCAAGAGCTGCTCGCTGAGCTTGTACGCTCGTACCACGAGAGCCCGGTCACCGGACATATGGGCCGAGCGAGAACCTACGAGGCCATTTCGAGAGAATACTACTGGCCGGGTATACTATCCTATATCGAGCGATGGGTCAGAAACTGCCACACCTGTAAGCGAATCACCGTCTCCAGAGAAGCACGCCAGGGGGTACTCAAGCCCCTACCGATCCCCGACCGAGCCTGGCAGGATATCTCCATGGACTTCATCACACAACTGCCCGAAAGCGATGGGTACGACGCGATCCTTGTCGTAGTGGACCGTCTGACGAAGATGAAGCACTTTATAGCTTGTAAAGGAACCTGTGATGCCGAGGAAGTCGCCCGCCTGTACACGAAGCATGTCTGGAAGATCCACGGCCTCCCTAAGACAATTGTTTCCGACCGCGGAGCCCAATTCGTGTCCGCGTTCTGGAGGCACCTGATCCGCCGCCTAGGAATCCAAGCCCTGCTATCGACTGCATACCACCCGGAGACAGATGGCCAGACCGAGATCGCGAACGCTTTCCTGGAACAGTACTTGCGTGGTCAAGTCTCTTACCTCCAAGACGACTGGTCGAGATGGCTGCCCCTTGCCGAGTTCGCCCTGAACAACGCCATCAACGAGAGCACCGGCACGACACCGTTCTTCGCCAATTACGGCTTCCACCCCCGCCTGGGATTCGAACCTGTACAGCCTGGACCACGGCGCGCCGCTCGCGACTCCGAGGAGTTGGTCCTGAAGATGAAAACGATCCACGAGTACCTGCAATCCGAGATCTGCCTTGCCCAAGCCCGCCAGGAGGAATACGCCAACCGGAAAAGGAGACCTGCCCGCCGTTACCAAGAAGGCCAGGAAGTATGGCTAGACGCCCGCCATATCAAGACCGGCCGCCCGCAGAAGAAGCTCGACTGGAAACTACTCGGACCGTTCAGGATCACCGAAGTCGTCAGCCCGTATGCCTACCGCCTGGAACTGCCTGCGTCTATGAGGATACACCCTGTCTTCCATGTCAGCCTGCTCCGGCCCGCTGCCACCGATCCCTTGCCTGGCCAGCGCCACGCCCCTCCCCCTCCAGTAGAGGTGGATGGCATCGAAGAATTCGAGGTCGAGGACATCCTGGACTCCCGTTGGGAGAGGAGAGGCCGGGGTCGCCCTCGGTTGAAGTACACTGTCAAGTGGGTTGGATACGACGATCCCACCGAAGCACCCGCCGAGCACCTGGAGAACGCACAGGAGATCGTCCGCAACTTTCACCGCCGGTACCCGAACAAGCCTAGACCGTAACCGCGTCGTCGGAGCTCCGCCCTAGAGGAGGGGAGTACTGTCACGGCGCCGAGGCCGCAGGAAATTGACCCACGTGACCCTATCACGTGGCGGACCCAGTGCGGACCCGCGACAAAGAAATATCTTTTACGTTGATTCTGTCCATTATGTTTTGTAGCTCTTCGAGCTACGTCCTGTCATTCAGCCTGCCCGCAACCACGGGATCGAGTCTGTCCATAGCAAATATTATCTCATAAGCCTTACTCTGCTCCCTGCCTGACACTCCCGTGACACCTAGCCGTTCCGTAGTTGCTCCTAGTTATTCGTCTCCTATCGCTATCGGCGGCGGCCGCGGAGCCGTATTACTATCGCCGCGTACGCATCCCGGATCTACGCCGCTCTCCCTATACCCTATAGCCGGGTCTCGAAGTCGGCTAGCCTCTTATTGAAGTAGAGATCGATAGGCGGGACCGCCGATTCGGTCTCTAGGCTTCTAACTAGCGTAGCTCTATACGCCCCTACTACGATCCTTAGGCTCCTCGATTACGCCGGGTGGAGTTTCCTCGCGATCCCTTGCTGCTTATCTGTCGTTGGTATATGCCATACGGCCGCTCTGTAGGCGATAGCGCTACGGATCACCTTCGTATAGATCTCTCTCGCCCGGATAAGACTGTATCTGTCACGGCGCTGAGGCCCCAGGTAATTGAGCCACGTGACCCTGTCACGTGGTAGGCCTAGTGCCGGCCCGCGACAAAGAAATATCTTTATATTGATTCTGTCCATTATATTTTGTAGCTCTTCGAGCTACGTCTTATCATCAGCCTGCCCGCAACCACGGGATTGAGTCTGTCCGTAGCAAATACCATCTGTTTAGCCTTACTCCGCTCTCAGCCTGACAGTCCCGTGACATTACGTAGCTCCTACCCCTACCGCCATCACTACTGCTGCAATGGCGAACCGCCCGCTACCACCGTTCCTGCCGGAAGACGACGAGTCCTTTGCCGCCCACGTAATGGGGCATATTTCCCAATGGTACGAGTATTTCCGCCTGGCTTACGACTATATCGCCCGGAAGGAGACCGACGACCAGGAAGTCTACGCCAAGATCGAACAGCAAGGCCAGAGGATCTTGGAACTAGAAGAGGAAACCCAGCGCTTACAGAAGGAGCTGACGAGCTCCAACGCAGTCGCCAACTATCAGGAGAAGGAACTGGATAAGCTCCGGGATCTTCTTATCGAAGCCAAAGCGGGACGAGTCCTCGCCGAACACCGAGCTAAGTCGCAGACCGCTACCGTCACCGTACCGGCACTCGTCACTACCCCCGGAACCAACACCCCCGTCGACACACAATCCAATGGCTCCCAGCGCCTGTCCGAGAGACTCCCTGACCCCGACAAGTTCGAAGGAGAACGCAAGGACCTACGCCGCTTCGTCTCCCAGATACACGAGAAGATGAAGGCTAACCGCGACCGCTTCCCCACACCCCAGAGCCGTATGGCCTATGTTACCAACCGACTGAAGGGCCCTGCCTATGCCCAGATTCTCCCGCACATCAAGGAAGGCGTCTGTCAGCTTTCCGACTACGACAAGATCCTGGACCAGCTGGACCGCGCCTTTGGAGACCCGAACCTCGTCAACAATGCCCGAAACGACCTCTTCCGCCTGCGCCAATCAAACAAGGACTTCAGCACGTTCTTCGCCGAATTCCAGCGCCTCGCCCTCGAGGGACAGATGTCAGAAGAAGCCCTACCGACGCTCCTAGAACAAGCCATCTCCCGAGAACTGCGTAGCATGCTGCTTCACCACGAACCGCCCAGTCGGGAATATCACCAGTACGCTGCCTTCCTACAGAATCTAGAAAACCGCCGTCAACGCTTTAACCAACCCGTGCCGACCCTTGGAAGATCTTACACCGCCCCGGCCCCGAGCACCAACCGGCCGCAGACCATCTCCCCGCCCGCGAAGGGACCGGAGACGAGGGCCGAACGCGGCGAGCCTATGGACCTCAGCGCGCAGCGAGGGTCACGGTTCGTCCCTGGAGGCCGACGAGAGAGAGGAGAATGCTTCCGTTGCGGTTCTCAGAGCCACCGCGTTGCCGATTGCCCCCACCCCGATACTCGCTCCCGCCTACAAGCCAGAGTGGCCCGTTCCGGTTCCCCCGCCAGCTTGTCCTCGTCCAGATCCCGCAGCCGAGCATTGAGGTCTCGGTAAACGGAGCGAGCCTGCGTTAAGTCGCACACAGGCTCCTATAGAGCGCACAACACGACACCAACCGAACCGCGCACTAAGAACGCTGAAGATCTCTGCTGCCGCCGTCAAGGGTCTCTCGGTCCGCGAAGAAGAGGACATGAGATCCCACCTAATGATATTACCCGCCACCCTGGAATTAGGAGACCGGAAACTGCCTACCTACGCCTTAGCCGACTCTGGCGCCGAAGGAAAGGGATTTGTTGACCAGAGCTGGGCCGAGAGCCACGAGCTCCCGCTAAAGAAACTGAAGAGACCGTTCGCCCTGGAGGTCTTTGACGGCCGAGAATCCGAGAGTGGGAAGGTCACCCACTATGTTATCACCAGCCTGAGGATTGAGGACCACTTCGAGAAAGAGATCAGACTATACGTCACGCAGCTAGCGTATTACCCCGTCATACTAGGAATGCCATGGCTAAAGGAACACGACCCGAGGGTCGGGTTCGCCAGCCATACCTTCACCTTTGACAGCCAGTACTGCCAGAAGAACTGCAACACCCCCGCCCGCCCGTCCAAGATCAGAGCATTGCACGACGTGCCGAAAAGAGACCGCCCGACCTACCTACCGCCCCGCCCCACCGGACTAGAACACATGGATATCGCAGAAGTTTCAATGCGAGCCTGCTCAGCGTACGCCCGAAGGAACTACCAGATGTTTTCTGTCACCATAGAAGACATAGAACAACAGCTTAGCCAACACGACGCACCGGACCTGGAAGAACTACTGCCACTAGAGCTTCGAGACTTCCGTGACGTCTTTTCCCCGAAGGAAGCAGACAAGCTACCGCCACACCGTCGGTACGACCACGAGATCAAGCTTATTGAGGGAGCGACACCGCCCTTTGGACCTCTGTACCCGATGTCCCGCGACGAGCTGAGGGCCCTTAAGGAATGGCTTGAGGATAACCTAAAGAAAGGCTTCATCCGACCCAGCTCGTCTCCTGCTGCCTCGCCAGTACTCTTCGTCAAGAAACCAGGAGGAGGACTCCGCTTCTGTGTGGACTACCGTGCGCTGAACAACATCTCCGTCAAGGACCGCTACCCCCTGCCGCTAACGAAGGAATCCCTCAGCAACTTGAAAGGGATGATGTACTACACGAAGATCGACATTATCTCTGCGTTCAACAACATCCGTATCAAGGAAGGACAAGAATACCTGACGGCTTTCCGTACCCGGTTCGGCCTGTTCGAGTCACTCGTTATGCCGTTCGGCCTGACCGCAGCGCCAGCAACCTTCCAGAGGTTTATTAACGACACCCTGCGAGAGTACCTAGACGTTTTCTGCACAGCCTACCTAGATGATATCCTGATTTACAGTCGCACGAGAAAGGAGCACATCGCTCATGTAAGGAAGGTCCTCGCGGCCCTGCGAGAAGCCGGCTTGTACGCCAAGATCCAGAAGTGCGAGTTCTTCCAGGACAAGACCACCTTCCTCGGAGTGATCGTGGGCCGAGAAGGAATCCAGATGGACCCGAAGAAGATCGAGACGATCGTCAACTGGAAAACGCCCGCCTGCCTGACCGATGTACAAGCCTTTATCGGCTTCGGGAACTTCTACCGACGCTTCATCCAAGGGTTCTCGAAGATCATCGCCCCGCTAGTCAACCTCACTAAGAAGGGGGTGAAGTTCAACTGGGATAAGAACTGCGAAGAGGCATTCAACCGACTGAAGACTGCTTTCACGACCGCGCCCGTCCTGGCCCCGTTCGATTGGGAAAGAGAGATCATCTTGGAAACCGACGCTTCCGATTTCGTGTCGGCCGGTGTGCTATCGCAGTACGGCGATGACGGCATTTTACGGCCTGTTGCTTTCTTCTCAAAGAAGCACTCGGTAACGGAGTGTAACTACGAGATCTACGATAAGGAACTCCTGGCAATTATTCGCTGTTTCGAGGAATGGCGCCCGGAACTGGAGGGAACGAGCTCCCCGATCAAGGTCATTACAGACCACCGGAACCTAGAATACTTCACGACGACGAAACTCCTGAACCGCAGACAAGCCCGCTGGTCCGAATTCCTCTCCAGGTTCAACTTCAAGATTACTTACCGTCCCGGCAAACAAGGAGCGAAGCCTGACGCTCTGACCAGGAGGTCAGAGGACCTCCCGAAGGAGGGAGATGAGCGCCTGCTACACCAGAGCCAGGTAGTACTGAAGAGCCACAACTTCGAGGAACCCACCCCGCCCAGCAAGAGACGAGTCAGATTCACAGAGGAACCAGTACAGCTAAGAGCTACGACACGCTCAAGCACAAGGAGACCAGAGACCGCAGCCACGGAACCAGACCCTGAGCCAGTCCGCCCCGTCCGCTCACGAGAGAGAACTGCTCCGTTACTGCCCCCACCGGTGAAAGCACTGTTCGAACAAGGGTACGAGTCCGACGAAACACTACGGTCCATACTGAAGGCCCTAGAGGAGAACCACGCCCGCCACCCGCGTATCACCCTAGCCGAGTGCGAGAACAGACACGGATACCTGTACTATCGAGACCGGCTGTACGTCCCTGAACATCAAGAACTGCTCGCTGAGCTTGTACGCTCGTACCACGAGAGCCCGGTCACCGGACACATGGGCCGAGCGAGAACTTACGAGGCCATTTCGAGAGAATACTACTGGCCGGGTATGCTATCCTATATCGAGCGATGGGTCAGAAACTGCCACACCTGCAAGCGAAGCACCGTCTCCAGAGAAGCACGCCAGGGGGTACTCAAACCTTTACCGATTCCCGACCGAGCCTGGCAGGATATCTCCATGGACTTCATCACACACCTACCCGAAAGCGATGGGTACGACGCGATCCTCGTCGTAGTAGACCGTCTGACGAAGATGAAGCACTTCATAGCTTGCAAAGGAACCTGTGATGCCGAGGAAGTCGCCCGCCTGTACACCAAGCATGTCTGGAAGATACATGGCCTCCCCAAGACAATTGTTTCCGACCGTGGAGCCCAATTCGTGTCCGCGTTCTGGAGGCACCTGATCCGCCGCCTAGGAATCAAAGCCCTGCTATCGACTGCATACCACCCGGAGACAGATGGCCAGACCGAGATCGCGAACGCTTTCCTGGAACAGTACCTGCGTGGTCAGGTCTCTTACCTCCAAGACGACTGGTCGAGATGGCTACCCCTTGCCGAGTTCGCCCTGAATAACGCCATCAACGAGAGCACCGGCACGACACCGTTCTTCGCCAATTACGGCTTCCACCCCCGCCTAGGATTCGAACCTGTACAGCCTGGACCACAGCGCGCCGCTCGCGACTCTGAGGAGTTGGTCCTCAAGATGAAAACGATCCACGAGTACCTGCAATCCGAGATCTGTCTCGCCCAAGCCCGCCAAGAGGAGTACGCCAACCGGAAAAGGAGACCTGCCCGCCGTTACCAAGAAGGCCAGGAAGTGTGGCTAGACGCCCGCAATATTAAGACTGCCCGACCGCAGAAGAAGCTCGACTGGAAACTACTCGGACCGTTCAGGATCGCCGAAGTCGTCAGCCCGTATGCCTACCGTCTGGAGCTGCCTGCGTCTATGAGGATACACCCTGTCTTTCATGTCAGCCTGCTCCGACCCGCTGCCACCGATCCCTTGCCTGGTCAGTGCCATGCTCCTCCTCCCCCAGTGGAGGTGGACGGCATCGAAGAATTCGAGGTCGAGGACATCCTGGACTCCCGCTGGGAGAGGAGAGGCCGGGGCGGCCCTCGGTTAAAGTATACTGTCAAGTGGGTTGGATACGACGATCCCACCGAAGCACCCGCCGAGCACCTGGAGAACGCACAGGAGATCGTCCGCAACTTTCACCGCCGGTACCCGAACAAGCCCAGACCGTAACTGCGTCGTCGGAGCTCCGCCCTAGAGGAGGGGAGTACTGTCACGGCGCTGAGGCCCCAGGTAATTGAGCCACGTGACCCTGTCACGTGGTAGGCCTAGTGCGGGCCCGCGACAAAGAAATATCTTTATATTGATTCTGTCCATTATATTTTGTAGCTCTTCGAGCTACGTCTTATCATCAGCCTGCCCGCAACCACGGGATTGAGTCTGTCCGTAGCAAATACCATCTGTTTAGCCTTACTCCGCTCTCAGCCTGACAGTCCCGTGACAGTATCCCTATATCGACTTCGCGAGTTTGTTTAGTACAAGCTACTGTATCGCAAGTTTCTTGTTGATCTGCTTGAGCTAGGTATGCTACCGGAGTTTCCGGTCCAGCCAGATACCGAGGAATCTTGCGGACTCGACTGGTGCGACCTTGGCTATCCTTAGGCAAACCCCTTGTCGCGGGGCCGCGTAGGTACGGCTGAAGTGAAAGAACTCACTCTTTTCAGGGGCGAAATCCATTCCCCTTATCGCCGCCCACCGTTGGTATACCCCCTATACGTTTTGGAGTTAGTAGCAGTTATCTATTTCGTCTCGGCCGAATACCATAAGGTTCGTATCGTCTGCAAATCTTATTACTAGGAGACTTGGGTCTTACGCAAGCGCCTAATAAAGAGAGGCGATATAGAGTAAGAATAGGATAGGCGATAGCGGCGACCCCTATAAAACGCCGGCCTTGAGGTTAATCGGTACTAATACCTCTCCGTCAAAGTATAGCTGTACGGTCCGTTCTGTCAAAGTAGCTACGGACCTACGATGTGACCTATCGTAGGTATCCTAAGTCTCGGAGCGTATCGATTAGCCTTGTATGGTTGACCGTATCGAAAGCACCTTTGATATCCAGTTAGAGGAGCGTTACTATTCCTCCTTTCCGCTACGTAGTCCTTGCCGCGTCTATGACGAACCGTATCGCTACCTCTATAGATCTCCCCGGGCGATTTCCTATCTGCCCGTCGGGTAAGAGCCCGTTCTCCTCCGCTACTTGTATTACGCGGCGCCTAATTAGTACCTCGATAACCTTTCCGATCGTACTAAAGAGCGCGATCGGGCGGTATCCGCCCGCCGTTTGGTACTAGTCCGTTGTCTTTCCGGGCTTGCGGAGTATTACTATCTCTGCTACTCTGAATCGTCGAGGGAAGTAAGAAAGCGCAAAGCTCGCGGAAGCGAGCGTAGCGA
The DNA here is from genome assembly GCA_009194965.1 of Coniochaeta sp. 2T2.1. Classification (NCBI taxonomy): domain Eukaryota; kingdom Fungi; phylum Ascomycota; class Sordariomycetes; order Coniochaetales; family Coniochaetaceae; genus Coniochaeta; species Coniochaeta sp. 2T2.1. Next base: position 3,075,718 of record VSMA01000007.1, on the reverse strand, counting down.
TCGCCTCCGCTACCGGCCTGCCGTAGGCCTTAAGGAATCCGACGGGGAAGTTATCCTCTGTTCCTAGTACCTTCCACGCCCCTGTATCTTATAGTACTTTCGTTACCTCCTCTGCGCTAACCGTTATCTCAATTGGTATTAGCTTGCTATAAGCCGCCTCTTCTGCGATATCTGAGAGGTCCGCCTCGCGGTTAGGAAAGAACCTCTCCGCGAGGACCCAGGCCTTCTCTACGTATTCTACGGCCAGCTAGGCGCCGGGCGTATCACTCCTAAGCGGCGGGATCGTTGACGCCTCCGGCGAGACGTAGCTCCTAAATCTTGCCCATCTTTCTAGCCTCCAGATCGACGAGTTGTCGCTTAAAGTCTCGGCTACTAGACGCCGCTAGTATTTCGTTTGCGCCTACTTGATCACCTTCTTCTGTTAGGAGCAGGCTCCCTATAGACCTTTCTATGTGTACCGGGATAGTACCGCCCGGTATCGCTTCCTCGCCGCCTTAGCCTCGGCCACCGTCCCTTCGACCTTTTCGCTCTACTACCCTGCTTTACGTCCTATGCCTATCTTTTTCCTCGGCGCCGCCAATTCCGCGATCCTCGTAAGCTATCTTACGAGCGAATCCGCCGCCTTATCTATCTTTTCCTTTATCGAGAGGTCTTGTAGGAACTCTACGTTTATAGCTTCTGCCGTAGCGAGACTCCTATCGAGATTCTTCCAGTTCTAGCCTTTGCTAGTGTTACGTCCCAGCTACGGCTCTCTCCCGTTATACCGGATAAACTACGCGTAGTAGTCAGAGCTAGTATAGCTTAGATCCCCGCAGAACTCTATCTAGCTGCTATCCGTAGCCTACGCTAGATCGATCGTTAAGTTACGGTCTCCCCGCTTCGTCCTAGTCGGCTCCCCCTACGGGGTAACGAGGTAAAGGTCCCAGCGTTTAGCGAGCTCTAGTAGGTCCCCTGCCCCCCGGGACTCCCTGTCCTCTTTATCCCAAAAGGGGTAGTAGAGGTTGAAGTCCCCGACGAGTATGTTACGGCCTCTCGGTTCCGTCGATTTCAACTCGTAGATCGGGCTAACCTACTATTCGGTCGCGACCCTAATTGGTAAGTATATCGACCAGACCGTGATCGCCTCGCCTCTGTAGCCGAATGTAATACTATACCAGTCTCGTCCTACCTGCTGCTTTTACGAGGCGATTACGTATCGTTTGTATACGTATATCGTAGCTCTCCTACTTCCGTACACCCTATAGTACCTCTCCGCGCTCAGGTAGTACGTTGTTTTGAGCTACGGGTTGATCTACAGCTCTTGTATCGCGATAATATCGTACTCTTCCCTATCCTCAAGCGCTACCGTCGTCGGCGCCTTACTTCCTACCGTATTCCAGTAGACGATTCTGAGTATCATTACTAGATGCTAGGTAGTTGTTGCGTCTGGGTTGGCCTACTACCTTGCCTCTATAGGAGTTGCGAAATCGGCGTAGCCCCGAGGGTCGGCTGTAGCGGGAGCCGGTCTACGCGCGGTCGGCCTCTCGCCCAGGGGGCTAGCGGCGATATGCCCGGCGCCCGCCTCTTGCGCTATCGCTATACCTACCAGCCGCCTTCCTCGCTCAGCGTAGTATCGCCGTAGCTACTCGCAGTACCGGACGACGGGATTGTCGACCCGCTTCCGGTTACTACGAACTACCTTAGCCGGTATTAGTATACCTCTTCGATCTTCGCGCGGTAGGCCTTCGCGGTTAGGCAGCCCCGTTCCCACGATCCGTGCCTACTACCATAGTTGACGCACTTCTTCTTTCCGTTGGGCCCCTTCTAGGGGCAGCTCGTCTCACTATCCCGGTGCGCCACTCCGGCGTAGCAGCCGCAGCGCGCCTATTTCGAATAGTACCGCGCGATATAGCCCAAACCGTAGCACCTATAATACTGGCGGAACTGTAGCTCTATCGCATACGGCTCGTAATAGAAGATCTAGGCCTCCCAGATCAGTCCCTCGTCGTAGAGGACCTTAGTTGCCTCCACATCGTTTAGGTATATAACTAGCGATACCCGAGGGTTACCCGTGTCCTTATGGAACATTGGTTTGGCCCTTATAATTGCCTTCCCGTTTATCTTCTGTAGTTCTTAGAGGAGATTCTGGGCTGCCTTTAGCGGTCCCGCCGGCACTCCCTTTACGAGTACGGCGTACTCGCGTCGAGTCGCTTAGACGGTTAGTCCAAACGCGTCCTATACCTATTGTCTTTCCGTATACTTCTTTATAGCGTCGCGGAAGGTGACGACTATATCGCCGTTCGGTATCCTCCGAGCGGCAACCGCCGCGTTACTTCCAATCGCCTTATTAATCGCTTCGAGGGTATCTTTTGTTGCCCGGTTACGGATATCGGGCGTAACGTCTTTCGCCCGGATAATTACTTCCCTCGGGGTTTTAGCCGGAACTACTATCTGCGGCTCCTATGCTAGGGCGCCAGTACCGATACCAGCGCCTGCGGCCTGGGCCCATGTCTGTTGTGGGGCGTTTACTACTATAGGTACGCCGCCTAGCTCTGCGATCGTTTCCTTGACCGTCCTCTTGATTATCTCGTCTGTCTCGCTCGGTATGAGTCCGTCCTCAGGGCGTTGTTTAGCCTGCGTCTGCTTTGCTTCGTCGATCACCTTTCCCATTACGCCCTTTAGGGCCTCCGCCACCTCCTCTTCTTTGCCTAGGATCACCAAGCCTGCGATTGTCTTTATCAACTCGTCGATAGCGTCCGTCTATTACTTCCCGTCCTCGCTACGCGTCTACGACGCGTCCGCTAGGGGCGGTCCGTACGCGCTCCTGCCTACTTGCGGGTGGTGGCGGCTCTGAACGATACTACGCGTTCCCGCGTCGACGATCATCGGGTTCGCTATCGTACGCTACGTCGTCGTTACGCGATCGATACAAGTACGTAGAATAGGATAAACGGCGTCGCCGGATTCAATTCCGGCGTCCAAAATAGATTATCTCTGTCACGGCGCTGAGGCCCCAGGTAATTGAGCCACGTGACCCTGTCACGTGGTAGGCCTAGTGCGGGCCCGCGACAAAGAAATATCTTTATATTGATTCTGTCCATTATATTTTGTAGCTCTTCGAGCTACGTCTTATCATCAGCCTGCCCGCAACCACGGGATTGAGTCTGTCCGTAGCAAATACCATCTGTTTAGCCTTACTCCGCTCTCAGCCTGACAGTCCCGTGACATTACGTAGCTCCTACCCCTACCGCCATCACTACTGCTGCAATGGCGAACCGCCCGCTACCACCGTTCCTGCCGGAAGACGACGAGTCCTTTGCCGCCCACGTAATGGGGCATATTTCCCAATGGTACGAGTATTTCCGCCTGGCTTACGACTATATCGCCCGGAAGGAGACCGACGACCAGGAAGTCTACGCCAAGATCGAACAGCAAGGCCAGAGGATCTTGGAACTAGAAGAGGAAACCCAGCGCTTACAGAAGGAGCTGACGAGCTCCAACGCAGTCGCCAACTATCAGGAGAAGGAACTGGATAAGCTCCGGGATCTTCTTATCGAAGCCAAAGCGGGACGAGTCCTCGCCGAACACCGAGCTAAGTCGCAGACCGCTACCGTCACCGTACCGGCACTCGTCACTACCCCCGGAACCAACACCCCCGTCGACACACAATCCAATGGCTCCCAGCGCCTGTCCGAGAGACTCCCTGACCCCGACAAGTTCGAAGGAGAACGCAAGGACCTACGCCGCTTCGTCTCCCAGATACACGAGAAGATGAAGGCTAACCGCGACCGCTTCCCCACACCCCAGAGCCGTATGGCCTATGTTACCAACCGACTGAAGGGCCCTGCCTATGCCCAGATTCTCCCGCACATCAAGGAAGGCGTCTGTCAGCTTTCCGACTACGACAAGATCCTGGACCAGCTGGACCGCGCCTTTGGAGACCCGAACCTCGTCAACAATGCCCGAAACGACCTCTTCCGCCTGCGCCAATCAAACAAGGACTTCAGCACGTTCTTCGCCGAATTCCAGCGCCTCGCCCTCGAGGGACAGATGTCAGAAGAAGCCCTACCGACGCTCCTAGAACAAGCCATCTCCCGAGAACTGCGTAGCATGCTGCTTCACCACGAACCGCCCAGTCGGGAATATCACCAGTACGCTGCCTTCCTACAGAATCTAGAAAACCGCCGTCAACGCTTTAACCAACCCGTGCCGACCCTTGGAAGATCTTACACCGCCCCGGCCCCGAGCACCAACCGGCCGCAGACCATCTCCCCGCCCGCGAAGGGACCGGAGACGAGGGCCGAACGCGGCGAGCCTATGGACCTCAGCGCGCAGCGAGGGTCACGGTTCGTCCCTGGAGGCCGACGAGAGAGAGGAGAATGCTTCCGTTGCGGTTCTCAGAGCCACCGCGTTGCCGATTGCCCCCACCCCGATACTCGCTCCCGCCTACAAGCCAGAGTGGCCCGTTCCGGTTCCCCCGCCAGCTTGTCCTCGTCCAGATCCCGCAGCCCGCAGCCGAGCATTGAGGTCTCGGTAAACGGAGCGAGCCTGCGTTAAGTCGCACACAGGCTCCTATAGAGCGCACAACACGACACCAACCGAACCGCGCACTAAGAACGCTGAAGATCTCTGCTGCCGCCGTCAAGGGTCTCTCGGTCCGCGAAGAAGAGGACATGAGATCCCACCTAATGATATTACCCGCCACCCTGGAATTAGGAGACCGGAAACTGCCTACCTACGCCTTAGCCGACTCTGGCGCCGAAGGAAAGGGATTTGTTGACCAGAGCTGGGCCGAGAGCCACGAGCTCCCGCTAAAGAAACTGAAGAGACCGTTCGCCCTGGAGGTCTTTGACGGCCGAGAATCCGAGAGTGGGAAGGTCACCCACTATGTTATCACCAGCCTGAGGATTGAGGACCACTTCGAGAAAGAGATCAGACTATACGTCACGCAGCTAGCGTATTACCCCGTCATACTAGGAATGCCATGGCTAAAGGAACACGACCCGAGGGTCGGGTTCGCCAGCCATACCTTCACCTTTGACAGCCAGTACTGCCAGAAGAACTGCAACACCCCCGCCCGCCCGTCCAAGATCAGAGCATTGCACGACGTGCCGAAAAGAGACCGCCCGACCTACCTACCGCCCCGCCCCACCGGACTAGAACACATGGATATCGCAGAAGTTTCAATGCGAGCCTGCTCAGCGTACGCCCGAAGGAACTACCAGATGTTTTCTGTCACCATAGAAGACATAGAACAACAGCTTAGCCAACACGACGCACCGGACCTGGAAGAACTACTGCCACTAGAGCTTCGAGACTTCCGTGACGTCTTTTCCCCGAAGGAAGCAGACAAGCTACCGCCACACCGTCGGTACGACCACGAGATCAAGCTTATTGAGGGAGCGACACCGCCCTTTGGACCTCTGTACCCGATGTCCCGCGACGAGCTGAGGGCCCTTAAGGAATGGCTTGAGGATAACCTAAAGAAAGGCTTCATCCGACCCAGCTCGTCTCCTGCTGCCTCGCCAGTACTCTTCGTCAAGAAACCAGGAGGAGGACTCCGCTTCTGTGTGGACTACCGTGCGCTGAACAACATCTCCGTCAAGGACCGCTACCCCCTGCCGCTAACGAAGGAATCCCTCAGCAACTTGAAAGGGATGATGTACTACACGAAGATCGACATTATCTCTGCGTTCAACAACATCCGTATCAAGGAAGGACAAGAATACCTGACGGCTTTCCGTACCCGGTTCGGCCTGTTCGAGTCACTCGTTATGCCGTTCGGCCTGACCGCAGCGCCAGCAACCTTCCAGAGGTTTATTAACGACACCCTGCGAGAGTACCTAGACGTTTTCTGCACAGCCTACCTAGATGATATCCTGATTTACAGTCGCACGAGAAAGGAGCACATCGCTCATGTAAGGAAGGTCCTCGCGGCCCTGCGAGAAGCCGGCTTGTACGCCAAGATCCAGAAGTGCGAGTTCTTCCAGGACAAGACCACCTTCCTCGGAGTGATCGTGGGCCGAGAAGGAATCCAGATGGACCCGAAGAAGATCGAGACGATCGTCAACTGGAAAACGCCCGCCTGCCTGACCGATGTACAAGCCTTTATCGGCTTCGGGAACTTCTACCGACGCTTCATCCAAGGGTTCTCGAAGATCATCGCCCCGCTAGTCAACCTCACTAAGAAGGGGGTGAAGTTCAACTGGGATAAGAACTGCGAAGAGGCATTCAACCGACTGAAGACTGCTTTCACGACCGCGCCCGTCCTGGCCCCGTTCGATTGGGAAAGAGAGATCATCTTGGAAACCGACGCTTCCGATTTCGTGTCGGCCGGTGTGCTATCGCAGTACGGCGATGACGGCATTTTACGGCCTGTTGCTTTCTTCTCAAAGAAGCACTCGGTAACGGAGTGTAACTACGAGATCTACGATAAGGAACTCCTGGCAATTATTCGCTGTTTCGAGGAATGGCGCCCGGAACTGGAGGGAACGAGCTCCCCGATCAAGGTCATTACAGACCACCGGAACCTAGAATACTTCACGACGACGAAACTCCTGAACCGCAGACAAGCCCGCTGGTCCGAATTCCTCTCCAGGTTCAACTTCAAGATTACTTACCGTCCCGGCAAACAAGGAGCGAAGCCTGACGCTCTGACCAGGAGGTCAGAGGACCTCCCGAAGGAGGGAGATGAGCGCCTGCTACACCAGAGCCAGGTAGTACTGAAGAGCCACAACTTCGAGGAACCCACCCCGCCCAGCAAGAGACGAGTCAGATTCACAGAGGAACCAGTACAGCTAAGAGCTACGACACGCTCAAGCACAAGGAGACCAGAGACCGCAGCCACGGAACCAGACCCTGAGCCAGTCCGCCCCGTCCGCTCACGAGAGAGAACTGCTCCGTTACTGCCCCCACCGGTGAAAGCACTGTTCGAACAAGGGTACGAGTCCGACGAAACACTACGGTCCATACTGAAGGCCCTAGAGGAGAACCACGCCCGCCACCCGCGTATCACCCTAGCCGAGTGCGAGAACAGACACGGATACCTGTACTATCGAGACCGGCTGTACGTCCCTGAACATCAAGAACTGCTCGCTGAGCTTGTACGCTCGTACCACGAGAGCCCGGTCACCGGACACATGGGCCGAGCGAGAACTTACGAGGCCATTTCGAGAGAATACTACTGGCCGGGTATGCTATCCTATATCGAGCGAGATGGGTCAGAAACTGCCACACCTGCAAGCGAAGCACCGTCTCCAGAGAAGCACGCCAGGGGGTACTCAAACCTTTACCGATTCCCGACCGAGCCTGGCAGGATATCTCCATGGACTTCATCACACACCTACCCGAAAGCGATGGGTACGACGCGATCCTCGTCGTAGTAGACCGTCTGACGAAGATGAAGCACTTCATAGCTTGCAAAGGAACCTGTGATGCCGAGGAAGTCGCCCGCCTGTACACCAAGCATGTCTGGAAGATACATGGCCTCCCCAAGACAATTGTTTCCGACCGTGGAGCCCAATTCGTGTCCGCGTTCTGGAGGCACCTGATCCGCCGCCTAGGAATCAAAGCCCTGCTATCGACTGCATACCACCCGGAGACAGATGGCCAGACCGAGATCGCGAACGCTTTCCTGGAACAGTACCTGCGTGGTCAGGTCTCTTACCTCCAAGACGACTGGTCGAGATGGCTACCCCTTGCCGAGTTCGCCCTGAATAACGCCATCAACGAGAGCACCGGCACGACACCGTTCTTCGCCAATTACGGCTTCCACCCCCGCCTAGGATTCGAACCTGTACAGCCTGGACCACAGCGCGCCGCTCGCGACTCTGAGGAGTTGGTCCTCAAGATGAAAACGATCCACGAGTACCTGCAATCCGAGATCTGTCTCGCCCAAGCCCGCCAAGAGGAGTACGCCAACCGGAAAAGGAGACCTGCCCGCCGTTACCAAGAAGGCCAGGAAGTGTGGCTAGACGCCCGCAATATTAAGACTGCCCGACCGCAGAAGAAGCTCGACTGGAAACTACTCGGACCGTTCAGGATCGCCGAAGTCGTCAGCCCGTATGCCTACCGTCTGGAGCTGCCTGCGTCTATGAGGATACACCCTGTCTTTCATGTCAGCCTGCTCCGACCCGCTGCCACCGATCCCTTGCCTGGTCAGTGCCATGCTCCTCCTCCCCCAGTGGAGGTGGACGGCATCGAAGAATTCGAGGTCGAGGACATCCTGGACTCCCGCTGGGAGAGGAGAGGCCGGGGCGGCCCTCGGTTCAAGTATACTGTCAAGTGGGTTGGATACGACGATCCCACCGAAGCACCCGCCGAGCACCTGGAGAACGCACAGGAGATCGTCCGCAACTTTCACCGCCGGTACCCGAACAAGCCCAGACCGTAACTGCGTCGTCGGAGCTCCGCCCTAGAGGAGGGGAGTACTGTCACGGCGCTGAGGCCCCAGGTAATTGAGCCACGTGACCCTGTCACGTGGTAGGCCTAGTGCGGGCCCGCGACAAAGAAATATCTTTATATTGATTCTGTCCATTATATTTTGTAGCTCTTCGAGCTACGTCTTATCATCAGCCTGCCCGCAACCACGGGATTGAGTCTGTCCGTAGCAAATACCATCTGTTTAGCCTTACTCCGCTCTCAGCCTGACAGTCCCGTGACAATCTCGCGATTTCAATTAGTAATATCCGAAACAGCAAAATCTCTCGATATGTTATCAAATAATCAAGCTATTTATATAAAGGTAAAGTTATATCCTTTACTTTAATCTTAATTCGTATTAGTAACTATATTAATAATTCTACTAATTATCTATTAGTACTGATAGACTTCGAGGCCCGACTCCACAGTTCAGGCAGGGCCGCGCAAATCCGAGACGGGTGCGCAGCGATAGCGTCGAGACTTCGTTCCCGGCGGCGCCGGCGAACGACGGGCGACAGGGAAGAACCGCGGACTGGATGGGGAGGCGAGAGATCCGGGGTATGGGCCGAAGCGTGGTGCAACGAGCTCGAGACTAGAGATGCTCTCCGACGGGACTGGGAGAAGCGATGGAACCTGGAACTCGCTAGGGCGACGACGAGACGACCGGGACGCACAACGCAGCCGGCTGACAGCCCGGACTTCGACGGCGCGCTCCGGAAGCATAGAACGCTGCGGAAGCACGAGAGCTCGCTCCTGGTCCAGATACGGACCGGGAAGGTAGGCCTACGGGCGTTCCTCTTCGAGCGACGGGTTCCGGACGTATGGACGCCGCTCTGCCAGTACGGCCAAGCGAGGGAGACGCCTCTCCATCTGACGGTGTTCTGTGGCGAGCTACGGAACGAGAGACGCGTACTAGAGCGAGCCGTAAGCCCTAGGGCACTCCGCACGAGCAGAGACTTCGCGGCGCTAACGGCGGGCCCGGCCACGGCAGGGGCCGTCGTCAAGTGGCTCCTCAGCCTCCGGAGGTTCCCGGAGTTCAGGCTCGCAGAAGAGATCGCGAGGGAGGACGAGATGACCCAGGAGGGGGCGGAGGGGTAGGAGCGCCGGGTGTACAGGGGTGGATGGTATTTGGGGGTTGGCCATGGGATCACTAAGCTGGCGGTGGTGAGACCCCAGTATAGCAAGGCCGAGAACGTGCAGTCGCCGCAGGTTGCGGCCAGAGCGTTGTACGTGGGTTTTAGTCCAACTTCGGTAAGGTTTCCTATGTAAATAGACAGGTAGAGGTACCGAATGCCCTCCGGGCACATCGGCGTATAAGTAATAATAATAATAATAATTATTATCGTCTTCTAACGACTATTGCTGCTTCTTATCTTAGATATATCGGTCGACTTCGTAGAGACTGGTGACCCCGATATGAGAGTCGGGACGCTTGGCTATCTTTATGAAAGCTACGGCGCTAATTACTGCGAAGTCGGGCGTATGTTCCCTCGTAGTCACGGGATCCGGGGGTTGGGGCCTCCTCCTTTCCGGGGTAGTTACCTTCCCGTTAGGAGGGGGTTCGTCGTATAGCTACCGCCTTATCTTTACAACTTCGGACTGACTGAATAAATCTTCGGGATGGATATCGTGATAGTTAAGTATACGCGATATACCGATAGGCTCCGTCGGACGTAAAGATACTAGCGGCTATTGGCTAGTTAGTTCGCTGATCCGCTTATCGATAGCTTCGTAAGCCGTAACCGATAAAGTATAGTTCGAGCAGCGCTTCAAGTCCTTAGCCGCGTTATCGGCGATTTTCCGGTCGCGTTTATTTACGTCGTACTAGTAAGCGGGGTCCTTTAATAGCTTCCCGTAGTTGTTTATTTCGATATCCGTATTATAGTAGTTGGATAACTAGGCGGTAAGAAAGAGTAGTCGTTACTATCGATAGTCTACTAGGACGTCGTAATAATCGAACTATTCTCGGCCGATTAGGATATCGTAAACGGGGATATCGATGATCAAGAAATACTCGTTTATGATATAGCGGTCTTGAATTCGTAGGTATCCTATCAGTACCTCCTATATAGACTAGGATACCTTTCTATCGAAGCTACCGACTCTTCGGGGTTCGAAGTCTTATCGAAGCTCCAGTCCTAAGAGGCGCTATAGCTTCTTTGCGAATCGTTTGCTAATAAATAAATATCCGTTTGCTCCGGTATTAAGTAATACGTATATAGTTAAGACTGATTTTCCATTATAAGCTATACTACAGGAGGCTTCTAATGAGTATTTTCCTAGGAGGCCCTTAACGAAGTCCTCTGGATTGGCAGTCTAGCCTTGTTTGCTGTATTCTGATATCATCCCTAGGATAGAGTCAAATTTCCCTAAGATAACTAGTTTTCCGAATCGGAAGAACTACTATTTTCGGAGTCGGAGAGTTCCTTGTCCTTTGTTACCTTCGTCTTCTCTTTGTCTTTTAAGCGACGGTCGTTATTAGCGTATTTCTCGATAATAGCCTAAATAGCAGTATTCTTCTTAGGATAGTCCCTCGATATATACCTAGTCTTGTAGTAGCTGAAACAACGGCCGTCTTTGATATACTACTTGACCTCTTCCTCGGTAAGCTTGCGATACTGTATCGACGCGTTTGTAGTAGAGGCGGGGGCCTTGTCCTCTTTCTTGGCGGTCGAGCGGTTGTTTTGACCGCGACCGTTGCGTAACGTACTAGAAGAGGCTCCTCCGTTATCGGATTTCTTGGTATCCTTCTTGTCCTTATCTTTGCGAGCCTGCTATACGCGTTTGTAGTTTATGGCGAGCTGACTAGCAATAGTAGCGTATTTGTAGAAGTTAACTATAAGGTCGAGATAGTCTCGAGCTATCTTGTTACTTAAAGTATATAATAGTTTGCGATCGAAGTCAGCTTTCTACTGGGAGCGGGGTAGCTTTACTTGTCGGGCTAGGCGGACGAAATCTTTCTTGAAGCTAAAGAAATCCTCTCCGGGCTCTATTTTCAGGTCGGTATAGTCGTCGAGTGCGGCTTTATCTATATAGGTATCGTGATACTCGTTATAGAGATAGTTAAGGAGTTCGTCGGACGTAGTAAAGCGGTCCGTATCGGTATTACAGATATAGGGATAGAAGGCCTTGGATGCCTTACCTTAGATACGGTTCTTGATGTAGATAAACTTCGAAGCGTTATCGGAGAAGTGATCTTTGTTGCCCTCTAACTTGTCGAGGATAGCCTTATACTACTCGTCGAACTCGAGTTTGTTATCCTTGTTATTTTGGAATACGGGGATATCGATCTTATAGCTTCGCTAATAGCGCTCTGAGGCAGTTATCTTATATATACGGGTAGTCTGCTCGGTACGTTACGAGAAAGGGGTGTCCTATCGGGAGCGAGTATTTTTGCTAGAGGGTAGGGGTACTACGGGAGCTCGCGCGGCTACCTTATCCTCGAGCCGCTGGTTCTTGCGGACTATCGTAGCGATAGTACGTTCGAGTTCCTCGATTTCATTCCTGCGAGCGCGTACCTCCTCTGTTAGGCGGTTTATCGCTCTATCGTCCGGGTTATAAGAGGTTACTAGCCTCTAGCCGAAGTTGTCGGCCTAGCTATATAACGTAGCCAGGTTCGCGTCCTATAGGCGGGCGACCGTATGAAGCTGGTCGGCCAAATCCTTATAACCGGCGGCTATAAATATCCGGAGCTTCATCTCCTAGAATATAGCTTTAGGGCTTTTCGTTACGAGCTTTATCTAGGTATTGAAATCTAGGCGTCCGGTAAACTTGAAATAGGCTTGGCCCTCCTTTATTAAAGGGACGAAAGGGAACGTAATAATTCCGTCGTAAACGAATATTTCGGTATACTTCTTAATCTTTTGTACGGCGTCGGAGTTAATATCGGCGATACTAAGTTTATACCGGTAATCGTTGAACTGAGCTTAGATTATGTTCTTATAGTCGTAGTGAGAGATTTGACCGTCGTAGCTAGGAAGGACGTAAGTCGGGTCTAGGTTAGAGTCTTCGTCGCGATCGGTAGTAACGGTCTGTCCTTATTCGTAAGTCGGAAGAGAGGAGCGGCGAGAAGCGCGGTATTGAATCTCGGTAAGAGCTTTCGTCTTTGGGAGGTTTTTATCGAAGTCGAGGAGGCTAAAGCGGACTTGCTTCTGGGCCTAGATACGTATAAGGGCGTCGCCGTCGATATCCTTGCCTTTATTCTTGTTCGGTATCTCGAAAGTAGGCTCCGAGTCCTCGTCGAGAGGGTTAGTAATATCTTAGTTACTCTCGTAGTTATCGACGTTCTTAAGGTAGGTAGCCGAGAAGAGCCTAGCCTCGCGCCGAGCGTAGGAGGGTCTTATCTCCGGCGATCTATCGTTAGAACGCGCTATAGTTCTTGATTAGGGGTGTGGTATAACGTTCTACGATCCCGGTCTTGCTAAACGTTATACTGATTCGGTGGTTCCTTCCCTACCAATCTTGATAGTCTTGTTTCCGTTCAAATTCCGTAGGAAGTTAACGTCTTCCGATTGACGTAATAAAAGGCGACGTCTAAATAGTATGACGGATAGGAATATTACGTAGTGATCGGGCCAGTACTGTATTCTATTGCCTAAGATTCAGACGTAAGGAAGTAAAAAGGGAAGGCGCGAAGGAACGCGTCTCCGGAGCTATTTACAGGAAGGTGGAGTTGTGTCCCCCACCTTAGTCCTAACTCGCACTAGTGGCTGCACCACCAGTTATCCTCCACAGTTCTGCCAGCTGTCCGCCAGTGCCGTCACACGGATTGCTACCTCTATAGATCTCCCCGGGCAATTTCCTATTTGCCCGTCGGGCAAGAGCCCGTTCTCTTCCGCTACCTATATTACGCGGTACCTAATTAGTACCTCGATAACCTTTCCGATCGTACTAAAGAGCGCGATCGGGCGGTATCCGTCCGCCGTTTAGTACTAGTCCGTTATCTTTCCGGGCTTACAGAGTATTACTATTTCCGCTACTTTAAGTCGTCGAGGGAAGTAAGAGAGCGTAAAGCTCGCAGAAGCGAGTGTAGCGATCGCCTCTATTACCGGCCTATTATAGGCCTTAAGGAATCCGACGGAGAGGTTGTCCTCTATTCCTAGTACCTTCTACGCCCCTATATCTTATAATACCTTCGTTACATTTTCCGTACTAACCGTTATCTTAATTAATATTAGCTCGTTATAAGCCGCCTCTTTTACGATATTTGAGAAATCCGCTTTACGGTTAGAAAAGAACCTTTCCGCGAGGACCCAGGCCTTCTTTACGTATTTTACGGCTAGCTAGACGCCAGGCGTATTACTCCTAAGTAACGGGATTATTAACGCCTCTAGCGGGACGTAGCTCCTAAGTCTTACCTATCTTTCTAGCCTCTAGATCGACAAGTTATCGCTTAAAGCTTTAGCTACTAAACGCCGCTAGTATTTCGTTTACGCCTACTTAATTACCTTTTTCTATTAGGAATAAGCTCTTTATAGACCTTCCTATATATACCGGGATAGTACCGCCTGGTATTACTTCCTCGCTACTTTAGCGTCGGCTACCGTCCCCTCGACCTCTTCGCTTTACTACCCTACTTTACGTCTTATACCTATCTTTTTCCTCGGCGCCGCTAATTCCGCGATCCTCGTAAGCTATCCTACGAGCGAGTCCGCTATCCTATCTATCTTTTCCTCTATCGAGAGGTCTTATAGGAGCTCTACGTTTATAGCCTCCGCTGCCGTAGCGAGTCTTCTATCGAGTTTCTTCCAGTTCTAGCCCTTACTTATATTACGTTCCGGCTACGGCTCTCCCCCGTTATACCGGATAAGCTACGCGTAATAGTTAGAGCTAGTATAGCCTAGATCCCTATAGAACTCTATCCGGCTACTACCCGTAGCTTATGCTAGATCGATCGTTAAGTTACGGTCTCCCCGTTTCGTCCTAATCGGCTTCTCTTATAGGGTAACGAGGTAAAGGTCCTAGCGTTTAGCGAGCTCTAGTAGGTCCCTCGCCCCCCGGAACTCTCTACCCTCTTTATCCTAGAAAAGGTAGTAGAGGTTGAAGTCCCCGACGAGTATATTACGGCCTTTCGGTTCCGTCGATTTCAACTCGTAGATCGGGCTGACCTACTATTCGGTCGCGACCCTAATTAGTAAGTATATCGATTAGACTGTAATCGCCTCGCCCCCGTAGCCGAATATAATACTATACTAGTCTCGTCTCACCTACTACTTTACGAGGCGATTACGTATCGCTTGTATATATATATCGCAGCTCTCCCACTTCCGTATATCCTATAGTACCTCTTCCCGCTCGAGTAATACGTTATTTTGAGTTGCGGGTTGATCTATAGCTCTTATATCGCGATAATATCGTATTCCTCCCTATCTTCTAGCGCTACTATCGTCGGCGCTTTACTTCCTACCGTATTCTAGTAGACGATTCTAAGTATTATTACTAGGTATTAGGTAGTTATTACGTCTGGGTTAGCTTACTACTTTACCTTTATAGGAGTTACGAAATCAGCGTGGCTCTAGGGGTCGGCTGTAGCGGGAGCCGGTCTACGCGTAATCGGCCTCTCGCCCGGGGGGCTAGCGGCGATATATCCGGCGCCTACTTCTTACGCTATCGCTATACCTGCTAGCCGCCTTCCTCGCTCGGCGTAGTATCGCCGTAGCTACTCGCGGTACCGGACGACGGGATTATCGACTCGCTTCCAGTTACTACGAACTACCTTAGCCAGTATTGGTATACCTTTTCGATCTTCGCGCGGTAGGCCTTCGCGGTTAGGCAGCCCCATTCCTACGATCCGTACCTACTACTATAATTGACGTACTTTGTCACGAGTGGCGCAATACCTACAGAGACAGAGCTACTGTAATAGGTAGAATACGTATAGTGATATTCGAAGTGAGGAAAAAAGAAGGAACTATCTACAAGTTTGCGTTCTTACAGAAATAGAAGTAGTAGGGTACGCTCAACCGCTTACGTACGGGCTACTTACACGAGCCCCACCTCCAGTAAAGGGCGTAGGTTCAATTCCAGGTGAATGCAAACCTACCAGAATCTGCTAGCTGTAATACTACCCTTCCCCCCCCAAAAAAAAGAAATATTCGACCGCGAATTAGGTTAGTCGGGAATTGAACTCTTGCGTAGCGAGTTGCTTTCTAGGTAGTAAAGAGTTGCCCTTAACTTCAGTTCAATTCAGGTTAGTTTAGCCCAATTCAAAGAGCCCGTCGACGACGTCCTGATTTACGTAGCTAAACGTTAGCCGTAGCGGGGGTATTGTCGTCTGGATAAGGAGGATCGTCCTTGTCGTCTATAGCTGCCTTTTCCTACTATAAGAAGCGTAAAGGCGGACCGGGGGTATCTAGGTATGCTACGTAGTACGCTTTCAATTAGGCGGTCGTATTCTTGAAATTGGTAGCGTCGTAATAGGTAGGATTAGGGTCCTATCCTTTCTATTGGACCTGATATTGTAGTTTGTAGTAGTAAAGTCGTAATGATTCGATCTTATCGATCTCCTATTCTGGTTCGCCTTTGTCCTAGATAACTTCCTTTTTCGGATAGGCGAACTCTTGTCCTAATAAAGGGTTATTAGAGAACTTGCGAAGACGGTCTGCCGGGAAGGTATCCGTCCTTTTCCAACTAGCCGGTACGTCGAGCTAGTACGAGTATCCCTTTAAGGCCTTAATCTTATACCCGACGCGCGTTATAGGAAAGTCGAGCTTATCGCTAGGGCGACTTGAGGACTATACCTTTTCTAGATATAGATAGTATCGCCGATTGTAAAGTCGGGGATATATCGGTAGCGATTGGCTTTCCTAACTATTACGTCTTATGCTTTCTCTAGCTTGTAACGGGCTTCGTCGGTATAGCTTTTTAAGACGTCTAATATCTTCTGGGCCTCTTTGCGCGATAGGCGTTCCCGGGTAGATAGGTCGGGGTTGGCCAGATCGGTGCGCTTTTCCCAATCCCAGGCGCAAGGTATTGGATATCCGAACAGGACCTCGTGTGGCGAGAGGCCTGTCGAGTCCTGGGGGAGGGAATTCTGGGTATAGTCGATGGCCGGGAGCTTGTCGATCTAGTCGTTCTGGAAGTAGTTGAGGTAGGAACGAATGCGTTGGTTGATATACTGGTTTATCACTTCCGCTTGTCCCGCCGTCTATAAGTAGCCGGATAAGGAGTGCTTCTAGTAGATTCCGAGGATACGTAACGCCTTATCTATAAAGTCAGCGACGAACTGGGGACCGCGATCGCTAACAATTTCTTCTGGGATACCGAACGTTCGGTAGGGACTATAGTAGAACAGCATCGCGGCTTCTCGAGCGGTTACCTTTGTAGTATACGCTATAGTATAGTAGTATTTAGAGAAGCTATCGATTGTAACTAGGACGTTGTCGAAACCTTCTTTGCTTGTTGGCATCTCTTTGAAGTCGAGGACTAGGGTACGCTAGGCGCGTAGCGCGATAGGTATCGGGTATAGCAGTCCTGGGGTCTTATCGCGGGGGGTCTTAGACGATCTACAGATTACGTAGTTGGCGACATATCGGTCGATATCGGCGCTGCAACCTTTCTACTAGTATTGAGCTGCCAATAGCTTGCGTATCTTGTTTCGTCCGGGGTGCGCGGTGAATGGGTAAACGTATAGATCGTTCAGGAGCTTTACGCGTAGCCTTTCGATATCCGGGACAACTAGGCGGCCGTCGTAAAGTAGGTATTTGCCTCTTCGGAGCGTAAATAATCTTTCCTCTAGTCTTTTCGCCTGGTTCCTATAATCATTTAGACTCGTATAGGTAGCGTTGGCGCGGAGGAGGGCGTCAGTAAGTTCTACCCCAGAATCGGCGACGACGAGGTCGTCGATCTCGAGGATATACGCTCCGGGGTCTTCAGGGTCGTCCGTCGATACTCTACGGAAGACGGTCATCGTGCGTTCTACTTCCTCTTTATCTTTAGCCGTCTTAGTCACCTCCAACTTACGCGAGAGGGTATCGGCGGCTACGTTTTTGGTACCCGGCCGGTAAGTAAAGAAGTAGTAGTACTATAATAGTAGTTCCGTCTAACGTACTTATCGCTAGTTCAACTTCTTTTTAATACTAAAGTATTCGAGGGCTCAGTAGTCCGTTAGGATCTCGAAGTCCTTTTCTTGTATGCCGATAAGCTCGGCTCTCTAGTATTCGAGGGCCCGGATAATCGCGAGCAGTTCTTTGTCGTAGATACTATAACGAGTTTCAGCATCGAGCATCGTTAACGAGAAGAAAGCGACGGGGTGCCATTCTCCATCTTCTGGATCACGCTAGGATAATACAGCTCCGATAACGCTCATCGAGGCGTCCGTTTCCAGTCTTATCTCACGTCTAGGGACGAAGTAACGCAGAACCGGGGTGTTCAGCAACATCCGTTTGAGTTCTTCGAGGGCGTCATAGCATTCCCTCGTCCAGGTAAAGCCTTCGCCCTTGCGGGTAAGGTTATTCAGTAGCTTAGCGATTTGACCGTAATCCTTAATGAATTTGCGGTAGAAATTGCAGAATCCCAGGAAGGACTATACGCCTCGAACCGTCGTAGGCGCTAGCCAGTTTCGGATAACGTTTGTCTTTTCGGAATCTACGGCTACGCCGTTAGTACTTACGATAAAGCCGAGAAACTTTGTCGTAGTAACGTAGAACTCGTACTTGTCGAGATCGGGCTAAAGTCCGGCGGTTTGTAACCGTTTAAGTACTTTCCGGACGTAAGCTTCGTACTCTTCGGAGGACTCGGAAAAGATAAGGATATCGTCAATATAGGCGTTATAGAAATCGTCGAAGTATTCTATTAAGGCTTCGTTAATATAGCGTTAGAAGGTAGAGGAACCGTTAGTTAGGCCAAAGGGTAATACCTTATACTTATACGCGCCGTAACGAGTACGGAAGGTAGTAAGTTCCTCGCTATCGGGGTACATTCGAATCCGATAGAATACCTATCGAATATCGATCTTCGTAAATACCCTAACCTTCGAAAGTCGTAATAGGGTCTCCTCGATAAAGGGCAATAGGTATCGGTCTTTTCGAGAGAGAGCGTTAAAGCGTCGATAATCGATACAGAACCTTAGGCCTCTATTAGCTTTGGATACGAACAAGATGGGTACGGCCTAAGGCGCCGAGCTAGCCTTAATGAATCCCTTATCGAGATTTTCTAGTATATACTGACGATATATTTCTAGCTCCTCGAGCGATATCTTATAGAAGAGGCTAAAGTTCAGGTCTTCTGGCCGTTTTCTATCTTCCAGGTCGATCCTATAATCGAGGGTACGGTAAAGAGGAAGTTTATCGGACTCGACCTTACTGAAACTATCGAGAAGGTCGTAATAGTATCCTAACACCTTTTCCAATACTTTCTAGCGGAGTTCCGGGCTATCTTTCGATAGTACTAGCTACTCTTACTCTTCTCTTTTGTCCTATATATAGCGGTCGATCTCGTAGAGGCTAGTTACCCCTATATAGTCTTAGCTGGCGGCGAGCCGGAATAGTACGGCGCTAATTATAGCGACGTCGATAATTTCCGAGATCGGTCGCATCAAACGCGACGCGTAACGCGGTAAAGGTATCGGAGAGGATACAGGCTAATACGAATCCGAGAGGTATCGCTCTATTTCCCGGAGGTAGATATCCCGACGGAGCAGGATCCTAGGTATACCTAGAGCTTGGATATAAGACTGGTATAGCAGCTTCTTCGTAGCCGGTTCGATAGATTTGTCGCCTATCTCTAGGTTCGACGTCTTTTTCTCGGCGTATAGCTATTCGAGACGCTATCGGATTCGTTACAATACTTTCTCCCGTCCCTCGTCTTTACGGCGGCCTACTGCTCGTCGGGCCTCCTCTTCCTCTATAGCCCGGGTACGGGTATCGGCCGCTCGTTGTTGTTCCGTATTCAGACGGATAATAGGTATACGGGTCGCTTCGTCTATAGAAATATCTCGTATTTGAGGCTCTAGTAGCCAGGAATCGGGGAACTCTAAATATCGGTAGCGACAGTCGACCTTGACGTCGTAGAGGTCGAAGAACCTTCGACCGATAATGAGGTTATGACGTATATCGATTACGAGGAAGAAAGCGCCGCGAATCGTTCGGTCCTGGATTCGTAGATAGCCTATCAAGGCGGTATTAATAACTTGCGTTGATTTTCCGTCGTAGCTACCGATAAGGTGTAGCTTAAAGCCCTTAATAGTGTCACGGGACTGTCAGGCTGAGAGCGGAGTAAGGCTAAACAGATGGTATTTGCTACGGACAGACTCAATCCCGTGGTTGCGGGCAGGCTGATGATAAGACGTAGCTCGAAGAGCTACAAAATATAATGGACAGAATCAATATAAAGATATTTCTTTGTCGCGGGCCCGCACTAGGCCTACCACGTGACAGGGTCACGTGGCTCAATTACCTGGGGCCTCAGCGCCGTGACAGTACTCCCCTCCTCTAGGGCGGAGCTCCGACGACGCAGTTACGGTCTGGGCTTGTTCGGGTACCGGCGGTGAAAGTTGCGGACGATCTCCTGTGCGTTCTCCAGGTGCTCGGCGGGTGCTTCGGTGGGATCGTCGTATCCAACCCACTTGACAGTATACTTTAACCGAGGGCCGCCCCGGCCTCTCCTCTCCCAGCGGGAGTCCAGGATGTCCTCGACCTCGAATTCTTCGATGCCGTCCACCTCCACTGGGGGAGGAGGAGCATGGCACTGACCAGGCAAGGGATCGGTGGCAGCGGGTCGGAGCAGGCTGACATGAAAGACAGGGTGTATCCTCATAGACGCAGGCAGCTCCAGACGGTAGGCATACGGGCTGACGACTTCGGCGATCCTGAACGGTCCGAGTAGTTTCCAGTCGAGCTTCTTCTGCGGTCGGGCAGTCTTAATATTGCGGGCGTCTAGCCACACTTCCTGGCCTTCTTGGTAACGGCGGGCAGGTCTCCTTTTCCGGTTGGCGTACTCCTCTTGGCGGGCTTGGGCGAGACAGATCTCGGATTGCAGGTACTCGTGGATCGTTTTCATCTTGAGGACCAACTCCTCAGAGTCGCGAGCGGCGCGCTGTGGTCCAGGCTGTACAGGTTCGAATCCTAGGCGGGGGTGGAAGCCGTAATTGGCGAAGAACGGTGTCGTGCCGGTGCTCTCGTTGATGGCGTTATTCAGGGCGAACTCGGCAAGGGGTAGCCATCTCGACCAGTCGTCTTGGAGGTAAGAGACCTGACCACGCAGGTACTGTTCCAGGAAAGCGTTCGCGATCTCGGTCTGGCCATCTGTCTCCGGGTGGTATGCAGTCGATAGCAGGGCTTTGATTCCTAGGCGGCGGATCAGGTGCCTCCAGAACGCGGACACGAATTGGGCTCCACGGTCGGAAACAATTGTCTTGGGGAGGCCATGTATCTTCCAGACATGCTTGGTGTACAGGCGGGCGACTTCCTCGGCATCACAGGTTCCTTTGCAAGCTATGAAGTGCTTCATCTTCGTCAGACGGTCTACTACGACGAGGATCGCGTCGTACCCATCGCTTTCGGGTAGGTGTGTGATGAAGTCCATGGAGATATCCTGCCAGGCTCGGTCGGGAATCGGTAAAGGTTTGAGTACCCCCTGGCGTGCTTCTCTGGAGACGGTGCTTCGCTTGCAGGTGTGGCAGTTTCTGACCCATCGCTCGATATAGGATAGCATACCCGGCCAGTAGTATTCTCTCGAAATGGCCTCGTAAGTTCTCGCTCGGCCCATGTGTCCGGTGACCGGGCTCTCGTGGTACGAGCGTACAAGCTCAGCGAGCAGTTCTTGATGTTCAGGGACGTACAGCCGGTCTCGATAGTACAGGTATCCGTGTCTGTTCTCGCACTCGGCTAGGGTGATACGCGGGTGGCGGGCGTGGTTCTCCTCTAGGGCCTTCAGTATGGACCGTAGTGTTTCGTCGGACTCGTACCCTTGTTCGAACAGTGCTTTCACCGGTGGGGGCAGTAACGGAGCAGTTCTCTCTCGTGAGCGGACGGGGCGGACTGGCTCAGGGTCTGGTTCCGTGGCTGCGGTCTCTGGTCTCCTTGTGCTTGAGCGTGTCGTAGCTCTTAGCTGTACTGGTTCCTCTGTGAATCTGACTCGTCTCTTGCTGGGCGGGGTGGGTTCCTCGAAGTTGTGGCTCTTCAGTACTACCTGGCTCTGGTGTAGCAGGCGCTCATCTCCCTCCTTCGGGAGGTCCTCTGACCTCCTGGTCAGAGCGTCAGGCTTCGCTCCTTGTTTGCCAGGACGGTAAGTAATCTTGAAGTTGAACCTGGAGAGGAATTCGGACCAGCGGGCTTGTCTGCGGTTCAGGAGTTTCGTCGTCGTGAAGTATTCTAGGTTCCGGTGGTCTGTAATGACCTTGATCGGGGAGCTCGTTCCCTCCAGTTCCGGGCGCCATTCCTCGAAACAGCGAATAATTGCCAGGAGTTCCTTATCGTAGATCTCGTAGTTACACTCCGTTACCGAGTGCTTCTTTGAGAAGAAAGCAACAGGCCGTAAAATGCCGTCATCGCCGTACTGCGATAGCACACCGGCCGACACGAAATCGGAAGCGTCGGTTTCCAAGATGATCTCTCTTTCCCAATCGAACGGGGCCAGGACGGGCGCGGTCGTGAAAGCAGTCTTCAGTCGGTTGAATGCCTCTTCGCAGTTCTTATCCCAGTTGAACTTCACCCCCTTCTTAGTGAGGTTGACTAGCGGGGCGATGATCTTCGAGAACCCTTGGATGAAGCGTCGGTAGAAGTTCCCGAAGCCGATAAAGGCTTGTACATCGGTCAGGCAGGCGGGCGTTTTCCAGTTGACGATCGTCTCGATCTTCTTCGGGTCCATCTGGATTCCTTCTCGGCCCACGATCACTCCGAGGAAGGTGGTCTTGTCCTGGAAGAACTCGCACTTCTGGATCTTGGCGTACAAGCCGGCTTCTCGCAGGGCCGCGAGGACCTTCCTTACATGAGCGATGTGCTCCTTTCTCGTGCGACTGTAAATCAGGAGATCATCTAGGTAGGCTGTGCAGAAAACGTCTAGGTACTCTCGCAGGGTGTCGTTAATAAACCTCTGGAAGGTTGCTGGCGCTGCGGTCAGGCCGAACGGCATAACGAGTGACTCGAACAGGCCGAACCGGGTACGGAAAGCCGTCAGGTATTCTTGTCCTTCCTTGATACGGATGTTGTTGAACGCAGAGATAATGTCGATCTTCGTGTAGTACATCATCCCTTTCAAGTTGCTGAGGGATTCCTTCGTTAGCGGCAGGGGGTAGCGGTCCTTGACGGAGATGTTGTTCAGCGCACGGTAGTCCACACAGAAGCGGAGTCCTCCTCCTGGTTTCTTGACGAAGAGTACTGGCGAGGCAGCAGGAGACGAGCTGGGTCGGATGAAGCCTTTCTTTAGGTTATCCTCAAGCCATTCCTTAAGGGCCCTCAGCTCGTCGCGGGACATCGGGTACAGAGGTCCAAAGGGCGGTGTCGCTCCCTCAATAAGCTTGATCTCGTGGTCGTACCGACGGTGTGGCGGTAGCTTGTCTGCTTCCTTCGGGGAAAAGACGTCACGGAAGTCTCGAAGCTCTAGTGGCAGTAGTTCTTCCAGGTCCGGTGCGTCGTGTTGGCTAAGCTGTTGTTCTATGTCTTCTATGGTGACAGAAAACATCTGGTAGTTCCTTCGGGCGTACGCTGAGCAGGCTCGCATTGAAACTTCTGCGATATCCATGTGTTCTAGTCCGGTGGGGCGGGGCGGTAGGTAGGTCGGGCGGTCTCTTTTCGGCACGTCGTGCAATGCTCTGATCTTGGACGGGCGGGCGGGGGTGTTGCAGTTCTTCTGGCAGTACTGGCTGTCAAAGGTGAAGGTATGGCTGGCGAACCCGACCCTCGGGTCGTGTTCCTTTAGCCATGGCATTCCTAGTATGACGGGGTAATACGCTAGCTGCGTGACGTATAGTCTGATCTCTTTCTCGAAGTGGTCCTCAATCCTCAGGCTGGTGATAACATAGTGGGTGACCTTCCCACTCTCGGATTCTCGGCCGTCAAAGACCTCCAGGGCGAACGGTCTCTTCAGTTTCTTTAGCGGGAGCTCGTGGCTCTCGGCCCAGCTCTGGTCAACAAATCCCTTTCCTTCGGCGCCAGAGTCGGCTAAGGCGTAGGTAGGCAGTTTCCGGTCTCCTAATTCCAGGGTGGCGGGTAATATCATTAGGTGGGATCTCATGTCCTCTTCTTCGCGGACCGAGAGACCCTTGACGGCGGCAGCAGAGATCTTCAGCGTTCTTAGTGCGCGGTTCGGTTGGTGTCGTGTTGTGCGCTCTATAGGAGCCTGTGTGCGACTTAACGCAGGCTCGCTCCGTTTACCGAGACCTCAATGCTCGGCTGCGGGCTGCGGGATCTGGACGAGGACAAGCTGGCGGGGGAACCGGAACGGGCCACTCTGGCTTGTAGGCGGGAGCGAGTATCGGGGTGGGGGCAATCGGCAACGCGGTGGCTCTGAGAACCGCAACGGAAGCATTCTCCTCTCTCTCGTCGGCCTCCAGGGACGAACCGTGACCCTCGCTGCGCGCTGAGGTCCATAGGCTCGCCGCGTTCGGCCCTCGTCTCCGGTCCCTTCGCGGGCGGGGAGATGGTCTGCGGCCGGTTGGTGCTCGGGGCCGGGGCGGTGTAAGATCTTCCAAGGGTCGGCACGGGTTGGTTAAAGCGTTGACGGCGGTTTTCTAGATTCTGTAGGAAGGCAGCGTACTGGTGATATTCCCGACTGGGCGGTTCGTGGTGAAGCAGCATGCTACGCAGTTCTCGGGAGATGGCTTGTTCTAGGAGCGTCGGTAGGGCTTCTTCTGACATCTGTCCCTCGAGGGCGAGGCGCTGGAATTCGGCGAAGAACGTGCTGAAGTCCTTGTTTGATTGGCGCAGGCGGAAGAGGTCGTTTCGGGCATTGTTGACGAGGTTCGGGTCTCCAAAGGCGCGGTCCAGCTGGTCCAGGATCTTGTCGTAGTCGGAAAGCTGACAGACGCCTTCCTTGATGTGCGGGAGAATCTGGGCATAGGCAGGGCCCTTCAGTCGGTTGGTAACATAGGCCATACGGCTCTGGGGTGTGGGGAAGCGGTCGCGGTTAGCCTTCATCTTCTCGTGTATCTGGGAGACGAAGCGGCGTAGGTCCTTGCGTTCTCCTTCGAACTTGTCGGGGTCAGGGAGTCTCTCGGACAGGCGCTGGGAGCCATTGGATTGTGTGTCGACGGGGGTGTTGGTTCCGGGGGTAGTGACGAGTGCCGGTACGGTGACGGTAGCGGTCTGCGACTTAGCTCGGTGTTCGGCGAGGACTCGTCCCGCTTTGGCTTCGATAAGAAGATCCCGGAGCTTATCCAGTTCCTTCTCCTGATAGTTGGCGACTGCGTTGGAGCTCGTCAGCTCCTTCTGTAAGCGCTGGGTTTCCTCTTCTAGTTCCAAGATCCTCTGGCCTTGCTGTTCGATCTTGGCGTAGACTTCCTGGTCGTCGGTCTCCTTCCGGGCGATATAGTCGTAAGCCAGGCGGAAATACTCGTACCATTGGGAAATATGCCCCATTACGTGGGCGGCAAAGGACTCGTCGTCTTCCGGCAGGAACGGTGGTAGCGGGCGGTTCGCCATTGCAGCAGTAGTGATGGCGGTAGGGGTAGGAGCTACGTAATGTCACGGGACTGTCAGGCTGAGAGCGGAGTAAGGCTAAACAGATGGTATTTGCTACGGACAGACTCAATCCCGTGGTTGCGGGCAGGCTGATGATAAGACGTAGCTCGAAGAGCTACAAAATATAATGGACAGAATCAATATAAAGATATTTCTTTGTCGCGGGCCCGCACTAGGCCTACCACGTGACAGGGTCACGTGGCTCAATTACCTGGGGCCTCAGCGCCGTGACAAATAGTCTTGAAATAGAGATGTTTAATCAGTTTCCTCGCGAAAGAAGAACTTATAAAGAGGTATCTATTTGCTCCCGTATTAGGTAATATATTATAAATAGTTAAAGACAGTCCATTATTCGCTATTGTACTAGCTATAGTAAGGGCCTTCCCTTCTAAATAGCGAGAGAGGAAGTTGTACGGTATATCCTTAATAGTTTTATCGATAGTTATAATAAGAGAAGATACGTTCCCTAGGAGGGAGTCATATTTCCCTAGGGTATTCAGTTTCCCTACTCCCCATCGGAGAGCTTACCTTCGCTATCGGTCTCGAAGTAGACTGACCTCTCGGTATCAGGAGAAGCAATACCCTCGGTAGGTACAGGGGTAGGAGGTTTGCCGTAGTAAGCGTCTATAATAGCCTAGATATTTGCCTCGTCGATATTAGATACTAACGCCTTAGCGGGGCATTCCCGCGAAGCGTATCCGGTCTGTTGATAGTTGAAGTAACGGTTCTCCAAGATCAACTTGCGTAGGACGTCTAGAGCGAGCTTCTGCTTGGGATTGCAAACTACGGCGCCAGCAGCTAGGAAAGAAGAGCTGCCTCCGGCCTTCGGGATATACTTCTTAACGGCGGCAGCGGGGGTCTTGGTAGGGGCGGCTGCTTTCTTCTTGGCCTCGCGGCGCTTATATACCTTCTTCTGGATGTACGCGATCTTCGAGCCGTGTTCCACAAAGGCATCAAAGCTTACGGAATCATCCAGGTACTTCTCGGCGAGGGCTGTCTCGAGGCCCGGGGTAAGGAGGCGATTGAAGTCCTCTTTCTATTCGGCGGGATTCTTGCCAGCCTCAGCCGCGAGGCATATAAATTCGTTCTTAAAGATATCGAAGTCGTTACCTACTTTTATCTCGAGCTTCTTATAAGCAGAGATAGCGTCCTCGCGTTCGTTCTTATTGCTATACTTAGTCTGGAGGTAGGCCAGTAGCTTAGTAGAGATATCGAGACGGTAGGGGTTGTCGTCGTCGATATACGGCTCTAAAGCCTCGGCGACCTTGCCTCCCAGACAGCTCTCGATAAAGGCCAACTTTGCCTCTTTAGTCGGGTAGTAGTTACTATTGACCTTTAGCTTGTTATGGACGTAATAGAGCTAGACCTTGAAGACGACCTTATCGTCGTTCTTGTCGTTATAGAAGATAGGGGGGTTAGGCGTCTTAGTACTACGAAAGGTACCGCCGGCGCTACGATCGGTTAGGCCGGAGCGGATACTGTAACGGGTACTACCGGGGGTTGAATCGCGGGCCCGGGTCAGAGCTATCGATAGCTCCGTAGCGTGCTCCTGTAGCTGGGCGATCTTCTCGTCGCGAGTAGAGATCTCGTCTTGTATCTCTATTATACGTATAGTAGCGGTATTCAGGCCGTCTTCCAGACGGGTCGGGTCGATATCGGCGCGAGTCGTAGCGGCCGAGTACAGGGCGGTAGACAGTTCCTTGTACCATCCGTATAGGGTATCGCGCTTATTCTTAGCCGTCTAGGCAAGGCGATATATATCGTTTATCTGTTACTCGCGGGCGGTTATAATTAGAGCGCGAAGCTTTACCTCCTCGAAAAGTACTTCGGAGTCTTCGATATATTTGGCGACAAAGGTATTATAGTCTATAATACCGTTAAAGCGCAGCTAGGTCTCCTTACCTGCTTCGGTTATCGGACAAAACGGGAAACCAGGGCTAGTACCTTTCTTGCTATAGTACTCGGCGAGGCTGGACAGGCGCTTAGGCAAGTCGATAGCATTATAGTAGTCGGCTATGAGTTCGTCGAACTTGAAGAGGACTTCAGGTCCGTAGTTAGTATCGAACTAGTTAGCTAGGTAGTCGATCGAAGGTATCTGGCTATCGGCGTTATAGTCTCCGAGAGTAGCAATCTTAGGGATATCGTAGCCGCGTAGCTAGGAAACGTCGAGTAAGCGGCGACGGAGTCTCGTATTGCCGACCGTATCGGACTTGGGTTGATATTACGACAAGTTACCGACGTCGAAGCGGACGGACTTCTTAGCAACCTCTACTTGGGCCGCGGTTTCGGCTTAGTCGCGCGCTATAATTAAGGTATAACAGCGCTATAACGGAACGGGTAATCGGGTATGTCGATCAGATATCGGGTCGAGCGAATCGGAAGTCGCGGTTTCGGGTTAGGGTCCTTGATGAGTAAGGATGTCGATCTTGGCGGTACGCCGCAGTCTGCGCGCGCGGAAAACGGATGAGAGATTGTAACGCCTTTACAGGCGATGGGTAGGACCTCGAATATAGTGTTACGAGTGGCGCAATACCTACAGAGACAGAGCTACTGTAATGGGTAGAATACGTATAGTGATATTCGAGGTGAGGAAAAAAGAAGGAACTATCTACAAGTTCGCGTTCTCGCAGAAATAGAAGTAGTGGGGTGCGCTCAACCGCTTGCGCACGGGCCACTTACGCGAGCCCCACCTCCAGTGAAGGGCGCAGGTTCAATTCCAGGTGAATGCAAACCTGCCAGAATCTGCCAGCCGTCCAGAATCTGCCAGCCGTAACATCCGCAGTTAAATAACGCCCTCCGTACCTACGGAGGAAACCCACCCCCATTTTCCTTTCCCCATCTGAAGATAGATTCTTCTTTGGCCTACGTATTCGAATAGAATACGTACCACCCTATTACATCGAAGATACTATTATCGTCAGAGGGCCGCTACTAACAAACCGATATACGATAAGATCTAGTACCACTTACGTCGCGGTATCAGTCTTCTTATAGGAAATAGACGTACCGGAGACGTTTACAACTTCTAAGGAATAAGAAAACGCCGCTTTAGCCGTTTAACTACGTTAGGAAGGTAAGATTATAACGCTTGGCCCCCCGTTCGAAGGGTCTACCTAAGAGGAAATCGATAGTTTTATCGGACGAGGCGTTTTCGAGTTTGTCGACTTCGACCCTTACAAGTACGGCTATCTCCGCGTCTTCAAGTCCCGTATCGTTAACGAGATCAAAGGTAAGATAACGGACGTTCTTTACGAGAAGTTACGCCTTATCGTATAAGGCTACGGGGACGACGAGAAGGAAGCTGTGACGGCACTGGCGGACAGCTGGCAGAACTGTGGAGGATAACTGGTGGTGCAGCTACTAGTGCGAATTGGGACTAAGGTGGGGGACACAACCCTACCTTCCTGTAAATAGCTTCGGAGACGCGTTCCTTCGCGCCTTCCCTTTTTACTTCCTTACGTCTGAATCTTAGGCAATAGAATATAGTACTGACCCGATTACTACGTAATATTCTTATCCGTTATACTATTTAGACGTCTCCTTTCATTACGTCAATCGGAAGACGTTAACTTCCTACGGAATTTGAACGGAAACAAGATTGCCAAGATTGGTGGGGAAGGAACTACCGAATCAGTACAACGTTTGGCAAGACCGGGATCGTGGAACGTTATACTATACCCCTGATCAAGAACCATGGCGCGTTCCAACGATAGATCGCCGGAGATAGGACCCTCCCGCGCTCGGCGCGAGGCTAGGCTCTTCTCGGCTACCTACCTTAAGAACGTCGATAACTACGAGAGTAACCAAGATATTACTAACCCTCTCGACGAGGATTCGGAGCCTGTTTTCGAGATACCGAACAAGAACAAGGGTAAGGATATCGACGGCGATACTTCTGTACGTATCTAGGCCTAGAAACAAGTCCGCTTTAGCTTCCTCGACTTCGATAAGAACCTCCCGAAGACGAAAGTTCCTACCGAGATTCATTATCGTGCTTCTCGCCGTTCCTCTCTTCCGACTTACGAGCAAGGATAGACCGTTACTACCGGTCGCGACGAAGATCCTGACCTAGACCCGACTTACGTCTTTCCTAGCTACGACGGTCAAGTCTCTTACTACGACTATAAGAATATAATCTAGATTTAGTTCGACGATTACCGGTATAAGTTTAGTATCGCCGATATTAACTCCGATGCCGTATAGAAGATTGAGAAGTACGCCGAGATGTTCGTCTACGACGGAGTTATTACGTTCCCTTTCGTCCCTTTAACGGAGGAGGGCTAAGCCTATTTCAAGTTTACCGGACGTCTGGATTTCAATACTTGGATAAAGCTCGTGACGAAGAGCCCTGAAGCTATGTTCTAGGAGATGAAGCTCCGGATATTTATGGCCGCCGGTTATAAGGATCTGGCCGACTAGCTTTATACGGTTGCCTGTCTATAGGACGCGAACCTAGTTGCGTTATATAGTTAGGCCGATAACTTCGGTAAGAAGCTGGTAACCTCCTATAACCTGGACGATGGAGCGATAAACCGCCTGACAGAGGAGGTACGCGCTCGTGGGAATGAGATCGAGGAACTCGAACGCGCTATCGCTACGATAGTCCGCAAGAACTAGCGGCTCGAGGATAAGGTGGCCGCGCGAGCTCTCGTGGTACCCCTACCCCCTAGCGAGAATGCTCGCTCCCGATAGGATACCCCTTTCTCGCAACGTACCGAGCAGACTACCCGTATATATAAGACGACTGCCTTAGAGCGCTATTAGTGTAGCTATAAGATCGATGTCCCCGTATTCCAAGATGATAAGGATGACAAACTCGAGTTCGACGAGTAGTATAAGGCTATCCTTGACAAGTTAGAGGGTAACAAAGATTACTTCCCCGACGACGCTTCGAAGTTTATCTATATCAAGAGCCGTATCTAAGGTAAGGTATCCAAGGCCCTCTATCCCTATATCTGTAGTACCGATGCCGACCGCCTTTCTACGTCCGACGAACTCCTTAACTATCTCTATAACGAGTACTACGATACCTATATAGATGAAGCCGTACTCGACGACTATACCGACCTGAAAATGGAGCCCGGAGACGATTTCTTCAGCTTCAAGAAGGATTTCGTCCGCCTAGCCCGATAGGTAAAGCTACCCCGCTCCTAGTAGAAAGCTGACTTCGATCGCAAGCTATTACGTACTTTAAGTAACAAGATGGCTCGAGACTATCTCGACCCTATAGTTGACTTCTACAAGTACGCTACTATTGCTAGTCAGCTCGCTATGAATTACAAATGCGTATAGTAGGCTCGCAAGGATAAGGACAAGAAGGATACTAAGAAATCCGATAACGGAGGAGCCTCTTCCGGTACGTTACGTAACGGTCGCGGTTAGAATAACCGCTCGACCGCTAAGAAGGAGGACAAGGCCCCCGTTTCTATTACGAATGCGTCGATATAGCGTCGCAAGCTTACCGAGGAAGAGGTCAAGTAGTATATTAAGGACGGCCGTTGTTTCAGCTACTACAAGACTGGATATATATCGAGGGACTGTCCTGAGAAGAATGCCGCTATTTAGGCTATTATCGAGAAGTACGCTAATAGCGACCGTCGCTCAAAGGACAAGGAGAAGACGAAAGGTAACAAAGGATAAGGAACTCTCTGATTCCGAGAGTAGTAGTTCTTCCGACTCGGAAAACTAGTTATCCTAGGGAAATTTGACTCTATTCCAGGGATGATATCAGAATGTAGCAAATAAGGCTGGACTGCCAATCCAGAGGACTTCGTCGAGGGCCTCCTGGGAGGACGTTTATTAGAAGCCTCCTGTAGTATAGCCTATAATAGAAAATCAGTCTCAACTACATACGTATTACTTGATACCGGAGCAAACGGATATTTATTCATTAGCAAACGATTCGTAAAGAAGCTGTAGCGCCTCTTGAGACTAGAGCTTCGATAAGATTTCGAACTCTAAGGAGTCGGTAGCTTCGATAAAAAGGTATCCCAGTCTATACAGGAGGTACTAATGGGATACCTACGAATTCAAAACCGCTATATTATAAACGAGTGTTTCTTGATTATCGATATCCTCGTTTACGATATCCTAATCGGCCGGGAATAGTTCGATTATTACGACGTTCTAGTAGACTATCGACGGCGACGACTATTCTTTCCTACCGCTTAGTTGCCTAACTATTATAATACGGATATCGAGATAAATAACTACGGGAAGCTATTGAAGGACCCCGCTTACTAGTACGACGCAGACAAACGCGACCGGAAAGTCGCCGACGATGCGGCTAAGGACTTGAGGCGCCGTTCGAACTATACTTTATCGGTTACGGCTTGCGAAGCTATCGATAAGCGGATCAGCGAATTGACTAGCCGGTAGCCGCTAGTACTCTTACGTCTGACGGAGCCCGTCGGTATATCGCGTATACTTAGCCGTTACGATATCTATCCCGAAGATTTGTTTAGTTAGTCCGAAGTTGTAAAAATGAGGCGGTAGCTATACGACGAGTACCTTCCTGACGGGAAGGTAACTAACCCGGAAAGGAGGAGGCCCCAACCCCCAGATCCCGCGATTGCAAGGGAACATACGCCCGACTTCGTAGTAATTAGCGCCGTAGCTTTTATAAAGATAACTAAGCGTCCCGACTCTCATATCGGGGTTACTAGTTTCTACGAGGTCGACCGATATATCTAAGACAAGAAGTAGTAATAGTCGTTAGAAGACGATAATAAGGAGCTGCGCGATAAGGTACGTCGAGTAGTCCCTATAGAGTACCGCGACTATAAGGATATATTTAGTAAGGTAGAGTCTGATACTCTACTACCCTACCGACCTACGATCGATTACTATATCGATATCGGTAATAGCTTACCGGACGAGCTCGGTTTTAGCCCTTTCTATAAGATATCATTAGAAGAAGCCGAAGTATATCGAAAATATATCGTCGATAACCTTTATAAGGGATTTATCGAGAGTAGTAATACCCTATAGGCTACGCTAGTACTTTTCGTACCTAAGGTAGGAAGACGAGGCCTCTGTTTCTATATCGATTACCGCAAGTTAAACGCCGTTACTTGGAAAGACCGGTATCTTCTACTTCTTATTGATAAGACAATATCACGAATCGGGAAGGCCAAATTCTTTACTAAGGTCGATATCCGTCAAGCTTTCTACCGAATAAGGATATACTCCGACGACGAGGAACTAACGACCTTCCGGACTAGATACGGCGCTTACAAGTACAAGGTCCTCCTATTCGGCTTGACGAACGGTCCCTCGACTTTCCAACGCTATATTAACAATACCTTGATAGGTTACCTCGACGAATTCTATAGCGCGTATATCGACGATATCCTTATCTACTCCGATAACTTGGAAGAGTACAAAGAACATATCCGTAAGGTATTAGAGAGACTACGCTAAGCGGGTCTTCAAGTCGATATTGACAAATACGAATTCCATATCAAGAAAACAAAGTTCTTAGGGTTCGTTATCGGAACTGATAGAATCGCCGTAGACCCCGATAAGGTTGCTATAGTACGTAACTAGCGAGCTCCAGATTACGTAAGAGGAGTACAGTCCTTTCTGGGCTTCTGTAACTTCTACCGGCGATTTGTAGAAGGGTATAGCGCGATAGCGAAACCCCTTACTAACCTTACAAAGAAGGACGAGCTATACTAATAGTCTCTAGAATACTAATAGGCTTTTAACTAACTGAAGTATATACTACTTGATACTCCTATACTTCGTTACTTTGACTATTACAAAGAAACTTGGTTAGAGACAGATTCTTCGGATAGTATCGTCGCGGGAGTTCTCAACTAACGAGACGGGCCCGATAAGGATTGGTATCCCGTCGGTTACTTCTCTGAGATAATAATCCTAGTAGAGTATAATTATCCTATCTACGATAAAGAACTTTTGGTAGTAGTTCGAGTGCTACGTTTTTGGCGGGTAGAGCTCGTCGGACTCCAGACCCCGTTTACCGTGATTACCGACTACGAGGCTCTGGAATATTTCGGCCGAAAGTAGCTCCTGAATATCCGATAAGTAGGATAGGTAGAGTAGCTTGCGTAGTACAACTTCGTTATTACCTACCGCCCGGGCTCCCAGAACGCCGTAGCGGACGCTTTGATGCGTAAGCCCGACGACCTGAAAATACAGAAGGCTAAGAAGGAAGCCTACCGTACTATACGAATCTTCAAACCAGACGGTACCCCCGAAGCAAGCGTCGGGAATAGCTCAACTACTATCTCCTCGGTCGCGGGGATACAGGTAATATCGTTAGACGAGGAGGACTATTTACCCCCCCTTATTGGAGCCGAGCTGACGGATTATATTATCTCTACGAATAAGGACGATCCAGAACTCGAGGTATATCGCGAGAAGGCTAGGAACGGCTACGACGCCCTGAGGATAACCGCTAGATAGTTGTTAATGAATAAGGACTAGCTAGTTGTCTCTGACTAGTACCTTCTTCGTATACAGATCATACGATAGATATACGAAGGGCTGACGTACCCGGGCCGCAATAAGACCCGGAAGATAGTATCCTTCCAATACTAGTAGCCCGGTATAGGAGTAGACGTTGATAGGTATATCGCTAACTGTAACTGTTAGGCGGCTAAGTACTCCCGTAATAAGACCCCGGGGCTGCTATATCTATTACTTATCCCGGACCGGCCCTGGAGATACCTAGTAGTCGATTTCATTAAGCTCCCTAAGGACAGGTATGGGTTCGATAACTGCTTCGTTACGATTGACCGACTAGCCAAGCTCGCCTGGTATACTCCTTGTTACGAGACCGTAACAACTAAAGACGCCGCGCGTATATACTACGAAGGGCCTTATCGATTACTCGGAGCCCTAGCGTCCGTTGTTAACAACCGTGGACCCTAGTTTATATTAGATATAATGAACGAGTTGTCGATACTTATAGGAGTCAAGTGGAAGCTATCGTCGCCTGGATACTTACAGATAGCCGGGCAAATCGAGAACCTGAACTAGTAGATTAATTAACGCTTGCGTATCTTGGTGAATCATTACAAAGACGACTAGTTAAGATATATACCAGCTCTCGATTTCATATAGAATAGTACTATATATAATAGTACTAGCCTCGAACCCTACGAGGTATTTACCGGTTTTCCGATACCCTAATAGTAGTACTGGGAACAGAGGACTACGGATTTCTCAGAAATGCCGGCAAGGGAAAAGCTCAGTCGAGAGGAAGCCTAACGAATTACCAAGATTGTCTAGGACTTTATCGATTTCGCCCGTCGGAATATAGGATCTGCTCAAGCCCGTTAGGTAGAGCAAGCTAACCGATACCGACGAGAACCCGATTTCGACGTCGGCGATAAGGTACGTATTATTCGGAGGACGTGGTCGACGACTACTGATCGACCTAGCGAGAAGCTCGATTACCCTTTAACTCGACGGTATTATCGTATTCGCGAGAAGCTAGGATACTCCTACGTTCTCGATCTGCCGGACGACTGGTAGGGCCCTCGACTCTTCTATGCCGATCGATTACGTCGATACCCGAATAACCTACTACCAGGACAAGCCAACGAGAAACTACTAGGGGAAATAGTCGAAGGAGAAGAGGAATGGTATATCTAGCAAATCCTCGCTTCGAAGATCAAGTACGGAAAGTTATACTACTAAGTCTACTGGAAAGGTTGGGACCCCGACCCGATATAGTATCTCGCCGAGAACTTCCGTAACGCTACGAGTAGGCTATTCGAGTACTATAAGAATAATCCCGATAAGGCGGGACCGCCGTTGCGCTTCTAGTAGTAGAAGGACGTAGTCGACGCCGATAGCGACGTATTCTGCTAGCTTTATAAGGACGATAACAAGCCGGCGCCGAACGGCCGTACTATTCGGTTACGTAAGACGAGAGTGCGGAAGTGAGATATCAAACGGAGGGTATTGCCGTACTACTTGGGAGTCGCTCGTTTATATCCTACTATAGGCGTAGTACTCTTCCTTTTTTAGCATTCTTTATAGGCCTGGGGACCAGGCCTACTGTAGGGGGGGGGGAATGTGACGGTACTGGCGGACAGCTGGTAGAACTGTGGAGGATAACTGGTGGTGCAGCTACTAGTGCGAATTGGGACTAAGGTGGGGGATACAACCCCACCTTCCTGTAAATAGCTTCGGAGACGCGTTCCTTCGCGCCTTCCCTTTTTACTTCCTTACGTCTGAATCTTAGGCAATAGAATACAGTACTGGCCCGATCACTACGTAATATTCCTATCCGTCACAGAAGCTATCTTTACCTAGTTACTTATAATACAAAAGGTAAGTCAACGGTTAATCCTCTACCTTATACCTACTTTCCTAAAGTAAGGAAAGGTCGCCTGGCTATGGGATATTACTCAAGCGTACGTCCAGTCGGAGACGATGCTTAATAGGACGGTTCTAGCTTCCTTGCCGATACAGATTTATTACTACTACCCAGACAATACTGTGATAAGAGTAATCAAACTACTCTACGGCCTCGTAGAAGTAGGAACTTACTAGTAGTCTACATACTATAACTACTATATAAAGAGACTCTAGATAAGTACTTCTACGTTCGATCCCTACTTACTGATCTTTACCCCGGAGAATACCGACTTCGCCGTAATAGGGATATAGATAGACGATATACTAGGTTTATTAACGGCCGAGTTCTCCCTCCGAGAGGAGGAGCAAATCAAGGAAGCAGCTTTTAGCGCAAAAGACAAACAAGTACTTACCGAAACGGAACCCTTAACCTTTAACGGCGGTATCCTTATCCTTACCGGCTATACCGTTATACTCCGGCAGAAGGTATAAGGGACTAAGCTCAGATACGTCGACGCCGCGGCGCCGGACTACAAATAATAGTACGTCGAATAACGCGCCCGCGGCGCTTATATCGCTTCGATTTGCTAGCCCGAAGCTTGCTTCGACTTCTCGAGTGCCGCCCAATACCAAGATCCTTCTCCCGAGGACGTGAAATTCCTTAATAAGCGCTTCTAGTAGCAAATCGACTGCTAGGACAGAGGAATGGTATTTATCCTCCTCGACTTCGCTAACGCCAAGATATTCGCTTTCGTCGACGGCTCGTTCGCTAATAATAAAGACCTCTCTTCGTAGCTAGGATTTACGATTATCTTAGGTAATAAGTCCTTTTTCGAGGACGGCAATAAGTTCTCCCTTTCCGGTAATATAATATACTTTAGTAGTACGAAAAGTAAGCGAGTTACTCGCAGTATCCTTGCTTCCGAGATATACGGGATGGTCGCTGGTGTAGATATGGCATATGCCTTGTCTACTACCCTAAGGATGATTACGGCCCGGCTCGGCCTCCCGGTAGTGCCTACGGTCGTCTGTACCGACTCGTATTCGTTATACGAGTACCTAGTAAAGCTAGGGACTACTAAGGAGAAAAGGTTAATAGTAGATATTATAGCGTTAAAGGAGTCGTACGAACGACGAGAGCTCTACGAAATACGATAGATCTATAGCGACGATAACCTCGCCGACGTCTTTACCAAAGGCGCCCCTAACGGGGCATTTAAGTAGTTCGTAGATACTAACTCGGTAACGGTACGAGTAGAAGGATAGGTCTCTCGATAAGGGAGACTATGTAGATTAGGAAGTATAGGGTAGGAAGGGATGTATGTAGTCAAATAGACGTACTACGGCTACTAGCGAGTATCTACGCCTATTAGTTACAAAAGAGAAGATTGCTAGTATTGAGATATCTCGCTAGGCGTAGTATAAGTGGTAGACGCTAAGGAGGGTACGTAGAAGGTTACGTGACCGAGGGTATTTAGGGGTAAGAGCCCGAGTCTCAAACTCCTACGCCCCCTGGCCTCTATTAAGATACGAAGATACAAGAATAATACAGCTACTACTTGAACTATAACGCGAAGCGTAGCTTACGAAGGACTACGTACTGTGGAATGAGTACCGGTACCTGTGTGATTCCAATACCTACTAACCCGTCTAAGGTCAGAGCATTGTACGACGTGCCGAAAAAGCAGATAAGTAAGCGTAGCTCGTAGTTGGAGTCCGATACCCTTCTGGTAACTGTAAAGGGTCCGAGTTTTTTGTAATCCAATTTGTCGCTCGGCCGCTTTGTCTTGATATTTTTGCGTAGGAGATAGACTTTGTCTCCCTTCTCAAAGGTTAGTTCCTTCAACCTTTTCTAGTTGTAGTACTTCGCTATTTATATTTGTACGAAGGCGATTTCTTTTCGCAATTCCCTGTATAGCTCTCTAAGCTTGCTTGCTGTTTGGAATGTCTTGGGTACTTCAATTCCGCTATATAGTAGTCGATAGATTTCTGGTTCGTATCTATAGTTCACGAAGAATAATAAGCGCTTAATAGTATCGTTCGTAGTACTATTATAAGCGAACTATACCAGTAGCAGTATTACAACCTAGTTATCTTACTAGTAGTTGACGTAGCTTCGTAGATACTATTCGAGTATCTGATTAAGTCGTTCTACTTGTCCGTCTGTTTGGGGGTAATAAGCTGTAGATAGCTTGTATTTGACCCCGAAGTATACTATAAGTAATTTCCAAAACTTAGAGGCAAATGTCGTTCCTCTGTCTGAGACTATCTCGTCCGGTAGTCCGTAGTTACAGGTAATAACTCGTAGAAAGGTATAGGCGAGATCTTCCGCCGAGCTCTCTTCTTTATAGGAGATAAAGTATCCGAACTTGGTAAGTCTATTAGAAATGACAAATATACTATTATATATCGTTCCTATTATTGGTTCTCTCGATCCTAGTAGCTTAACGATATAGTCGAATGCGATAGATCCCTAAGCCCTGCTTGGTATCGGGAGTAGTCTCAATTCTCCGTATAGTTTGTACCTAGATGCCTTGTCTTTTGTATATTTGTAAGCCCTAACGATATCTTTTACGACTTTCCGTAGTCCTAAGAAGTTGTACGTTCGTTATAGTCGTTCGGTAGTCTTAGCGATACCTTGGTATCCGTATACTAGTACTTGATGAAATTCCCTGACGAACTCTTCCTATAATACTCGTAGGATATATAGTTTTCCGTAATAGCGTAGCACCTCTTGACTCTCCTAGTCAAGGATTGCTTTCTCGTCCTAGCCTAGGGAATCCCGGATTCTCCTGGTCTATTATTCATCGTATTGTAACGTAAATATGACGTTGAGTTGCTGCTAATCTTGTTTAAGGTCTCCGTCCTGGTTGACCTTCAAGATTGTCTGATACTCGGGTAGTTGTATCTGCTCGTAGTCCACCCTTCGGCTAAGAGCGTCGGCTCTTCCATTCTCATTACCCTTCCGGTAGATGATTTTGAAGTTGAACTCTGATAGGAATTCCGCCTATCTAGTTTGTCGTTTGTTGAGTTCTTTCGTAGTAGTAAAGTAGGTTAGGTTCTTATGATCCGTATAGACCTTAACCTAATAATTGGTTCCGCTAAGGTAAGGTTTCTATTCCTTAAATACCTCGATAATTGCTATAAGCTCCTTATCGTAGATCTAATAGTTGAGCTCTAGTCCGTTAAGCTTCTTTGAGAAAAAGGCGATAGGGTACAGTCGTCCTTCCTTATCTCGTTGTCCAAGTTGTCCGCCGATCGCAAAGTCCGATACGTCGGTCTCAACTTCGAACTCCTTTTCCGGATCAGGCAAAGCTAGGATCGGTTCCTAAGCTATAGCCTCCTTAATCTATCGAAAGGCTCTTTCGGTTTTGTCGCTTTACTGTATTTCCTTAGTAGTTCCTTTGGTAAGGTCTGTAAGTAGTACTGCGATCTTGCTATAGTCTTTAATGAAACGTCGGTAGAAATTGGTAAATCTAAGGAATCCTCTAACTCCTTTGACGTTCGTAGGTCGGGGCCAGTCCTTGACTGCCTCGATTTTAGAGTCTTGTATCTTGACTCTGCCTGGTTCGATCATGAATCCCAGAAATTCCGCTTGTCGTACGTAGAATTTGCTCTTTTCTGGTTCAACCTATAGCCTTGATTTTTGTAGTTTCTGGAGTACTTGGTATACGTATTCCTGGTACTCTTCAAGCGTCTTTGAGTAGATAAGGATATCGTCGAGATAAACGATCGCAAACTGATCCAAGAATTCTCGTAGAATATAGTTGATTATGGTCTGGAACGTTGCTAGGGCGTTAGTTAACCCGAATAGCATAACTAGGTACTCAAAGTATCTTTCCTGAGTCCGAAACGCCGTTTTCCATTCTTCCCCTTCCTTTATACGGATGAGGTTGTAGGCTCCTCGCAGGTCTAGTATTATGAACCATTCTGCTCTATATAGTTGGTCTCTGATTTCCGTAATTAAGGGTAGAAAGTAGCGGTTCTTAATCGTAATATCGTTGAGCTATCGATAGTTAACGTACAGTCGTAGTTTCCCGTTCTTCTTTGGGACAAATAGGATCGGATATCCTACTAGCGATATCGAGAGTCGTATATATCCTTTCTTAAGTCTATCCCGGATGTACTCCTTCAATACTTGCTATTGAGTTTCGTTAAGGACGTAATTTTTTTGGAATCTAGGTTCTCCTCCTTCTTTCAAAGGTATCTCATAATCCTATTGTATATATTCGGGTAAGGTTTCCCCTTCTAACTATTCCCTGAACAGCTCGGTATACTTGTAGTAGATTTCCGGTATTGTCGTTAGTTCGTTTGACTTATTAAGATAGTTGATTTCTCTAAAGGTCGGTATTGATTTATACTCCAAGTTCCCATCTTGAGTACTCGATCGCGGTAGCTTGCTTGAGGGTCGTTACTCTTGACGCTATTTAGGGGCTAAGTCCGATATATTAGTAGGCTCGTTTGAGGGTCCGTATCTAAGACTCTACTCAGTAACTAAGTCTCGTTCTACGTTTGCTGATTGTCGTGAATCCTGTACGGGGTTATCCCGATACAGCTGGCTAGTAATCCAGTCAATCCGTAGGTTATACTTGCGAAGCTAAGGTATTCCCAGAATAACCTCGTAGCTTGCTATCTCCGTAATGTCTAGGGTAATGATTTCTTCCTAGTCTCCGTATTTGATAAGAATCGGTATTGTTTCGTTCTCGATTCTTCCGTTTCCGTAGACAACGGGTATCCCTTCTACTATCGTAAGTTAGTAAGGTTATTTCTTCCTTTTCCAATGGATTCTGTACTGATTTACTACTCTAGGCGAGATAAAGTTCCCTTATACTCTACTATCGATTATAGCTTTGAGCCTATATCGTCCGATCTTGATTCCCAGAATCACGTATCGTATATCCTCGTCTATAGTTGCGACTACTAGGGACCTAGTATCGTAGGTCGACTGTAGTCCCTTTACAGCCGATCTTTCTCGTTTTTTGTCCTCTGGATCTGTTCTCGTATAGTTTTCTAGACCGTAGGGTATCGTTCCCGTAACGTCGTTTCGTAGTCCTTAGGAGGTATTTAGGGTGTTTCCGGATGGTATTCTATCCTTCGTCCTATTACGAGTTATCGCTTCTTAGGTTCTTTGGGGAACCAACCGGATCCCTCCTTGTCCGATTTGTAGATATAGCAGTTGTTATCGTAACATACTGTCCAGCTTAGTTTATTATATTGGCTCGGGGTAGAGTTACTACGTCCGGCTATATTGACTTATCGGTTGGGGTAGGAGGTCCTTCCTTTAGGTACCTTCCTAAAACTTCGCGGCTGGTTGCATTCTCGAGCGAAGTACCCTTCCTTCTGGCAATTGAAGTACTTCAGTTTCTTCCTAGCGTCTTACCTTTGGGCGACGTCTAGCTCTATTGGGCCGCTATACCAGCCGGTTGCCGTACTTCGGTAATAAATCTTCTTCGCGGTATTAGCCTTTGCTATCGGATTTACCTATACCTTACCGGGGGCGCGTTTTTCTATACGTCTCTCATACAAGCGATTGTCGATCGATACTGCTATTTCGACGTAGTCGGCAAAATCGTTAGGTCTCTTTTCGCGAGCAAAGTCGTCCTTAACCTCCTCCTTGAGTCCTCGATAGAACTATGCCATTAGGTTCTCGTCTTTCTAGTCTAGTTTTAACGTAATTTGGCGAAAACGGGAAGCGTATTCGGAAGTAGAGCCCTTCTGCTTTAAGGTCTCCAGTTTCCGCTCGGCTGATCTTTTCTTATCCGGGTTTCCGAAGGTCTTCTTAAGGTCGTCGGCGAATACCGTAAAGGAATTGAAGATACGATTAGTAGTATTATCTCGGTCGTCGTAAGTATTATCGGAATAGTCCCTAAGTATTGGTTCAAACCAGTCTAAGGCGCTCCCCTTGAGTAGGTATGCTATATAAAGGACTTTGCGTTCGGCATCCAGAAAGTCGTATTCGTTGAAGCGATAGTAAGCCTTGAGTTGAGTAAGGAATCCCTGGAAGGTTCCTAGGGTACCGTCGTACGGCTCCGGAGCGTGAACCTTGAGTCGTATTCCTCCTCCTCCCCCGTTCTGGAGTTGGGCGACATGGATACGAAGCTGTGCCAACTCAGTTATTAGAGCCTGGGGTGAAACGGCCGCTGCCCCAGCCTGGGCTGCCAAGTTGTTGTTACTTGGGCGAGGGGTATATGAACCGGTAGTCGATATGTTGCGTATATGTACTGTTCCCTTAGTACGTAGGTAACCTAGTTGAATAGGAGCGATTAACGTA
The DNA here is from genome assembly GCA_009194965.1 of Coniochaeta sp. 2T2.1. Taxonomy (NCBI): domain Eukaryota; kingdom Fungi; phylum Ascomycota; class Sordariomycetes; order Coniochaetales; family Coniochaetaceae; genus Coniochaeta; species Coniochaeta sp. 2T2.1. The sequence goes on along the minus strand of VSMA01000007.1, from coordinate 3,034,096 downwards.
TAACGATCGCGGTATTAGGCAGGTTACGGAGTCGGGTGACGGGGTTGCCTAATAGACTAGATACTGGTTTCTATTGACAATAGAGTTAGGTACGTACCGGTAGTAAACAGTTGATCGTATCTAGCCAAAAGGTAGACCAAGTACTTGAGAGAGGTATTAGTAACTCAATATATTGAACTATAAACATTAATCGCTAGAGAGCGATTAAGACTAACTATCTAGCCGTAGGGACTATTTACTTATATAGACTTAGGGACGACGTTTTACAACCGTCGCTCTACCTTACGGGACGACGGGACGCTCTTGTCGTCCTGTCGTCCCTAGACGCTGGGACGCTCTTGTCGTCCTATCGTCCCTGGACTGTCGGTCGTAACTACCTGTAAGCAGCTGGTACCCGTATTATAGTAATGCCGTTCCGAGAGGGTGGGTCTTCTTATCCAATGAAATGGTTCGTAATCCAATGAAATGGTTCGTAATCCAATGAAATGGTTCGTAACAGACGGGCTGAGCGCGATCCTTATTAGGGATTGGTACTGGCCGACCCTCTAACGTTAGCTCCGCCAGTTCGTCCGTAACTGCGACGTCTGCAGAAGAGGGAAGGTTTACCGCGGCCTCAGACGAGGCCTCCTGAAACCTCTCCCGATAGCGGATAGGTATTTCTAGGAGCTCTCTATAGACTTTATTACGGAGCTGCCCGTATCCGGGAAGGATGGCGCCCGGTACCTATAGGTCATAACCGATAGGTTGAATAAGGCCGTTACGTTCGAAGCTATAGCGTCTATAGATACGGAGGCCTACGCGGAGCGTTTCCTTTGGTCGTACTTCCGTTTCTACGGGCTACCAAAAGCTATTACTAGTAACCGGGGGTCGAACTGGGTCGGGAGGTTCTAGCGCCGCCTATATTACCTAGCGAAGGTCGAGTAGCGGCTAAGTACCGTATACTACCCGGAGACCGACGGAGCTACAGAGAGGATGAACTAGGAAGTATAGGCATACCTACGGGCGTATATCAACTTCGCCCAATCCGACTGGGCAGGCTAGCTGCCCGTAACCCAGCTAGCTATTAACAACCGGGACAGCTCCTCTACTGGACTATCCCCCTTCTTCGCTACCCACGGCTACTATATTAGCCCCTTGGAGATCGACGAGCCGCAGAGCCGCCTTGGCTCGCCGGAGAGAAAAGCAGAGGAGTTCCTCTCCCATATTCACGAGACTACGGCGTTTATCTAAGCGGCAGTAGCCGCGGCGCAGGTACGGCAGGAAGAAAATGCTAACTGTCGCCGACAGCCCGTAGAGTCGTTCAGGGTCGGGGACAAGGTTTGGCTCGATCTCCGTAACTACAAGACCCCCCGACCGAAGAAGAAGCTGGACTAGGTATACGGCAAATATATAGTAGCGAAGCTGGCGGGCTCGTATACGGTAGAACTCAGCGGGCTACCTACGGGGATTTACAACCGCTTTTACGTCGACGTCTTACAAAGGGCCGCAGAGGACCCTTTACCCGGCTAGGAGAGGCAGGACGAGCAGCCACCGCCTATCTTGGGGGATCTAGGGGACCCCGAGTTCGCCGTAGAGGAAGTCCTATACGCGACGACTGTAAGGCGAGGCCGGGGTACGTTCCGCAAGGTACTAGTTAAGTAGCGAGGCTATTAAGAACCGATATGGGAACCCTTAGAAGAAGTAGCGGAGACTGTAGCGTTAGATACGTTCGAATAGGTATTCGGCGACGCCGTACTTTACGATAGTCCGGTTCACGAGTACAGTCAGTTCAAATAGGGACGGGGGAAGGCGCGACGGCCTAACGACGTTGATACCTGGGGGGTAGGAACCTAAGAACGTCTAAAAACAAGATACCGCGGCGGAGGGGGAGCGCCGGGGACTAGTGCTTCCTCTTTTTCTTCTTCTTCTTCTCCTCCTTCTTGCCCTTGCCCTTGCCCTTGCCCTTGCCCTTCTTCCGCTAGCGGGCGCGCTCCTCCGCGCCGGACGACTCCTCCTCCGACGAGGAGTCCTCCTCTGAAGAGGACTCCGACGGAGAGGTAGAGTCGCGCCGGCGCTTCGGAGTGCGCGCCGCTAGGGAGGCAAGGCCGGCCGTAATCTGCGCGAGGGCAGGACTGAGGGCGGCGGCTACGGCAGAAGCGATCTCGGCAGCGGGGGTAGCGGGGGCAGCGGGGGCGGCCGAGGTGCTACGGAGGGTTGCGTTAGTATATATCGATCGAGGGTAGGGGCGGGAAGAGCGAGGGATAGATGGACTTACGGCTTATTCTTCTTGGGGGAGGGGGCGGCAGCGGGCTTCTCCTCCTTCACCGGCCCCTCTTCTACCGCAGCCGCCTTTACGGCCTTGTAGGCTAGCCACTGGGTGTGGGCGACCTTCAAGGCCTCCGAACGTCGGCGGCTGGCGGGGAGGAGGGCGGCCGTACGGACGGCGACAGCGGCGGCGACAGCGGCGGCGTCGTCGTCGGCTATAGGGCGTTAGCGTTAGACAGGTTGGGGGTAGAGGGGTTACTTACTAGGGACGAGGTACTGCTAGTATAGGGCCGTATAGCGGCCGTACGAAGTCCGGCCGGCCCGGCGCCGGCAGAAGGGCTTGCTATCGCTATTAGCGTTAGTCATGTACCAGACGTATCTAGTACAGGGCGCGGGGAGCTCCTCGCCGGCGTCGTCGCACTCCTCCTTGGGGGCGGCGACGTTACGGCTACTGCGAGCTATGTTATTGTTATTAAGGGGGGGGCGGTAGTAGTCGAGGTCGGCGGGGGGGGGGGGGGGCCGAGAGGTTGCTTATTCGACGAGGGACTGTTTGGGGAACGGCCGTAGCGGGTGAGGGATAAGTCAATTGGGTGCGGCAGAACTCCGGGCGGCGTAGGGCGTTCGAAGTAACGATTCCGGCTCTAGAAAATGACGCCTCCAGCCCCGGGCTATTTTTGCAGGCCCCGGGGGTACGGGAATTCCGCCCCGCTAAGAGGGAGGAAGGGGCATGTGACAGGCCGGTGCCTGGGAATGGACCTGGCCTATTGCCAGGTCTGACCGCCCAGGGGTGCGGAGCCGGAGTTTCCTCTATTCCGCTCCGCAGTTAAATAACGCCCTCCGCACCCACGGAGGAAACCCACCCCTATTTTCCTTTCCCTATCTGAAGATAGATTCTTCTTTGGCCTACGTATTCGAATAGAATACGTACCACCCTATTACAGTTGGGCGGCCAGTAGGGACGTAGTAGTAGTACTTGCGGTAGTACTTGCGTAATTAGTCGCGGTAGCTACTACAGAGGAGCAGGGGCACGTTGTTCTGGCTAGGCAGGTACTTGTCCCTACCGCTATCGTCCCTCGGCGGCAACCGCTAACGGTACAAGTACTTATTACTAGAAGATACTCCCGTCGTCGGTAATCTCCTCTAGGAGGGCGGAGTTCTTCAAGCAATCGGTGAATTTGTTACCTAACAGTTTGTAGACTACCGCAAGGTCTTGCTCAGTCTATAGGCGGAATTCCTCTGCCTTAGCGGTATCCCTGATACTAGTAGCGATCGGGGTCTTCGTTCCAGTCTGTACAAGTACGCTATATTAGAGCAGGAAGTTCCTAAAGTACTAGGGAACCCGGCCTCGTACTTGCTTCTAGGTATCGTCGTCCTAGCCCTCGAACTCCTACTTGAATTCCCACCAGAGGGCACGGCTTATATAGCCCTCGATACGCTATATTTCGAGAAGATATACGATATAGGAAGCTATCTATATATCTATATAATCCTTTACGTCGTCAAAGGAAATAAGCTTCCCCTACATCGTTATATCAACGTTACGTCGTAACGTATACGGGATCTCCGCGATAGCCTTATTATTACTAGTTTCCGAGGCTTCCTTCCGCCCCTAGAGGCTCACGTTCCTGGTAGATACGTCGTTTTCCGCAACCATCCTTACCTAGTCAGGCTGGAACCGTAGTACCGGTAAGTCTAACGACGTCTCGATCCCAAGCGTTTCCCCTAAGCTATAGCGGCAAGGGGCGTATCTGTTCGTTAGGCGGTTTACTACTTTGTAGTCTTATCTACTAATAAATCGTCCTAACGGGTGGCTATAAGAGCTGGTAATCTCGATAGAAATAAGGGAAATGATAGAAAAGCATTGAATCGCGTATCTCGACGAAAAATAGACGATTCGTCGCGTTTGAAGCTATAGGAAATAGCGCCAGGCCTACTAGTAATAAAGGTATAGTTACTTTATTGATTCCCGGTACGCGCTATTGGTTCTCGATAGATAAAGGGAGCTGGTCGATCTAATAACTGTTCCTCGGCGAAAAATGATAGAAATAGTAGAATTAAGGTAGATTCGATAGAATTGACAGTTTCCTAATGAAAATGAATGTATTTTAGCGTAAAAACGATAGAAAATCGGTGAAAAAGAAGGTAGTAAGGCCCAGGGTAATAAACCCGGCTTTGTTTTACGTAATAGAACGCATCTATCGCGACGGGTCACCCAAGAGTATTAGATAGTACCCTATTCGCGATAGCTTCGAGGAATATCGCGGGTCTTCCGGTAACCTCAAAGGCTACGTCAGTAAGCCTTCAGGTAACTCCTCGTTAGTACGGCGTCTCGATAGACTACCGTCTTTTCTGTTTGACCTTGCTAATCTGTAAGCCACTATTTACCTTCCCAGATAATCAATCTTCGGAGGCTTCTACAGTAGTAAAGTTAACCACTGATCAGTATTGGAATCACACAGGTACCGGTACTCATTCCACGGTACGTAGTCCTTCGTAAGCTACGCTTCGCGTTATAGTTCAAGTGGTGGCTATATTATTCTTGTATCTTCGTATCTTAATAGAGGCCAGGGGGCGTAGGAGTTTGAGACTCGGGCTCTTACCCCTGAATACCCTCGGTCACGTGACCTTCCACGTGCCCTCCTTGGCGTCCACCACTTGTACTACGCCTAGCGAGATATCTCAACAGTAGGCGTGTTACGGTTCCTCTGGTAGTACTAGCTATCAAAGGTGAAGGTGTGGCTGGCGAACCCGACTCTCGGGTCGTGCTTCTTCAGCCATAGCATTCCCAATAAAACGGGAGTAATACGCCAGCTATGTGACATATAGTCTAACCTCTTTCTTGAAGTGGTCCTCAATCCTCAGACTGCTTATAACGTCATAGGTGACCGTTACACTTTCGGATTCTCGGCCGTCAAAGACTTCCAGGACAAACGGTCTCCTCAGCTTCTTCAGCGGAAGCTCGTGGCTCTCGGCCCAGCTTTGGTCAATAAATCCTGTTCCTTCGGCTCCAGAATCGACCAGTGTATAGATCGCAGTCTCCGATCTTCAAATTCCGGGGTGACGGGCAGTATCATCGGGTCGGATCTCATGTCTTCTTCCTCACAGACCGAGAGACCCTTAGCGGCGGCAGCAGAAATCCTCAACGTTCGGGCGCGGTCCGATTGGTCTCATGTTATACGCCTTACACGAGCCTGTATACGACTTAACACAGGCTCGTACCGTTTACCGATATTTCAGAGCTCGGCCGTGGGCTGCGGGATCTAGATGAGGATGAACTGATGGGGGAGCCGGGGCGGGCTACTCTAGCTTGCAGGCGAGGGCGGGTATCGGGATGGGGGCAATCGGCAACGCGGTGGCTCTTTGAACCGCAATAGAAGCATTCCCCTCTCTCTCGTCGGCTCCCAGGAGCAAAGCGTGACCGCCACTACGCGCTGAGGTCCATGGTTTGTCCTCCGGTGGCAGCTAGGGAAGTGGGCCGTCGGCCTCTCTCCTCAGGCCGAGAGGTTTCGGGGACGGGGGTGATAACAGTGGGACGGGTCGTGGCTGCGGCGAATGGAGCCAGTTGGGGGTCTGGAGTTCCGGGTACGGGCCACTTGTTGCTGATGCTGGCGGTAGCGATTGTCGAGTTCTTGTAGGTGGTTAGCGTAGTCTTGGAACTTGCGGGATGGGCTCGGGGTATAGAGTAATATGTCCTACAGCTCCCTTGAGATACCTTGGAACAGCAGGGGAGACAGGGCGTCCTCGGGCATCTCTCCCTCCAAGGCTGGGCGCCGGAATTCGGACAAGTACACACTGAAGTCTAGGTTCCTTTGTCTAAGCTAGGGGAGCCTGTTCTGGGTATTCTGGGCGCGATCAGGGTCTCCAAATACGTCTTCCAGATACTTGAGCATTTCGGGGTAATCCACGAACTCAGGCACTCCGTATACGATCTTTGGGAGCATCAACTCGTGCGCTTTTCCAGTAAGTCGTCCAGCGACGTAGGTCAGACAGGCAGTGGCAGTCGGGAAGCGGTCGGCGTTAGCCTTCATCTTGCCGTAGACCTGTTGCGTGAAGCGTCGGAGGTGGTTACGAGTTCCATCAAATTTTTTAGGGTCAGGTAGTCTTCCTCTAAGGTGGGAGGACTCGGAACGCGCAGGAGGAGCAGGCGCAATTGGTCCCGGTGTAGCATCTGCTGGGCGTTCAGCGGTTGTCTTGAGACCAATATAACTTACGACAATAACTGCGCCCGGGTCCAGCAGCTTCTGCATGGACACGGCCATCTTGTTGGCCGGCGGCTACACCTCGGCGTAGCTGCGCGAACCGCCGCCGGTCTGCGTACCCTCGAGATCGCTAACGAGCACAAGTTAGCTGACCAGTTTCTCTTCCACACGTGGCGAGGTCGTCCTGGTCGACTCGTCAATGATGCATACTAGATATCCTTCAGCGCCACACGGACGCCAGCCAGTGGCCGGCTATCGCCTAGCCAGTGCAGCCTCGACGGCACCGGGATCCATGCATCTTGGTACGTCGACACGACCAGGTCGACTTGCGCATAGGTGCCAGAACCCGGCACGGGTGTGGTACCAAACAAAAAGGGCTCTAGCCGATCACGGTGCAGCGCATGCGTCTGCCGAAGTTTAATGGTGAGTTATAATTGCCTGCGCATCCACTGAAGTGTTTTGTCCGAATATGTTCAAGCGCTAGATTGCTAATTGCCTCTGTTGCAGCGTCCCCAATCACGAAACCTTTTGAACCCGCTCACCCTTGACATTGCTTGTCACTGAGAAACACATGTCATACAATGGGAAAGAAGAAGTTCAGTCTTCGTTAATACGACTCCATATCTAGGTGTTCGATCCATGCCCAAAGTGTAGGTTCTACTTATTAGTGCTGTCTGTTGGCGGGTTTCAACATCGAGGGTAAAAGTCTCTCCAACGTTTGACTGTTACGTTTCGACACTTGTTTGAGTTGGTTCCACGCGGACAGACGATGATCGCAGCAGCACAAGTCAGTAAGTGAAGGGCCAGCTTAGCTGACGCAGAACACTCGCACTCGACGTACGCAATAGGACAGCTCTCCCTCCACGATGGATCATGGGTGAAGATTCTTTTCCTGTCAACCGGGGGAGGAACCCGGTCCCTTACATATCACGCACCCGAAGCTTCAGCTCACAGCGCAGACATGGGTGGGACAACTTGCATTTCATGCGCACAATGTATGAACCTCAAACGAGAAAGAAGAGAAGTGCAGCTGGACTAACGCGAGACCACTTTGTACAAAGACCCAATCGTTTGACTACCTGAAACGGGAGTGCCCCATGATACATCTCCAAGCCGCGACCTCCAGGTTAGCATAATTCAAGATGGTAAGCCACCATCCCACCAGTTGATCCGTACACAGACTCACAACCTACGAATAGGCCAACACACACACATCACAAGGCTCAACCGACATCTCCCTTACTGTACCCCATCGGCATGACCAACGTCGCCACAGAAGGCATCGACTAGGCGGCTCTCTTCCTCTAGACCGGAGGGGGGGGCTGCGGCTCGGTGGACCGAATAACGACGCTGAACTGCGGGCCGTAGGCGAACGTGCCGCCGGTGGACAGGACCTCGCACAGCCCGTTGCTGTTCGGCTCGTAATCGGCTGCAACGCAAGCGGCGTCAGCCGCGCAGATGGCGACGCACTCGCCGAGGGTGGCCGTGTTATAGTCCACGAAGTTGGGCGTCGTAATGCCGACCCCGTCGTAAAAGCAGAATTTCTTGATCTCAGTCTCCGAGGTGAAGATGAAGACGTCGTCGGCGGCTGTCGGGCAGTCCGGATCCTCGGTTGGCGGAGGCGAAGGGAGGATGCTGGTCGAGACCGAGGTCGTGGTTGTTGTCGTCGTTGTGGTGTCGTGGAGTGTGGATGTCTGGGGTCGATGTGTTAGTCTTCACTGTGAAGCAGACGGGATATGTGGCAGGAAGAGGGCACGTACATATATGACGATGGACGTGGCGGCTGTAGCGGTGACGTGGGTCGTCGACGGGATAACACCCAGACATGAGCACGCCGCTGACAGCTGAGCGGGGCTGTAGGTGGTACCCAGGCAAGAGGGCGGCGCGACGACTGGGACGGGAGTAGCGCGCCTAAGGAGAATCGCGCCGATGGTGGTTGTCGTAGTCGTTACCGTGGTCGATGTCTCGGTCGAGTCCGTCGTTGTTGTATAAGTCGTGGTGGAACTGTATGGGCTTGTTAGATTGCGTCGTCCACTGCTGACGAAAGGAACTTACGTGACCGGTGTCGTGGTGGCAATCACGGACGTTACTACCGGGACGGACAGGTAGCTGGAGCAGTAGGCTGTGGCCGCAGCGCGGGAGGCAATGTCGGCGGCCTTGGTGCCCGTCGGGCTGAGGCACCGGTTGATGTTGTTCCTGTTGCACTCTGCCCGTCCCTCCACTAGCGGCGACGACAGGGCCGGCAACGCCCCGGCGAGGACGAGGGAGCCGAGAAGGAAAGTATGGAAAAAAGCCATCTAAGCGTCTTGTCGGTCAATGTACCGGCAATGTGACTGTAGTTGGATAATGGAGTCGGAATGCACGTTGGACAATAGAGTCTGGGCGCAATTAAGACAATGGAGTCTGGACGCACGTCTTATATAGGCGTCGTCAGCTGCCTGTCATCCATCAGGACGGCAGTCCTCATTAATAGTCCCATTAGCTTAACTTCAATCAATGGGAACTGAGGACTCAGCTTGAGCTTTGCGCCCACCACGAGTTGTACCGCGGATCTTGCCTGTTTTTCTGTTTGGAATTGGCCGCCCAGGGATCCAGTCATCCAGAAGCAATAGTTCCGGCTGCCAAGAATTTAGGAAGCTAACCAAAGTGCGACACTGCCCTCGGGGTGGCGGTAGGCTAGGTCAATAGGGCGGTGCGGCTGAGCTTGGTGCGCTTGGCTAGGTAGGTAGAGAAAACGCGGGGAAGCTGGTCTTGCTAAAGGCACGAACATGAAGAGTGGTGTCTCTGTTCTCTAACGTGTGCTTGGCACACTTGGCTAGCCTGGCCAGCCCCTGAATGGAGATGAACAAGGCGACTACAGGTAGAACTGTGGGGAGGTAGGGGCTGATACACATGGATGCTCCCTGATGTCTACTTCCGACAAGTCCCATATATGATAATGGATGAAGAGCCAACCAATGCAATGTCCACCTTGATAAGGATGATGTTTGCAGCGAACACTTCTTGTCCGCGGTCGGCCATTAGAGACTAGACAGACACAGGCTCGGTACTTGGGAACTATGCCTACTAGTTCTAGAGTCTTTCAGTGGCTCGATTATCTGTATTCGTATTACAGCCTATTACAAGTAAAGTCCGCCCCTCCTGTTCCATCTTCCCAAGCCCTTCTTAAAGAACCTTGCGCCGGCCCCGGAACTGTCACTGCGCCAGAGTTACGAGCTCACACGCCGACGCAGACGTAGTAACCTAGCCACAAATTATCACACTAGGACTTAACGTATAGGTTCCAAGAGAGAAGCTACGCGAGACTGATACCCTCGGCATTGTCAATAGCCTAGCAACTATCACCAGCCTGGACGAGCCTGAACTTCCGGCAGTTGCTAACGATGGCTGGCATCTGCGGCTGCGGGCCCGTAGGTGACTGGACCGGCGGTGCAGCCGTCGTTGTAGCACCCGGGACACCCACGGAGACAAAATAGTCAAGCCAGAGGTTATTGCACTCTGGTAGGTGTATCAGGCTGTTATCTCAAATGGAATGTTGAGGAAAGGACTCACTGGCACTGATAGACGGATTCCACGACGAGAACTGGGCGGCGCTGATGCCGTATTTGCCCTCAATCACCTCGCGCGTGTCTCTAGACGAGACGCGGTAGAACTTGTTATAGTTGGCCACAAGGCCTGGTTGTGTAGGACTAATTAGCGACGAGGAGGTCGTAGAACTAGTAGGTGGCGTGGACGTTACGGCCGGGGGACTTGTTGTAGGCGGAGTGGTGGTGGTCGTGGGAGGTATAGTTGTAACTGCCGATGACACGGTAGTCCTGACCGGTCACCAGGCTGGGACAAGAGACTCTGGGATTCAAATCTCGGAATCCGGAGAGAGTGAGACCCTAGTTTGAGGCGAACGATTGACATGTGTCACCGGTGCTGGCAGCAGTGGAGAAGTTGCAGATGATAACGCTCTGGTTGCCGCCCATGTTGTTCGTCTTGGTGATTATCCTGTGGAAGAAATAATGAGACAATGACACAGACTATGTGATAACTTTGAGAAAGCCTCGTCCGTCGATCCTCAGCCAGGTCTGGGGAGCTTGGCTGGGAGCTTGCCAGTTCAAATGTTGAGTCTCAACCGACAGACTTTATGGACATTTCTGTAATTCTGCTATTCAACAACTCCAGGCTTTCATGTCTACCCCCTGATTCCATTCTGCCCGGCGCGGAGATGTCAAAAACCAGGGCCGCAAATGCACTACGACATGTTGGTACTTGGTTCGAGGTCGTGTGATTTTGCTAGACAAGCAATCCTATTACTGTGTAACACTGCCGCAGATAGGGGAGCATTGTCACACAAGGACGGCCGGAACGCGGTTTTTGGTACGGGATAATCACCCGTTGCGGCTTTATTACGCCGTTGTCTCTGTCCATAGATGCCACTTTCCTTATGTGATTATTTCGTCTCTTTTCTCTGCTTCCTCTACATTTCTTCAACACCAACATCCTACGACATGCTAGATTCCCACAACCATCACCATTGCGCTTGAACCTGGGTGGCCGGGCTGCTCACCCTTGTACTGCAACCTTGTCTTTCAGCGGCACAGGCGAACTCGCCATTTCCCGCGACCGTGGAAGTTGATCTGATATTTCCGAACAACGATACGTATGCGCCAGCGACACTCATGCCGATTGTCTTTGCCATCCAGAACGCCCGGCACGCTGCAGCTCTTGATCTGACATTGGAATATCTCATTTACCGCCTTGCCGCCAATGGTACACCAGAAGAACCGCTGGCTGGACAGGACACTATCTCATTGCGCGGAGCCAACCTGTCTGCGACCGACACCTTTTTCACATACGCTAGCACATCCGGGGTCAACACCAGCGCAACCAGTTGGTCTTTGGTCTGGAGCCTGGGGCCACAGAACTGCTCTCGCTCCGAGTCCCCGTTAAACCCCATCAGCTTCAATAACAGCGGTAACTACGTTGTGTTCAGGACCGAGAGCGGTGCCAAGTCTCCGGACCTCGTAGCTGTCACGGCCGATGCTACTTGCGCCAACACGCAGAGCTTCACCTTCAACATCACGGAGAACGTACCCAGGCCGATCACGTCGTCCGCCGGTGCGTTACCCGCAAACTCGTGTGCTGTTCTCTCCGACACAGTGCCGTTCCCTGTCGCCAATCCTTGTGGTGCGAAGGTTGATGCATCGGCCGCATCGAGCATCTCGGCTGCCATTACGGCAACAGGATGTGCTTCTCTCCACCCCATCGCGACCTGTTCGCCGAAGACGAGTGCAGCGAGCTGGAAATTACCATCTGTGTTGGAAGGATTTGGCTGGGTGGTAGTGGGGTGTGGTTGGGTAGCATGTCTGTTTCTATTGTAAGTAGGGTCAAGAGGATTCTGACGGCGAAGCACCAGGAGGGGGTGGGAATGCTGAGTTGACGTGATCTTGAAGATTGTTCGCGTTCGTATATTCGGCGTGTCTCCATGTATTCGTGTTGCTTGGTTGCTACATACCTTACTGTTGGTTTCACCAGGGTATATACGTAAGGACGTATATTGCCTCCCGTAGGGAGGGCTTCACACTGTTGGCGCACCAAGTTCAGGAGTCCTGTACTGTATATTCTGATACGCATCGTAGAAGGAAGGAAGGAAGGTGGGTGGGTGGCCAGCCCTGTGGAAAGAAATAGGGGCTGGTGGAGTCCGCAGGTCACGTGACCTGCGGATTAACTCAGCCTCCGGCCTCCGCAGAGCCTCAGGGGGACTCCCTGAGGCTCACCACACCTATCCTCCACTACCTACCCTGGGCTTGCGTACAGGCCTGGCGTATATATTCCAACACTGGCAGTCTCTTCTTTTGAGGCCAGGGATACGCCAGGTCCGCAGGCCAACTGTTGACTAGATACAGGCCCGTTTTCTCGTTCCATTGCAGCCCATCAGTATACCTCCCCTCATAGTACAGCCACTCCGTCGAGTAGACTGGGACGTCTTCGAGGGGCAGATCTGGTGGCGGCGCTTGCAAATCCTCCTCTCCCATCTCTCCTCCGCACCTCAGTCTCCTGCCTTGTAAATGTCCTCCCACTACTGGGGGTAGTGGGCTTGCCCTTGTAGTGAGTGTGCGGCAGCCTGGTGGGCACCCGGGGTCGGGGTGGTAGGCTGGGCTTGTCTGGCTTCCGGGGGGGTGCTCCGGTACGTGGTGGCTCTCGAGGAGGGGTGGTCCTTCTTCGCTGGTGGGCGGCTCCGTAGGCGGCTCGTTCTCGTCGAGGGCGGCTCGCCGGTGGGGGAGCTCCTTCTTCGCCGATGGGCGTCACGTTTCCACGCGGCGCGGTGCCGTGCAGGAGCTCATCCTCTGGCAGTCTTTTCTTCTCGGCCGGCCGAGTGGGTGAGGCCGGGCCGGTCGTCCTTGTGCGCCGGAGCCGGTGGTGGGCGCGGCGGGGGGGTGGTCGCTGCCGGGCGTGGTCGTCGTCGGTAATAGTGGTAGAAAATCCCTCAAAGTCGCAAAAGTTGATGAAAAATCGATAGATCCGGGCGAGAGTAGGCTGGATCTGATCGTAGAGAGCGTCGCAGTCGTCTGGGCTACTCAAAATGATGGAAAAAGGTCGGCGCAAGGCCGTGGGATAGGATGAATCGAAGGTCCGGGGCGGGGGCTTATTCTTCCCGGAGGTAACTTGTGGCGGCTCGCCTCCACGTTGGCGAGCTTCTTCTTACGTTGTAGGACGCGCCGCCAAAAACAGACAGTCCCCCGAGTAGTCAGCTCAGGGCTTGTACAGGCTGGCGGCTATAGAGGGCCGTGACTTGGTGGGCGGCTCGCAAGGTAGCCGGGCGAGTGTCAGGGCGTGATAGACGCGCCGCGAAAAACAGACAGTCCCCCGAGTAGTCGGCTCAGGGCTTGTACAGGCTGCGGCTTGGAGTCCCCTTTGCGTTAGACGACAGTATGAGGAGCTTCCTTAGCACTCCCTCGTCGAGGCGACAGTCTCCTTGCGGAAGAGGTGCCAGGGCGAGGGCGTCTCTTCTGTAGATACCTTGCTGATCCGTGGTTATCCCTCACTTGAAGCCGCGCCCCCATTACGCGGTAGCAGTGGTGATTTTTACCACTGATCAGTGTTGGTTTCACCAGGGTATATACGTAAGGACGTATATTGCCTCCCGTAGGGAGGGCTTCACACTGTTGGCGCACCAAGTTCAGGAGTCCTGTACTGTATATTCTGATACGCATCGTAGAAGGAAGGAAGGAAGGTGGGTGGGTGGCCAGCCCTGTGGAAAGAAATAGGGGCTGGTGGAGTCCGCAGGTCACGTGACCTGCGGATTAACTCAGCCTCCGGCCTCCGCAGAGCCTCAGGGGGACTCCCTGAGGCTCACCACACCTATCCTCCACTACCTACCCTGGGCTTGCGTACAGGCCTGGCGTATATATTCCAACACTTACCTAGTCGGATGTGCTGGAATCAGGCAGGTGGTACTTCGTACGTACGAAGGAAACGGTGCACCCTGACTGCATGCAGCATTGGAGCCTGGACCAGGGGCGGAAAAAACTCGAGCCGTGTCCCCCAGTCTCCAAGTTCGCAGACAGGGCACCAGGGGTGGGGGCAAGGGAATTGACCGGAGTCACATGGAATATGGTATCAGGCTTGGAGTGCTTGCTGTGGCCGCGATGCTGGTTCACGGACATTATGGTTCTGTCTCGCCCATGACGGCTGACGGAGGGGAAAGGTGCTTCTCTTCCTCTATCTTGGATCTCGTTCGGCGTCTTACCCGGTGCTCATCATGGCCTTTCAATGACAGCTCACAGTAGTATCCTGGGGCGTCATGACGCTTCTGGTAATGCAGCTGTCTTTACTCAGACTGGATTCAGACAACCGACGAGTCCCCAATGCCAAGGGAGGGACCTGTGTCCCGAACGCTGCAGTGTCTCTGGGCCCGAAGCCAGCAACTGGTCCGTTTATCACAACTTGGAGCAGATCCAGTCCTGCCCACAAACCATGTTCTACGATTTCTCCCTTCACGACGACGTCGACGACGAAGAAGCCCTCCACCGAATCTACGCCAGGTAAGCATCACCTTTGCTCCAGTCTATATAGAATGCGTGAGACTATTGCTTCTAATATGTATATATTTATTATAATAATACTTTCATATATATATCTTTCTTGTGTAACACAAATCTAAGAGTAAATTGTATTATTTAGCTGGCTGAATCGACTGCGGATAGTAGAACAGCTGGGCTGGGTCGACTTGTGCCTTTACACGTTGTAGCTTAGGAAGGCTGTCTCTGTAATAGTTGGTCTGGGCTTCCGTCTGATTCATCGTCGGGTCCGCATAGTTGATGTACATTCCCCATTGGGACGGGGTCAGATTGTCCGTGAATGCCTTGACCCAGCCGTTCAAGAAGTCGAAGCCGTTCGATGGATACGAGCCGGCGTACTGGCGGTCGTAGAATTCGTAAAGGAACAGCTTGTCTCGATGTGCGTACGATGTTAGGTTGGCTGGAACTTTGGGGATCGCCGCATTCTTGCCACCATACATGTCGATGATAATGAACCAGGACCGCGACACCTGTCTCGCCTGGCTGAACCAGTAGTTCGTTGCGGCCTGCATGGCAGCTGGCGGCAGAGCAGTGGTTACAAGACTCTTGGAGAAAAACAGCTCTTGCTACACGATCCGTCAGCTCGAACTCTCTGGGGATGCTTTCTCGCTGCCGTATCAACGGGACCATACCATATTGTAGGGATGGCTCGCGTCTATCGTATCCCCGTTACCGTAGGCAACGAAGCCTCCCATGTAATCAGTCTCTTGGGTTTGGCCGAGTGATGTACCAAGGAGTGTCATTAGAGGCTGGATGGCTTGTTGTAGGGCGGAGGAGGGGCCGTAGTACATGCCCTGAAGCTGACTGCCGAAGCTCATTCCGAATACGCGCATGTTCATCTCAGATGGCATTGTGCTGTTAACCCAGTTCTGAAGCGCAGTCCATCCAGTCGTAGCCTGCTGAGCATTGTTCCACGGGAGATTGGCGCTGAACACGGTAACCACGGGAGGTGCTTCGAAAGTGTTGAACTGCAATGCAGGCGTTAGCAACTAGACGCCACCCACAACGTCGGAAGTTCTGCAGCCTACCCGGAACGAAGTCACAATCCCGAAGGAAGAACCGGCGCCGCGCAGAGCCCAAAAGAGATCCGGGTTCTCGGTGAGGGAACAGTTGACGACAGTTGTGTTGGCGAGAACGACAGTGGCGCCAGCCATCCAGTCGAGAGCCAGACCATGTGTGTGCGAGCTGAAGCCAAACCCGCCGTGGAGAGAATGCCCGGCAAGACCGACACTAGGGCATATCTACCATCAGTGGGGGGGACATGACTTGATTTGGGCCTTTGGAACACCTACCCGGGACAGGTGCCGTGGCTGATGGCTCTTTTCCCCTGGGCATAGAGGGCGGTGGCGACGTGGCCAAGCCGCGCGCCGGCTTCTATCGTTGCAATCTTTGTCGCCGAGTCAACAGTAACTGCGTTTAATCGGTCTAACTCAACGACGAGGTGACCATTTTCTCCGCCTAGTCCGAAGGATGCGTAGCTGTGACCTCCCGATTTCGGGTTCACCTTGACGCCGACCTTTGCTGCACAAGAAACAGCAGCCTGGACGTGTGCCACGGTTGATGGAACAACTATAGCCACTGGCGTGTAAGGTACGCGTTGGTTGAAGGGCGCCACATCTTGATTCCAGGCTGTCGAGCCTCGTGCATCCGTTGGTACGCCGGCACTTGAAAGACAGTCGTCAATGGCGGCTCTCTTGTCCAGTGCTGCGTTCGCCAAGCCGGCGTACAGACCGATCGACAGTGACGGTATGAGTCGCATCTCGGGTTGCGCAAGATGGTGTTGGGAAGTATTGCCAAGATCACAAAACGTCCATGGGGACGATCAATGGGCGACGACGCACTGGGCGAGACGTGGGTTATAGCCCTCGAGCTTAAACAAGGCGGCACCTAGGCACCTCTGGGTACAGGTACATACGGCATGCATGACGGCAGTTGTTTACGGGACCGACCGTCAGAACCTTTCACTCTGAAGAGGCGAAGGACGCCCAGTTGATTGACTTCCCATGCATGATGCACGCCCCAGGTGCCCGTTTATACAACAGACCCCTCATCCTGGTCGCGGCGTCCGGGCAACCGTATATCGGAACAGGAGACACGGCTGCCCAGACAGGGACTAACTAAGATGCGCTTGCGACAACCCCAGTGTAGTGATAGCCTATTCCATGATCCCGGATACGGAGAGGAATTATACGACAATGTCTACCAGGAACAAGTGAGTTGGTACGGCTATAGGGAAGGAAGTTGGTTACCGGAGATAGATGTCGTTGAGCAAACGGAAGCAATATGGCAGCACCTGGACATCACGATATATTGCATGCCCGGCGATTCTTCGGGGTCGGTCGCGTGACCTATTACTTTCGGGAGCGCTGTTGACAGTAATCAGTTGGGCCATACAGGAACGTGACGCTCCGTCGGTTTCAGAGATTGGGGGACATGTACGAAGCGACGTGTGGAAGGCAGGCGCACCAATCTCGTGGCGCTGAGGCAAGAAACCCGTGGATGCTGAAGATACTGCCCTGGTAACCGCAATATACACTCAGCCGATATCGTGTAACCGGCGAAGGGCTATCAGCAAGCACATGGGGACAACAGCCGGGTAAATGCGAGGGAACGGAACACGGCGACTGTTTCAATAAACGCGTAAGCATGGATTTTGCTCATTGGACGAGAATTGAGTATGTCCCTATGCAGCTGCTTGTCGAACGGGCGGGGATATGAAGTGATTATTGCTCGGGCGGTTACCAGGACATCGACCACCCAGTAAATGAAAAGGCGCATCCAACCGCACACCATAAGGCGACGAAACCAGATCCCCTGTCGAGGCCTCGGAGCAGTGCAAGCGCTCCAGCATCCCGCGATTCCCGCCAGCGTTGGATAATACCGGCCGGAGCAAACCAACCGGAGAGCCATAGAGTCCCTGGTATCACCTCGACTGTGTCAGATCACACACGTCGGCGCATTCAGAGATCGATGACTCAATTTCATTCGACCGCTCCTTCGCGTCAGGGCCGATGCCGTCACATGCAAGTGACCCGGCCATGTGGTTGCTTCAAAAGCCCAACTGTTCTTTGACCAACCACCCTCACAGGGTCCGAAGGAAGACCAGGATAGGTGGCGGTCGACTTGAAAGTTGAATCCGCTAATGAGCTCGGTATAGGATAACGCCCATAGAGATCGGCCACCGGATGATGACAAGCCGACCCAGCTGCAGTGCTGCGCTCCGCCTCGACAACAACTAGCCCTCAGCGTCTCTTTCCCTTCATTCTGCGGAGCTTTCTAAGCTGCCCGATATGATAGCGTTGCATGAGTGTCCTTGCAGAGCCCCATAGCATGGGACTCATCAGGAGAACAATGGTGCCTACCACCACGGGTGCTGCAATGATCCAGCTACATCCAGGGTCAGCCCACATAAGTCAATGGCAGGGAGTTAGTTGGTATGTAGATGAACTTACAAGAAGGACACGCCCTGTTTAAGCTCATCGAATGGCTCGAAGTTCTGGCCAAAGTATCCCGTCAAGAAGGTCAAGGGCAGGAAGATAATGGTAGCCACTGTAAGCTGCTTCATTGATTCGTTCTGGAGGGCCGAGATGGTGTTGAAGATTAAGTCGATCATACCGTCGGCCGACTTCTTGATCTGCTCGAGAGATTCGGTTATCAGGATGCAATGATCGAGCACATCTCCCAGATAGATGTACGTCATTGGGGTAATGATGACGCCTGTTAGGGGGTCTTGCAACTCCTTTGCGGCGACATCTTGCGCCATGTCGGACTTGTGGTCCCGCAAGGCATTGATGAGGTTCGTGATGGGGTTGATGAAGCTGACCATTTTGCTTATCTCGGTTATCAAAACATAGAGACGTTTCGTGTGGGTGATGTTGGGTCTTGTCAGGACATCGAGCTCGAGATCTGCGATGACATCGGAATAACAGGCGGCAACAGGGATGGCGAGATCTATGATGGCGTCAACGATTGACTGACCGATCATGGATGCATCGCAGGACTGGCGAAGTATCGTATCTGGTGTTTGCAAGCGACGTATTATCGGTTGGGCAATATCCTCAGCAGACATCTCAAAGAAAGATATGATGCTGTTGTCGTTCAGGATGAATATGGAAACCTGCTCAGCAGCAACTGCCAGGTCCCTGGAAGCTAGGGCGGAGTGTTCCTCCATGAACCTGGCTCGAGGATCGTTAGGGTGACCGTGATATCTCTGCAGAGTTCGCATGAGAGGTGATTTGTTAGAGGACCGTGAAGTTGGAGAGTCGAGATCCGGTACTGCACGAGGACTTAGTGTGATTCCACCCTGCTCTTTGTCAGGCTCATCAGCCTCGTCTGCGCCTACACCAAGCAGGCGACTGGCCAACTGGCGCAGGACAAGGAATGGATCATGGCGGCCGATCCTTCTGCTATTACCCCCGTTGTAGTCCGGATACTTGGCTTGGTACTCTTCGTCGTCATCATCGTCGTCGTCGGGTTCTCCTGCCTCGTAGAGATGGACAAGCTTCTGGAGCGTGAGCACGATAAAGGCGTGGGTAGGGAACCTGTAGACTTGTCAGCGTCGTCAGCGACTCGCCATTCCATACCAAAGCGACTGAGTACGGTTGATTATAGAAAGGAAGGAAGGAAGGTGTGAGGACGCACCATTCGGCCTTTGTTCGGTTTCTCGTGTTCATGATATCCTCCACTGCCAGCTTGTGCAGGTGCTTGTGTTGGCCGAGGGCTTTAATGACATCCCAACTGAGGCCATTGACGTTGATCCAACGACACTTGGACCATTCGGGTTGGGGGAGGCGCAAGAACTGGTCCAGGGTGTCATTGTCGAGGTGCTGTATGGCCAGATTGTTTTCGCACAAGTCGACGACGGTTATATCGCAAGGGGCGGAGAGAGAGGGCATTGTGGCATGGCCACCATCGGGCTTTGAGGGATCTACGCCAGGTTCGGCGCCCGGTCGCCAGCCCGGCCTCACCTGGAATCTGTCAAAATCCTTCACAGTTCTGAAAGTAGCTGAGCGTTGAGGCAGGCGTCGCCTGAGAGCAGACGACGGCGTATCGCTGCGCCTACTGTCAAGGCGGCCGACAGCATTGGGGCTTGTTGGGTCATTGGACACGGCGGCAGACCCCCTGTCGACACCAATCAACGGCCCGAGGGGAGGAGAGAGGATGTGGCTGGCTTGTTGGTTATCGACCGGGGTGGGCGAGGCTGTTGCGCCCGACATGGCAGACTTCAGGTCAGGCCTCATCTCGTCGGATCCGGGGTGAGTGTTCGACGTCGTGGTCGGGTTCACTCATGACACGCGAGGTCGAAAGCAAGTCTTGGGCTGGGTACCGGAATCAACTGGGAACAGCATCGGGAAAGGGGGGGATTGGGGTGACTCCGAGTCGTCGCTTAGTGACTGAGGTCGCCTGTAGCGCTTCTTCACGCACGAGGAGGCTTCCATGGAGAGGTGAAAGCGGTGAAGTACGCCAGTATCGAAGTGAAGCAACAAGAGAAAAGAGAGAGAGGAAGAATTGATGATTTGCGACCAGACACAGACACTGAGAAATGGGACCTCTGATGACGTCTAATCTACTGTGTGGTATTCGTAGAAGGCTGTTAGGTCTTTTGGGGGGGTCAAAGCTCCTTGTCAAGACGACGCTAGCGGGAAGCTTAGCCGAGGTCGCTTGCATGCCAAGGCTCCACTAGCGGCAACCCGCAATCGTCTTATCGCGTCAGAAGTTCGCTGAGTGCTTTCATGTTCCATTCCCTCCATCTCAAACCTTCCACAAATAACACAACACTCGACCCGAGAACACTATCCCTTCACCTCGGCCAGCCACCACCTTACGTGTACTGCCAAGCACCATAGGTGCCTTTTGGGAGCACAGTGACCTTCAGGTTGACACCGTAGCAGTTGGCCAGTGTGGCGGCGTTTGTGGCATTCTTGGCCACGAGATTCCACGCGCTGCCTCCGCCCCCAGACGCTGTGGGAGGACACGCCGCCCAGCCATAGCCGTTGCCGTTGAGATTCACGAACCCCCCGCCGTTGTAGGCGACAAGACCCTCGACAGTGCTTCCGGGAGGGATATAGGCCGAGTGTGCCTGAGTGTACCCTACGTTCCAGTACGGATCAAGATACACTCCCTGTCCTCCCGGAACCATTGTATCCATTGCTGCCCGCCCCTCGCTCGCAAACATGGCCGTTATCTTGCCTGGAGGGCACGCCGATCCTACTTGCTGGCTGGGGCAGTAACTGCACGTCTCCCCGCCGATGGACCAATGCTGCCCGCAAGCTGTCACCGCCTTGCCGTCGATTGGCAGGCCTGGATTCGACGCCGTGAGGGTGAAAGGCGTGGTTGGGTCGACCGCGGGAAGCGTGGAGAGGACATTTTTGACACACTGATACATGAACTTGCTAAAGCAGGCTCCCGAACAGTACGACAGTGGCTCCCCGCTGCTAATGGGGCACAGGAACTGGTTGTCATAGCACACATACTGATGCGCCGCCCAAGTCAGTCCTCGGGCTCCGGCTATATATTTGCGTATGGAAACGTACCTGCGCCGTGTCATACTGAGCCGAACCGCAGTTCCGAAGCTCTGCGTATCCTAACGCGCTGATGCTCACCAAAATTACGGGCAGGAGGCTCTTGGGCGCCATGGTTTCCGGAGACGATGACTAGTCAGGGTGTTGTTGCGGTCTTGCGTTATGCTCGTCCTAGCAAGGCTAGGTATGGTATGGAAACTTTTTAGTCAGAGAGGGAGCGAAGAGGGGAGCTGGTGTGGTGAGGTGGCAGATGGACAGAATAACTGCAACGTGGATGACGGACGGTCAAGCCATTTTATATCATTCTGGACGGGCTCGTGGTTCGGTAAGGACTCTCCAACTTCCTGTCTCGAAGTCACCGCCGCGCGCGATGACCAAGGCAGGAGACAATGCGCACAGCTGGACTCCGGAGGCATCTTGCGGCGCATGGTTGGTCTCGCTTGACCTTTGGTTGACCTCGTATTCATTTGCTTGCATTGTCTGCGTTCCCCGAAATCTTCTGGGTGGTGTCGGCGGCAGTTCGCTCCGCTTACGACCCACCGCAGCTCGCGAATCGAGGTTTTGGAGTGTTCGAGGGCCAAGTATGGGAGTTCTGACGTTCATCAGCTCAGTGTACTCCAAAGTCTTAAGAGACTGCCGAATATAGACGGAGCCTAAACAACTTCCAGCCAGTGCCCGTGTGTCTTCCTCGTATTCAGCCATGTCATGTGGCTTGACAGGCCATCGATGGATATTGCAAGGACAACCAACTGTCAAGTTTGGGGCCAGTGTCAGCCAGCGTGGCGCTGTAGTGCTGCCGTGCAACACCGGGTAATCGCCAGCAGGTCGGGCTTTTCCAGCGCCTTTTGCTCACATCCTCGTCTCGGCACGTAGTCGTGGCCACCGTCGTCGCGATTGAAAACCTAGGAAGAATCACACAGAGTCCACCAGTCCATGTATTGACCCCAGACAACATCGAAAAGGGGCCCACCAGTCCAGCCGTAGTCCAAAGGAAGGAATGACAGTGGAAGAGGATGAGCAAAGGGCACTCCAGGACGTGGCCCGGCTGTCATGGTCTTGTCTCACGCACCTGGCAGACAAACACTGAGGCCTAGACTCTACTGTTAAAGATCCCACGGAAGAAAAGAAGTAGCCGGAGGCTGGGCATATCACACGGGCTGCCTTCCTGTTCGACGACAAACAAACACATATCCTCCCTGGCCGCGCACTTAATCTCCGATGGCAGCCATCAGCTATCGTTGGAGAGTCTCCGTGCTGGTCTGAAGAAGGGGAGCCTACCAGATCAGACCCGGCATGGTCTATTCTTGTTTTGCACATTGTGCAACTCGAATAATCTAGGACCCGGCAGGTTCGACGACTTGGAGCGGAATCCTCTTGACAATGTGAGGTTGAGCTTGACGGAGCTTCCGAACGATCTGCTGACTGTATGTGCTTACCTCGGCCCAAGTGGCGGATTCCTTCAGCGCAAAATGCTGTATAATATCAACTGTAGGTCCAAATACAGGTACCATGTACTCGAATACGGTGGGTTTCTGGCGTAAATTCTTCTGTCAACTCTTCCATCCAGTGCAAATGCACCTGGGAGTAACAACCTCGAGTCCTCGACACAATACAAAGCGAAATCATGATCCACCATACCCGCATTCAAAGACGAACTGACGCACTTGGCTGGTCATGACTCGCGCGTGTCCCTTATTATATCCACCGCATCTGCACTTTTTGCATCGGCTGTCGTCTGATAATCAGAAATCGAAGCTGAACCGGCCATGGCAGATCCAAAGCCCCCGTGGCCTAATGGCGAAGGCGCAAGAGTGAGCCAACAGAAACATTCCAAGTTCCACCACTTCAGCGACACTAACAACCACCTTAGCTTCTATAAGTAAATCTTGAGATTGCGGGTTCGACCCCCGCCGGGGGTTAAGTATAAAATATCGAACAATTCGAATACTGTTCCTCTTTTTGCCACGCTCGTCCACTGTTGAGCCCTCAGAACCTTCTGATGCCTCTCCAGAACTTTACTGTTTCCCTTGCAATGACAATACATCCTGTAGGATCGATGCTTTTCTTGCAATGCATCTCTGCCATCGCGCTGCAGCTGGGGGGGGCCATACTCCCTCGACTCTTCCACGGCACGTTGACAGCGGGTGAAGGATTGACAGGCAGGCCGGTCAGCCCAGTCCACTCCCAACAGGATTTCTCTGCAGAACATTCCCATGCGAAGGCAAGGGGCCGCGACATACCTTCAGACGAAGAAGACACGTTTCGATTCTTTGACCATATACCGTCACGACCCTCTTAGGTCACGTTGCAAATCCATCGAGAAGCCTGTGGAAGTAGGAGCATCCATTGACCATCGACCCGTAGGATTGTGGAATGCAACCCCAACCGGCCACTATCGGCCGCTTATCAAGTCTTGTGATATGCAAGTACAATGTAGGTAAAGCTTGCAGATGTCGCCTTGGTTTGAGGGGGGATCGGATGGTAGTCCCCCGTACGTGTGTGGTATGTGCGGCAGATGCGTATCTTACATAAGAACAGTCCAGAGATAGCAGAGAACGCCCCCCATTGCCAGCTCTGATCTGATAGCGCCCTTCACTTTGCTACGTCGTGCAACAATACACATGTGTGATGTCGCCAGTATACATCTCCAACGCTTTCCCACGTCGAACACATTAGGGGCTTGGGCTGAAGTCAACTAACTGATCGCACCCTGGAATTGTTCGGCGTAGATGGGCAGGCAAAGAGGTGGCCTTACTGGTGGCTGCATATAGAAGAGTCTACCGCCAGTGGCCTGACCCCCAGCCCCTGCATCCCGCAGGGTGGGGTGTTGCAGCGCTTGATCAAATCCGATCTGCACGACCATCAGTCCCATCTACTGTGGGAAGTGTACTGGGCGAAGAAGTCCAGATGGCGGCTCTGGTGATGAGGGGTCAAGAACCCACCAATGCAACGAAGGACGCGCAAATCGCGGCGATGGATCGGGAGTCTCTCTTTGCTCTCGCCATACACTACCTAGTCTGCCCACGAGTCCCAGGCTTGGTCTGGCTGCGGCGAAAGCGAACGAACATTCCGCAGCGGTGAAATGTACGTGTAGAAGCACCGAGTGTGATGCCTACGATACCACCCCCTTTTCCCTCAACGCAGCAGAATGTTTCCTTGACTGCAGAGGTTGTCCATTGGTGCCGGATAGACTGTGTCCATCTCATACCAGCGCCGAAGGGAATGCTTCGGCACATATATCATGGCTCGCTACCGAGCCCATGGCTCCTGTAGCGGATCATTATCATTCTGTTTCCCAGCTCTAGGTTAATCCATGAGGTCTTACCGACACGATCGAGTTAGTCAGAAGACCGTGGTATAGGGGCTATTGTATTCACTTCACCAACAGCCGCCACCCCTCGAGTTGGATATGTTCGCAACGTCCGTCATGCTGGACCGCTACGTCAGATAGTGTAGCGCTGGATCTGACCTTCACCATGTCTGCGTCGCCCACCAGCATCCGACCGAGCTGGCGTTCAAGTCCAAGCCTATCATCCCACTATCGGGGTGTTCAAACGGGCATCGGGGCCTTGGGACCTTACCAGGAACCGGGGCCTTTCCAGCAACCGGGACCGTACCAGGAACTAGAACGGCCCCAGATGCTCAAGATGGCGGATCATCTGTCTGCCAGGCCTAAGCCTCAAATGCTCGACCCAGCAGCTTACATGTTTCCCCGACCCGCCCCTGCAGCTGCTATTACAGAGGCTCCAAAGACGCCTGTATACGACTACAAGCCGACAGCGTTGAGATGGTGGTTCATGGCTGTCTTGGTGGCTGTTCTCGTCACCTTGACAGCCGTGACCGAACACTCTCTCCGGTCCCTTCCGGACTATGGCCTTGATTACGACCTCCAGAGGTTGGCTCGCTCCATCTCGCAACGCAACTCTCCTGCTACCATGCCTCGGGTGCGAAACGTCACGGCTGAAACGGATTCGCGAATTCCGACAGACCCAGAGACCGCCGCCGTGGTCATCCCACAAGTCCCAGAATCCTCATCGAAGGTACCGACCATATCAACAACTGCCGAAACCAAGTCACCTGCACCTGCCCAGACAGCGCCCAACGGCACGCCGACTGCAGCAACCGGGGCTCCGCTGACAGCAACTCAGATGAAGCCAACGGTGCCGACATCATCCGCGAAGCCGAGCTTCGATTCGGGGTTTGAAGAGAGTGCTACCCAACCGGAGGTTTCAAAGACTTACACGCCCCAAACCCCATCCGCAGCAAGCCAAACCTCGGCAAGCCAGAAATTAGGAAGCGGTCCATTGACGGGTCATGGGGAACACCAGACGCTTGATAAAGCGATTCCCAGCACGAAAGTGGCCCAGACATCCACGTCAATATGTTTCGATTGCAGCGTCGACTTCTCAACACCGACATCAGCTTACTTGTCCCTTGTCACGGCCACTTCGACGGCCAGCTTGCACACAACTATCGATGGGAAGGGTACGACGGTCAAGGACGTCGTTACCAGCACTTTCCCGACCACGGTCCAAGCTGACCCGGCGCAGGACTGGGTGCCGTCGACAACCACTGTCCAACTGCCGACTACTTTGGCTGAAACCACAATGATAGTACAGCATGTGACGACTGACTCTGCTGGCCGCACTAGCTCCCAGTCGGTGACGGTAATCGTCAGCGAGACAACAAGCACGATGGCGTCGGCCGTTGTCCTCCAGCTAGGCCAGTCTTGGGTCACAACAACCGGTCCCGTTACCACATCGACCGTCAGCAGCAAGAAATCCTTGCAAACAACCTTAGTTGCCGGCGATAACGGCGAGACGGTCACTTCGGTATACTGGACAACTCTTGCACCGACAACGATAGTCGTCACGGCAACGTATGGCACCGTGATTGGAGCCGGCAGCCGCCCTGCTGCTCCAACGGGCACGGCGGCTTCCTCATCCGACACGGCCGCAAACTCCATGGTGGTTGTGGTTGGCATTTCCCGTTCACAGTATCTCTCTGGCTCGTTTCTGCCCACGTTAATAGCAGTGCTGGTCGCAATGCCGCTCAAAGCCATCGGTATCAATGCTCGACTATTTCAGCCCTTCATTGCACTCAAGGCCTCGCCCGCTGGCGTCACAGCTGACGCCTCGGTCTTCCTTCGACTTCACGGGTGGCGTAATGCGATTCTCTCCTTCCCAAGGGCAGTCATGTTACGCCAGCCACTGGTCCTCGTCGGCCAGCTGCTCGTTGTTGGATCGGCATTGTTGGCACCGCTGGCGGCGGAGGCCGTGCGGGTGTACGTGCCCGATGGCTGTACTGGAAACTGCCCGGGGTCTTTGGGAGTCGACATTGCGGCCGGAAGGATGCTCCAAGTACTGATGGCCTTGCTGATGGCCTTACTTGTTGGAATGGCGGCTTTGCTGGCATGGCTCAAGACCGGCGTGAAACAACACCCGTGGAGCATTGCTGGTATGGCTGCTTTGGGTGTCAATAAGGAGATGAAGGGACTTTTGAAGAAGATCGGCAGAGGGTTGGGCGATGAAATTGATGACTCGGAATTTTCCCATGTGCTGGGGAAACACGGGTTCACCCTGGGTTGCGATGGTGAGGATTTGCCGTACGCGATCCGAGTGACTACCTTCCCCGTGCCCTCAGGCGGGGATCTTCCAAGGAGGAAGACGAGCGACGGCAAGGAACAAGCCTGGAAGTCAGAAGTCGGGAGGACAGCGCCGGCCGTCCCACTGTATCTCTTGACACTCCAAGGACGGATATTCCTCCTTCTGTGCTTCACCGCCGTCCTGGTGTTACTGCTCTGCTATGAGAACAGCTGGGGTACCTCCAACTTTGAGCGCTTCATGAACAACCAGGGGTTCGGTGTCCGTTTTGTCTTTACGGCTCTGGGCGTTGCTTTCGGGTTTTCCATGGGCGCCTTTTTCCGATGTAAGTCACTGGCACAGGTGCTGGCCTTTCTTATGTATTAACATGCTAACTTTCTTGACAGCCGTCGCCGTTCTCTCACCATATCTAATGATGTCGCAGAGGGCACTGCCCGCACAGACTTGCATCCTAGTCTCGCCAGCTAGTAATACTTTCTCCGGAATGTACTCCGCATTCCGACAGAGACACCTGTACCTGGGTGTCGTGGCCGCTACAAGTCTGTTGGCCGACTTTCTGCCGGTGACACTGTCGCATGTCCCGTTCAGTGTTCTCGAGACCCACGAGGCCCAGTACACTTGCGCATACTTGAGCATTGCCATCCTCGTGGTGATGATCCTGGTCGTCGCTGGTTCCCTGGCAGTCCGGTGGCCGCATATGCCGGCCGATCCGCGAACAATTGCCGGAGCCTTGTACTACCTCTGCGACTCTGGCATCCTCGATTCCTTTAGCGGCCTAGCGGCGGCGGAGCCGCGTGATTGCAACTGGATGGTGAAGTCGATGTGCGTCCAGTACAGATTCGGCAACATGATAGGGTTGAGCGGTAAGGAGAGGATCTGCATTGACGCCGTGGACCCAGATGTGACGGAAGAGGGCGGGAGAAGCTGAGGACCAACAAGGGAGAGAGTCACAAGACTGAACCAACCGTACATACCATCGGCATTCGTACATATTATGACAGGCATCCGGATATATTATGATTATCAATGACACATACCTGCAGACAACGGTGTACGGTCGATGAACCCAGCGGGGGATGTCTCTCAGGACGTGATATTTTGCTGTCAACGTGCCAAAAAATACTTCAATTGGACAATTCAACACGGTCCCCTCGCAGATCTGTCAATAATCCAGTGTCTCTCTCGCCCACACCACTGGCCATGCCAGCTTCGAGCTGAAGTTTAAGCCATTCCTCTACTTCGTCCAAGCCTACATCGACACTGGGTATTCGTGTCCACAGCTCGACAGGCAGCCTGCATCCCCTGCAGGCCTCGCTCGACTTACCGGCTCGAATTAGGTCCCATTCCTGCGTGGGTTTCATTTCTGGTTGGCGTACAAGGATTTCTCCAGGTCGGGTCCAAGGGCGTTTGATGTCGGCGGCAGTGGTTGTTACGGTTTAACTTAAACGTAAAGTGTACAACGAAAAGAAGGTGAACCAATGGCAAACATCCGGTTCCCACGTCACGACCTTCACTTCACAGCTGAATAATGTCTGCTATCCATTTGTGTAAAGACATCAGGGCGGTGCTCTTAGTGGGTTGGCGGAATGGCCTGCCGGTGTTGTGAACGTAAAATGCTCGCAATAAGGGCTCTAGTCCGGACAAGTCTGGGATCGATCACGGATCCAAGCCCAGAAACTGCCTCATCCTGACCTTCATGGCCTCATATGCCTCCACCCACGCCTGCGAGTGGCCTCGCATTTCCTCCGCCCCGAGGATCTTCGCATCTCTGTTTGCCCAGTCCACCAGATCCTTCACATATGCGATCTCCTGCCCTGGCCCCCGAAGGCTGTGGAAGTTCCGACCAACTCCTCGTTCGGCAAGGCGTGTCTGATACTCGTTTCGCATCTTGTCCTCGGGCGGAAGGATTGCCTTGCCAGCAAATACCCGAGCAACTATCTGCGACTGAAAGTCGAACAACGAGAACGTTGCCACGTAGTATGGCACGCCGACAAAGGCCAATGTCGGGTCTGGGATGTAGAAGATGTCCTTGTGGAGGTTGTGTGCCATCTCGCCGTCAGCAGTCACAACCAAGTACGGTCCGGCCTCGGTCGCCGACATCCTGTCCGAGTGTAGCTGCGGTAGAAAGGGGTACGACGTGATGTACCCTGTCGCAATGATGACATAGTCAATATCGCTCAGGATTCGCCCGTCCTTGAGGACAGCCCGACCTGGGATATGGTCCTCGGTCACCAGGGGAAACCCTGGGACGAAGCCAGCATCAAGCTCATAACTCGCAACCTCCCCTACCCTCTCTGCTATCTCTGGCAGGAGGCTAGCGGATAGATCAAATGCTCCTCCTCGAACACTCTGGAAAATCTGGTTGGCAACTTCCCCGAGCTCTCGGCAGATATCATTCGAGGACACACCGGCTCCGATGACGAGAATGTTCTTGGCCCGGAACATCTCGGCCTTTCGGTACTGCTTTGAGTGGATAACACGATCTTTGAAAATGGCCTTCCACTCCTTTAACCCGGGTGTATCTGGAATCCGCGGCAGGTTGTAGTGCCCGGATGCGATGACGATGGAATCAAACTCCCAGTATTTCTCGGTCAGGTGGGCGACTCTGTGTCGCTTATCAAGTGTTACAGTCCGAACCGCCCAGCCTCCCCCGTCTGCGGTCTTCTTCATCTCATCGACTCGGGTGTTATAGAGAGTCACGTCGTGCACTCCGTGGTTGTGGGCTAGCGTTTGAACATATAGTTCAATATTTTCTTGGCCCGTGTGTTCTTCGGTCCCTTCTGGCCAAGTCTCCAAGATGCTGTACATCAGGGTCGTCGGCACGTTATTCTTCAGCCCAGCATAACAAGGTCCTGGTGGCGAGAAATGGACATCCAGCGCATTGTCCGTTTGCTTGGCTCTGTCGGGTTGCTCTTTTACCTCGTCCTCAGACTCGGGAGGTGGCGTTTGATAGGCGTACTGTCCTGGAGCGGACAGCTCATAGTCCCCAACGGACGGTGTGTTACTCGGGTAGGAGGGGTCCTCAGGCGTTCGCTCGTCATAGTGCCAGACTCCACCAGCTATACTGGAGCGCTCAAAGACAGTGACAGCCAGGCCTTCGTTCCGTAGGTGTGCTGCGGCTGTCACACCACTGATGCCGGCGCCGACAACAGCCACTCTAGCTCCTCTCTCAAACTTTGGCGTCGTGCTAGTCGGTGTGGTAGACATGGCGGCAAGTATATAAGAGACCGGAAGGTATGGAAGAAAAGGAGTGCGAGAAAGTCAAGGGAAGACTCTGTGACGGATCCCAGTCTTACCAAAACAGTCCGTCGGGGAGACAAGAGAGGGCGGGATTGCAGTCACACGTAGCCGCTCACGACAGATGCAAATGTCATATAAGGCATCGGGGCATTGAATTCCCGGCACGAAGCAACACTGTCTGCCATGACGCCACAGAGATAAGACTCGTGCTTGATTTGTAACGAGTATCTGCCCAGACCTCTGCGAACTGTAACATATGGCGTGCGTGCCCCCTCATTGCGAGATGATCACAGACATCGTGTTGAGCACGCCATATGCAACTTACCATTGCGCGAGTTGAGCTCCACGGCTCTGGAAGGCACGCATCTAAGCGCCGAATCAGTGCTACCGTCGGCGCCTCTTCTCGGTACTAGGGAGCGATGAGCTTGCATTTAGCTCGTTTTCCATTACCAACCTGTTCAACATCTGACCAGTACTGTCATATTGGCGCGCATTCGATCATGTGTGCGAATAACTGATCAGAATTGCGAGGAGAGTATAGGTAACTCTTTTCCAAAGGTTGCCGCGATACTAATTTCAAGCCGCTAGTTGGGGGATTAAACGGAACACGGCTAGGCGAGATAGACGAGGGACAAGAGGTTTGATAACGAGGACAGTAGTTGATCAAGCAACATCTATCCTTCGAACGACACCTCTTCACTCGCCCTTGCCTTCCGAGCAGCGTCCCGTTTCTGCAAGTACCGTGTTGCCATAGCCGTTGCAATCATCGCTGCGGCCACGAAGACCATAGTAATATACCCTTTTCGATAGACAGGTGCCTCAACCTGCTGCCAAATCAACAATGGAAGCCAAGCTTGGAACACATAGGCCATCTCGTTCATAGAACCCGTCACCAAAGCCCTCTCCTCGTTATCCTCGGCACAGATCTCGTGAGCCCACGCAAACGTCAGACCGCTGATACCACCGCCAACGCCGGTCAGGAAGAAGCACGCCCACTTCCAGCCATCCGGGATGTCCCACACGGCCAGACTAGTATAGACCACGATCAAGACAGTGCCGGAGAATAGGATGGGCGGCCATCTCGCGCCACGGAAGACGGTGTCCGAAGACCACGCGTACATTAGAGTCGTTACAACTGTAATGGCCGAGGTTATGGTTGGGAAGGTATTTATCTGCGTGAGGCTGTAGCCCTTGCTCTTGAGCCAGAGCTGCATCGCCGGCTGCGAAAGGGCTCCGTTTCCGTTGTTGAAGAATATGTAGAGTGCCGTCAGCAAGTACAGATGCCAGCTCGTAAATATCTTCTTGATCTTCGCCTTGGTATAAGGCGCACGGTTTGCACGCCCCTCGAGCTCCATGCGCCTGCGCGCGAGAGCAACTTCTTGAGGGCTGAAGTACCAGGCCCGAGTGATCTCGGGAACGTCAGGAATGAGGAAAAACCCGGCAATAGCTACGGGCAGGGAGATGATCGTGTCAACGATGAAAAGCCATTGCCAACCGTGGAACCCATTGCGCCCATCAAGCTTGTAGACGGCCGCCATCAAGTATCCCGAGAACATGGTCCCGAGGGCGCTGCTTGCGTGGAAGATGCATGACCGCTTCGCAAGCTCATCCTTTCTGTACCAGGAACCTATGATGTACTGCATTCCGGGGTAGAAGGTGCTTTCGGCAAGGCCTATGAAGAACCGAAGGACATATATCTGCGTCGTTGTGTTGCACTTGGCGAGGAGAATGGTGAGCACCGCCCATGTGACCTCACAAGCCGGGATCCAGATTGAAGGGCGAACTCTAGTGAGCAGAAGGTTGCTGCGAGGTCGCGTTAGGAGCAAAGATCGTCATGTCGGAGTCGATGCGCTGTAGGTACGTCTGGATGCTCTTACCTTGGGATCTCCCCCAGAACGTAGCCTACCGTCCAGCATGTTTGCATGTAGTTGAGCTCGTTCCCAAAGAGCCCCAGATCCTCTTTCATCCCCGAGACGAAGGCATTGTTGATATTTATCTGATCAAGGTACTTTATAAAGTACCCGAGAGAAGCAAACGTGAGGAGTACAGCGTCAAGTTTGAAGAGAAACCGCCGCTCTTCGGGAGATTTGTTGAACGTGTCCCAAAGGTGCGACTTCCAACTTGACCTAGGTTCCTCTTGCACCAAATGCGCCACTGCTTCTCCGTCGGAGACAGACGACCGCCGAGGCGATCGTGAATGTGATGGCGCGCGCTTGTAATTGCTGTCGACCGCCATGGTAGCCGGGTCCTGCCCGTTCAGGCTGGCTGTGGCTATTAGTGCCCGTTGTAGACACGGTAGACGGTGCCGTGGTGTAAGATCAGAGCCTTGGAAGAACCATGCCAAGGACGTAGCAACTTTATATCTCCACCATCACTACGTAGGGCCGGTGATGCGACGACACTTATGGAAGGTCACGTCTGCCTTGCACTCACGGGATCACAGCTTGTGCCAGCTCGCCTTGGACGAGCGCCAACGGATAACTGCATCGATGCTGAACACTGCATAATGGCGTGATTGATCCGCAGTCTGCCTCTGCCCTTTCGATCTGATCTTTGCTGGTCCAGGTAACATCGAGCAGGCCGGTGGTTCGCAGTACAAATATCCATCAAAGGAAGTTGATAGATGCATATTGTTGGGGAGAATGCCATGTTGTCAGTAAGGACAATATGGGGAGTACATTGTCGGGCCCGCGGCGAGCAACAACTCGGCTGTGGCGACCACAGTGCCCAGGGTGAAACTGATTTGGCCCTTGCTGTCCCCTATTCGTGGCGGATATAAGCGGCCTGATACATCTCTGGGCAGGGAGAAGACGGTCGTCACACACCTGAGCGTTATGTCCGAGGCCCGAAAGGCCAGGCACGTAATGGTTGCAATTGATGCGGCGCTCGAAGCACACAATTGTCGTAGGCTATCGCGTCAGATAGAGGAAAGACTACACGTGACAAACCATCAGCCGCTTCATCGCAACGTCGAATACACGCAAGTCACCTTTGTCCGTCGACCCCGCAAACGACAGACTGCTTGGCCAACATCATTGGGTCCGAAGATGGCCTCAAGTGCGGAGAGCCATGGCGTGCTTTCCACTAAAGGAGTCTGTAGAGGATGGTTTGGTGCATGTTATGGCACCTGAAGGATGAATTGCAATAGTAGTTGCAGATTGGATCATAGATAACGAGCCATGGTTGGTAATCACAGACCAACTATCGATAGCTAGACCGGCACTGGAGCGCCGGCGGACGACATCGCGAACAGCAAAGTGTTGCCCTTAAGGCATGGGCATCGCCATTTTCAGGGTTGCCACCAGGAGAAGCGCAGAGTGACAGAGCTACTTGACATTCCCACATACCTCAGCTTCGCGCTTTGAATCCGAACAGATAGTCATCATGGCACCGAGCGCAATTGATCCAACCATCGTGGATGTTGCCCAGCCGAAGAAAGACACGTTAGGACTGCCAACCTCCGCCCGGGAACGCCTTGAGAAGGCCGGAATCGACCTGTCCCAAGGATATCCTTACCGTCCCGCCCGGCCGTTGTATCTCCAGGATGCATACAAGATCCGGAACAGGGAAGTACCGTACGAAGAGGCAGGAGCCAGAGCCGACAAATCGAAAAGGAATCTGTTTGCTGCCGCAACCAAGGTCACCAACCTGACCGCGCACATCGGCACCGAGATCGAAGGCCTACAGCTCAAGGACCTGACCCCCGAGCAGAAGGACGAGCTCGCCTTGATCATCGCCGAACGGAGTGTGGTCTTTTTCCGGGACCAAGACCTCTCACCCCAGCAGCAGCTAGCACTCGGCGAATGGTACGGACAGGTCGAAGTGCATGTAAGTCCCCCAGCACACTGCGCTTATCTCGAAGGCGAGCGCGGCTGACTCGGAACAGCCTCAAGTGCCTCAGGTACCCGGGGTTCTCGGCGTGACGGTCATCTGGCCCGCTCTCCAGGCGACAGAGCGTCCTGCCAGCTTCCGCAAGCCCGGCGGTGCGAGCTCATGGCACACGGACCTCGTGCACGAACTGCAACCGGCCGGCATCACGCACCTTCACAACGACACTGTCCCTGACATTGGCGGAGACACGTTGTGGGCTTCGGGATACAGCGCATATGAGAAGCTTTCTCCCGAGTTCCGCAAGCTTATTGACGGCAAGAAGGCGGTATACAGGTCAGCGCATCCGTATCTGGACCGTAACGACCCAGAGTCCGGCCCGCAATTTATCGAGCGCATCCACCCGCTCGTGAGTGTGCACCCAGCGACGGGCTGGAAGGCACTATGGGTGAATCGGTCGATGACAGTGCGCATCGTGGGCTTGGATAAGGCTGAGAGCGATCTGATTCTGAACTACCTGTACGACGTCTACGAGAAGAACGTCGACATTCAAGTGCGGTTCAAGTGGACGCCAAGGACGAGTGCTCTCTGGGACAATAGGTGAGTGAGATCCCGGCTTATACCTCTTAGAGAGTTGTCAGTAAGCAGCTCCATGTAGGACCGGAATGCTAACCGTTGGACTGCGAGCAGGATCACCATCCACAACGCGAGCTGGGACTATGCAGGAAAGCAGCCGAGGCATGGAACACGTGTGACGGCACTTGCAGAGGTGCCGTTTTTCGATCCCAAGGCACCCACGCGCCGGCAAGCACTCGGACTGCTGGATGACGAGGAGAAGGAGGCCCTCAAGGAAGCAACTGAGGCGCTGAAGGACTTCTCGCTCTGATTCTTGTGCACGACATTCGATGGACGTGGATAGTGTCCAAAGTTGGGTTCTTCTGCCTGGGGTGTAAGAAGCGCCCTGCAAGACTGCTATAGGGGTATGTAAGGCATTGTAAACAATACAATATGGCGTTCTGATAAATCAAATGATTACAAAATGCACGTGAGGTTGAAGAAGGAAGACCGGAAAAGGTCGAGAGCGAATCTGTTGATAGCATGGCCCCCACCTACTTCATCTGGTGGCAGTGGGCCGTGCTGAGAGCGCCGTGCCAGACTGTGCTAGCGCACCTGGCGCAGCGGCAGCAGCCGAAAGTTGTTAAAGTGGAGCCCTTTCATGCGACCCATCTCGTACTGATTTGGTTGAGAGCAGCAAGAACACAATGCCTCTGAAGCGTCGGTTCTCCCCTGGTAACTGCGAGCCACCATGAGGACGATTTACAGAACAATAGCAGTGGACTAAGTAGCCTATTTCACTGCATGTCGTTTCTCAGAACGGGCTGCATGTATCTGACAATTCGGTTTGCTTCTCCAAGCTATTTGTTTACTTTACTTTCCCTTTTTTTTTTTTTACTAGAGTCGAGGTCTTTGTCTGAGCCTCGTTGTATTACCGGACTCAGACGGGTCAGCTCATTCATAAGGCTGAGTTCCCTGCCACCACCACCATCTTCCCGTCCTGTTGCCAACCTCGAGGCCTGCTACGCCGTCTCGACCAGTCTGTGTTCACTCCCAGATCCACCAGCAACGGCAGGACGCCATGGCACCACACAGCGTGGCTGAACCGCGGGTTCGCTTCTTCAGCCCAATGCCAAAGGATTTCCAATTTGTGCCCAAGGGTGATGTGTACATCACTGGCCAAGTGCGAAAGCGGACTCACGCGATTGGCGCCACCCTCTTCGTTGTCATCGACAAGCACAAAAAGCCCATCGGACTTCGATGCCCCAAGTCCATATACGAGGAGGTGGCTGCAGATGCAGCAGAGACCGCGTCGAGAAGAGCGGCCGTGGTCCAGAGCCGGGACGTCGCTGTGGAGCGCGAGTTCGAGTCCCAGTTACTACGTCTCTATCCGAAAGCCCCCCGCCAAGACGCCGCCAATATTCTGAAGCGAGCTCTCGAGAAGCGCAGCAGGAGAGTCGGACGCACTGGTACCCTAGATCTGGAGTCCAAGGTGCATCTGGCCGTCAAGGCGTACATCAGACATTGCCACACACCGTACGAACAATTGCTGAAAGACGGGACGCAGAGAGCGAAAGCACGCCAGATGGTGACTCGGGAATGGAGAGAAGTGGTACGCTTGTGGATAGGGAGCAGCAGCAACAAAGCAAAGGATACGCAAAAGGGGACCGCAAACCGGAAGAGAAAGAAGCCGAATGGCCAACCTGCGCCTCGGAAGCAAAGAGTAACGCGTCGACCGTCAAGAGGTTCGATCCCACCGGACATCAGGACTTTGGACGCCCAAGGAGACTTGCAGGACTGGACTGGCGCCGAAGAAAGCGATGACTTTTCCATCTTCGACGACGATTCGGAGGACAGCGATTGGACTCCCTGATTATGGGAATAATGATAACGAACAGCATTGTAAGATGTGCGCATCCGGAGTTAAGTTAAGATTGGTCTTAACCAGGTTAATGGAGGCTAGATTATTCGTCATCCAAGGGAATCCATATGGTGTTGAGTTTGGCGAGACTAATAACCTGTTGCGGCACATCCCGTCGCATGCGCTCAGGGGCCTACCTACATGTACTTAGATGGCGCATAGTGGAAGAAAAGTGTAACGCTCGCAAAGTCCCGTTGGCCGCAGCCATAAATCCGCAGTCCCTCAGAGATGGACATATTGACATCCGAGACAAGGCTCGATATTCCGTCGCACCAGACTTATTTGCCATTCGTCAGAGCAACGGTAGTACGTTGCCAGATATGTTGAGACGTCGTGTTGCCACATCCTGGCTGGCGGTTGGCGGATTCATGTTGGGGTCCTGCAACAATGCGGGTGCGGAAAGGGTTCGCATATCCCCACGTACTCCGGAGTCCGCCTGGGGAGGCAAGACCCGGCACTCCGGACAACTTTGCAACTTCAGCCTGTAGCGGCAGCTTGAAACTCTGACCAAGACTAGGAAGCCATACAGTCGATAAGAGTTCCAGATGCCCAGCTCATCATGCCCATACCGTACGCTTTGATCTCCAACTGCAACAGTCGCGATCAAACCCACTCGTGAGGATCTCAATCATAAGAACAAGATGGGCTCCCTCCAAACCGATCAGATAACCTTCGAGGGTATGAAACACTAGGAGAGAAATACCAGCACGTACCGGAGTAATGCTGATAGCCGGGCAGACTTTCTCGGCCTCAGCGCCGCTGCGTTTGAGTGGGCCGACAGCTATGATTCCAAGGACTGGGATCGCCTGAGGAAGTGCATCGCTCCCACATTAAGGGTAAGTCACAACAACATCTCCCTGGGAATTCATGACTTCCGCTCCAACGTCTCTAACATGAATTCGGCTGCAGATCGATTACCGGTCATTCCTCGGCAAGCTCTGGGAAGCGATGCCGGCGGAGGACTTCGTCGCCATGATCTCGGACAAGTCGGTGCTCGGCAACCCTCTCCTCCGCACACAGCACTTCATCGGCGGAGCGAGCAAGTGGGAGAAGGTGTCGGACACGGAGGTGATCGGATACCACCAATTGCGGGTGCCGCACCAGAAGTACACCGACCTCAGCCTGTCTGAGGTGGCAGTCAAGGGCCACGCCCACAGCCACAACACACACTACTACCGCAAGGTGGACGGCGTGTGGAAGTTTGCCGGACTGAACCCCAACATCCGGTGGACAGAGCACGAGTTTGACCAGGTGTTCGCCGATGGACGCGACAACTTTGCCGAGGAGCTCAAAAAGGAGGATGTTGCGGCCAGCGTGTAGTGCAGCAAGCCTAGTCTAAGCTGTGGCGTGGGTTTAGTTATCCAGTCTTTCAATAGCCGTGTATTTCACCTGCCTGCCTTTGGACGGGGTTGAGAGTTGTCCAGTCCCCGCGACCGAGTTGAGTTCAAGTTGTTCGTGTTGTTCGTGCCATGAGAACATGAAGCTACGCCCACCACCTATGCAGGTTTCACGTCCAAGGTTCGGCTAGCTGGCTGCGGTAGCAGATATCCCGTGAGAAAGTAACAGTGCGGCTCAGCACTTGTATATAACACAGGAGAACAAACGTGCTTTGGGTAGGCATTGGATGGTAGAACCTCTGATGATGAACGATGGATTATGGATTATGGCGAAATACCAAGAAGGGTGAGCTATCAAAGTACCTCCTGTGGTACATGTAGGTGAACTCGGCGTGCACGGACCAGTGCTCAGGTAAGAGCTTACCTTGTGGAGTGGGTGGAGCCTGCGACTGGACCAGCATCAACATCCAGCAAGAGGCACGAGTGTCAACATGACCATTCCACAAACATTTGTCGCAACCAATCAAGCCAATGCAGCATATGATCGCTTCCATCGAAATCGTATCCTCATGACACTACAGCCTACAGCCGTTAAAGGACCATCATTACGCAGACGGACGGTGCGTGGGATGAGACAAGATGCGCGAGTTCATGGACCACATCACCAACTCTTTCTTTGAGGCCACCAGATGGAACCGGTACAACAGCTACTCCGAGCTCAACGCCACGACAAATGGTACGTCTTCTTTCCTTTTCCCAATTCATCTGCCCTGTTGTGGAGAGTTTTACCTCTGGGTTCTCGCTTGCTAACCGGTGTGGTGACAACGGACAGACCTCCTCAACTTTTCTCTCCCGCATGGCCTCCGTCTCAACCTCTCCGCCCTCGCAACTCCTCAGTTCTCGACCAGCTACCAACTAGGCGCATTCGGAAGCGTTGATGGGTCGGTCGCATATCTCTACAGCTCGGTTCCGCTGAATAGTGTCGTCGCCCAGTCAGACCGCATACCGCTGTTGCCGTTACTGCGATCCTACCGACCCCTCAAGGAGCTGGCACTGGACAGGAAGGATGCCG
Organism: Coniochaeta sp. 2T2.1; assembly: GCA_009194965.1. Taxonomy (NCBI): domain Eukaryota; kingdom Fungi; phylum Ascomycota; class Sordariomycetes; order Coniochaetales; family Coniochaetaceae; genus Coniochaeta; species Coniochaeta sp. 2T2.1. Next base: position 2,995,507 of record VSMA01000007.1, on the reverse strand, counting down.
CGGGGTCGTACAGCGGCACACTACTCTACGGCTGCATGTACCTTCCACGATCGACCCTTCAAGCTCGCGTAATCAGGCGCTTCACACCTGGCCTGCAGGCCCAAGTGTCTGCCGTCAGCTCCGAGGACCTGCGTAACGGCGGAACGGTCCTGGCCTCGGCGCATTATGACAAGGGAATTTACAACGTGGAAGGCTTAGCATCGACAGACGGCGGTCTTCTTGGGCTGCGGGGCCTCTACAACTTCGGAGGCGATGCCTCACCGGTTGGCATGCCCGTCGCCAGCCCTCCAGACGCTTCGAGTAACGGACTTGCCTTGGAGAAGGAGCGAATATACGGCCGCTTCAGTGTCGGTGGAGAGTTCTACTACGGTACACTCAATAAGTCCGCGGGCATGTCTGTCGGAGGACGGTTCGCCACTCTACCAGCCTATTCAGGCACTCCTCTTACCGCGACACTGACCATCAACCCTCTTATGGGCAACATCAGCGCCACCTATGCAGTCCTCGGTGGAGAGCACTGTACGCTCGCCAGTATGATGGACTTCAACGTGTATAGCTACGAGAGCGACTGGAAAGTAGGAATGGAGTTATGGAGCAAACGCAGTCCCGGAGGATTCCTACTCGGTGCCGAACCTGAAGTTCGTTCGGGAGACACACTGGCTGCATCGGATGATATGTTGCGATGGAAAGCAAGGAGTTTCCAGGCCAAGCTCGACTGGCGACTGGACGATCCCGAGCCCGTGAGCACCAGGAGGGACACTGCTGGAGGGGTGACACCCGACGAACACCTGGGCGTGCTGAAGGCCCGACTAGACCAACATGGGAGGATCGGTGTGCTCTGGGAGGGTCGAATCAAATCGTTGATCTTGAGCCTCGGGGCTGGTATCGACCTGCGCAGGTTGGATCAGTCCTTCCAGAGCGTCGGGCTCAATATCCGATACTCGTCATGATAGTCCAATCTGTCAGACTCCTCCGCAGCAGACGCATCAGCCCATCACACCACGAGTTAACGATACAACGAGGTTCTGCCAGATTTCGACATGATTGGAGGCCCCATGGACCAAGCTTGATATGCAACTCTAGCCTGTGTTGGTTGTTGTTGGTTTGTTGCTGCATGGCTGTGTCGTCGGGTAGTATTGATCCTCGACGGTCCACGACGGGGTCTCCTGCCAATGAGAAGGTTCACTCATGCAACCTCTGTCCTTGGCCTCAAACACTGAAAGCGGCTCGTGGATGGGCCATGATCAGTTGTGGTCGAACTTCTGCGCATGTTTGTCCTTATGGTGCGACGGAAAACACCACCAGATGCATAGTCTGCGATACCCGTTGTAGCATACGTACAGAAGTTTCGAGAAGGACACTGCGTGCTGATAGAAACACCTGTTGGCTGTTGTGGTGTTTCTGTCATGATTCTGTCTTGTCTCGGTCTCAGTCAGGCGGTCTGTGACATGAGTGAGGTGTCGAGGACGGAATAGCGCCGACATGCACGAACGGCGCAAAGAGGGAGGGAGGGGGACGGGAGGCTGAAATGTACCTTGATGGCCAGCTGCAACCTTGATGTCTTGGCGTTACTCCGAGTTCACCCCGCGCTGACGTCGGAAATGGCTGCGATTCCACCTGATGGTGGGGTCCCACAGTTTTGCTTTCTTTCGCACACAAAGACGATTTTACACGTGGGAGGGTCACTCGAAAGCGACTTTGACACAAGGCTGAGCAAGGTAGAGCATAAGCTACGTTATTGGCTGTAGTTACGTTAGGTACCTATTTGACAAATAGGTAGATGAGGAACCAAAGTTACGAGACAAAAAAAGAAGGCTGCCATTGAGTTATTTCAATTCCATATCTAAACTCTGGCACGTTCTTTCCCTTCCGAAACGTCTGCTGTGGCTTCCTCAGGCGGGCCAATAGCAGCCCGCAGAATGACGTTTGTCGAATCTGTGGGTCCGAGCATTATCCTGGATGTGGCTACCCCTGGTCAAGGGTGTCCAAAGAGGTTCTCAATCTCACTCGCGCCGGAATTTCGCCAAAAGTGTTGAAACCTTCAGAGAATGGATGGATCCATCGTTCTGTCCTCGACTTTCTAATCATATTTTTTCCTCGCTCTCTCGATCTAATATCGTTTCCTACATCACACTACCAACCTGGTAGCCAGTTGTCTCCGCAATCTCTACCACGTACTCCTCTACCCCTCTGCCGTCATCCTCGCCATCTTCACCGTTCTTTCCAATTAGTTCCGTCCAAGGGGAAAACCATTATTAACCTCCAATCACGCGACGCCGATTGGACTCAAATACCCAAAGAGCCTTCCAGTCACTGGTGACTTGGCGGCTGCTATCTTTGGAGGAGGTTGAAGGAGGTCGAGGGTGATCTATTTGACAGGACAACCTTGTCACATACACAGTAAATCTCGCATGGTACAGCAGGTAAGGATCACAACCTTGCGGCACATGGTCCGTCTCTTGAGTAACAGCGCGGACGCATACACCCTTGATTGTACACCCGAAGCTTGTTATTTTTACCTCCCCACGCTCTCTCTCTGTATCCCTGGTCGTGTGCCAGTCAAGGTCTCTATCTAGGTGCTTACGCTTCTGTGCGGCTCTTAATCATCCATCCAGGTTCCCCGAGCGGGTCGGGCCATCAAGGTTGAATTCCACGCACGAGTCTTCGATCATATCACATATAGAGAGAGGCGTAACCCTCCTTCGCACCCTCGCATTCTCTACTCTCCACACCAGTTCATTCCAGAGCACCAGTACATCTTCTCATCGCAGCCTTCTCTTCTACCAAAGCCCAATTGAGACAACATCACTGACGCCGCCAACCTCAGATCCTCTTCCAGGCCCCGTGTCGCTGCTTTTGAGCGAAAAAAGAAAAAAGACTGGACCAACCTACATACTTACCTACCTGACTCGAACTGCGGCTAAAACTGAGCTTCTCACCTGGAGTACTCCCTAGCCACCTATTTCTCTCCCTTGGACACTTCTTGGTCCGAATCTCAAAATTAATTCAATTGAAGGTTCCTATTTGGATCTTGTCGGCTCGAGCGCACAAAACACCCTGATCAGGAGGTCGCCGCAATGGAGTTCTCGGCAGTGGAATCGCTCAGGGCGCTGCTCATGGCGCGAGAGGAGGACCCCGGGGTGCCAGCATGCGAAGTCACGGAGAACGACACAAGCAAGTTCGGCCTACGGGTAGCCTCGATATTCGTTATTCTGGTCGGTTCGGCCCTGGGTGCCATTGCCCCCATCATGCTAGCCCGGTCATCATCCTTGCGAGTGCCGAAACTCGCCTTCTTCATCGCCAAATACTTCGGCTCCGGCGTCATCATCTCCACAGCCTGGATGCACCTCCTCTCCCCGGCCAGCGAGGCTCTCGGCGACCCCTGCCTCGGCAACATCCTGCCAGAGTACGACTGGGCCATGGGCATCGGTCTCATGACCGTCATGGTCATGTTCCTCATCGAGCTCATTGTTTCACGCTTCGATTGGGGCTTCTCGGGCGCCCACAGCCACGACCACACAGAGACCGAGGCGCACGACCACTCGGAGACCGAGGCGCACGACCACTCAGCCCTCCCCAGCGTCCCACGCCCGGACGACCTAGAATCAACATTTACGGACAAGAAGACATCATCAACCCCCAACCCAGGACCCTTCAGCAACTCTCGCATCCCTGGTCTTCCGGACGACGTCAGCTATCCTCCCGGCGGCCAGGATCATCTCGGCCACCAGCGCGAGCATGTTGAGGGCCAAGAGACTGCGGCCGAGTTTGCCGCCCAGATGACCGCCCTGTTCATCCTAGAGTTCGGCGTCATCTTCCACTCCATCTTTATCGGTCTCACCCTCGCCATCAGCGACAACTTTGTCGTCCTCTTCATTGTCCTCGTCTTCCACCAGACTTTTGAGGGCCTCGGACTCGGGTCGCGTCTAGCCACAGCCACCTGGCCTTCCGACCGCAGGAGATGGATGCCCTACTTGCTTGGTGGATTGTACGCCATCACGACCCCCCTGGCAATCGGTATCGGTCTCGGCGTCAGAGAGAGCCTCCAGACGTCGAGCGAGAAGATGCTGCTCATCAACGGGATCTTTGACGCCATCAGCGGCGGCATTCTGATGTACACCGGTCTTGTGGAGCTGCTCGCCCACGAGTTCATGTTCAATCCCCAGATGCGGAACGCCGGCCTACGCATGCAGCTGTTCGCCTACGCGTGTGTTGCCACCGGTGTCGCTCTGATGGCACTGTTGGCGAAGTGGGCGTAGGACCGCATGGCTGGAATCGGGGAGTGACGGAAGTTTAATGATACCCTGTATGAAGCAACACAGTGAGGGGATAACGATTGCTCGGCGTTATTAGGGAAGGGGCCAAACGGCATCGATGCATTTGTACGGTAGACAGCTCAGCTGCTTCTGGCGTTGCGGTTTTGCTAGAGTTTAGATGAGGACAAAAGTCTTAGATTTCACTTTCAGAGCCGTCCATTGCCAGTGCTATCGATCCCTGATACTTTTGTTAGGTGACATGGTCACTACTCGTGCCGTGGAGTCCGCCTCATGATTTCCTTCTCGGGCATTTCTTGGCCATCACCTTCATCATCTCCGACGACGAAGAAAGTATGTACTTGAAGGCTGCCTGTCGAGCATTATCGATTCCTGCTACCATGGTGAGAGCTATGTAAAGGCCTTCCCCGCCTTCCCCCGGCTGAAGATCGCTTTCCATCTTCCAATCCGACGTAATGGCAAACAGAAGAGAATCCGATATTCTCACAACATAAGCCCCTGATATCATTCACCTCAGCCCTTGGGGCAACTGATTACTAGAGATAACCGGTATAATTATGCCAAATCGACCAAGTTGCTCGCAAAGTGCCTTTTATACGCCTGTCATGAGAGAACCCTGTAAAGCAACGCAACAAGAAAAATGACTAAAGAATGAAAAGGCTGGCGAGCAGTACTCTGTGCAGTAGAGGCGCCACCACAGCTGTGTGAACCCCAATCGAAAAGTATTCTCTTCCCAGGCTGGCCAAACAGCTGAGCACTGAAATTAACAAAGAAGGAGAAGAAGAAGAGAAATGCCGAAAACCGCAACAGAAAAAAAAAGCTGGTGTCAAAGTGCGGGTTCCTAACGAGAAATGTCCCTTGCCGCCGCGTGACTGCGAAACCTGACATTGGCAGCCAGTGTGCTCCGCGAAGCCAGCCACTGATCCCTGACACGCGCTTTCGAGGGAGCTTTGGTTGGCCTTGCAGCTCTTCGAACGCCCGTCAGTGCCTTGTTTGTAGTAGCGGAGGCGGATGGATGCTGCAGAGAAGGAGGCTTCCTGAATCGCTCTGCTAGGCTAGGCTTTGTGGGCGGGGCGGCATTATATGCGAAGCGCTTCTGTAGCTGGAGCTTCGATAAGACTTTCTGCAGACGTCCTTTGACAATAGGAGGTTGGTCCGCGAGACTTGCTGCTTTGATGGATTCGCTGGGCTGGCTGACGGAGCGTGGCCGACGCGACTGGTTGCTGGGAGGACGAGTCACCTTTCGAAACTCACGTCGTTTGTCCTGCGGAAGTTCCGAAAGAAGAACCTCAATCTGCGATCGGGACTTGAAGAGCGCCGGTTGTTGCTGCAACCGCTCGAGCCGTTGTGCGGCAGGCGAGGAGATCATCGAGACAGGAGAGTCCTGGTTAGGCGTCAGCATTGTTCCAAGGCTTATAGTGATATATTCAGTTCCTCCCTTACCGATCTCTCGCTCTGTGAGTCGCACGCATCGGAGTCGAAGGTGTCACAGATTGAGGTGGTGCCCGGGTCCAAGTGGTCAGAGTCGAAAGGGTTAAAGAGAAGCGGTGTCTTAGGTGGTTTGGCGCAGGATATACCACCATCCCGGCCCTTGTAGACAGGCCAGGTAGGAGGAAAGCTTGTTTGACACGGCGACTGCTAGTCGTTGGTAGGAATAGCATCCGTTGGGGGATCGATGCGGCCGGACCTTGACTTCTCTTCCCTTTGCTTCTTGACTGCCTTTTTGCATTTGGCGCAGGAGCAATTCCTGCAGGTTCCCGTAGCTTGCTTTCCTCGGGATACCTCTCGGACTTGTGCCTGTGTAAACGGGCATATCTTAATACCCGTGGCGTGCTGGATGGCCGCCAGAAATTGGCGGCAGGGGATGCATGGTCTATGGTCGAGGTATAGGGAGGCACTCTGTCGGTGAGGTGGGAGGTTTAGATCCTTCAGCTCGTGCAGGCGAGACAGGTCTGGAGAGCCGAAAGCGAATGTCAGCTGCTCGCAGACCCAGAAAGCACCGAGCAGCTTCTCGGCATGGGACTAAACCAGCTTAGTTAGTAAGTAGAGATAGGAGTATGTTGCTCGGTATGACATACTGCATTGAATCTCCCAACGTTGCCCTCCCTCTCCTCCGGCGACCCACCTCCTGGGGTGTCGTAACAATGCTTCTTGAGATCGATGCCCAGCATTTCGGCCATATCCCTGACAATCTGTGTGTACTTCTCGCCGTCGAGAAGTCCGTCAGAGCTTGTTGATGCCCAGCCGCTAACGGCACATATCTTGGGACGGAGCGAATCGCCTGGGGTGATACACGCAGCTGTCCGGTTCTGCCATATTGGACAGGTAAGCTTGACCTTGGCAATCAGCTTCGAAAAGCTAAGAGAGGTGCCGCAGCGTTGGAATTTGAGAGTTCCGGCCGGTTTGGTGCGGTACTGGGTCTTCAGTGCCGTACGATCACTAAGGTGCTCGTATATTGCACGCCTCTGCCGGAGTGACTTCGCAGACGGGCGTCTCATCAAACCCCTATACCGAGTCTTCATCTGCTCAGCAACGTGGCCTAGCACATAGTCGGAGGCAACGTGCCCCGATTGGTCCACCAGCTGCCATGACGCCCCTTTCTCGAGCAGGAAAGTCACCATCTTTGGCATGCCCATGAGGGCGGCTAGCATAAGGGGCGTTGCACCTCTGTTGTCTGCAAGGTCGATTCTCGAGCGTTTTCGACGGAGAAGGGCCCTCACCCGTGGCAACTCGTTATGGAGGACCGCAAGGTGGATGCGATCTAGCTTTGACTTGGCCATAGTGTTCGCAGGTGAAGCCGGATACTGGATAACAGACAATGTCAGATCAGTCAAGGGCTCCGACAGACGCACAAAACAGGCGACCGCGCATGGTATAATAGCATAGTTGGAAAGCAAGGGCATAGGGCGACAGTAGGGAATGAAAGGTTTGGAGAACGTCAGAGGATAGGGAACGCCAAGGGAATGGGAACACAAAAGTAAGGTAAGAAGCGAACGGAATTTGGGGTGGAGAAGAAGCAAACCTGGAACCACCAAACAACTTGCGCACAACTTACCTGAACTGGCCGTCAGTCGGCTTGGGTATCGGACCTGGAGTCTCAAGTTTAGTCGAAGGCTGAAGCGAGAGACTGGCTTGATGTGAAGGACGAAGGTACTCAGAAGCTCAGTGAGTAGAGGAAAGCTGAATAAGTAAAAGAGCAGTGGAGGATGAGGTTCAAATAGGTCGGCGAGGTATATTGTTGGCTGGCTGAGTGTCTTCGAGACGTCGGGTGGTATCAAACGCCTGAGAAGTGAGGTTCAAGGAAGGAAGGAAGGTGGAGGGGGTTTGGGAAGGTGCAAAGGTCTCGAACGTCGGCGGAAATACCGCTAGAAGTTTGAGGTGAGCTGTAGGCGATGGGAAGGATAAGGTTGGCAGAATACCTGAGGAGTTATGTGAGCCAGAAGGTTGGTTTCTGGAAGGGGTTGTTTACCGCCACTTGATTCCAGCCTCGAGGAAAGAAGGAGCGGGGACAGGAAAGATGATTCATGTACCTTAGTGATTCATGTGGTGGCTTGTTGGGCAGCAGTAAAAGGTGAGGGGGGTGTAAATGAAGGCGAGGAGGAGGTCGTTTGAGGAAGACTTTGGGCATGAGGAATCATGATGGGTTTGGGGAACCTATGCATTCGCCTCGACCAGGGAATGGAAAGTGCGGCTGGCCAGATAGATATCAGTAACGTATATGAGCGAGGTTGCAGGATCTCACATGTCGGCAAGGACTTGGTAGTTTCTAGGATCTTTGGGCATTCAGAGGTAGTCAGTCACCACGGTGAGATAGGTGAAGTGGTAGCCGGTGGCACGTTACAACCGAAAAAAGCAATGCTCAATCAAGCCAGCCATCCATTTTAGAACGCCTAAACCATGATGCTACCCGGGAATCAAGAATCCTAGCCGAAGAGATGCCGAACAGACGGAATCTACTCCTCATCCTCCTCACCCTCCTCAGCCTCAGCGACGGTCTGGGCGATACCTGCAGACACACACAAGTTAGCCGACATGTCATTATTTGAGTGTGTGCTTGGGGAGAGGACAGAACGTACGGTCCAAATCACGCTGGCCGGACTGTGTGATGCGGCGGCCACCCTTCTCCTCGTCCTGCTCGAGGACGTTGATCTTCTCCAGAGCCTGCATGATCTTGCGGTCGACGCTGCCGGAGCCGTCAACGTGGTGCGAAGGGCGCGAGCCGCGGTTCTTGGCGACACCGTGGACCTTCCTCAGACGGCCAACACCGACCGTCTTCCTGAGGTAGACGTGGCGCGCAACGGAGGCGGCGCGCACGTAGAACCAGTCGACGTCCTGGGGAGGGAGCTCCTTGGCAACACCGGTCTTGACGGTATCAACCCAGCCTGCATTGTTGAGAATGGCAACGTCAGCAATCATTGTCCTCTCTTTCCAACTCACTGGGGGAATAACAGATAGTAGGAAATACTCACCGGGAACGGGCAGCTTTCCCTGTCGCTTCAAGAAGCCGGCGTAGGCATTGATGAACTTGTGCGACTGCAAAAAGAGAGACACCATGTATTAGCACCCTAATTCCGTCGTCAGAAGTCTTGCGACCCCCTCGCGCCTGCTCTCATGGGTCTCTTCGGCCGACAAAGTCTTGCCGTATGTATCATCTTGTGTTCATATGCGATGATCTCGATTGTTCGGAGAGAAAAAGACCCGGTGGGATTCGGCTGCTGGAGAGAAGAGAGTCGTCAAGTTGGACAGCACAGAGAAACACCTACATCGACGTCGCGGACTGAGACACCTCCGGGCATTTTAGCGGTATTGACTGGGTTGGTTGTTGGGGGTGAGGTTGAACCGTAAACCGTGATGCTGGCGGAAGTTTGGGACGTTGAAGCTGTTCGGCTCTTGCTGAATCTTTTGCCATAGCCTCCAAACTATTTCGCGGGGTGGGGAATTCCAATAGGGGACCCACTCTTTTGGTGCTCGTCGAGATTAGGGTTCTTCAGCCCTTCATCAAAAATGCAACAAGAGCTGACGGGACCCCGGTCACGTGCGGTAATCGACAAGTGATTCATTACGTAAGTGCTTCTTCACTGTGGCTTCTTGTCTCACCTCTTTCTCTGTTTCGTGACTGGTCAATCTCACCGTCGACAGTCCAACCCGATACAGCAGACTGGTGCTACAGATACAAATGCAAATTGCATGAAGCACAGTACCCTCAACTGGAGTCGGCACCACTTTACTGATACCGCATTCACAACTCCAACACCGAGCTGTAGTACTTCTGGTATCATGAGAATCACGACTGCCGACCCCCCTTTCCCAGAACCCACCGCTGCAATATGATAACGCCTACATCCCGTCAGTTATGCACTCCTCGGCGGCGAGCCTGAAGCACACAGTCACCCATCAATGCGTCTTCACGACTGGCCCGTGAGAGCCTAGGACACCCATCATTCTGCACTCTGGCGCACCGAGCGGACAAGTGGCTCGGTGAGAGAGGCCAGACCTTCGCTATTCGATCCCAGACAGACACCAAGGAGCAGACTCAGCAACGCAATCATCACAACGGTCCCGACACTGACCCCCGCGCCTCCTGTGCGATTGAGCCTCGGCGCTAAGGGCCCGACCATCTTCTTGATCGGCTCGACTTTCTCCTTCTTGCCAACCTCAAGTCCCTTCTTCATCCCCGGAAGGCCGTCTATGCTATACGCATTCTTGAACGCCCAGTACCTGTCGAGCAAATTAGTGCTATCAGCCCGGGACATCTGCCAGTGGGACGCCTTACCTGGAAATACTTTCCTTCTCATTGCCGGCCTTGAAGCTCTGCTCCTTCTTCCGGAAGTGGTCGTTGAGAATCTGGCGGTGGGTCTTGAAGTCATAGTACGGGACTGAGAAGCCGCACGATGATCCGGCCTGGTGTACGTCGACGATGATGATCGACCGCGTGCCCGGGATAGTCTTCACGTCGTGCTCGGCCACGAATGCCTCGAAGTCCTTGGTGCCATTCTCCAACGCTCGACCTAGGGCAACAGCATGTCAATGACCATCGACGCAACCGACTGGAACGAGGTCTGCACACCTTTGCCAAATATCCTGACGATCTTAGGAGGCCCGTCGAAGGCGTTGAACATGACCGTGATCCTAGCGTTGCCCGGCTCGTACAGATGTGCGAGCGTCTCGGAGCCGCTGCCGGTGAGCTCCATGTACCAGAAGGTCCGTGGGTCAATGACGCCGAAGTATTCACCCCCTTTGGGCGAGACATTGACATGTCCGGATCCTGAGAGCGGCGCCGTAGCCACCCAGAACATCTTCTGCTCCAATATCCATTTGACGAGGGACTCTGGAATCGTCTCGTAGAATACACCCATCTTGGACCGTGACTGGCCTGAAAGCCGAATATGCAAGTTGTTGGATAGCCTAGGTCTAGGTAGTTCTATTACTTGCTTTGGGTAAATAAAGGACGTAGTTGCAGTTAAAGATCCTGCCGGTTTCATTAACAGAGGAGCAGCAGACAGAGGGAGGCAACCGCAGATATCTGCGGCATGTAGTCGATTCAGTGTGACTAACTTCCGTGGCATGCACGGCCGCCCGGCTTGCGTCGCTTCCCCGCGACCGACGTGGCCGATTTCGGTGGAGGCCGATTTGAGGACCTGTAGGTAAGACGGACCAATGCAAAAGGCTCCTGATAATGTTCTTTTACGACCTTAACTACTAAGCTAATGTAGACCAGTGGTTCGCACCAGCCAAATGGCATGTAAGTCGTGTTATGCTTACTTGCAGCACGATGCTACGGTTACGCTTTGGTGATTCATCCAATCTGTTAAATCGAGAATGAGGGTATGCGAGAGGCTAACGCCTTTCCATAAGGTAATTGAATGACTTCTCGCCAGCCCGTCTCAACTAATATAAGCCCTTGCAGCTCCAGCTACTCGGGTCGCTCGCGTTACCACTGCCGACATACTTTGCCTGCAACGGGTACGGACACAGCGGCCGTTGAAGCTGCACGCCTGCGGCCACATTGTCATCCTTGTACTTGGTCGCAATAAGCTCGTCGGGCGCCACGCCCTGCTCAACCCACCGGATCATCGCCAGGATGACATCGTGTTTTGGATCTTCAAAACCAGGTACTGAGTGTGTCGCCCCGGTGACCGCTTGCGAGCCCCCGCCAATATACCACGGAGCATTGGGAGAACCGGAGCAGTGGTTCATGCCTGGGACGAGAAAGAGACGATAGAAGTCATCCAGGCTAGAGAGACCTTTCTGGAGCAGGGCTCTGTACACGTGGTTGTAGAAGTAGAGACTGCTCTTTGTCGGGATGATGCCATCTGCGAGTCCGTGATACATTATGATCTTCCCGCCGTTTGAGCGATATGGCGTCAAGTCGAAGTCATCGGACGAGGCATTACCGGGGTTGATTCGGCTAGCAAGTTCAATGTCGGCGTATGTGAAGGTCGACGGATCCCAGTTCGGGTCTCCGTGTACCCAGAACTTGAAGAAGTCCACACCCAGCTCGTTGGGGGAGGCCACCAGGGCACTCGCGTCTGTGCCAAGGGTGAGACCTGGGAAGACGAAGGTCTGGTTCACGTCCACGAAGTCGTCGTAGAACTGGTATACCGTGTCCAGCCGCTCGGGCGTTAGGCAGTTCGAGGTTGCGTCCGGCTTGCAGAGGAGCTCCTCGTAGCGGAAGTTGCAGGACAACGGGTCGCTAACAATGCCGTCTCGTAGGCCATCTTGTGGATCGCACTGTCGCGTCACCTCGGCGGCAATGACTGGGAAGAGTTGTCCGGGAATGTGGTGAGGTGAATCACTGAGATATGGTGAGTTACCGCCGTCACTTCAACAGCGCGTATCTGAACATTCCGTGGGCTTCACTTACACGGGAAGATTGTACAGCCCTTGTTTCAGCGTTGACGAGGGCAGGTTGGGATACTGCCAGGCCGGTGCGCCTACTGCTATGCCGTCGAAAGAGTCCGGGTGTAGTTCGATCTCCTTCAAGCCTTGTCTCCCACCGGTAGAGCAACTGGCATAGTATGAATAGCTGATGTTGGAAGCGTAATAGGCCTGGACGAGCTCCTTGGCCAGAACTACCGATCCATGCATTGCTCGATAGCCCCAGTCGGTGATCTTTTCGGGTTGGTTCAGACCCCAGCTGCCATCGACAGCAAAGCTAATGTGGCCTGTATCCGTAGACATCGAGGCCATGCCGTAGTGCGAGAATGCCGCCATGTCAGCCTGCGCAGAGGAGATTAGCCATCAACGACCTCTCTTCCAGCACGCGTTGTTGATGTTAAGGAGCAACTCACCCAGTTGATACCGCCACCGAAGCCCCCATTTCCGGTCGTTATGATCCGCCCATTCCACTCATCGGGCATGAAGAGGCCGAAATTGAACGATGTATTCGCTGAAGATGGAACGTTGATGGAGACAGCGCATACCGATGGTAAGCCACTGTAGGTGGTCGGGTTAAAGGTGTCGTTCGGTGAGCCGGTAAAGGAGCCATTCAAGGGAACCCGTTTGACATAGTTGACCGTTGCACCGGCTGTCCCAGACGCGAGGACACGACTGACGGCACACTCACTGCAGTTCAAGGCCAACGCCGGGACGGCAAGTGCCATAACCACGTAAGGAATAGAGGCTGTCACTCGACGCATATCTCGCATTTCATGTACACGTACGTAGTGACAAGTCTGACAATGACGACACTCGAGGTTAGACACTAGAGCTGATCGAACGTTGCTCCGGTGTGGTGTTCATGTAGACATCACGTCTATATATGCTGGCGAAGGAAGAACTCGGAACCACCCAGGCATAAGCCGGTCAACTATACAGCCTGTTATTGGGGTTTCTTGCATAGCTCGATGAATAGTTCGCACTGTTATGATGTAACACTCGTTTAGCGAGATGAGGGCGTAGCTACTCGCAAGGTGCTCTCGACGTGGACATCGAGGGCGCCCTGGACGCCGAAAGTGAGGCCATGTCCTAGGCGCGATGGAGGTAGGTAGTGTTGCATTCCGCTGCGAGGCTTGTTAACACTGCGGGGAAGCTGGAATCTGAACTCCATGAATGTTATTCGGACAGGGATCGACGAGAGCAACGGGACTGCAGGTCGGCAACTGTAGGTGGCGGCATATCATCGGATGCTGCAAGCTTGGAACGTCACCCAAAAACCTGGATACTGGCACCGCGATGCATCTGGATAAATCATTATCCTGCCTGAGCATCTGAGGTGCCTAGGCTAGTGCTAGGTATCTGACTCCTCGCTGCAGCAGCATGTGCTCAAGGCCAGACACGCGGTAGCCAGCCGGCAGTTGTTCCAGCAGGTAAATGTGGACAGGGCGGCTCGACAAGTCCATGACAATCGTGATGGAGTCGATGGTGGTGGCCACGGCGGTAGACTTAGATACTGGACTAGACGTCTAGATACTCGAAGATCCCGTCAATGAGCTTGACAATGCACCGGATAGCGCAATGAAGGAGCCCCAACGAGGGACTACGACAATTTGCGCTTGATGTCTGAGGTTGCGGCTTCAGAAACTCGATTCCTTCCCCCGAACCTCCACCTCCGGACCGGCTCAGGGCCTCTCGGCCGGCCACCGGTGTCAACAGAGATCTTCCTTACTTGACCACCCTTGATGCGGCGCTGCCTTGGTATCGTTCCTTGGAACTGCAAGAATAAGGTCGAGCCGAGATGATGGGAAGTAACAATAGAGCATCACTTGTCGAAGTTCCAAGATGCCGAGACGAGATGTTCCCGAATAATCATACACCGACAATAGAGACCTGTCTCCCGTCGGAGAATCGACAAGCTTTCCAAAAGCCCTGGTGATCTATGGAAGCGAAGAAGATCCTCCACCCAGGCCAGGTGATCAGGTGTCCCGTTGTCCCACAGGAGCCATTTAGGCTTGTTGTTTCGGACACGATCCTTGTGAGCATCAAGTTTGACAGAAAGGAGAAAAAGAAGCTGTGGAAGGGGCAGACTTTGGCGGGGAGAACCCTTGAGGCACAACTGGCGAAATGATTTGCTTCTGTTTTCGCAGATTTGCTACAGGGGTCCGACGATGCGCTACAGGGGGGCTGTCGTCTCATCTTGGGGAACTTAAGCCCCCTGGGCCCCCAACTGCCCTCGCTCGGTCCCTTTGGAGACAACAACCGTTTCATCATCCCAGCTTTTGATCTCCCATGATCTCCTTGGATTTGCCCATGAGCCAAGCCATTCCATCTGAGCTGCTTTTTGTGGCTATTTGTGAGAACACAGGGCCTGCCAACTCGGCCTGCCGGCACGCCATTCTCGCGCTTGCTCTCGATAAGGGGTCATTCTTCTCATGAATAGTCGCAAGTCGCACCGAGCATCCCCCGAACTCGCGAGGCTGCCATTATCTGGGAAATCGAAACGCGCCATGGAAGCACACCTGGCCGTCCCCCGAGATCGATGAAACCTCGACAGAAGGCCACCAACCCCCGTAGGGCGGGAACAAGCGCTTAATATTACCTACGCTCTGGTAGCACTCGGAGGGTACAGTCGGACCTCGAGGCCATCGCGGGAGACAGGGGCCAAAGATGATGGGCCAAGTGAAAGAATAAGTATCCATTATCTCCCGGGCTGCCAATGTGACGGCATCTTGACCTCGCCAGCGTCTTTGCTTCGCATTCCCTTCCTTGTTGGTCATGTGGTTGTGAATAGCTTCACTTCTTTTCGTACCGTTCTTTCGTTCTCTTCCTCGTCCTTGCTTGATCTGCTTCTTCACCCTGCTGAGCAGGTCTTCCATTCCTTTGCTGTGCAATACACACTATACGACCCTTGTCTCAAAACCGCCACTCATTCCATCCATCCGACATCAACCATGGCCGTACTGCTGTCGCTACTCCTGGCATGCGCCTCCTTGGCCTCAGCCGGCACCGTCGGACCACGGGCTGTGGATGCCCTCAACGAGGAAGCCTTTGCCGAAGCCCAGCAAAGGGACAACGGCGCAACTCGGGCATTTTCGAATGTTCAGATCAAGGTGAGCAGTTGGATCCTCAAGCACAGTTTACATCATGGGGCTAACCATGTGCCCAAGACCTCCGATGGCAGATGTCTCTTCGTTGACAAACTGTCGGGCGACTTCCGTGCAAACCTGACCCCGTTCCAAGTTGGTACGTGTGGTGCCACAGACGGTCAAGGTTTCGATATCATCACTAGGGGTAAACACAACGACGCCGCCAATTCGATGCTCATCGTGAGCACCTTGACCCAGGCCTGCGCCAACTTCGACCCTCGCAGAGCGTCAGGAAACCAAGTCAATCTCTTCTCATGCGGCGGCCGTGCCGATGGAGGTGAGTTTCCACTACACGTTTCTCACGATACCTTTATGTGATAAGGCACTGACATTGCTTGCGGGAAGGTGGTGCCGTCACCAATTCCCAACTGTTCACGTTCAACGGCGGATCCGGGCCTCTCTCATTGCAGCCCAAAAATGAAGCGGGATCATGCTTCACCGTCAGAGGCAATCTGATTGATATTGCGAAATGTGACTCAGGCGATGCCAAACAGTCCTTCACCTTTGGTGATGCAGCGGCCGCTGGAGGCAACGGGAGCGATAACGGCAATGGAGCATCCACCGGGAAGACCACAGCGACAACACGTCCTGGGAAGACCGGTGTTGCGTCGGCGACTGCTACGGCAACCTCGGCCCAGACGACGGACAACAGCAAAGACACCATTGCTGGGGGTAAGTCGTCCACAACATGTACCCGGGGTACAAGGACCGTAACGGCCTCTGCCGTCAAGAGCACCGACCAGTCCGGTAACCAAGATGCAACTTCAGCCCCTTCCGCCACCGGAGCAGACGAAACAACGTCTGTCACGGAGGAGACAACATCTGTCACAGAGGAGACAGCCTCGGCGACGGAGGAGACAGCCTCGGCGACGGAGACGGCCTCGGCGACGGAGACGGCCTCGGCGACGGAGACGGCTTCGTCGGGCTCCGGTTCTGGGGCGATCACCAGCGGCGCCGTCGGTATCCCCAACCCGACCACCCCCGTTCCCGTCTCGCGAGCTGGTGGCACGTTGAACCCGACTGCGGCTGCCGAGTCCAACCAGCGAGACGAGACGGCCACCCGCGCCTTCACCGATGTCGAGATCCGGGCGCCTAACGGCCAGTGCCTGTTCGTCGACCCGACGGCCGGCGACTTTCGCCAGAATCTGATTCCTGTCGGACTTGTGGACTGCAGCGGCACGCCCAACGAGAGGTGGGATGTCATCTCGAGCGGCAAGCACAACAACGCCCAGAACTCGGCTATCATTGTCAGCAATTTGGTATGTTCCTTGCGTGACACCTTATCCCTGGAGAAGATGCTGACATGCTGGTGTAGATGCAAGGTTGCATTAGCTTCGACGGCCGACGACCAGCCGGCGATACTGTCACCATGTTCTCTTGCGGCGGCCGCGCGGATGGAGGTAAGTCCCCTTGGATCAACCCTAATTGCCAGACCGAGTCGGACACTAACTTGTCACTACTAGGCGGCGAGACGACTGGGAGCCAGCTGATGCCCTTCATCGGTGCCTCGAGCTTCGCTTTCGCCCCTGAGAGCGAGAACAACAGGACTTGTATCCTGCCGGGCGACGACGGTGGCAGGTTGATCTCTGGACCGTGTCCGACAGAACTGGGACCGCAGCTCTTTACCATCTTCCCCTGAGACGGAGGCGCAACGGTACCATGAGCGAGATGGTCAGTGTAACTGTACTTCCGTTCACTTTCAAGGGTCAGACTTGTGTGTCTGTTTACTTTTCACTTCTACGTGTATTATACAACATTTACCCTTACGAGCAGTTCAAGACGAGCTTCAAACCCCCTGCGTGCCTGTGCCAGCAGAGTCTGAATGCACACGATGCACACCATGCCGGAAGGTAGATGCTTCGGAGGTTACCTTGGTTCAATCTTGGAAGTCCGATATTCCGATATGGTACAAGTCCGGATCCTGTTCGTCTCCAAGGGAATTTCCGGACTGTCGCTTCATACC
Organism: Coniochaeta sp. 2T2.1; assembly: GCA_009194965.1. Taxonomy (NCBI): domain Eukaryota; kingdom Fungi; phylum Ascomycota; class Sordariomycetes; order Coniochaetales; family Coniochaetaceae; genus Coniochaeta; species Coniochaeta sp. 2T2.1. Next base: position 2,978,246 of record VSMA01000007.1, on the reverse strand, counting down.
AAGAACGGCCATTGGTGGAAAGAAAGAGACGATTCGGATTGTCATACGTACAAGCACATCTTCAAGCCAATACTAGCAAGAAAAGTGTAATGTCGGACGATGGATCGGTGATCGAAAGGTCACGGGACAGCCAAGCCATCTGCTTCAACGTAATGGTTGTCATGGAGTGGCTCTTTTTATGTTGTTTTGTCAGGGACGTGGCTCATGACTGGGAGAGGTAGTGTATCCAGTTGTCCGTCCGCAATGCCGGCACCAGCCGCAGCGAGAGAAAAACAAACTTCCTCGGGTAACATCGAAGGGCCATGCCGGCAGTCGGAGACCACTGGTGTGTCACTGGTGTCACTGGCGTGCATGGAAGTCGGGAGAATGCAACCGGGCGGGCACGGAACGAGACCAACGTCCCTACTTTCAGTCACTATCGCGATAGCTTCAATGCATTGTCAGAATATCAACAAGACATGAAGATAAATAGCGCAGTGCAAGGGGTAATAGACAGCCCAAAGAAGATGTACAAAACACAGCTGCATCACATGGGCAGGTCGCGGACATAGGCGATGAGGGGTTAAACAGTCATGCCCAGGAGAACCATCGAAAATTCCGCAACCGAAACCACAAAACACCCCCACTTTCCAAGATAGGGAAATAGCTCAATGGCAGGAAGTGCCCAGACGGAAGGAGGGGTGGCTGACTTTACAGTGGACTTGTGGTGGACTGTGGTGACATGACGTCCTGATTATTAGTACTTCATCAACCTGCATCCCCGACTTTTAGCTTGCCCAAATTGTTGAGATCCTTTGGACGCTTTTTACTGCTCAATTACCTCCATCTAAACCCTTCATTATCAAACCAATTGCCTCCCCAACAGCCTCGTATCCTATCCTTCAAAATGCCGGGTCTTATGCAGGAGCTGAACCTCAAGCCGGGCGTCATCCACGGTGACGACGTGCTCAACGTATGTTTTCCCCGTGCATGACCGACCTCACCGACTTCATATTCCCTCCGACGACGACTAACCAAGCTTCCCCTCCTCTCTAGCTCTTCAACTACGCCCAGAAGAAGGGATTCGCTATCCCCGCCATCAACGTCACTTCATCGTAAGCCCCTCCTTGATCCTTTGGTTGTTGTTGACGAGTTACTGACAGTTGTATTAGTTCCACCGTGTGAGTCTTTAGTCCGATTACCCTTCAATGCCTCCCCCCCTCGAACCCCGCGTCCCAATCGACTAGACACCCTCAATGCGGCACGGTACGAACATGAAACTGACGAGCGACCGCTCTTTTCCAGCGTTGCTTCCCTCGAGGCTGCCCGCGACGCAAAGAGCCCCCTCATCCTCCAGACTTCGCAAGGTAAGGAAACCCTGGCTCTGACCAAGAATGATACGATCCTGGATATCTAACAATTCCCAAAGGTGGTGCTGCTTATTTCGCCGGAAAGGGCGTCAAGGACAGCAAGGAGAAGCGCGAGGCTTCCGTCGCCGGTGCCATCGCCGCCGCTCACTACATCCGCAGCATTGCCCCCATCTATGGCGTCCCCGTTGTCCTCCACACCGACCACTGCGCCAAGAACCTCCTACCATGGCTCGACGGCATGATGGACGAGGATGAGCGCTTCTTCAAGGAGCACGGCGTCCCCCTGTGGAGCTCGCACATGATCGATCTGTCCGAGGAGTCTCTTCAGGAGAACATCGAGATCACCGCCAAGTACCTCAAGCGCGCCGCTCCCATGAAGCAATGGCTCGAGATGGAGATTGGCATCACCGGTGGAGAGGAGGTAAGATAGATGCGGCATCCTGAGTCGAGCGCAAGAGGCCTGTGCTAATATCGCTGTAGGACGGTGTCAACAACGAGGACGTCGACAACAACTCGCTTTACACCCAGCCCGAGGACATCTGGGACATCTACAAGACCCTCGAGCCCATCTCCCCCTACTTCAGCATCGCCGCTGGCTTCGGCAAGTGAGTATTGGCCGTCTCCGCCCAAAACCTTTGACAAATGAGACTGACCCAACCCGCAGCGTGCACGGAGTCTACAAGCCCGGCAACGTCAAGCTCCACCCCGAGCTGCTCGGCAAGCACCAGGCTTATGTCCGCGAGAAGCTCGGCAGCAAGGAGGAGAAGCCCGTCTTCCTCGTCTTCCACGGCGGCTCCGGCTCGTCCGTTGACGAGTTCCGCACCGCCATCGGCTACGGCGTCGTCAAGGTCAACCTTGACACCGACCTGCAGTGGGCCTACCTCACCGGTATCCGCGACTTTGTCACCAACAACATCGACTACCTCAAGACCCAGGTCGGCAACCCCGAGGGCGCCGACAAGCCCAACAAGAAGAAGTACGACCCTCGCGTCTGGGTTCGGGAGGGCGAGAAGACCATGTCCAAGCGTATTGCTCAGGCTTTCCAGGACTTCCTGTCGGCTGATGCTCTGTAAAGTGTTCCGCATGAGCTCTTTTTTGATGGCAATTGTCGGGTGGTCCGGACTTGACGTAGTTGGCCGCTTCTGTAGCTGAATCGGTGTGCTCGTCAGACTGGTAAACGATAACTACCTACTTTATCCTAGTGGCCATGGCCTTTTCAAAACAAAACAGATAGCATTTGCCTCACTGGCGTTGTATACCTCGTGCATGTGCAGGCGGGAATTTAGAGTGTTGTGACACCACCTCCGCCAATAAGATACAGGACGTTTGGAAGCATTAAAGTGGCCAGCTGGCAGCCACCTGTAAGCGTTCATCCAATCTTTCGGAACGCAGTCCGGTCCGGTCGGCTCCTTTGACATCATACCGATATTTTTCTGAGCTTAGAAACCATCGACCGTCCGACTCACCAGCCGGCAATCCACACTTGTCGCAGAGTGCATATCTATATCCCACGGCTGTAGATTTTCTAGGATCCATCGACATCGGCCATGGCATCACTACGCTGTCCGAACGCCTTGTCAAGCGCGAAGCTGTTTGTGCAACTAAGCCTGCGGCACCAGTGCCACGGTCCTCGATCAGCACATCTCCTCGACCTGCTCATCCCAGCGGCCGTAGCACACCACCACACCGCCTCCGTCCGGCTACGACCAGTCAACAACTACAGTCTACCCTCCGCACTATCTCGGCGCAGCTCACACCTACCTCTTCCGCCCTCCCGTCGGCCCTTCAGCACAACCCCCTCCCGCCGCCGGACGCTGGCCCTCTACAACCCCCAGCAGGACGAAGATGGAAACGAGATGGTACTAGAGATCACACCGCGAGCGGCCAAGGTTCGTTACCACCACCCCCCACCCCCCACCCCTCCCCAGTGCCATTCCACGGCTTCATCATATGCTAACAACACCACAGCGCCTCTCGGAAATAATGGCCAAAGACAGCAACCCGTACCTCGCCCTCCGCATCCAGGTAGAGTCCGGCGGCTGCCACGGCTTCCAGTACCTCATGAGCCTGGTCACACTCCCACCCACGCTACCAGACAAGGCCACAACGCGCAGCTCGGTAACGGCAGAAGGTGAAGGGAGCGAGGATGAGGTGATAAGGGAGGACGACACGATCTTCACGTTTGCGTTGGACGAGGGTGGTGGCGAGGCGGCAAAATTGGAGGGGCCCAAGATTATTCTGGATGGCCCGTCGCTGGACCTGCTGAAGGGCAGCAAGGTTGACTTTACCATGGAGCTTATCGGGTCGCAGTTCAAGATTGTGGACAACCCTCTTGCGACGAGTAGTTGTGGGTGTGGCACGAGTTTCGATATCAAGATATAGAGATAGTGTAGGAGACGAGATCGAGAAGACGGCGGGCGGATATATATTCTGGGATTACGGGCATAGAGCATGCAGAATTACGGTACTTCTCGGCACATCACATCAAACGGAACACAGAAGACTTGTAATGGCTGGCATTGCATGAGTCTCTTCTAAGACATATCATGGCGGAGGCAGTCTGTAGTCACAGGTCGAGCACAGGCTGCTGTTGTGTGAATAAAGACAAGAGCCGTCGTTTTGATTCATTCCCTGTTAAGCCAGCCTAGCTTTTGCCTCCGGAACGCCTGGTATCCATGCAACCCTCAAAAGACCAAGTCAAGTAACACCTTCGTCAACCCATCAGCCCAAGCCCCTGAAGAGGACTTAGTTCATCTGGCGGATGAGAGCGTTGATGTTCTCCTCGCGGTTACCCAGGTCACCACCCTCGATGAAGTGCTTGAACTTGCGGGTGCGGAAGCCACCGTTGGGGTTGGAGAGCTTGAAGGGCCACAGGAAGTTGGAGGCCTGCTTGAAGTTGGGGCCGACGGTGTAGATCTCGTGGATGAGATCCTCCATGCAGACAATGCCGTACTTGCCGAGGTTCTCCTCGATGATGGAGTTGTCGGTCAGGGCAACACGCTGCTTGTTGATCTTTCCGTAACCACGCTTGTAGACGAGCTCCTTGACGCTCTTCAGGTTGGGGTAACCGTAGGCAACCCACGGCTCGACGATCTTGATCATCTCCTGAGTGGCCTTGGTAACGCGGATGAAGACACCGTTGTTGATCTGGAGGAGACGGAGGAGCTGTAGGATCTTGCGAGGCTTAGGGGCAATCTTGTTGATACTGCACGTGAGGTTAGCCATGAGCACTGAGAGCGTGAGACGGTGACTGCTCGACTTACCCCTTGATGCGGATCAGGAAGATCAGCTTGGCCTCGGCGGGGATGTAGAAGGAGCCATCCTGCTTGGCGACGCGGGCAAGGCGGACCTTCTCGCGCTCGGCATCACGGTACTCCTTGACGTACTTCTCGGCACGCTTGAAGATGACGCCGCGCTTCTCCTTGTTGGCCTTTATTGCACGAGTTAGCGTGGTTCTTGCCAGCACAGTGCAAAGTGAGAAGGTATTTCGATAGTCGATCAGACCCGAAAGATGGTATTTAGCAACAGCATAGACAAGTGTCTAGTCGCTAGCATATGTTATGCATCACGTCGTCCCCAGGGAGCGAACAGGAAAGGGGGTCCACTAACCTTCTTGCGGTTCTCGGTCTCGGCCTGCTTCTCAGCGCGAGCCTTCTCCTGGGACTTGCGCTTCTTGAGAAGGGTCTCGGGGACCAGGATCTGGTCCTTGGTAGGGACGGTACTGTGAGAATTAGATTAGTCCGTGGCCCAGCATACACGAAGGTATGAAGTAGAGCGCCGGTGGAGAATTGCTGCTCAAGTGCGGCATTCTCTGCGATGGCTAACTCGAGTTGATGTCTTTGATCGGTGAGGTTCTTGTTGGGCGGCAGCAACCTCGACCCGAAGCCAAGAGCCGGCCTCTCCCAGAACTCCTCATCCGACAACACCTTGGATAAATCCAAGAAGATATGCTTCGCAACGGTAGGCTGACTCGAGGCTTGTTTCCAATGCCTCAAGCGTAGCCCACGAAGCGGCAATGCATTTAGGAGAGAGGGGGGTTCAATCCCTCAACTCCAACACCCCTCGCAACATCTCTCTAAGTGAAGACCGCAGTAGCGACTTCAAGAAGAGGGAGAAGCAAAAGAGAGATCGAGCTGGAAGCAAATGCCAATCCTCAAAAAGAGGAAGACATGCTTCTCCAGCGCGAGTGGGACCAGGCCAATCTGACGAAAGGCTTTCACACAACCAAGCAGACAATCATCCAACCGTCGGTCGAAATCATGGCAGGAAGTCGGGGTGGGCATACGTAGAAGCGGCCATTGTTGCTGTTGATGCCGGAGGACGTCGTGTCGGTGATGCTCGAGCAGAAGAAAAGGAGTTGACGAACTTCAGGTTGCAAAATTTAAGGGAAGCGGTGAAATTTCGGGGGGTGCTCCACTTCCACGAGTACGGAGGTACTTGTGGGCTTTTGGCGAACAGTTAGGGCTAGAAATTTGACAGCAAAAGCGAAATAGCTGAGGTGTGGATTATCATTTACTGCCAGCTTCTACCGCCAAACTAAAACACCGACCCAAGTTCCTACCCGTACTGGGGTTCTGAGGCCGATGACAACCGGTTGCCAGCTGGCAACTGTTGCTGGGCCTTTTTGCGGTTGTCAGATACCTAGGAACCGGTTGTCACGTAAAATTGAATACATAAGTAAAAAAAAATCAAGTCCCCTAACACCCCCATATTTGCGTGCGGGCTGTAAGAAGGTGTTGATATGTGGAAGGCACGTCTTGTGGTAGGAAGGAGCCGTGAGACATTAATTATAGGGCGAACTTGGGCCACCACTTGTAGGCAATATTCCTGAGTGCGCGTAAGGAGCCCCAAGTGTAGGAGCCTCAATTGCAGGAGTCCCAGTTGCAGGAGTCCCAATTGCAAGAGTCCCAATTGTCGGAGTCTCCAGCCTTCGTGTTCCGACAGTGATTGCAAAGTAAGGTACTAGACGTCTAGAGTCTACATGGCAAAATAAACAGCAGCGGAAACTTTCTTGCTCATAATACAGGTTTATTATATCGTCATGCTGAAACATGATACAGAGACCACAGTGCCGGCCAAATTTTCAACCCAAAACTGACTTTTGCCCAAGCCTATCCTGGCTCGTTTGATACTCGTACAATCCCCCGCCTGCGCAGGGACAAGGAGAAATGCGTCAACTCAACTCTCTTAAGAATGCTCGTTTCCAATTCTCGCGGCAATCGATACCCGGTCTCTCCGCCGCAATTAACAAAACCACCGTAACTCCAAACTTTATCCCCCAATGCATTTCCACCGCGAAGCCACCCATCCCCAGCTTCGATCAAGCAAAGTTATCCTGTCTATCCACCCATATGTCTTCCAACTCGGCGAAGTTGACGAAGTGAATGGGCCTGTGGCGACCGTCATAGAAGGGTGCAGGCGTATCCAGCTTGACGTGGACTGGCTTCTTCTCGATGCCTCCAAAAGCACTGCCCATGAAGCTGTAATTCCAGCGTCCGTCCTCCGGCACGAGGAAGAAGCCCTTGAACCGCGGGCTGAGCAACAGCTTGCGCTTGTCACCCATGCTTGTCGTGAACCCTTGGGGCTGGTCGCTTCCTACGTCCTTGTTCTCAGCGCCCCATTTGTAGCCCTGCGGTGTAAGTGCCCAGGCAGAGAGGGAGACACTGCCGGGGGTGAATGACACGGTGACCGTCAGTGTATTGCGTTTATCCCATTCTGGATGGGCGTCCAGCAGTCTCGCGTGGTCAGTCACATCCATGGCTGACATGTACGGCGGCTCATTGCCCGACATGGTGTGGATGACGCCGAGCGGCTCCATGTCCTTGAGATACTCATGCTGCGGCAGCTGGTGAGGGAGCTGCACGTTCCGGAGCCCGCCAATTTGGGGAACCATGACGATGCACTTGATCTCCTTGACCTGGTCATTGTCAGGTGGTGATGATCCATAGAGATAGCCGGCAACCTGCACCCGTAGATCGGCAATCTGGATAAAGCGCTTGAGAACGTTGTTGGGCATAACATAAGTGATGTCCTCGACCTCGTTGTCGACAGGGGACACGTAGATGTTGTTGGCCCTGGTTCGCAAGTTGGATGTCGCAATCGCCCTGGTGCGCCACTCCGTTTTCGAAGCAAAGGTCTGTTGCTCGAACTGCGATGTGGTCGTGACAATGATCTCCTCGCCGTGCACGTTCTGTGTCTTTGTCGTCACAGCCGTGAGCTGCTGCTGCTCTTGCTGCTGCTTCTCGATCTCGGCTGCCTGCTGTCTCTGCATGGAAGGTGCCGATATTTCCATACCAAGGATAATGTCGCGGACTTCGCTGCTCGTCAGACTGGAGACGTTGACATTGTTCTTTTTTCCGTAGTCATTGAGGATCAGATCTCTGAGTTGCGTTTCCACAGATATCCATGCCTCGTCAGACAGTGACGGCCAGATGTGATGCTCTTGTGTGATGACCGACTTGTCCGGCCTCAGGATCAATTTCGTCTTATCCTGGTTGACGTGAAGTGCCCTGAGGATAAGGACCAACCTGGAGAAGGCGGTGTACGAAGAAATGCTCTTGAGCCCTTTTGTGGAAGAAATGTCAGTCATAGATCATCAAGGAAGCCTGGTCAAGATGGAGTTGAGACTTACATTCGTCGTAGAGGTTGAAAAGCACCATCTGAGGTTCAGTGGCACGCAGAATCATGTCGCCAAGCTTTTCCAACTTCATACTAGCCTGGAATGGCAGTTGCAACTCTGAAGCGCGAATCGAGATGTTGGGGAAGTCGAGCAGATTGACCTCAAGGGGGTCAAGGAGACCCTTACGTGTGACGATAAGTTGCTTGGGTTGTTCCTCGACGGGGAGCGACCGGATGAGAGCAGCAACTTCCTCGGCTGTCTTCCACTTCGCCAGCTGGCCGAGACGCTTCTGACCAGCCCAGACACTGGTGTGAATGATCTTCAAGAAGAGCTGGCCAGTCCTGGGATTGAAGATGAAGATGGCTCCGTTGATTGGCTTTGTCGTCAAGTTGCCTTCGAATGTCTTGTGGATTGTGACCCGGTAGACGTTGGTGTCGTCGATAAACAGCTGCGTCTGATTGCTGAAGAGCTCCGAGTAGTTCTGCGAGTTCAAGAACTCCTGATTGCTCTCAGACGCGTACAACTGCAAACCCTTCCGAATACGCTCACGCAGGACGTACAGCGCCGGGTTGCTCTTCATGATCTTGGCCATCGCCTGCTGCATGAGCAGCTTCAGACCTGGGAAGTACTGTCCATATGCGGAGTACAGGTTGTATGCCAGGTCAATGCCTACCATGAGGCCCGTCGCGGATGGGTACAGACTCATGCTGTCGGTAGTGTAATCCAAATACTTGGCCCTCACATATCGTTCGATGTCGTGGGAATCGTAGTCTCCGTAACGCAGCTGCACATCAATCCAGAACTTGTTTGTCGTGGTAGCCTCAATGGTATCCTTGGTGTCGAACAACAGTGAAGGCCTAGTGACGTTCCACTTTTGACTGGCGAAAAGCTGGATATCTGCGCACGAGCTGTTCATTTTGTAAGACTTGCGGGGATGGATCGTCTCCTTCTGTACAGACTCGATACCGAGCGCCTCTAGTTCCTGGTCGAAGACCTGGCACAGATCCATGACCACGGACTCGTGGATCTTCTGCCACAAATGGGCCCGGAAGATCTGAATCAAGGATATCTTGAGTGTTGGGATCTTTCCGTGCAAGAAGATGCCCGTAAGATCCAACTGCACCTGGAAACCGACGTAGACGTTTGCACGGTTGATCGTTGGAGACCACCACAGGGTGAAGCGACGGTTTGGGATCTGGTTGAGACCGGACCGTTGTGCGTTCGTAAGCTTCTTGAACTTCATGGACTCCTCGAACCCTGACGCCCTCTCCCAGAAGAGACCTTCCCAACTTGGGAAGCCAGTGGCTTTGAAGAGAGTGTGCTCGAGAATGGTCTCAACACCACCCAGCGCCTGGATGACGTCGGTTCGGTAAGCGTTCAAATTCCATAGCTTGCCGTCGTGCCGTTGGCTCGTCCACCAGAAGGGATTGCTCTTCATAATCTGGTAGATCTTGAACTCGGCCCTGGCGCGGAAGCCCTTGTCGAAGCTGAGTGTGCTGCGGTCCTTCTGGAAAAGAGTGTTGATACGCGGCAGACCGCGGTCCCAGCTGTCCTCCAAGTCCTCCAGTGTAAGGCGTCTGTTCTGTTGGTTTGCTTCGAGACGCTTCTGGGAGTATTCAGTCCAGACGCGCTGGGAGTCGACGAACTCGGCTTCCCAGGGAATGATGTAACGGAAGATGTTGGGAATCAAGGTTTCCTCGTCGTGCGTCATACCGGCACGGTAATGCGTGACACCGACGTCAGTCTGCTTCGACCACCGCTTGTCGCTAGTCGGGATCAAGATGTGCGAACCCGAAATCATGCCGAGACCACCGAGTTCCTTGGGCGTGTAGAACACTGCTGGCGGGAAACGGGAAGGCATCTTGGAGTTGAGACCAATCTTGACACGGGTCTGGATCTTGGTCTCGCACTTGACAATGGTATCGAGGAGGTTGACGGTGGAAACAGCAGCTTCGCGATAGTATGTGAAGAGCGCAATGAGAGCAGTGTTCCACTTGTTAGCAATCTTGGTGAACGTCGTCGAACCAGACGACATGAGGATCTGTCGAATGCGGTTGTTGAACTTCTGAACATCCTCCTCCGTGACCTGCAAGAAGGCGTGTGCAGTCCGTTCTTTGGTTGTGTTGTCGACCAAAGACCACACGCTGTCCTTGACTGGGAACTCGTCGTTCTGATTCCGAATCTTCGGGAGTACCCGAACTTCGAAGCCACACATCGAGAAGAGAAGGTTAGGGTTGTCTCTGCTGTAGACACTGGCAAATGTATCCTCCCATTCAATCGTGGTAACAGACCTTGGCAGGCGGTTCTTCAGGTCCCAGAAGACTGCTCGGCCAAGGTTCACGTCATGCCGCATCAACCGCATGCGTGAGTCTCTGGGCCAGCACTTCTTGCTCTTGTAGCCGATGACATTCTCGAAATTGGGGTCGGGCTGCTCGGTAAGGAACCGTTGAATCAGGTCCCTTGACTCCTCAGCAGTGAAGCGAAGGAACACCCAGATCTTGTCGATGTACCGAGTATACAGCCGAATGGGATGTTTGGTCTCAGTCTCCTTGTCCCGGAACTGGAGGAAGTCGTTCGGTGCTGATGGAGGACCGGCGATCTCACTGGCACGCTGTGGGCCGAGAAGCAGGAGGTCTAGGATAAGACCGTAATATTGGAAGACGAAGGCTGAGAACTGCAATCCACGAATCATGCCGTAACTGTTGACATGGCTCATGTCTTTGTACGTGAGACTGACGTTGTTCTTGGCGGTGATGTAGTCGGCAAGGTTGTGGTCCATGATTAGGCGCAGTAGAGAATTCAAGAGCGTCAACTCGATCTTCTCGTACACCTTGGAAAGCTGCGTCTCGATCATGACATTGCACTCACCATCAGAGGTCTCCCACACCTTGTCGAGGTTGTTGATGCCTTGTGCCCATTTGTAGACGAGAAGAGGCGGGACCTCGGAGTCCGAAGGCTTGATCCAAGCCGGGAACAGATGTCGCTGGTCGGCCTGGTACCACAGGTACTGATCCAGATAAGCATCGCTAATCTTCTCGATGGGTTCAATGTCGTAAACCGGGTTGATTGTGCTGTAGTTGTCATTCATGTCGATGCCAACCTCCTTGAATGCTCGCTGGGTGAGAAGGAAGCGCTTGATTCGCTCCAAGGTCGTTCCGGGGCTATCATAGGCTTGCTCGATCAAAGCAAGCTCCTCCCTCTGGCTCTGGTTCAACCTGCCTTTTGTCGAGTAGTTCTCGCGGAGTCGTTCCAATGCGAGAATAAGAATCTTGGTATCGTGCTTGTACGACACACTCGGGAAGGGAATAGGTGAGAACTTTCGGGACTCCAACCAGTGGACTGTCGTGGTGTAAATCGCGACTCCCTCTTCAGATGAGACATAAGGGCCGTCCTTCATGTGATTGTGTTGTCGTTCTTGTTCGGCCTTGAGCCACAGACGCGTCAACCGTCCGACGTTCTTCTTCGCCACAGTCTTGTCAACTGTTGCGCCTCTCCGAATTCGCTCTCTGTTGTAGTGAGCGACAGAAATCCACCAATCAGCCTTGGACTTGACATATCTCAGAATGATGCTCTCGATCGCGGCAGGCAGACCAGGCACCTTCCAAGGGATGTTACTCTTCCAACACCTCCAGGCTTCCGACAGATGCTGCAGAACAGTGTTGACTTTGCTCTGCTTGATACCTTCCGGCATCATGTCCATCAAATCGGCCATGACTGAAGCTCGGAGTTCGAGATCGAAATGTGACTCGACACGCTGCTTGGTAACAGTCTTGGCGACACCTTTACTGTGCCTGCCCTCAAACTGACGAGAGAGCAGGTTTCCAAGCCAGCGCTCCAGCAGCGGAATGATGCCGCGCATGAAGAACAACCACACTCTCCAAGCGGGTGCCCAAAAGCCACAGCCGGGGCCCTTACCCACTGGACCGGCATTGAAGCGGTAGTAGATAAGATGCTTAAGGTCCTTGCAGGATCGGATCTGATGCATGAGCTTGTACTTGTACCGGTACATACCGGTGAGCTGACCGACGTGGTTGAAGGCATAGAGAATACCATCGGCCAGCTGGAATGCATCGATATTGCCGAGTCTGTACTGGACCTGGGCGTCAACGATGAGCTTAGTCAACCTTAGAATCTCCCGCATGAGATGGAAGGCATTGCCGAATCTTGACTTCTTGCGTTCCTTGGTGGTCAGGGTCTTGACAGGCTTCAGGTTGAAGTTGTAATCAAGATGGAGATAGGTGAGGTTCTTGCGATGGATGAGGAGGTTAAGCATGTTGAAACCTTGCCGACAAACCTGCAAGCCGGCCTCCACCCAGTCGATTGTGGTCTGCTGGAAGAACTTGGTCTGTTTCAGTGTCCGAAGAAGATCCTGCCGTTGCAAGGCCTTGGGCTTCTTCTTGTGCAGCTCGTTGAGTACGTAGGACTTAAGCAGTTTTTGGTAGGACACGCGGACTTTCACTGGTTGTTTTGGCGGGCAATGCTCAAGGTACCACTGCTTCACGAGCGGCACGTCCTGAGCCCGCACCATATGGCCAGATCGGCGGTCGAAGGGGAACGGCGCCCACCATAACTCGATGGCCCTCGCCGTATCCTCAGTCGCGAGTTCCTCCTCTGCCATGAAGGGTTCGACCTCGGCGGGTAGCTCAAAGGCCTCATCCTCCGGCTCCTCATTGCTGCCCTTCCCAAACAGCTCGTCCTCGTGAGTGATGGTGACGTTCTTCGGAGCGACGGCCCGGGATGAGATCGGGTTGATGCTGGGATCGAAATGGAAGGCAGGCAAATCGGGGTCCTCCGTCCTGGTGTACACGACCTGGGGGTGTGAATGCCAAGACAGCTGCACACTCCTCGGAAGGGAATTATAGAGGTAGGGGTACGCCACTCGGCACTCAGTCCGGATGGGATTTCGGAAGATGATACGGTCGATGGCATTGAACTCGCCGAAGTCTTCGTCGTTCGGGTCAATGTCCTTGTACAGCGGCTCGAATCGGGGCCCGCCCGGAAGAGCAACGTTGAGGGCTTTGGCAGTGAGGAAGCTCTTCATCTCGAAAAGATAGAAGTAGTTCTTGTCAACCACCTCTGAGATGAGCGGCCGACTCAGACGGAAAAGGGTGGCCATCTGAGGCAGGGTCAGGTTCCACTTCTTGTAGCTCGGCCCATTGACATGGCTGGTGTCGTCGAGTGGTTTGGGATCGTAAAACCACTCATAGACGGCCGCGTCCTCATCCTCGTCCAGGTCCATCTGAATGGGCTCCAGCGGCTCAACGTCCTCGATGTTTTCGGACCAGGAAAGGGGCGGCTCCTCGTCGTCGAAAGGGGGAAAGCGCATGCGCTTGAAAAGTCGTCGATCGCTCTTCTCCTTCCGCATAATGGTCCACATGGTAGCCCACTGAGCGTAAAACACGGGCTCGATAACGCGCGGAATCTCGTTGACAAGCGTTAGGCAGCCGTTGACGTGATAGAGGACCTTGACTTCTCTGGCCGACTCCCACGGCATGGGCATGTTCTCTAGGAGCTTCAGCACAGCATGTGGCATGAACTTCAAAGCTCCAAGGTAGCTTCGCTTGTCGTTTGTGTAGCGCTTTTGCGAAACGTCGCCGATATCCTTGACGATCTTCCGCAGATGCTCCGGCGGCATGTCGGCCTTCTGTGTTTCGATGAACCCGCCCTTTCGCTTCTCCCCAAAGCGATTGCGCTGATTCCGAAGCCATTCTTTCTTCTTCTGTGCAAACTTGGCGACTTGGGGATCGGCTGGCGGGAGATACCCAGGGGGTGGGGGAGCTGGGATGGTTGGCGGTGGTGGGAGAGAGGACGGAGGTCCTGGAGGCGGAGGAGGAGGAGGAGGACCCCAACCTGGGGGAGGAGGCGGTGGTGGCTGAAAGGAAGACATGACTATGTCGATTATGTGCGATGATACGGTCGGTCGAATAGGCGATGGCGCAATGGTGGTCGCAAAGCGAGGCGCCGTCCACCACGGACACCTAGTCTCGATATATGACAGACAGTGGCGACTACCAGAGGATATAGGAGCTCCGATATCCTCAGAAAGTGTAAAGGGATCCTGTGACCCGATGAGCGGATGATATTCAGGTCTCGCAACAGTCCACAGCGATGACCGCAATGATGGTGAAGAAGCTGGTTAGGTATCTACACCTTAGAAAACTCGAGATGAGTTGCCTCTATCGCGAGTGGAGATTTATTTTTCTGGAGATGGGACAGCGACGCGACAGATCTGCGCTAGTCCCAAAAAGGGGTGCCTGCAGCCACTCACGTGATGAAATTCGAGATTCGAGATCCGCGAATGCCCTGTCCTTCCACGCAGGTTTCTTGGTAACATTCACTGTGACTCATTAGAGTTGATGTTATACGCTTCAGCCAAATGATATAATTGAGGTACTGGCACTTTCGTATATCTTACTTTGACAACTCCCGTCTGCCTCTGAATTGGTGATATTAAGTATGTTGTCTGGTTGAAGCGGGCTGGCACCTGGTTAACACCTGTCAATTTTCGTCAAGCCTGCCTTCACTCGTGATTCGCTCAGTTGCCCGTCCCAAAACCTGAACCCCACATCTGAACACAATTTTTAGATTTTCGACCCCTCTGAGCGAGAACTACCAGCCAGAAGATTCGCTTTGTCCTTTTGGTAGTTGAGATCTGGAGATTCGAGCCACCGGATTCTCCTTCACACACCGCCCTTTACCGACTGAGGAAATTCCGTACATATACCTCTTCGCATAAGACACTTTTTCGATAAACCGCCAACATGTCTCGCTTCTTCCGCGGTGGAGACGACAGCTCCAGCGACAGCAGCTCCGACGAGGAGGAGTTGTACTCTGAGGAGGAGGAGGAGGAGGAGAAGTCCGACAAGGCCGAGGACGAAGATGAGTCTGCAGAGGACGAGGATGAGGAGGAGGCCGAAGAGTCCAGCGACGACGACGAGGGTGCACAGAAGAAGGGCGCTTCCCGGTTCATGGTCGACGTGTCCTCCGAGAGCGAGGAGAGCGACGTCGAGACAACCACCAAGGTCAAGAGCGCCAAGGACAAGCGATTCGAGGAGCTCGAGGCCACCATCACTGCCATCACCAACGGCAAGAAGAACGGCGACTGGAGTCTGATCTCTGCCGGTTCGTCACACGCCCGGCCATCCCTATCCATATTATATGGCAGGCATACTAACCAGTACCAGAGTTCGACAAGCTTAACCGCCAGGCACAGAAGCTCGGCGACGGCAAGAATGTCCCCAAGGTCTACATCAAGGCGATCGCCGAGCTCGAGGACTTCATGAACGAGACCCTTGCGAAGCAGAAGGTGACGCCCAAGAAGATGAACTCGACCCAACAGCGTGGCCTCAACATCGTCAAGCAGCGCATCAGGAAGAACAACAAGGAGTACCAGACACAGATCGATGCCTTCCGGGCCAACAGCGACGCCTACATGGAGTCCGATGAGGAGGAGGAGGCTCCTGCACCCAAGCCCTCAAAGGTCCGCTTCCAGCCTGACCTGAACGAGGAGGGCGCCGTCGATGACGATGAGGGCTTCGCTACCGTCGGCCGCGGCGGTCGCACCCTCCAGTTCACCCCCGAGAGCATATTCAAGCACCTCCGCAGTATCCTGGAGTCGAGAGGCAAGAAGAACACCGACCGGCTCGAGCAGATCAAGGTCATGGAGAAACTTTACGAGGTTGCTGTTACTCCTTACCAGCAGATCCGTGTTCTCCTGACAATCGTCTCCTCTCGTTTCGACCTCGGTTCGGGCACAGCCGCCTCGATGCCGGTTGAGCAGTGGAAGGCTGCCGAGAAGGAGCTGTCCCTGCTGCTCAAGATTCTCGAGACGAAGACCGAGTACATCGTTATCGAGAATGCAGAGGAGTGGGACGACGACGACAAGCCGCCAACACTGGCAGCGGGCGAGAAGTACATCAAGATTCCCGGCAGCATTGTCTCGTACGTCGAGAGGCTGGATGATGAGCTCATGCGCTCGCTCCAGAGCATTGACCCGCACACATCCGAGTACATCGATCGCTTGACCGATGAGGGCTACCTGTACAACATCATCTTCCGCGGTCTTCTGTACTATGAGATGCTCCGGAAGGACGAGACGCTCGAGATCCCCCAGGACAGCCTCAACCGCATCATTGCTCGTCGGCTGGAGCATGTTTACTTCAAGGTGCGATATTCTTCTCATTCAAATCAAATTTGGATATACTGACACGATGTACAGCCTGCCCAAGTGGTTAAGATCCTCGAGGAGAATTCCTGGAAGTCCGTTCCCGAGAATGTTGACTCAACCATTACTCCCCGCGAGCTGTCCAAGGATGCCAACCAACTCGTTACCACTCTCTCCACCTACCTCTTCGCCAACAGCGAGGGCATTATCCGTGCCCGCGCTATGCTGTTCCAGATTTACTTCCTGGCTCTGCATGACGAATACTACAAGGCTCGCGATATGATGCTGATGTCCCATTTGTCAGAGTCGATCGCCAGCTTCGACATCCAGACGCAGATCCTTTTCAACCGCACCCTCGTTCAAGTTGGTCTTTGCGCGTTCCGCCAAGGTCTGGTGTATGACGCTCAAAACACACTCCAGGAGATCTGCGGCAGTGGACGTCAAAAGGAGCTGCTCGCTCAAGGTGTTATGATTCAGCGCTTCCACCAAGTCTCGCCCGAGCAGGAGCGGATAGAGAAGCAGCGGCAGCTCCCCTTCCATCAACACATCAACCTCGAGCTGTTGGAGTGTGTCTATCTCACATGCAGCATGTTGCTTGAGATTCCTCTGCTCGCTCAGACTGGCTCCTCCCCCGACGTCAAGAAGAGGGTCATCAGCAAAACATACCGCCGCATGCTTGAGTACCATGAGCGCCAGATTTTCACCGGACCTCCGGAGAACACCCGCGATCACGTCATGCAGGCATCCAAGGCACTCGCCGCCGGAGAGTGGAAGAAGGCAATTGAGTTTATCCACAACATCAAGATCTGGGAGCTCATGCCCAACACAGAGAGCATCAAGACTCTGCTCGCCAAACAGATCCAGGAGGAGGGCCTCAGGACGTATCTCTTCACATACGCACCCTTCTACGACACACTCGCCGTCTCGACCCTCAGCACCATGTTCGAGCTTGAGCCTCGCAAGGTCTCTGCCGTTGTCAGCAAGATGATAAGCCACGAGGAGCTTGCCGCTGCTCTCGACCAGGTCACTGAGACAGTCATCTTCCGCAAGGGTGTTGAGCTCAGCCGTCTCCAGAGCCTGGCGTTGACCCTCTCGGACAAGGCCAGCAACCTCATTGAGACCAATGAGCGGACCTTGGAGCACCGGACTCAGGGGTCGAGCAATGCTTTTGAGAGGCAGCGTGGTGGTCGTGGAGGTCGCGGTGGTGGTCGTGGTGGCGGCAGGGGAGGTGCCAGGACTGGTGGTAACGCACAACGGCAAGCCGGCGGCACGCAATTTACTGGAGGCGTGCTGGGCGCTGCCGTCCGTGGTTAAGCCCCAGTCAGCATGTTATTACGGTCTGCTTGCTTTCACTCGTTCGTTCATGCATTGGGATTAGCTTTGCTGTGGGGAAAAAGGGTCCAGGGCTGCGTGGCACAATGCCTCCTGACAGGCGTCAGGGGCAGTTAGAGAGATAGAAACCGATGTGGCAGGTCTTTGGGTTGTGTCTAGGGGTTTCGGACGTTAATTGCCATTACTTCTCAAATTCGGGATCTTTTACTGCCTGTGCGTATGTTACTACCTGTGCGTATGTCTGATTTCGTGCTTCTGTGATGTGAACATTGACCGACTTGAAAACCCGGACTTGCCTGTGATGCTGTTCGAGGATATTCATGAGTGCTGTTCACGCAGGGAGCAATCCCGTCTTGAGATGACCGTAAAAATCAAAGGCCAACACAATTTCACTCTGACAGCAAGGCGCAAACAAGAGGACATTGATGGCACTGGAGGAGATTGATGGACTTTTGAATTCGTTTCTCCTATATCAATCATCTGCTGCAGCTGTGCCAAAAGCATCATGTGACAAGGCATAGCTAATGGAGACCAGGCAGCACGCTGCCGTTCTCCTCGTAGTTGTCAACGCCACACAGAGAAACCCAGAAGCCGATCGTCCATGCACCAACCCCAAAACCAACTCCACCGCACCACGAAGAATGCAGTAAAATCAGAGACGACGACCACGGCGACCACCCTTCCGGCGGGTAGAGTCGGAGGGAGTGGGGGTGACGTCCTCGATGCGGCCGATCTTCATGCCGGAACGGGCGAGGGCACGGAGGGCAGACTGGGCACCGGGGCCGGGGGTCTTGGTGCCGTTACCGCCAGTGGCGCGGATCTTGATGTGGAGGGCGGTGATGCCGAGCTCCTTGCAGCGGATAGCGACATCCTGAGCGGCCAACATGGCGGCGTAGGGGGAGGACTCGTCACGATCGGCCTTGACCTTCATGCCACCGGTGACACGGCAGATGGTCTCGCGGCCACTGGAATCACCCAGAATGTTAGCCTCATGACCACTTCGTATCGCACATATTCCACCCCATTATATTTTAGAGAATCAGACGAACCTGAGATCGGTGACATGGACGAAGGTATCGTTGAAGGAGGCGAAGATACGAGCGACGCCGAAGACGAGCTCACCTAGAGAGGAGGGGCAACAGGTTAGCACTTGTCTCTTTCTAAATGCGATTCTTCGCGCTCTGAAGCAACTCACCCTCTCGGACCTGCGGTCCAAGGGAAATATTCTCCTGAGGAGCACGGGGAGCCTTCTTGGGTGGCATGTTGACGGTTTTTCGGGTTTTCTTGGTGATGTGGTAGAAACGAGTATGGGGAAGAAGAAGAAGCAGAAACGGGAGGGGAAGCTCTTCCAGATTTTCCCTTTTTTGCTCGTTATTTTTTAAGGGCTTGCGACTTCCGACTTGATTGGTGGTTTTGGTAGACCCCACTTTCCCTCCAGCTGGACCGAGCGCCTCTCTCTCCACAAGAACATACTTGGAACGATGTACCGGTGGTCATTTTTCGAAGGAAGTTAAATTCATTCTAGGTAACCCTGTTCGCCTGACCTTTTTAACAGTATGTGAACCTCTTCAGCAAAGCGCGGAATCCTCTGGCCTCCCCCATAAACTCTAAACTAATCTGGTTCGTGATATACCTCTGTTGCTTGCCCGGGCCTCTCCTTTGTCGGTTTTAGATAAATTTGCAGTGTTCACTATAGGTACCCTGGCATCTTCTCTCCTGGCGACCAACTCGCGGCGACGGTTTCCTTCGTCCACCCGTTAGGAACTAGTCGACATGTAGGATCGCAGGATGAGGTTGCGAGTAATCAAACGTATCCGGCTCCTCACAGCCGTCCCCATCGTACCGTAAACCAGTCGGCGTCTCCTTGGTCCACCAGATGACTCCCTGGTCCAGGAACTTGTGTTCAATACAAGTAAAAGCAGCGATCCGGTTGGCCTTCACGGCTGTCAATCATAATCTTCCAGAAGCTCATGTTCTCCAACTGCGGACGACCTGGCTCACGGCCCCGGGCCCGTCGTCCGCCGGAGTCGAAGAAGCGAGAGAATTGGCGAAGAGTGTCGTCCTGCGGGACGGCAATCAGGTCTCTGGCCGGCTTTGCGCATGTCGGCGTCGAATCCCTTTCGCCGTCAGTGTTGTGGGAGATGTAGATAGAAAGACCCACATATCTGGTCAGGTGATTCGCGCGGAGGAGAGGGAAGGTGCCAAGGTGGGTCACTTCCTAATGTAGGTGTACAGGTGAACAAGGGAAGGGCTCCCAAGGTGGTTGAGCCTCAAAAGATGGGTCACTTCCGATGTACCGTACACTGTTGATGCGGGAGTTATCCAACTCAGAAACGGTTCTCGTACAAGGAACGGTTGGCGCAGCGGCAACGGTTGGCGCAACCGAGGGCTCTGATTGGCCAGACTATCCTGACGTGCCAGCTGCTGCGTGTAAGTCTCCTTGCATTGCGAGTCCCAATTGCAGGAGTCCCAATTGCAGGAGTCCCAATTGCAGGAGTCCCAATTGCAGGAGTCCCAATTGCAGGAGTCCCAATTGCAGGAGTCCCAATTTCAGGAGTTCCAATTGCAGGAGTCCCCAATTGTAGGAGTCCCAATTGGAGTTTCAGTTTTGCAGAGGGCTCAATTGCAGAGGCAGTTTTGCAGGGCAGGGCAGTTCTATAGTGGCCTGGCAGTTCTGTAGCGTCATGGCTCATTCCTGGTACAAGACGTGCCTTCCAAATATCAACACGTTCTTCCAACCCGCACGCACGCGAAATGAATAGTACCTGTAGCTCAATCGTGATTGCCTTGACTTGTGAAATTGCCTTGAAGGTGAAGTCTTACTTACCAGGTATGTTTGATTCCTTGACGTGCCTTTCTTTCCTTCCTTTTCTATAGTAGTAGTAGTAGTAGTACGCAAGGTCAACGGTTGGCGCAGTCCTCAAAATTCCACTGTGGTACCTTAGGTGCACGATGTACAGGTAAACAAGGAAAGGGCTCCCAAGGTGGTTTCCAAGCGAGGACTCAAAGGGTCACTTCCTAATGTAGGTGTACAGGTAAACAAGGAAAGGGCTCCCAAGGTGGTTTTCAAGCGAGGAGCCTCAAAAAGCTTCCAGATTCTCTCCAACTCCTCAACAACCTTTTCCCCAGCTTCCCAAAATTCAACCCTACAACTCATTTCCTCAAAGCTTCCAAGGCTTCTCCCAGCCTTTTGCCTTTTCCCCTGCTTCCCAAACTTCTTTCTACAACTGAAGCTTCCAGGCTCTCCAAGGTTTCAAACCTAACGACAAACCCTGCCTAAACTTCAATTTCTGAATGGCTCTGGACTCTCACGTTTTTATGGCCTGATTTCTTCAGTGATCACCTGTGAGTCGCTTACGGCTTCCCGCGCAACCTCTCCAGCTTTATCACATCAAAGCGAAATCGAAGGCCTCCAAGACAACGAACGCACAACGCCAGCGGGAGGAGTCTGATTCCGAGGAGGAGGAAATGGCGAGCCTCCAGGAGGACGTGAGGCGCAAGGGCCAGCCAGCGAAGCGCAATGCTGAGGACGGGAAGGACAAGGTCGGGTCGCGAGTCGCGGCGGAGATCGCAGCAGCGAAGACCGCTATCGCGGAGGCGAGGGCGACGAAGGAAAATTGCAAAACGGGCACCTGGCCGAGGGTCTCAACGTGGGACCAGTCCGACGATTAGACGATCACACGAATGGACCACCAACACGGGACCTGCCGTAAGAAGGAAGACGGCGAGATAGAGGCTACAATAACACATGCTGGGTCTCACCACATATGTAGAAGCAGTCGCGGGTTCTTAAATAGATCAATATCTTGTAGATATATCATCCGAAATTCCTCTTCAGGACTCTTCTATCCAATTCTGGGAGCATTGACTCCGACCATGCAAGGTGTTGACTGACAGAGCCAGTACGAAAGGTCCGGCCAATGATGGAAAACAACAACACGATAGACGTCGGCAGCCAGCGAGAAAATGGAGCATGACGACTCCTCCATGTCCACAGCCCAACGCCCTATACTGCTCCTTCAACCCTCTCTGCCCCGTATTACATGCAAATAGAACGGACTGCGGTAAAACCCCAAGGCCCGTTGATATGTCTCGCCGAGATATGCGTGGAAAAGGAATACTATATTGAAATATGATGCTGATGAAGGAAGAGAGGGGGAGAGCTCGTCATTACTTCGTAATCGACTGCCGGCATCGGTTTGTTTAGGGGTATCGATGATAACCGCCGTCGAAGAGTGTGCGTCTATACTTCTTGGACCCAGACCTATCGAACAGCGTTAGTAAGTAATTCAGCACAAGGGCAAAAGGGGGGGGCAAGATGAGCACTCACCTCCATCTTTCCAGAATCGAGCCGTTGTTTCCTCGCATGCTGCTTGACCGTCATGATGACCATGTCGAGATCGTCTTGGTCGCCCATGGTGATCATCTCGCCCTCCGGCGCATCGTCGTCCTTGACCTTAATCTTGAACCTGCGGCGGATACCAAACTTGTCCCGGATCTTGTCCACCAGGTCCGGGAACTCAACCGCAGCGCCAATCATGATGTACCGAACGTCGCCAGCATGCACCTTGACGCGGATCTTCCGGATCTCGGGTCTCCTGGACATGGCCCTCGAGCCGGAGGAGATGGAATTCCCTCGTCGGTTGTTGGAGACAATCTCAAATTCCCCTTCGTCGAACGACCCGTCGTCGTAGTCGCTGCCGCCCTCGTCCTCCTCCTCTATGTATCGCTGTTGAGGGGGCGGCGCCCTGCGCTGTCCCTGTCCACGACTGCTCCTCGAGTTCCCGTTGCCGCTCTGATACATATCGTAGAGTTCGTCGGGGTATGCGTCCTCGTCCTCGACAGGCTGTCTGCTCCGTACTGCCTCGCGTTGTGAGAAGCCTCTCTGGGGCGCGGCGGATGCGGCTCGCTGTGGTCGTGCCCGATCTTGCGGAGATTCCTTCTCGAAGCGCTCGTTGGGTCGTGCCTTCTCGATGTTGAGCCTGGCTGGCATGGGCTTGGGCCCGTTTCGTACCGAGGCGCCGCGACTTATGCCCGAAGAAGAACCCCTATCGCTATCTGGTGGCGGTGTGGGGGGGAATACGTTCCGGTTGTTCGGTGGTTCTGATTGTTGTCTCCTGCTCTGCAAGTTGGGTTTGACGAGGTTCGTGGCTGCGAAAGAGATGTTGTCTGCTGGACGGTCATCCTTAATCTCGGTCTTGGTGGCATTCCTGATCTCGGCCCCGGCAAAGCCGGTGAACGCGTTGGCGCGATCCGATGCTGCGACCAAGCGAGCCTTTCCAAGGTAGTCCTTCGTCTTCAAGTTCCGCACTTTCGCCTCGTTCGGTCGGTATACGACACCAACAGGGATGGAGAATACAGTGTAGCCCTGAGGTCACAGTTAGCGGATAATACGGGATCCGGATACAGGCCACGACCTACCTCTGCCTCCTCCCGTATGGCCTCGTCGATGACGTTGTGATCCTCGACAACCTTCTCCTTGACAGCGTACGACAAGTCCTGCATGCCCGCATCCTTCTGCTGGAGGTAGATGTAGCATAGACCGCGGTTGAACAGCACCTCGCAAGAGTAGAGCTTGAATAAAAGACCCAGTTGTGCATAGTCGATCATGGTGTTGCCGCGGAGGTAGAGGAGCGTGTCGTTGAAGTTTGCTAGTGCCTCCTCGAAGTCACCGAGTAGGAAGTTCGAGACGCCTTGCTGGAAGTATGCCACAGCAAGGTACTGGTCTAGTCTGATTGCTCTTTGGTAGCATTCGACCTAGGACAGACAGTTAGCGAGTGCCGAGGAGACTTGGGACTCGGGGCGGGAGTCGCAACATACAGCTTTCTCGTGCTCGCCAAGGGTGGCGTGGATGACACCCATGTTGAACAGAATCTTGGACGTGTCTGCAATGTTCTCGAAGTCCTTCAATGCGTCGTCGAACTCATTGTTGTCGTACCGCGCAAGGGCGGACACCCATGTTTCTATTTCCTGCCACGGCTGTCAGCATGTGAATTCCCAAGCTGGGCCACTCATACACCCCAACATACCTGTTTCAACGACATGGCCAAGGTATTGCTAGTGAGCGACGGTACAGCCTCCGGTCTCGCACCGAGCAACTGGAGTCGCGATCGAGAGTAACGGGTTGAAGGTCACTTTGGTTGTATAGAACGGCAGCACACAACTGCAATCGGGGGTTGCGGGTGACCGGCGGGGTTATAAGCTGGGATTCGGCACCACTTGCTTAGTTTGGGGGCTGGGTGTCTTTGCGCTGTGACGCCTTGTCAGACTTGCTGAAAGACGGTAAGGAGGTCCCCGCTCCAGACCGCACAGCAGCCAGTCGGTGAAATCGAGAGAGCGTCCTTAGCTCGCGGGCGGGTCCTTGGCGTGTGATTTGGCGACGTCGTATGTAATTTCGTCGCTGGGCGGACGAATGAATCCCCTATTCCGCCGGCGCCCAGGTTTCTCGTTTCCCAAAAATCTCTAATTCTGTGCCCTCCCTCCTGCTTGTTGCTGCGAGAGTGATGTTGACGGATGCGGTTAAAAGAGAGACCAGATGCGTGATGGAAGTGGCAGCGGCTGGAGTTGAGCTAATGTAGGTTCCGCGACAGGCCTGGCTGATACCCTATGTAGGTACGGGCTTCTGTGTGACACCCCGTGGAACCAACAGACACCTCCAATTCCTTGCTACTGGGAATCCTCCGCCGTCCGGAACTCAGCGAGCGGGATCGACCCAGTTCAATCTGGTTTAGAGGCCGTAGGAGTCGATTAGCGAGACAAGGTTCCTCTGCTTGCCCTTCCTGGTCTGTTGTACTGTGTAAGTCTGTCTGTCTGTCAGTCTGTCTCGACTGCTAGCGGAAAGGACTGGCTCCAGCTTCAGCGGCGGAAATTAGAGTGAGCTTGGAATAGAACAGAAGAGGTGGTTGGCAAAGGAAAGAGACAGACGAGGAAGAAGGAAGGAGAATATTGCTTGGAACATGAAGGTGAGTGGTTGCAGGACGAAGCGTGGCCGGCGCTTGGACAGGCTGTCTTGTTGTAGTATCTCTCCCGCCCGGGTCAGGTACCGCTTTCAGGTGCAGCGGCGGGTCATGCATCAAGCGCAGATTGACGATTGACTTTTTGACATGGGCTTGTTGCCGGTCCCGAACTTGGTCTGTTACAGGGGCATGTGGGGTGTGGCGGAAGGGGTCCCTGAGGGGCGTGTGGGCTGAAGCATCACTGTTGCTTCCAGGGGCTCGACCAAGACCATTCATCCCCATCAAGGGGGTGTGTCTGCAACATTCAACCCCGGCAGCAAGGCCGTGGCTCCAGCAATGGCACACTTGTCACAAGAGACACCCCTGGTGCTGGGCAAGCTGCTAATCGCCAGATAATGTGCCGACAAAGTCGATATCTCGACCCATCTCGAGGTTGAGGTCTCAAGTAACGAGAAACGGACAAGTGATTATTTCGCAGCATATCTCGCAGCTTCGTAGGCGTCACTTGGCGAAGTGAATATCAGATGGGAACACTGGAGAACAGCGTTGTTGTGAACTTGTGATACTAGATGAGTGTGCTGTCGGTCGTCTTCCTGCTGAGGCCTAGAGTCTGAAGCAAAGGTGCGTGTAAGTCCCATGTCGCAGGAACTTCGAACCGATCTGAAGGCAAATCGATCCAGAACTGGATGCTGGACCGGGTATTCCTTTGATAGCCCGCCACTGTGTGTCTGGATTCTTCCTCTCGGCTTCCTCTTGAACCATCAAAAGCTCGTCGGCGACGTCCGGCATTTCGCTCTGGCAACACTTCATTCTGGTCTTGGACACGGGTGATGATTTTTGGGCTTCATCGCCGAGCACAACTCAGTGTGCGGGACAGTGGAAGGGAAGACCAGCAGCGCTCAAATGGCCCGTGGCATGCAATGCAGGCGATAATAGCCTGTCACAGACGGGGTGGATCCCCTGCGAATCATGGCCGGCCGTCTTCATGCACTCTGTGTCCCAAGAAGTGCTAGCGGCCGCTTGATTGGCTCTCGATCCACGGGTTCACCCTTGGACCCGTACTTGTGGCGTCGCAGGGCGCCTAGGATCTATTCCCGGCATCAAATTCGAGTTCGAGATTCCTCAACTCCCAAGGCCTGTTGTTCCATCTCCAATCAACCCACATGGTGAGCCTCATGTCTGGTTCTTCTTGGGGTCAACCAGATGATCCACTGGTCCCTGGAGGCTCTTTCAACGTCCACATGCTGTGCAACAGTGGCTTCGAAAACGGTGAATCTGCCCTCATTCCGTCAGGCACACCCGGTGCCGACCGAATGTCCATGTCCGTGGTCGCAAATGTAGGCCAACACCTTACCACGAGCGGCAAGACAAGATGTCCTTATCACAAGCAAGGTCGCCAGAGCACGTGGTAGGGACTGAGTTGTTGAGTAAGCAGCGAGAGTGTTTCCATCAATCGCATGTTGCTTAAGCGCCCATGTCGGGTCGGATCTGACCAGAAGTGTCCGACAAGACTCGGCAGCTGTGATCCATCCAGGCCTTATCACGAGCTAACACTGCTGCTGGGATCCTGGGGACCTCCTAGTAGAGACCTATACTTAGTATCAGTATGTGATGCGTGCAACTTGTTGCAGGGTGATGAAGCTAGTAACAGTCAGACAGGTTAGCATTCGACCAACACGTGGCCGCAATCTATCTCGCATCCCTAGCCTTCATGTTGTCAGGTGCAGGTCGCCAACGCCCAACTTTATTTGAACGAACCTCATCAGATTCGCCCTCACCGTTATGCTGGGGCCTTTTGCATTGTCTTGTGTCCGGGGTCCTCTCGAGGGCACCTAGTGACTCTGGCTTTGGCTTTCTCGGAGCAAGTTGCACTTTCACCCGCTCTCTTGATCATGAGGATATATATAAGTACTTGCAACGGACACTAATATGCCTGAAGGTATATGCATAGTTAGCAGACGATCAACAAAGTTGGGAACAAGCAGACGCAGCTGAGAGACCTTGCCTGACGGGTACAAAATACCTACCCTATAACAGCCGAAGCTGGCAGAGGCATGCAGATCCGGCAGTTTCCAATCTGTACTAGCGGAGATCGGCAGGCCTCGAGCCTTCGATCCTTCTTCCAAGATCCCTGACCAAGGGTCCACCGTCCGAGTCTCAGAAACCTTGTGAAACAGCTTCAACTTCAGCCTGTTTGAGGAAAATTCTCCTCGAGGCGTCCCATGCCACCGCGGGAGCGTTTAAGATTCTCACGCACGGAGCGGCCATGCACCACATATCGAAAGTTTGTCGTGCCTTGTCGACTTCGAACACGCTACCCGTGCATCAAGGAAACAGCCCGCTGTGATGATATCATAGAATAGTGGTACGTCTCCCGGGACTACACACTAATTATCCATGGTTTCGCTGGGTCGATTATTGACCCAGGAGATCCTGGCAAACTTATTGACGAGACCAAGGAGATCGGCCGTGCGCGGACAGCATCGCTTTGCATGCCTGGCATGGTCCTGCTCCGTGCCAGGACGTCCCCAGAGACAGAATGCACCAAGGCGGCGGTGAAGAAGAACCAGACACCCGGGTTATCAACACCTCTTCGAGAATGAGGCTCAGCGAAGCATGCCAGGGTCAATGAACCCCGCCTCACCTTTATGCTGGTTCAGTACGACGCTCGCTCGGAGGCACCTGGCAAGAGCCTCTCGCCTGTCGTCTCATCTTGCTACCTGCCTGTCACCGGCCTGTCACTGCACGGTGCCACAACCAGGCAGGTCCCTGGCTTCAACTACCGGAGCTCGCTCCCGGTACGGATACGCAAGTCATGCTTCCCTTTTTCTCACCAACCCCCCATGGGCCGTGCTTGTCCGCCTCACCGGTAGCAAGCATGGGTCGACATGAGAGTTAGGAGGGCCGGGAAGTCCTGCAATATCTCGTTCGCTAGCCTGACGTTTCGGAACCCTGTTGTTGAGTGAACGGGACCATCATTTCCATTCCATTCGGTGATGTCACCTGTTGCTGATACGTATGTTTTTTTTTTTCGACAGAGAGCAGTTCCAAGAGCTCGGCATCCAGGCCTGCTCCTTGACTGTCCGTAGCCAAGCCAGTGATCGAGCTGCAAAATTATTGTTGTTAAGCATGATGCTCAGTCTCTTAGCATGGTGGCCATGGCAGGGTCGATCGTGATGCGCTCGCTTGCCAGTCGCTTCGATTGCCACCATAATATACATCCCAATTGGGAAACGTCATCAGAGCATGCCCTTTTTGACCTCATCTTTCCTCTCCTCCCAGAGCGTCTTGCCCGTGCATGAGCACACCGTCTTGTCATTATCCCAAACACCCGCACTCCTCGCAATCACGCCGACCACTGTGTCCTCGTCGTTTGGTAGCGGATTGTCGTCACGTTCGTCCTGCCGTGACACCACCATGGCGTGACCAATAATCTCCCACACCTTGAAGGGGCTCTCCAGGAAGGCGTTGCCCCTGCGGTCCGCCCCAACCACGACAGTTCCCAGAGCACCGCGCGGGATGCTCCCCGACTTCTCCCCGCGCCATACTGGTCCCGTAGACGCAGCTCCCTCCGCTAGGTTTCCGTACTCCCGGATCGTTGCCCTGTAGGTACCGGGTGCGACACCACGTAGGGCAAGGTCGACTAGCGTAACCTCTGGGCTGACCTGGACCATGCGGGCGAGTCCCCGGACGTCGCGGTCGTGTTCTTGTTCATGGTCATGTTGGCTGTGATCGTGTGGTTGTGCCTCATCCTTCTTGTGGAATGTCTCTAGAATGCTGACGGCCGCACCTGCAAGGGTTTCGTCAGACCAGAACCGGTGAGAATACACACCCTCCCTGCCGTATCCCCAACGCGTGTCTTTGTCACATGTGAGGGCAGAATATTTAGGCAGCACAGACTCCCAAGCCATCACTCCCTAGGATCGCAACAAAATTGACGGAATAAGCTTGGCAGTAGAGAAGCACAGCCTCGAAACTTTGGTATGAGGGAGAGTAAGGGGCAGCCAAGGAGGAAAATAAACATTAGGACTTACTGTTTGAAGCTCCTGAACCCCGCAGAATGGCATCCCTCCCGGTGGACTGGATAGCCTCGACTATGGCAGAAGGCGGTGCTGGATGGCATCAAAGAAGTTAACCTCAGCTGCAGCTTTTCCTTCTGCATCATCGTGCATGACCCCCTATTGAGGTGGCTCAAACACCCGATGCGGCGTGGGGGTCCATACCTGTGCCTTCTATCGACACCAGCTGGTCCTGTAGGTTTGCCTCGACCTTGCTGATGCCCTTGAGTTGGTGGAGAGCTCCTGAAACGTCCTTGACGCAGCTCTCACATGTCATGGGCACGGCGAAGACGGTCTGTTTCATGTTTCGGGCGTATCAGCCACTTGGTCTCAGAAAATGGGGGGTTGAAATAAATTGTAGAAACATGGGGAAGATCTTCCCCTATCGCAAAGTCTCTTCGCTCAGGTCTCGAGAAGGAAAGGAGGCTGGTTCACCTGGAAGGGAGTGTCGACAGTCATCTTAGTCTGTAGATGGGGACGTCTCTGAAAGCTGTAGTAGGAATATGTGCCACAGGCAAGGAGAGTAAGTGAACCGAGAGTGATGGTGTAACTCTTGGGCAGATGAGGCATGAAGGAGTTAGAAAGGATAAGAAGAGATCACAAGGTTGACCGATAGATCGATATATCTGGCTCGGGCTTCACTTTCGTACCCACGGGTGCGCAAACCACTTGGATGCTTTGAAATCGCTCCGGCCGATCGGGATGATGTGAGTGTGGGAACTCCCGGTCTCCACTTGATTGTGAGCTTGACGGGAGTTGACGCCAGCGCAAATGGGAGCCGAGTCACGTGAGCTATCACGCGTCCAAAATTTCCGATTATCGCGAACCTCGAACTTTTTAGCTTCACAACTCCAATCGCATTCTCAATCAGCTCCAGTCACTGCCAATTCGCCTCACCAATCCTCCCCCGACTTCAGCCATCGATTCCCGGCTTGCAGTGCGCTCACCTTCCCGAGGTCGATAGATGAGGGACTAGTTCCCACTCGACCTCCGTCAACATGTCACAAACAGTCGGCCTGGTAAGCAGCCCTCCTTTCTTTTCCCAAGCTCAGATCTGCGGCGATAGCAAGTTGGTTCCTAACCCATCATTCCTTCAGACCCGCCTAGCCTACTCAAGAGTATGGCACCAAGTCTCCGCCACAACACCACACACGACCCTCAGCACCATCAAGTCCCCTCCCGAAGCCATAACCCCTCCCTCCCTCGGCCGCCTCGCCAGCCGCATCGCCGTGCTGCTCATGGGCAAGCACAAGCCCACCTGGGACCCCTCGACCGATTGCGGCGACTACGTCGTCGTCACCAACTGCGCGGGGCTGTACACCACGGGCATGAAGAAGTACCGCAAGACGTACTACCGCCACAACACTCGCCCCGGCTCGCTGCGGAGCGTGACCATGGACGTGCTGATGGCCAAGCACGGCGGTTCCGAGGTGCTGAGGAAGGCGGTCAGTGGCATGCTGCCCAAGAACAGGTTGAGGGATAAGAGGTTGGCGAGGTTGAAGGCCTTCGAGGGGGATGCGCATCCGTACAAGCAGAATATTGTGCGGTTCGGAGACAAGGCTGTCGGGACGCCTGGGTGGGAGGAGATGGCGAAGGTTGTGAGAAATGGCGACATGCAAAGTCTATAGGACCGAGGTGGCGGCACTGGAATGGTGACGAAGCTTTCTCAGGGACGGTACATCTGCCAGACAAGCGATACAAGACCGCCTCTACGTCTGTACCGCGCGATGGTCTGTATCTTCGGTGTGGGAAGCCCATGTACAAAAGCTAGCACCGTCTGGCGTGTATAATGATGACTTGTATAATATATGCATTTGCCCCATTTGCGACGTAAACTCTCCAACAACACCGTCGTCCTTCCTGTGGAAACAGGGTGTGACATCCTGTCATTGGCATGTTGCACGACTCGAGATTACGACGAAGTAAAGCAGGTCGAGGAGTAAGTTGTTTGTATCATTATCTATGTGGTATCAAAATGCTCCCAAAACGCGAGAACTCCAACACGCTAAAGCGCGAAGACTATGCTATACTGCTCAAAACCCTCGACAGCCAACAGATTACGCCGGAATATCACACCTCTAAGCACGGCTAACCTCACACTTGATGAGACCGTTGGGGCCAGATTGGGGAGCGTACACCTCGGCATCCTTGCCGGTGTTCTTGAGGCCCTTGTGCCAGTTCAGGTCTACATGTGGGTTAGTACGGTCATCATGGCAGTGCCAGAGAATCAAGGGTATGGGGACGGGTTCGGGGTCTGAACTCACCAATCTCAAAGTAGTGCTTGTTCGGTAGCGAGTAGTTGCTGAACTCTGTCTCGGGTGCCGCCTCCAGGATCTGCTCGCACATCTTGTACATGGTAGCCTGCACCGAGGGGCTGTCTTCGAGGGCAAAGGTCTTCATGGTGATGTTCCTCGCCGCCTCCCACGCCTTGTCGAAGCGCTCGACGCCGTCTTGCACAGCCGCGACGTTGTCGAACTTCTTCCACGTCCAGCCGCAGTCAACATCGGTGGACAGGATGCGGTCCCATGTCTCGCCGAGGGTGGTGAACTCGTCCCTCACGAAGCCGTGGAAGGCGGAACCGGTGCTCTTGAGGACTGTGAGGCCGACGATGCCGCTCTTGATAGTGCTGCCGTCCCTCCGGATGACGGCCTCCACGTTGCGCGTCTCTTGACCGTCGCGGAAGAAGCTGTGCGGGTGTGGCTTGCCGTCGACCTCCATCCGTGTCCACCTGTGGACTATGACCTTCACATTTGCGACTGAGATGTGAGGGTACGTGTCGAGGAAATGCTGGCCGAGAATGCTGGCGTAGAGCTCTGGTGGGTTGACCGGGTGCTCCTTCGCCTTGATGTAGATTGTGTTCTTGATGGAGTCGGTGGCAACGACAACGCTGTTATCTGCCCTGGTGTATGATATCTCGATGGCTCCCTCGAGTAAGCAGCACACTGTCATCTCAGTGACCGACTGTACGCCCGTCTCCTGGTCCCGGTGGACCTTGTAAAGGCGGACATTGTCCTTTCCGTAGCGAGCAGATGCAAGAGTAGGCATTTTAATGTGGGATGATGATGATGATGCTTGTATTTACTTTGGGACGGGGGTTTGTGATAATGACGGAATAGAGGAGTGAGGGCGGCAGTGTTGATGGAGAGCAGAAATGGACGTGGGTCGGTCGAGGGGTAGGTAGGTATTTATACCTTACACTTCATTTCATCATGAGTTAAAGCTGAAGGAACCTGGAAGGGGTTGACCTTACACAACGGACGATGTAAGATCGGAAGGCGCCTGAGTTCGGCTCACGGCCTCAGTGATGGCCGCCGCCTGCTGCCGGTCGAGGCTAGGGCCGGGCGGGGACGTACATTTCCTTGTGTGCGGCGGAGATGCTCGCTGTACAAATAATGTTAATTATCGGAACCCGCCGATAGCCTTTGGTTTGGCCGCCGGACCTTGTCCAGTCTGCAAGTCCTGGGCCTTATTGGACTAACGGCGATCTTGCGAAACACCAGGACGGGCCGGTGGTTCGATCCAGAGTTTAGTTCTATCTCTGTTAACTGACAGAAACCGTTCTGTCAAGAGTGTGATACCTCTATCTGGTATCGCCGTGCGACTCGTTGAGACAT
This sequence comes from Coniochaeta sp. 2T2.1, assembly GCA_009194965.1. Classification (NCBI taxonomy): domain Eukaryota; kingdom Fungi; phylum Ascomycota; class Sordariomycetes; order Coniochaetales; family Coniochaetaceae; genus Coniochaeta; species Coniochaeta sp. 2T2.1. Next base: position 2,946,154 of record VSMA01000007.1, on the reverse strand, counting down.
GCATGTTCCCCAACAGTTACGGATCCGCCTATTGATAGCGGGGTCCTCCAGGTCCTCTTGTCAACGCCGAGTGTTGACAGTATCGTTCTCAGGAGGAGCAACTACTGGAAACGCCTGTGTGTCACTGAGCTTCCATCAGATGGCGGTTGCTTCGTTGCCTTGAGGCAGACGGCTCGGGACTCGCTCTTCATGGCAGTTCCTCCATGACAGTTCGTAGCGTGCCTGACTGTGAAGTGGAAGACTCCATATCAAGGGACTTACATAAGGACTGGCACTTTTGGGGTCCAGCGGAGACTGGGCACGACATCCCCTCAGACGCTTCTCATGGAGTCAGATCCGGCTGGAACACGCCAGGCAGCCATGGGAAGACATCCAATGTTCGTGAAACTCATGGTAAGGGTTTCACCGCAGAGGTGAGTGTCGGTGAGCACCATATCACTTATGTAATCTTGAAATGTTACGTAAGCCTTCAGACTTGACAGACGGCAGCACCTGGACGCTTCCGAGGCATCAACTGCCCTGCTGCTTGTGCGCCAGTCCAGCAATCCAATGATGCTGTGTGTGAACTGGTCCGTGGCACAAGAACGATCTCGAATCCTAAAGCTCCTCCAATCTCCAAGCCAGCACCTCATCTGCACAGCACCAATACCCTGAGGCCTACCATCCAGTCACTATCCCTCACTGCGCATCCCCGAGGTCCTTTCTAGCCACCAGTCTTTGTCCCGACCACCAGATCCCTCCCGAAGTTGGAAGCTGTCATAGGCCCTGAGAGCGCGAACGAGGAGAGCGAACACTGGTTGAACTCTCGTCACCCGCCCGTCACTTGAACGTCGCAGCGGTTTCCCAGCCTCGCCTTGGACAAATTGACCTGTAAGGCGCCCAGGCAGCTATACCGACATCTCCCACACCTCCACAGCCTCGAACAGCGACTCCTCGAACAGCGACTCCTCGAACAGCGACTCCCCGAACCTCGGCTGAAGATACGATCCGATGCGAATCTCGCGATAGCACCAACTCGAATGTCCCTCTGGACTGTCACCTCCAGTGCCGAGGACAAATGGCTGGCCCTCCCGCCACCATGCTGAGCGCCTCGGCCATGCCTCAGAAATCATACACATCCCAGACCTCGTCCAATGCGCGGACGAGCTTCGAACGCGACGGTCTGGCGCCACCAAGAGTTTCCACCGACACAGGCAGGAGTATGGCAGCTTCTGCCGTCAGCTTCGCGCCCAGAGGCTCCTCCCTCAACCCGTCTCCCGCCCCCGGCGCTTTCAGTGTCGATTTGCGCAGCCAGATGCCGCCAAGGGCAAACTCGAGGGCAGATGTCATGGCGATGGAGAAAGTGGACGAGGATGACGTCTCTGTAGCCGAGCAGAGACTGGCAGCTCTGCGCGACGCCCTCAACCGCGAGATGAAGATCAAGGAGGGCAGCGAGAACATGCTGGACGCTCTTAACCCCAAAAAGGCCAAGCAGACCAAAGAACAGCGACAAAGGGTCGAGGCCGAGCTGAATTCTGCCAACCAAAAGATAAGGGAGCTGCGAAAGGTGATCTCGGATACGCAACGCACACTCATCCTTCCTCCCGCGACACCGACAAGAACAAGGACTGCCGAATCCATATTCCAAGGCAACAGTGGTGTTCGCTCACCACCCAGTGCGTCCCGCAGTGGTGCTGGCTCAGACTTTGACGAGCCAACAGAGTCCCCGACCTTTGCCCTGGCGGAGATATTGCAGGCACTCGAGGTCGACGGCATGATGCCCGAGTACTATGTGACCAGGGCAAATAGCCTGGTTGACCTCTTCAAGCGTTATCCCCAGTTGAAATACGACCTGGTGTGGTCTGTGTTTGGGCTCCGCATGCAGGTCTTGCTTCTGAGCGAGAGTCGAGAGGTGGTGGCTGCGGGATACCGTATGATCCGCTATGCCATTTCGGATGTGGCATCCTTGAAGAAGATCAGGGCCCTGAACACGGACTACTGCGTGACATGGTGAGCCGTTCCTTGTCCTGGTTCTTCTCACGGGTGTACCGCCTGTTTGTTGCCTCCGTGCTGACTGGTAACAGGTCTTTGGTCAAGGACAGCAAGTCGGATGTGGAGCGTGAACAAGCACTCAAATTCGTGCGTGCGTTCATCGACGTCAAAGATGGGATTCGCGAACTTTCTAGGGCCGTTGTCCGGACGATCGCTTCCGTCGCCGAAGCTCCGGATGGAGAGCGGTTATATGAAGACCGGCCTCTATCTGAAGACAGGTTACGTCCAATGTGCCTAGAGACTCTCGCCGAGATACTCGTTCGAGACCCGCGTCTCCTGGTTTCTTCCGGCGGCATTGGCCCCCTCTTAACAGCGCTCGCCACCGGGTACTACAAGGCCTCTGACAGCTTGACATCAGCACTCCTTTACCTGCTGGATGCTCCCAAACGACGAAAGTATCTCCGAGCTGGCTATGACCTCGACGTTCTCTTTGCGCCTTTCACCGATGTTGTTGGTTCTACCAAGCAGGCTCTCGAACAAAATGCCAAGGCCATCACTACTGCCATGAAATCATGGTCAGGATTGATGACCCTTGCCATGTTTGACTTCCGAGCCATCAGATCACTCGTCTCCAGCCTCTCAATACCGGATGAGTCCATAAGGGACACAGTTATCGAGCTCATATGTTCGCTGCTGCGGATCAAGTTACCTTCCTGGGCCGGACCCTTCCTTGCCGGACGACGCTTGACGACCTATGGACGGGTTGCGAATCTCGAGACCTCCAGAACTAAACCCCAGCACACTGATGTCGAGGATGACGGGGGCGAGCAAAACTTTGTTGAACACTACACGGCGCTCTTGCTTGCCGTTTTTGTCAAGTGTGGCCTGGTACCTTCTTTACTACGCCTGACTAAGGAGACGAGCAATGAGCCTCTGGAGCGGAAATCAACACTAGTCATAGGTGAGGTGTTGAAGCTCGCGAGCCGCTTGTTGCCTCCTTCCTGGAGCACGGAACTCCAGCTGTTGCCGGAGCTCTTTGCTGCTGCGGCCAACATGAAGGACGATGCCCACAATGTCGCGTCCGCAGTGGTTTATCAGATCAGCCGGGTCAGTCGGGCATTGTTCCTCTCCTCACCCTCGGCCTTTGCACCATCTACTGTGGCCAACCATAGCATCGAACTCGGATCCATCGATGATCAACCGCGACAAAACGCCTCTGCCAACTATGACGAAGCAAGGTTTCGGCAACTCGTACTCGAATCGGGAGTGCTCGCGAGTTCCAACTATATCAAGTGGAAGTGGGATATTGTGCTCAAGGTCATCGAGGGCCCGCTCACCAACGGCAAGCGAATGGACGAAGCGACAAAGACATCCAAGTTTCTGAAGAGGATTATGAGTTTCTACAGACCTTTTAAGTATAGGTTCTCGGAGGTCAAGAGCAGCAGAAACTCACAAAAGTATGTCCGCGTCGGCTGTGCTCTCATGCACACCTTCGTCCAGACAGCCGAAGGCACTCGGTATCTGTGGAACCACAAGCTCGTCAGACAGATCGCTGAGTGCTTGGCCCAGTGTGATCCGACGAGTGGGCTTACGGCACAGTTCCCCATGTTCTCATCCGACAGACTCACAGAAACTCTTTGCGGCGGGTACTTTCCGATGCTTGGTGTCTTGAGCGCTGACCCAAGGGGTCAAATGATGCTTGAGAGGTGGCGCATCTACAACATGCTCTACCACATCGTTGACCTCAACCAACGGCCCGATATTGTGAAACTGGCCTTGACGAATTTCGACTTTGCCTTGATAGGTCATCCTAGAGGTCTGATCTCCAAGGCTCTGAACTCTGGCCAGAAAGACATCCGAATCCACGCTACTGACGTGCTCCGGAAGTACGCAATGCGCCCGAACCCACTGCCTAATGAACAGGGCTCGATCGACTCGCGATGGGCGATACAGATGCTGGTCTCCCAGCTTTACGATCCGGACGTGGAAGTCTGCGCAGCTGCGGTGAAGATCCTGGAGAAGGCTTGCAATACTAAGAGTTACCTCGAGTACATCGTCGAGTGCCGGCCGGCATTGGACCACCTTGGAGAGATAGGTGCTCCTCTGCTCTTGCGATTTCTCTCAACCTCCATCGGCTACCACTATCTCGACGGGCTGGATTACATCAGTAACGAGATGGATGACTGGTTCCTGGGCCGCAATGATGCATACGTCAGCGTCATTGAGGCCAGTCTGGCACGCTCGTTTGGCGAACAAACAGCCGACCATACGAACCGCCTCAGCATCTTTGAAGACGAACGGGAGGTTGAGGCCGACAGCCATGTGCCGCCTCACTTCTACCGAGAGTTGACGCGCACCGAGGAGGGCTGTAAGCTACTGCGAGATAAAGGCCACTTCGACGAGTTTGTGGCAACGATTCGCGACCATGGCATGGAGTCCGAGGATGCCGAGACGATAGTCAAAGTCAAGGGCTGCCTCTGGGCCGTTGGGAATGTCGGTGCTATGGAACTAGGTGCCCCGTTCTTGGAGTCATGCGACGTCGTCGACCAGATCGTCAGGATTGCGCAGGAACATGCTGTTCTGAGCATGCGTGGAACGGCCTTCTTTGTCCTTGGACTGATCTCGAGGTCTGTCCATGGCCTTGAGATACTCTCTGAGCACGGGTGGGATTCAAACACCAACTTTGTCGGCTCATCGCTCGGCTTTTGCATCCCCACCGACTTGGGGAAGTTCTTCTCTCTAAGACCTTGGAAGCACGAGGCCATAACATCAATACAGCTGCCCGAGACACAGACGACAGAGAATATTGTGATTCCTGCTGTTCCTGCGCGACCGCGCTCGGAGTCGCTTATGAGGATCCTCGAGGCGGAGAACGGCGGGAAGCCGCTACCAAGGGCGAATCTGGATCCCGACCCCGTCAACCAGCGCATCCTGGAGACCGTGGTAGACCTGTCTAACAACATGCTGACGAACCGCGCCAGGAAGCAGCTCATGCAGATGAAGGATGCCCCTGGATTCCATCAGACCCACGTCTTCCGCAGTGTTGTGGCTATAATGGAGCAGCATCACTACCACCGTGTTGACCGGGCTATGGTGATTGAACTCTTTGACAAGAGCGTGCTGAGGTACATTGTCTTTGGAGAAGACAGTGACGACGATGAGGACGATGAGGATGACGGTCGAGGCGTGTCGCTCGCGGTACAGCCCCCGCAGGTCCCTCCTCGGGCTGCTGCTCGGGCTCGAATACAGACTCCAGTACAGACCCCAGTTGAGGTTGAGATGGACGATAGCGAAGAGGATGAGGATGACGAGAGCGACGAGGAGGATAGCTCGGGGATGAGCAACGGACCGAGCGGCAGAGGAGCATTAGCGATCCTACGGAGTTGCATACTTAGGGTGGAGGGCAGTCATGAGGGATAGAGGTGATATGGACATCTACTAGGCGTTGTAGCGGTCGGTGGCTTAGGTCTAGGCTTTGGGTCACGATGTGTTACGAAGGATATCGGGAAAGGGGGTCCACTGTTCGAAGGCGTTGTGGCGGTCTGCTGGAGATACGTCTCGTCTTGCCTTCACTGATTTTGAAGCCACATAGGATCACTCAGGTGGTCTTGAATACCCCATTTTGCTTCAACTCTTGGTTTGCTTGATCTCACTCGTCTTTAAAATGTCCTGTACATTGCACTACCGATCTCTTTTTCCGCGTCATCGGGTTGTGAAGCAGTGAGATGACAGGGATAGGACCTGTCATATTCTACATTCTCCCAACGTGCCATGCCACCAGACCCCACAAGCTCCCCTTCCTCTTCTTCCCCACCATTGGCGAGACTTTTGTAGATTAAACATCAAGAACTGACAAACTGATAAAACGAGAGATTTCGCCAGCTAATTCTAGTACCCATTCGAATTGTCCTTAGGTGGATTTGGCTTCAATCTCTGAACAAAAATGGTTCCACGAATCTTGTTGATAGCGGGCTCGGACAGCTCCGGCGGAGCGTGAGTGATATAACTCTCCAAATCAGCCACCCCTCTCCTTCTTGTTTACTCACGCTAGCGTTTTCAGGGGCCTTGAGGCAGACCAGAAGGTCATAGCCGCCCATGGCTGCTATGCCATGACAGCAACGACTGCCTTAACCGCGCAGAACACTCAGGGCGTGCATGGTGTCCACGAAGTGCCACCTGCGTTTTTGCGAAAGCAGATTGATGCGTGTTTGAACGACATCGGAGCTGATGTCGTCAAGACCGGTCAGTGAGTCCTGTAGCGGTCAGTGAGAAGGTTGCTGACTGAACCTGAATTAGGCATGCTGGCTTCCGCAGCCACGATAGAGGCCATCTCTACGGCCTTGACTGAGCACAAGATCAAGACGCTCCTTGTCGATCCGGTTTGTTGGGAACCTGGGGGTGGGTGGTTAGCCAAACACTGACTCATCTTATAGGTCATGGTTGCAACGACGGGCGCCAAGTTGCTACCTACAGAAGCCCTGACGGCAATGCGTGAGAAGCTGTTGCCCCAGACCACCATTGTGACGCCCAATTTCCCGGAGGCGTGTCACATGTGGAACGAGTACACCGGAACCTCCGAAGAGCAACAGGAGCCGGCGACCGTCAGTGACTTTGAAGCATTTGTGGTGAAGTTCGCAGAGATCGTCCCCGAGTGGGTGCTTGTTAAGGGAGGGCATTGTCCATTCACGCGGGACGGAAGGGCAGCGAAGACGGAAGAGGAAAAGGAGGTTGTCGTGGACCTCCTGTACCGTCGCGGTACGATGATCAAGTTTGAGTCCCCTTACCAGAGCTCGAGACATACACATGGGACGGGATGCTCGCTTGCATGTAAGTCGAATCATTGCCACAGGTGCACTCTGGACCCGCGGCTGACTCGCCTTTTGAAGCTACAATTGCCTGCCATCTGGCACAGGGGAAAGACGTCCCGGAGGCCGTGAGACTGGCATCACGCTACATCGAAGCTGCAATCCGGACCGCTCCGGGACTGGGTAAGGGAAGCGGTCCTCTCAACCACTTTCACTCGACGTACACACAGCCGTTTGCCCCGTAGGTTGCCCACGGCCGTATCTCAGAACGAATGCTCGGATCACCCTGCTGACTATCGTAGTGGTCGTTTCGTTGACTACCTGCTGGGCCGACCGGATGTCGCCCCTGTATGGCATGACTTCGTGAACCATCCCTTCGTTTTGGCTATGGGAGACGGCACATTGCCCTTGGACTCATTCAAGGGGTATCTGATCCAGGATTACTTGTATCTGGTTCGTACAGCTCCTCATTTATACTATGGCGGTTCGCTGACATGCCGCCAGGTACACTTTGCGAGAGCAAACGCCCTCGCTTCTTACAAGGCCAAGAACATCAAAGACATAGCAGCAGTAAGTGGTATGTATGGAATCTCCCCGAGCAAGTCGCTGACATATTCAGGGAGCGGCGATAGTCATGCATATTATCAGGGAGATGTCCCTCCATATATCGTACTGCAAGGAGTTTGGGGTGTCACAGGAAGAGATCGAGAGCACCGAGGAGCATCAAGGTCAGTACCAGTCCTACATACTGTGCTCATAGCCCTTATGGGAGCCATACGGTGACTGACATTCGACCAGCATGTACGGCATACACCAGATACGTGCTGGACATCGGTCAAAGCGAAGACTGGATCGGCCTCCAGGTCGCCATCGCGCCCTGTTTGCTCGGATACGGTGTCATCGGCAAGCAGCTGCACTCAAGTCCCGCGTCCAAGACGGGCCAGGAGAACACATACTGGCCTTGGATTGAGAACTATGTGGCCGAGGACTATGTTACTGCTGTGAAGATGGGATCTGGTAAGTCGTCTGTCCGGTTTGGCTCGACATGTCGCTGACATGTCGTACTCGCAGAACTGCTCGAACGTCACGCAGTGTTGCAGTCACCATCCCGCATTGAGGAGCTTGTCAAGATATTCATCCACGGCACAAAGGTAGGAAGACGTTTCGTCTGCCCCGTCCATCCCTCTCTTCGATGGACTCAAGCTGACTTTGCGGCAGATGGAGATTGGTTTCTGGGAAATGTTCAAGTCAAGCTAGAGGCAATACCAACACTATAGTGTGTACATGAGTGCCAGCCCGTCAACACCAGACAAGGTCAGGGATGCTGGTCTAGGCGGATCCTTCCTTCCATTGTACAAGGCAAGCTGGTGTCACGAGTCGTGTTGCAAGCAGTGGACTATGCCGGGCATGTACCGCTGATCGCAGAATACCTAAGTAACGTGGAAAAATTGGGCTTCTACACAGAAGAAAGTATGATAACCCGGAAAGGCCTGAGCTGCACCGTGTATGTCAACCTGCAACACTCACCCGGATGATGTCAGCTCTGCATTCTTCCACTGAAACTTTGAGAGCAGGAGGAAATTGCCTTATCAGCCTTATCTTCCTTCGTACCTGTATCGTGCTCAACTCAAGCCTTGCTAAATTGCATGTGGCAACAGTCTTTAATGACTTGCGCTTGCCATACCAAAATTGGTCCTGACTGGCCGTTGCGTTGGTGGGACCTGAAAATTTAGGCAGAGACCCGCCTTCGACTCTCAAGCGTCACTGCTTGGCCCAAAGCTTGGCCAAAGGCGGACTAGTGGTCCCACTTATTCAAAGAAAACTTTCGTTGGTCAGCCTGGAGGACCCCAGCGCCTTCCAAAATATTTTTTTGCCCCGTCTGCCCAAAGGTGATCAAAAACCTCCAGGCTTCCTACCAGCTTTCCCCTACTTCATCATCCTCACTTTGACGCAACATCAAACTTTCCCATCCCTCATCTCCCCAAAAGAACACATTCCGCATCCTTGCGTTCGTTCTCTCATTTTACTTGTGTGTGAAGACAATCCATTCCACGCGAAACTCTCATTTCTCCCAGTAAGGCGCAATCAGCTGCCTTATCTTTTCGCGTTTCAGAAGAATCCGAATCATTTCGATCCTTCACACAACACATCCCACTTCCCTCTAAGCGCATCATGTCTTACGGAGGAGGTTACGGCGGCGGTCGCGGAGGCGGCGGTGGTTATGGTGGCGGCGGTGGCCGTGGCGGTTATTCCAACGGGTATGTCCTACATTTCGCTTGTTTATCTTGCTTGTTGCGCGTCCCGCATTCAATCGGTCAACGCTGGAATCGCATCATTTCTCTTTTCATTGACAAGCTTGCTGACATAGTTTTGTTCTGAACAGCGATTCCAACGGCTACTCCGGCGGTGGTGGCTATGGCGGCGGCGGCGGTGGATACGGCGGCGGCGGTGGTGGTGGCTTTGGAGGAGGTGCCGGCGGTGATCGCATGTCCAACCTCGGTGCTGGTCTCCAGAAGCAGCAGTGGGATCTGACTACGATGCCTAAGTTCGAGAAGCATTTCTACAAGGAGCACCCCGACGTCAGCAACCGTTCGCCTGCTGAGGTTGAGAAGTTCCGCAAGGACCATGCCATGAGCATCCACGGTCGGGATGTCCCCAAGCCTGTCGAGACCTTCGACGAGGCCGGCTTCCCCCGCTACGTTATCGACGAGGTCAAGGCACAGGGCTTCCCTGCTCCTACCGCCATTCAGTCCCAGGGATGGCCTATGGCCCTCTCTGGTCGCGACGTCGTCGGTATCGCAGAGACCGGTTCCGGAAAGACCCTCACCTACTGTCTTCCCGCTATCGTCCACATCAACGCCCAGCCTCTCCTGGCTCCCGGCGATGGTCCCATCGTCCTTGTTCTCGCCCCTACCCGCGAGCTTGCTGTCCAGATTCAGCAGGAGATTACCAAGTTCGGCCGTTCGTCTCGCATCCGTAACACGTGCGTCTACGGAGGTGTCCCCAAGGGTCCCCAGATTCGGGATCTCCAGCGCGGAGTCGAGGTCTGCATTGCCACACCCGGTCGTCTTATTGACATGCTGGAGTCCGGCAAGACCAATCTCCGTCGTGTGACCTACCTCGTCCTCGACGAGGCTGATCGCATGTTGGACATGGGTTTCGAGCCCCAGATTCGCAAGATCATCGGCCAGATTCGTCCTGACCGTCAGACACTCATGTGGTCTGCCACGTGGCCCAAGGAGGTCCGCGCCATGGCGAATGATTTCCTTACCGACATGATCCAGGTCAACATCGGCTCTCTCGAGCTTTCCGCCAACCATCGCATTACTCAGGTCGTCGAGGTTGTCAACGAGTCCGAGAAGCGCGACAAGATGATCAAGCATCTCGAGAAGATCATGGATGGTCCCGACAACCAGAACAAGTGCCTGATCTTCACCGGCACCAAGCGCGTTGCCGACGAGATCACCCGATTCCTTCGCCAGGACGGCTGGCCTGCACTCTCCATCCACGGCGACAAGCAGCAGAACGAGCGTGATTGGGTCCTTGACCAGTTCAAGACCGGCAAGAGCCCCATCATGGTTGCCACAGATGTCGCGTCTCGTGGTATCGGTACGTATTTATCCCCCCTCCCCTCCTCCCCTCCCTAGCAACTTCCAGCATACGTGCTCGCTGCGCTTTACTCTTATGTCTAGGGGCTCTCTCGATTGCGCGAACTTGCCTAACCTCGTGTCTGATGATTGGTCTCTCTGTCGGGAGTCTTGGTTTCGTTACGTAGCAGAGTGTTCTACTGTGCTATGTTCGTGATTCTTCTCTTGTACCGTTCAGATTGCGCGTGGTACAAGAGGGGAGCTGGCATCTCTTGACCCCGATCAAGCTGTCTTCCCAAGATCTTCCTTTCAAGGCCCGAGGACCTGGAAGCATTTCATATGTCTCATCCGACATATTTTCCGCAACGGATAGCCCACCTGTCAAGGAGCGAAGTCTACTATGCCGAAAGGATACTGCAGCGATGTATACTTAGACATCCCGTCCTGTATCCCGTTCTGGCTGGAACGTTGCTAACCGCCCACCATGCTGCGATTGCTAACCACTCCCTTGCATTAAGATGTGCGCAACATTACCCATGTGCTCAACTATGACTACCCCAACAACTCGGAGGATTACATCCATCGTATCGGCCGTACCGGTCGTGCTGGCCAGACTGGAACTGCCATCACCCTGTTCACCACTGACAGTAAGTCCTCAACTCCCTTTGAGCAAATCAGAATTGATCACAGAGCTAACCACCCATCAACACAGATGCCAAGCAGGCCCGTGATCTCGTAAACGTGCTCACTGAGGCCAAGCAGTACATTGATCCCAAGCTGCAGGAGATGATCCGTTACGGTGGCGGCGGCGGTGGTGGTCGCTATGGCGGTGGTGGTTACCGTGGACGCGGTGGCGGTGGATACGGTGGTGGCCGTAGAGGTCAGTAAGGACATTTTCTTCAACCCCTCTTGCTGAAAGATGACAATGAGACTGACTTCCTCGCAGCTAATGATGCCAACGCAGCTCCTGTTGGCAACCGTCGCTGGTAGAAGCCAGGACTGTGGTTCACCGTAATACCCTCCGACGTCGCAACTCCCTCGAGAGTTTGTATGCACGATGGAACAATCCTTTGAATTTCGGCACTGTTATGGCGTTTATCGTAGAGGTTCGGCTTTTAGACGTCAGCACCTTCTTTTGCTTTTGAGGGGTGCACATACCGATTAGTATGATGACGCCGCATGTGTTTATACCTCGGAACATAGCTTTACTACTGGCTTTCCTTTTCCTTTTTCATTTGGGCATTTCGTTAACGGAAAACTGGAGATGATCAGTCATTCGACCGGTCTTCATGAGAGAGAAGACAAAGATTTCCTGCTATCATGTCGGCAAGGGGGTCGCGTCAGGTTTGGTTCGGTAGAACAGAACAGATCGTATAGCCATGAAGGCTCCGGTCAAGTGACCTTAGCAAGAAGAGAATAAGATTATTTCAGGATTAACTTTGCTTACTGCCTGCTTTGATTTGAGTGCTTATTCTTAACGAACTGATGCGTGTGTATCACTGAGATGTATTCCAGACAGCTTTAGATGAACCTTTGCTCGACTCCCGTAACACTGTTATCTTGAGCTATGTTTACCATGTTCAAGATCGCGCGTCACTGCAATTCCTTCTGATGAGAGGGAAGCACTACACCTCCTTGCTGGCACTTGTAACGCTGTTGCGATGGCATCATTCTGTGTTTGAACCACGCTGAGGAATATCTGTGGAGAGATTCAAACTGTTGGTTTATTTGCCTGCTTCTGTGGCCACTACGACAGACATGACATTTTCACGCCCTGGGTGTCCTACACCGCTGGTGAATGGCGACTTGGGTTGTGGCGGTATGTCCACCGTTGGGTCGATGTCGTTGATGAGCTGGATGGTTGATACATCGTGCCATGGATCTTTTAGCTACTTCGTCTTGTCACTGAGAGGATGTTTTTCTCCAAAGGCATCTCGATTGTGCTTTGAGACCCAGGTCTTTTTTTGTTGGTCTCGGGGGTTCGATGGGCATCGTGCCAGTGCCTTGAGGCGCAGGCTTTATTCGCGGTCTCGAGGTCTTTCACGGTGAGTCTGTCTTCCAGTTCGTCTTCAGCCAGCACGGACGGCCTCTTCTCCTCTCCCCTAGGTCGGACGCCCAGGTGGAGTTGGTCCGACACGAAGAAAGGATGCCACCGACAAGCAGCTTGGGATAGACATCATGCGTCGTTCTGACGCCGCAGTCGAGACTCTGTGTCTTGCCAGCGAGCCTGGCGCCTCCGTCTGTTGCGGAGATTTTGGCTTCGTGATGTCGGTCGTTAGGTACGTCGTATAACACGGTGCTCGCCTGGCCTGCGAAGACGCGCGTCATGTCGGTCGGATTCTCTTGTTGGGGTAGTCGATCGGTTCTGGGTAACGTTGTCAGTTGAGTGTCGTATCGCTCAGGGAATTCCTGGCGTCTGATCGTAAGGAAGTAGTCTGTAGTGGTCCGGATGTCTGGAAGTATCGTCTTCTCTCTGGCACGTCCGCGTCTTTCTTCGCTAGCATGTCTGGTATGTGGCGATGTCAGTCGTCGGTCTGCTCATTGTGTGGCTGTCTCTTTGCCACGGGCGTTCTGACACTGTCATCTTTCCGTTTCGTCCGTTGAGTTTCTTCTGGGTCACAGTGACTGAATCCCTCGTCGGCCTTCTGGCTATCGTTGCTTTTCTTGCCGGTATCAAATGGAAGGCCGTTGTGGCTCGGCTCCTCATGGAAAGATCGAGTCTTGCTGTCGTTAGTCGTGCAGTCGTGAACTCGAGTGTTTCGCGCGTCTGTAAGCGGATGTTTCCTGTGCGGGCAACTATCCCTCTTCAGCTTCGTTCTCGCGGAGTCGGCTGGCCCTTCAGGGTCTGGAAGATGGTCCAGGTCTGCATCTCGTGAGTTGGTTTGCTAGAATTTGCTAGACAGGACGTTATCCCCCGCGCCAGTCTGTTATGAAGTTGGCAGCCGAATTGACAGTTTGTTCTCGTCGAGGGCTCCTGTCGCAGCAGCGACGTCTGATAGATGGGCTGCTACAGAGAGCAGAGGACTGCTTTGTTAGAATCGCCGAGTGTTTATCGCAGAGGTACTGTGTTAGAAGACAACAAGGTCGGGTCCTTTTGCCATAGGGTGTGCTTGCCCTGGCTTCGTGCTGGAGATGGGCATTCTGGAGTCCCCCGCTTGGCTGGGTGTCTTGACGACGGCCTCGAAGACCTCATCATAGAGCAGCCAGAGGGGGTGATGTGCTAGAATGCGCGAGAGCTTCGTCATATGAAGATCAACACAGCTACGAGACTCTTCCAGAATCACTTTCGACGGGAGAGCTGAACATTCCCCATCGACTGGCGCCGTTAAGCGACGACCTTGCCAGCGCTAGTCGGCCGAGTCCAACACGATTCTCAGACTCGCCTCCTGAATGCCTCGATTACGGGGCGTCTCTTCTGTCACGGCTCTTGATCGCATTTCTGTTCTAAGCAGTCTCCCGTCTGCCTCGAGAGTTGCCGGGCCTCCCTTGGAAAAGATTACGCAGCCTCTGGAAGTCGATTCCGAACAGCGTCGTCTCTACATACTGAACAGCTTGCTGAAAGCTCTGTCTGCCACATCCCATTTACTTGGCTCCGGCGCCTGAATGAGTAGAATTAGCTCGATATAGGGCCCTGTGCCCAGAGACGAGCGACACAGATAGTGGACCAGACCACAGTTGCCCCTATCTTGGCCGGTATAACTGCGGTATGTGTGCTATGAGAGCCACTGTAATGCTGTGCTTGATCAATTCCGTTTGCTGGGACCGACAATACGGCAACCTCTGTCTTGACGACATCAGGCCGAGTGTCCAGACTGTCCGGCTCCCAGCAGAATTCCCTGCCAGGGCTCGTCCTCGTACAGTGTGTACCGTATTTCGAGCGTGTACCCCCTGCTGTGATAACACTATTCGGTCATTCGACCATCGAATCCTTCTGATTGATCTGCATGCAGCTGGTGACGCGAAGGGAAGCGGATAGCTGGAAGGAGGCTGGGAGTGCCAATGACGATGAGTACCGGTGGCTAATCAGCCATGGTCAGATCGTCGATGACAGCACGCACGCACGGCTAGACCAAGATGAGTCCCTGCAAGTTCTAGCACTGTCACCGCTCGACAATCACGGTAGATACTTGTCGCCTAGGGAGATCATCCTGGCTGCCGCGCTCTCTGGGCTCGGTCGTCTGGCCCTATCATGTCTACTGCTCCGGCCTCCATTCCGGAATCTGTTTCCAAGTGTTGAAATCGACAGGCGACCCTAGGACCACGGGATTGCTTATCCAGGCCTGTGTTCGCTATCCATTACCCCCTAACCGTTGTCAAACAGAATTCATGCCTAGGAGTCCCCTTGACAGAGCTCTGTTTCGTGCAACCCGACCAGTCTGGCATTCTCCTCTCTCGCCTGTGCGAAACGTATTCGGATTCTATGTTATCAGCCCATATTCGCCCCTGATTTAGTTCGGAATCTCGTTTTGGGCGAGGGCAACTGTAGGCCAGTGCTCCAGCGTCAAACCGCCCACTGAGGCACCAATCCTTCGACGGCTTCCAAGACTCAAAGACAGGGAGCCCATGTCCAGCAACAACAATGTTTCGCACAGGACAAAGAGCAGAGCATTCTCGACCATGGGGTAGTCTTCGAGACACCATAGGTCGTCATTGCGGGCATCTTCATCGTTTCTTGATCCCCTTGACTATCTCTTCCGGCCCTGCACGCGTGTCTTATTTGAAATATGTAAACGTACCGTCCTCACAATACAGGACGTCTCATTGGCCACCGCCACACATGGTGCCAACGAACTGGGTCTTCGCTTTTAACTCTCCGGCTCCGGGCTCCGTGACCCGTTCTCGGAGGTTCCTCGTGAGTCCTCATGCAGCCAGCAGGCCAACCGGCCTCCAGAATCCTGTCCCGAATGAGGGAACTCTTGACGCAATCTGCCCGGACCGACGCTGCGGGAGCATACTGATTCATTCCAATAATAGGCGCGCTCGTGCGAACGATGATACGTAAGGACTTATTACACACTTTTGGGTCGCTCTGTGTCATTCAGGTCAGACTGGGGCCCATCATCTCCATCCTTGCGACAAGACTTCATCCACTTCTCCTCCATGCCGACGGGGCTTGGACCTGGCCTCCTATCGGCTGACAAAACCAGGCCAGGATAAAGTATGGCTGTCAGGAGCGACCCTTTTTCTCCAAGGTTATGCCAAGGGGGATCATGGACAGAGAGCGGATTCCGTCCCGCACCCACACACTCCGACATGACCCATCTTGTCTGCCGGACTCGAATTGAACCTCGGACAGAGCATAAGCGGCAGCGATTATAATGTCACATGAAAGTGATAATGCACCGGGTTGTTGAGCGGTGATGTTCCGGCTGAGAAGATCCTGCTTAGTCAGGATGGTATAATTGCTGATGTGGTTGTAGATGTTGTAGATGTGCTTCGGCGCAAACACCGAAAGATGTCCCCAGTTCAAGCGACAAGGTTACACGAAAAAGAACCAAGATTCCCGCGGTTCCCTGGTGCGAGATCCAGGCGGGAGATTTCCCCAGCTAAAAAGAAGGTTGGGTGCGGTGAGCCTGGCAGACACTGCCCCATCTGTCCTGGTTCGACTTCTTAGCTATCGTCACTAGCTCCGGGTCAGCACTCAAAATGCCATTAAATCATTAAGGTAAAGACAAGCGAGAGCGACAACCAGGAACGTGACCCGTGGGGCGACAAAATACGGGCCTGCATCCTGCAGCATGTCGCCCCATCCATGCCATCTTACATGTCAATACACTGCAGAGCACATGCATGCAGACTAGCGGTGACGCACAATCCACTCGCCGGCTGATCTCGCGCCCGGAGGGCTCCGATGGAGAGCAAGGCAATGTCAGTTGCGGTTGCGGTTGCTCGATAGCAGTCTCGCACGCCATGTCAGATTGTCCAGGCAGTTCGCGACTTGTTACTTGGGGATGAGCTTGGTGTTGCAGCACAACCCCTGTCCCGTCACACATCTCGGACGCCTTTTGTGCTTGACCACAGCGAGTTAGCCGCTGACTCTCCCGCGCACCTGGTCCAATAAATCGGTGGGCTAACCAGGCCCCTGGAAAGGAGCACGCGATGGCACGCTACTGGCCGAGATGGTGGCCGGAATGTAGATGTACCTCTGGAATTCAGTTCACCTGAAGTTCCAGTGGATATTCCCTGGGCCTTAACCAGCCTAGGGTTGACTGCCTCCGGCTTCGCAGCACAGCACGCGTGGCATCTCTTTCGGATCCGAATACCAGGTCACTAGCTCAGCCCTGTGTGAGAAGGATGCTAGCTACCAAAGCGCACTTCGACTCTCGGAATCTCGACAACTCAACGGGCGGTGAACTGTGCTCCGGGAAACGTTAGTCGACAGAATAGCCACGCATTCCAAATAGGGGGTGTGATGAAGTGAGACAGCCGAGTTTCTTGCACTGTGGACGGGGTGAGATTAAGCCCGAGAAACTGTGCATAACGGCGACCACCATCGGGGAGGAAAAGCAGCAGAGGAAGAAAGGGGAGGGGCTGGTCTCTACGGGTTGTGGGGAGCCAGGACCATAAACACCGCATTCGGGAGTATCGATGAGGGCCGACCAACCATGAGCTGCATGACCACAAATCCTTACCATTGAGACTGGGCATTGGAGAATATCATGGATCTGCTTCAGCCTCTCACGAACAGCTGAAAGAGTGAGAGGTACAGGTGCGGTAAGGGAAGTACACACACCGGCGCTTGATACCCCAGACTCGTTGCTGATCTGCTGGAGCACCAGCTTAAGTGGCTGGACGTGGCTGGACCAATAAAACAAATGAAATTTGTCCCTTGAACCAGAAGTCCGTGCGAAGCCTACCTATCGGCGGACTGAGACTTGGCATCACGTGCTGTTAGATCACTGCGACCCGAGAGGTTACACAGACCTGATCTAGCCCAAGACACGACGGCTAACCGGCTTTGGCGGCCGCACCAGCGCGCCAACGCGGCTCTTGCGAAAGGATGACGAACCAGTCCATTATCCGTGCTCTGCTTGGGATAGCACGAAATTTAATCAGCGCGCGCGGTTCTTGACGAGCTCCTTTAGAGTTTGTGGGGTTTTGTTGGCAAACGACAACACGATGCGACGGTAGAACATGGCGACAGGTTGGCGTGCGGAATTCATGATCGACCCGGCTTACCCAATAGGGGCTACCCGAGTTCGCGGCGCTGTCATCACCGTCCTGGAGCCGGGGATCGAATCTCGGCCAACACAGGGATGACGGGGGAATATTAGCGAAAGACAGAGGCCGTGGCTTGTCGCTCCGTAGAGTTCGATGCCGACAAAAAGCACATTATGTAACGCCCTGCGATAAGTCCATGACAGCCATGTTCGGCTGTCGCTGGCATATCCGCGGCAGTCGCCAAGTCCTGAAGCGCTCATCTTTCGCCGGAATACGGATAGACGATGTTGCTTTCTTGTCACCTTCGCCCAGTTCATCAATGGTTGATGCGATGCCTTGTCGTGATGGTTGGTTGCGAATATCGTATCGCTTCATCGAAATATAATAAGTCCAGGCTTATGGCACCACTTCGAATCTGGAAAGAAGCGTTATGATGCGCATAATTCCCGGCAGCCGGGTCCTCGAGCTACCCGGTAGGTCTACAGTCGCCATGCACTGTAGGCAAATGTTGAGTCCTTGACGGCATAGCCGAACACGGCATTGGAGTCGTCTCTGCCAGCTTCGGGCCTCGTTTGACGCGCAGACACGGGAATTCCCACATGTTTGCTTGAAGCGGCAAGGGTCGATCTTGAACAACAGCTTGCAGCGACGTCGTGCAACTGCTCTAGGGAGGCCGAAACTCTAACTCTAGCTCACTCCAGCTAGCAGCCGTTCTGGAAATGTGTAGTCTCGTTCCATGCGGGAGCTGAATGCCTAGCTGCGGGAGCGTGGCGTGGCTGGCGAGCTACACAAACTGGTCGGGCGGATGCCGAGGAGTTCTGAGCTTGACAAGTGCCGTTGAAAATGGCGGATTAATACAACCCAATCAGCGACGACGAGTGAGTCTCTGACCACAGTGCAATAGCGTCTCGAATAGGAAAGGACTTCGCCAGTTTGCCACGGCCGTGCGTGCGAACATTGTGAGCGTCTGGCTTGTGAAGCGGGTACGGAAGCTCGAGGTATCGCTGGATGCGACTCTGCAATAATAAACCTGCTTCGGAGTCCACCGGGGAGTGCTTGAAGCGGAGGTCGATGTCGCTTTGGAGAAAGAACCCCGACAAAGCAACCCCCGCTTCGCAGGCCGGTATGTCTCAGTCGTCAAGTGGCCGGGTATACATTTGACGGACGTATTCGGACTTTGTTCAGTCCCGTTTACTAGATCCGGTGGACACAGGAGTGAGAGAGAACGAGAGAAGGGACGCTACTGGTGAGGTCGAGCTGGAATGGGATGTGTTGCATGGCTGCTGCATGCAGGCAAAGCAATGGTTGTTGAGAAATGTGGTTGACTTGTGCTGCACATCGGCGACAGCAAGGGCCATCGGCGGGCGAATCATGTTTGCCGGGATGCTTCATTTCCCCAAAGGCGAAGGAGGTGGGAAGCGGTGCGCCATGTTTGCCTCCTCATTCGTCCACTGCATTGGGGGAATTGTTTCCGGGGACCGCCATTGGTAAAGGGCTGTGAAGATGGCGTTCAACCGGCGGACATGTCGCTTCGTGATTGCATCAGAGGCAATAGAATGTAGGCAGGCAGGCATGTGCCGTTCTTCCAGTGGTGATATCGGGTTGCTGGCTCACACGTGGCCGCATCCATGTGACAGTTATTAGGCATGCCGGCATGGCAGGCGATAGCGGTACAGAGGTACCGCCTTCGGCGGCTGGGTACGATGAACCGGAAACAGAAAATCTGCTGATGAGAAGGTGATTGTTGTCATTGCCAGAAGAAACCCGACCAGATGGAAGACTGTGGTAGTACATACCTTATCCCGCAAGGCTTGAATTGTCGACAGAACCAGGAACTTGGGAGCTAGCGAAAAGCAAAGGGACACTGTGCCCCTCCGGCTTGACGGCGGACACACGATTTTAGTCTATCCCGGGGTTCTGGGTCCAAGAGATCTGGCGACGCCGCCCTAAAGCATCCTGACAGGTCATCTAATAAACTTAGCGGCATCTGGATGTTTATTAGCTGGGACTTCAAATTTGGATCCAACAGCAACGCTTATGGCAGGCTCTACCTTACCCTGCACAGCTTCGATTGAGCTACCAGTGGGAAAAGAGCGAGTAGAAGGCAATTTACTGATGGAAAAGTCAAGGTACCTGCCTACCTTAAACTTACATTGCTGGACCGTACCTACCTAGACGACGCACACTTTCGCGCCGCGTTTACATCAAACAAGGCAAGCTTGTCACGAATATGATCTGTTAGCCATCTGGCATCTGGAGAAGCGACGGGAGCTACTGCAGACCTTAATATGATGTGCAGTACGACGGGCCCAACATGAGAAAGGTCCCGGTCCCCAAGTATGCCGCCAGTACCTCTGGCACGCTCGTCTTCACAAAGACATCACCAACCTTGGGATCTGGAAGCAAACAAAGATTGAGACCAACAGGCGCGTCATCCCCTAACCCTCGGATGCGGCACTGCATCTGCCGTGCGACAGAACGCCCCGATCAACCCCTGTGAGCCTTCCAAGAGCTCCAAGTCTGGGAAATCAGACGGGCCTTTGGAGTATTGGCTCCGCACGGGGGGCTGCCGCTGATAGACCGACAAGGCGGCCTGTCAAGGAAAAAAACATCCTCAGACATCATCACTCCTGCAACAAGAGGCGAGTTCCCTGCAAATACTTACCTTACTTTCAAGGAGACCCTGGAGCTAGCGAGGGAAGAAAGGTGAGTGACGAAGGTACATCGCTTGCAGCCATTACCACACGAGACCCACCCTGGAAGTCAATGACCCACACTGTGTCAACTCCGTAGTTTACAGTGTGTCCCGGATCCGAGATTCCGTCTTGACGGTAAGGTAACCAGGTACCTGAAGGTTGGAGCTAGCCCAAGGTAGACTCTAGTAATTCATTTACGGTCGCCTCAATTGTTGTAACCTGCTGCAGAGTTGGTTGAGCAAATACAAACTGGCATCACGGTTCAGCAGGCTTGGAAAGGTCAATGGATTCACACGAAGGCAGGGGTGTCATGAGGTGGTAAAGAACTTGTCAAAAGTTTGCTGCAGTCTTTCTCGTAACCGTTATGTGTAATTTATTGATATCTCTCCTCCCCGAAAGGTTGGTGCCATCTGGACCGCCGGGGCCCAGTGGCCACAGTCTCTCTTACCGCCTGATATCGGCCGCCACTTCCGAATTCGAATTTGCATTGCTCATTCCATTTCCACCACCTTCGTTTTCCACTCACCCGCTCAAAACATTAAACGACAAGGGGAGTTTGCAGGTCAGGCACGATTATCACTGAATCCCTGCCAATGGGGTTGTACCTTAGTTAGAAGATTTACATTTCGAACCTTACCCCTGCCAGAAAAGTGAAGCTCGAGTCGGAGTTCCATCACTCACACCTTCCTTCCTTCCATTCACTCGGGCCTTTTGCCGTAATTTCCAGGCTCCGAGCTCTCACCACTTCCCGAGCATTTCAGCACCAGCAACAAGTGCCAGCAGCTGCACAACTGACCCAAAAGCAAGAGCACAAAACCCACACCTTCCCCATTTTCTATTTCGCGCCAACCTTTCGCACTTTTCCCATTCCAGACAAGTCATCCCACTTACTCAGGTCGCGTCGTACTAGTGGCCTTTGATGTTTATTCCCCGACTCAAGTGCATTGTCCTCTCAGCGCTCAATCCACCCAATATTCGTCCACTTCGCGTTTTCGGCCTCGAGCGCGAGTCATCATAGGCCGGAGGGGAAAACAAGGATCGCATCTGATCGCTCCCCTGGGGACCAGAGGTACTATCTACTTGCCGACGCGACTACGCGGCTCTCCGCCACGGCTTGTGCATCATTTCGTGCAGAGGAAAAGCTCGGGATCAAAGCAGGCATCGATAACAACGACAACACAACGGGATTGTCCTGTCGTTTGTTAAGTTCGTGGTGGCTGCGGTAGACAGGCCGGTCAACATCTGCAGGGCCTAGTACCACCTTACCCGAGTGCGGAATCAGAACCGTCAACCGACCCAACAAAGAGGCTTGGTCGATAAACGACAGGAACCTGCCGGGAGAGGACGAAACGGAAAAACCACCTCGCCCCCCAAAGGAACATCGTTCGTGCGGCAAAAGGGACAAGCACCGACAAACCCCCCTCCATCAACTCGCCTTCAACAACTGCCTGCCGGATTGGACAGAAGAGGCGACACAGAAACAAGTCATTTTTATCCAGCATCAGGCCCACAATCCAGAGGAACGAGTCGACTATCGGCCCCAAGGTACAAATCGGTACCTGATGTCCGCCAGTTAAAACCTGGTTAGCCCGTGACCTATCCCAGTTTCACGCGTCTGGAGGAGCTCAGCAGAAGCCTCAGCCCTCGCTCACCCAGTGTTGACTCCACATCCCGGACCAGGGCATCCACTCTGCAGCCGGTATCAGCCCCCCATCTCAAAGGGCGGCTGGGTAGTTCAGAGCTTGACTTTGTGCTGCTCGCTGATTACACTATTACCCCATCATTCTGCCCATCGCTTCTTCCACCCCCCCTACCCTACCCTTCCTGTGTCGTGGTCATCTCCCCGGGTCACGGTATAAAGGCGACAACATCCCACACACAACCCGAAATTTCTCGTTTTTCTTCTGGATACCCCACTGAATACGGCAAGCCTCTGGTCAAGCGTCACGACTTTTCTCTGGAAAGTCCTTGACCCCCTACTGTTCTCCTACGAGACGACTCCCTGTCCAGATCCGGACAAGCGAGCAAAGTCTCAGATTATTGGGCCTTCGTTCAGACGATATCGCCAGTCATCTAAGGAATTACACGCTAGCACCAGCAAGCTAAGAGAAAGTGCAGACATAGCGTCTGTACTTTTGTGCGCCGGCGGCACCACATCTTTCGAATAAGGCCCAGCCCACACATCATATTGGCCTCGGGACTATTTTAGCGCACCAGAGCTTCCTGCTCCAGCGTGTTTCCCCACCAAATCTTCGCTCTGGTCTCTCTTGGCTTTGGATCTCCCAAGGAAGGCTGATCCTTGTCCCCTCCTTCGGCACCCTTTTCGATCTCTGTGGTCACTTTGTTGTGGAGCGACTGGCTTGTGCTCTTGGGACGGAGGCTCCATTTAATCTGATCTTGTCCTGGGACTAGAGCACTTCAGCAGTTCGCGCTACTGTCCGTCGCCAGTCTTATACCAAGATTACCGCCGCCATCGCAACTTTAGCCAGGCACAACTGAGACTCTTGTTCCCCCTTCCATCCCATCCACCTCATACCCTTGGCCACACGCCAGTGCTTAGACCCGTCGTGTTCTAGCGCACACACCACCCCAACGACGTTCCTTGGTCGAGAAGCTTGTCGCGCATCCCCCCGACCTACCTACCTGCGCTGCTGCAACTCGACAGTCCCCTGTGGTTGAGAGAGACAGAGGCCGTCGCTCACCCAGCCGCTACGATCCACAGGCCCGTTTCCTTTGAGCTGTAGTATGTCTTTGGTTCCCACGCCATCGCCAGCCCAAGCGATTGCCGCCAACCAGACATCTCCTCGCCCTCCGAGCTCACGCAAGCAGGGCATCAAACAGAGTCCAGAATCCAAGGTCAACACGGTTCTGCGCTCTGTGAATAGCTCTATGGAACGTGGTGCCCCCGAGTATACGCAGTCAGGTTTGCCTTCGCCCTATCCAAGCAACTTCGGCGACACGCAATCTGAGGCCTCATCTGCAGATCAAGCACCCGCTGCTGCTGCTGCTGCTCCCGCTCCCTATTCAGCCCAGCAGGAGTCCCGGGCCAACTACTCTACCTCGGCCACTCCCACCTCAGAGTACGGCGTGTTCCCGCAGTCTGCGCGGTCAGGGTCATTCCCAGAGCATCTCCAGCGCCCTTATCATCCAGCCAGTAGCCACGCCGGCGGTGCTGGAGGTATGGCGCAAACACCAACAAGTCCGTCATCCGTGCCTGCGCCACATGGGCGCAGCCATCAGAATCCTCCTCAGGAGACCAAATCTGACAGCGATGTACCTATAGATCCATCAATTGCAGCACCGAGTCCGACCTACGCGACTCACAGCCAGTACTCTCCATACGCCGCGCCGCCGCAGGACATGGGGCACCAATACGCGCACCCGAACAGCGCCGGCCTGTACGCCCAACCCCGCCCCGACTGGACCGGATATGGCCAGCAGCACCCGAGCCACATGCCACCCGGCCACCACCCATTCCCGCCCAATGCCGCTTCAGGACCTCCACAGTCACGACCCAGCCAGGTAGGACGATTCATTTTCTGTTACCGAGCCCTTATGCGCCCAGGACAAGCCCTACAAATTCGGACGCGGTCGACGCGTGTGTTAGGTCTCATCGGCTAACCTTCGATTTTGCTCGCAGGTCTACTCATTTGTCCCTATCCCAGGTGCGCAGCAGCACAAGAGGCCGCGTCGGCGGTATGAAGAGATTGAACGCATGTACAAGTGCGGATGGAATGGCTGCGAGAAGGCATATGGAACTCTTAACCATTTGAACGCGCACGTAACCATGCAGTCTCACGGACAGAAGCGAACTCCAGAGGGTATGTGCTTTTTTTCGTCATGTGGCGGATCTTGAAGGTTGTTTTACACACTAAGTCTCAGATGCACCGCACGAGAGTCGATGGATAATATGGCTGTTAAATGCGGTTATGTTGTTTTCTCGGCTCGGGCCTTCACTAGCCTCTGCGAATGCATCTCGCTTTGATAGTTG
This sequence comes from Coniochaeta sp. 2T2.1, assembly GCA_009194965.1. NCBI lineage: Eukaryota > Fungi > Ascomycota > Sordariomycetes > Coniochaetales > Coniochaetaceae > Coniochaeta > Coniochaeta sp. 2T2.1. The sequence goes on along the minus strand of VSMA01000007.1, from coordinate 2,921,943 downwards.
GGTGTGTCGTTTGGTGCTATGTCAGGGCGCTAGCGCGCGGCCCAAACCACGGCCCCGGGTCCATGGTCCCAACAACCGAATGTTTTGTTTGGCGGAAGCGAGCTAACGTTTTACCCCTTTTTAGAATTCAAAGAAATCCGGAAAGAGTGGAAGGCACGCAAGAAGGAGGAAGAGCAGCAACGCAAGGCCGAGGACGAGCGCCAGCGTCAAGCTGCCGCAGCCGCTCAGAATGGAGCCGTCGACCAACCCCCAGCAGATGGCTCCCAGCCGCCCACATCTTATCCCGGCACGCGACCTGTCCAACTTCCTCCCATCGGCTATCAGGCGCAGCAATATCCTGCGCCACCTTCTGGTGGTGTTCAGCAGCCGATGCCCGAATATGGTGGCAACCACATGTATCCGAATTACCAGGGAAACTCTCCCTATGGCCAGCCAAACCAGCAAATGTACAACCAGCGTAAGTGCCATGTTCGCAAGTTTCCTGTTCCTGCGACTAACCTCGATATCACAGATAACGGTGGCCAGCAACATCACCAGTCTTAGGAGGACATTGGCGAGCCATCTGAGGAGTCTCCATAAAAAGAGCCCCCTTCCTTTCAGTGCGCATAAACCGTTTGTCTTCCGAGCGAAGCCCTCTTACCAAGGCTTCGCTTGTTGGTAGACCGCGGAGAAGAGGCTCCAGACAGATCGGTGCGGTTTTCCTTTTTGACATTTTCCTTGACTGCAAAAGGGGTTGCAAGCTGTGTCGAGCCTCAACATTGGAGTGCAGTTGTCTGTCCCGCGGGGGCCGGCTCCTCGCCTTCCTTGATTTTTTGCCCTTCCGGTTGGTCGCGACGCGATTTTCTCTGCATGGCTAGGCTTTGTGGGAGGGGGTTGCATCTTCTATTTTTGCGAGGGGTTGTGGAAATGCTTTTCTTTGGAGTGGTCGTTGTTTTTCTGCATCTGGGGAGGTTTTCGAGGCATCGTGAGTCGTTGTTGCTGCGCCTTTGATATTCCGCATGCGAGTCTGTTACCGGATTGCATTTTTTGGAGGCGGACTATACCCAGGGGGAGTGCTGAGCGGGTGCTCAATCTGCGACATGTGGGAGGAGCCGGACGCAGGACGATGTTGAGGGTATTAATGGACGCGCGAGCCGAGAGCGACATGGCAGCATGGTGCCCGGGAGCCCTGTGGTTTTTTGAGGGTGCTCTCTCAACAGATGATCTTCTTGGAACGGCAATGACGATTCGGATGTCCTTGCAACGAAGAGGGGACTTGAATGATGAGAACAAAAGGTGCCGACAAACGTACATGAACGAACGGGGCGGGGCGTTGGAGAGCTGCGAGGAAAGAGCACGTTTTTTCCCCCTTTGGAACTCTGTTGCGTTTTGTAAAGAGAGAGAGAGAAGTAATATAGGATCGGACCCGTCAGCTTTTGCGTGGAAAGAAAAATACTTCGGTTTATGCAAGTCTCTCTCTAGTTCCGATATCTGGCTCCATGGGACAAGGCGCTACAGAACCGGCTTCGTTTCTTGGTCTGTCTGTTCATGACTAGCCATGCTGCGCCTTACGGATACCTGCTGCATTAAAGCTTTCAAGCATTCTGATGAAAAATGGCTAAGGTAGAGGCGGGAGGGCTAAACTAGCCGAAGCATGTGGTTGTCTCTGGCCCTGCATTTCGAGATGCCTTAGTTTTGTGTAACCAGCACCAGGCGGGATTCAACCTAGTGTCAATGTTTAAATCATAGTCGTTGGGGCCCTCCTCGGGACCGAGAGGACGGAAGCTTGTTCAACTTTTGACTTGTAGATCCCACGTGGCAGTGGTGCATCCCCAAAAAATACCACAACCCTGGGGGTTCGGGATGTGGAAGATAATATAAACAAGAACGCTACGCTTGCCGAGCTCCCGGGTGGCACTGCCCTGCCCTTCCCTGCTACTTGCATGTTGCTTCCATGTCGGAAGCCGTACCCGCACACAGTTGCAGTGAGTGATGCGCAGGTCGCATACCATCCGGCCCTCTCGTTGGTTTGTCGCGTTCATGTTGTTTCGGATCTCAAAATTCTTTTTGTGTTAAACCGTCAGTACTACCAGAGCTAGGAGATTTGTCTCGGGAACTGACATTGCACAGCATATCCTGATATCCGGCCTGCATCAGATGACAGTAGAACACTTGGCCAGCTCTGCTTTGCTAGGACGGTTGCACGACATGGAATGGCGGAAACGGGGGGGAGCGGTTCGGCGGGAAATATTGCATCTTGTGCCATGGAGTTGTCGGATCTTGATATGCGAAGTGGCAGACATACAAGCTTCTCTTGCCGATGGCGTTCTCAATCTCTGTAGAATAAACCTGTTCAACAGTCTACATATACTCTCTCACCAAGACTCTGCATTTACTCACGTGACTTCTTTCAGCCTGGCCCTCTCAAGTCACAACGGAATAGTAAACAGACGCCGTACGCCTTGCATCGTGGCGTTGAATTAGAGTTCTCTCAGCCAGGTACGGTAATCGACCTGCCAGTTCAGGAATAGGATGAAAACCAAGACAAATGAGTTCAAGTCTGAAGTCGCTAAAGTACCATCTGGCAAATAAGACGCGAGCTCGAATATATCCAGGGAAACTCTATCGTCATCATGTCAAGGCATCTCAGGATGTGGAGCAACAAGCTCCGGGGAAATTAAGACGAAAGATAACCACTACCGTACCAATGCAGCAGCAGTACAGTACCGATTGATATCCGCACCTCGTATTTCATGACACTTCCCTCCTCGCCCGCACAAGCGTGAGCCTAAGCTTAAGCCTAACTAAGCGTGTCCTCGTGTACCGGTACATGTCACCAAAAATGAGCCCAAAAGTGCGGCCTAAGCACCGAGACCAGCGCTAAAGTGATCTGCCCATTTCGCGCTAAGCACGGGAACAATGCCCATTGTCTTATTATTCCTTGCACCGTGCCCTTACTAGATCTATCTGTAGGGCTGAGAAAGGAACGGACCAACAGTTCGCGCTTGGGACGCAAGGATTTAGATGGGGTGCAGCACGTGTGGCATGGAATCTAGTCCAGTTCCATCGCACATATGAGTGAGAGATATCAAACAAGCTTTCTGCTTTGGTGATCCTTTGCTGGTGAGGAGATTGCGCGAACAGTGACACTCTGCAGTCACACATTGCTCTTGTGAATGATAAATTGAATGCGACACTCCTGCTGCTGACAAGTTTCGCAATTGGAATCTAACACTTTAAACAGATACGACATGTCCCTCGAGTTTAAACACATTTGTCACTTCAGCAACAGCTTTTCTTGAAGGCGGCAGCAATGTCTCTCGCACTTTTAAATCCATCCATGTCCAGTCCAAACCCACCCCGTCTTATCGTCCGATAAGCGCTTATCCAAGGTGAAGCGCTGTGCTCACCGAGAAATGTGATGATAAACAGCTGCTCTATAGGTATGCCTTGTGCAATCGTCAGGCTGAAATAGAGGCACAGTGACGTAGCTTCCTTGTTTCAGCCCACATCAGCCTGTGTCTTTCCCGTTCAATGAGCAGCAGTCTTGTCATTCTCAGGAACGATATTTTCCGTTGTCCTGTCTCTCTTGTTCTTTTTTTTCTCTTCTTGCGGTGCTACTCTCTTCCACTTCCACCTGTTAAGGCGGGAGCATCTTCTTCTCTTCGCTGCTCAAGGACTCTTCTCAACTGCCTGGCCAATCACTTACTGCCTTCTCTTCATACATTCGCTCGTTCAGATCGCTGCACCGTCAAGGTTGACTCATTGTAGCCTTGGGTGCGTTGTACCAAGCCGTGCTAGGACCATCGCCTGTGCAAGCCACCAGACTCTAGTAAGCTGAGAAGCATTCCCTTGGTCGTCGGATAACAGTCCGTAGGTGTAGCTAACATGTGTAGTGCAAGGCGGATCGCTGCATCAAGGGTCCAATATGCAGGCCGCTGATCATCTGGAACCTCAGCAAGCGACAGACCCTGATTTTGCCACAAAGGGGGTGGTGGACTCTGGCTTTTACTCCTCGCAGGAGACCTTCGCGATGCCTCCTGGGGCCCATGACCAGAATACTAGTACTCAAACTCTCGGATACTGTGGCTCTCCTGCAAAGGATCATCTCTCTGAACTGGCCAAGTCTTGCGGCATATCGAAGTCTGATTCAACCACTTCCGCACGTACGGTCAAGTCGATATCCGTCATTGGCGCCTACCCCTTGGGAACACTCAAGGTGCACAAGGTTGACGAGACGCCGGAGCCATCCGACGCTGAGAGACACCCGATGGCCGAGAGATCTTCTCCTGTTGCTGCATCTCCCCCTGCGGTCCCGCCCAAGTGTCTCGACACTGGGGACTGCTTCATCATCATTGGACTACCCGACAAATTCACAGTCGGCCTGGACACGATAGCGCTTACCACTAGCAATGGGAAGGACTTCAGGGGGTTCAGAGAGATCCCGGCCGGGCCACACTTCCTCTGGATGTCGGAGCCCGGTGCCTTATCCCGGTGTGGCTACTGGTTCGTCACCGGCCAGCGCGGCGAGGTCAGGGTGAAGCAGTGGGATCACTACAACGAAGTACTCGGCGATGCAGCCAGCCACTTCGACGACCTGGAGCAGAGGAAGAACATCGAGGAGACCTACCCAACCCTCATGCCACACAACTTCCAGGGAGACGTAGCCTCTACCATCACTCCGCCTCCTCCGCCGCCAAAGGATGACCAGCCAGGGCGAGGTTCGATCCCCGACCCGGACCCGGACTTCACAGCCGACAATCTCTCGATATGGCACCAGCTCACATCGGCCATCAATCCATCCTTCCTCAGCCGCGTCACCGGCAAGAAGACAGTCTCTGAGTGGCTCGTCGATACCACCGACGGCGCCAGAGGTGACATTCCCCACAACGCGACCAAGCTGATCAAGTCCATCGTCGGCAGCCAGCTGGACTTCCTGTTTCAGCAGGACATAATCGACCTCCAACTACTCCACATAACAGCAGGCGATCACTCCGTCGACGACACCACACCACGCATCCTCGCTGTGCTCAACAACAGCAACAAGCGGAGCTCCGCCTCCCCCCCATCTCCCGCACCCCCAATCACAGAAACCGACATCCTCGCCGAGCTCCAATTCACCTTCCTCACCGGGCTGCACCTGGGTAACTACACCTGCATAGAACAATGGTGGCACCTCCTCCTCAAGATCCTCCTCCGCGCCCACGCTCTCGTCCTATCCCACCCGAGCCTGACTCGCTCGGTCCTGCAAACCCTCCACGCCCAGATGGTCTACAACGACCGGTACATCGACCACGCCGCGCGCGCCGAGTCCCCCTCCCGCTCCACGGACCCGTACTACACCTCCGCCCGTGTCCCCCAAGACCAGAGAGAAGACATCAGCACCAATTCCATCTTGGAGACCGTCCCGCGCAACAAGGCCAGGCTGAGGGAGGCGCTGACGGTGTACAAGCGCCGGCTGAACCAGGCCCTGCTGCAGGAGGGGAGGGGGATATCGCCCGACCAGGGAGCAGTGGGACGCGCGTTTGCGGATCTGGAGGCGTGGTTTTGGGGGTTTGGGTGGGATTTGAGGAGTGATTACCGGGGAGATGATGTTGCTGCTGAAGAGAAGACGACGGTGGTGAGTGGTGGCGGTACGAGGAGGAGGAGGATGGTGATGAGTGATGGGGATAGCGAGGAGGATGAGGATGACGCGCCTGCTGTCGTTGAGTTTGATGAGGATGGGAGGGAGGTTGGGTTGGTGAGTTTCCATCACTGAGAGGGTGGCGTTGGGATCTGTTCAAAGTGGCTTGAATGGTGGCTCTAGTGTGACGAGCATCCCACAGGCAAGACCCGGGGATTTCTTTTCCCTTTCACAAGCAAGCTGACCCTCGAAGGAGTGAGAAAAGACGAGTGCGTCCAGGACGAGGAAGAGGCGCTCAGGGATGGGACTCTGCAGAGGAGCACCATATGTCAGTTCAAGAAGACAGCACCAGGATGGACAGCGCATATGGTTGCGTTTGTGCGCTCTTTTTGTTACAGTACGGCAACTGATGTCATCTTTAGGTTTGCAAGAGATCTCGTCTCTAGAGCCCGGTAGGGGTTCGAGCGGAAAACGACCTAGAGATGCTCTGAGGAATAGCTGATACCTTATGACTGTAAGACGACGGCAGGTCATGGCATTAATACATATTCAAAATTTCGTCATATCTCGACACTCTACCAGCCTTGACTCTGGGACGTCGTGAACCTAGGACTCGTTTCGATCTGTTGATGGCCAGTGGCACTGGGACTGTTGCCGTACCTAGCAAAGACAGGTTTTGAGGGCATAGTCGGTGTGTCTATGGCGGCGAGGACATAGGTCACCAGGAACACCTCACAGGATGAAGCACGCTGAGATGACAGTGGGAGAGAAAATGTGATAATATTTGCTAGCTGGATTGGCATCGGAGGCATCACAATCACCCAAGAGGCGAGGACATCACACCAGCATCGAGCAGGATATCAAAAACGAGCAGCAGACCCAAGCAGGATCTGCCGACTGTAAAAGGGGCGGTCATCGCAGGATCAGAGTCCAGTCAATGTTCGTTTGCCATTCCCTTTACAAATGCCATGCAAATGCAGCAGCAAACTATGAGAGCGCCTTTTTCCGTTGGCGTTAAAGTAATCAATCCTCTTATACTCCCGTAAAAGCAGGACGCCCATCCGCCGATCAGAGAAGTCTCCCCAAACCAGCGTGTCGCTTCATATACCGGTCTGGCTCAAGAACCACGACCAGCATGCCATTGACCCGGCAAAAGCATCGACCATCCTTTCCAACCACCAGGATCTGTAGGTAGTCCGGAAAAGAACAGCCAACCAAAGCCTTCTCCCCTTCTCCAACAACTCCCCGCCGCCAAAGTCGTACCGCTTAACGGTAAGACTTCTGGAAGCGGGAGCGGGCACCCTTACCACCGAACTTCTTGGGCTCGCAACGACGGTTGTCGGCAACGAGGAGGGTGCGGTCGTACTGGGTCAGGGCCTGCTTGAGCGTGTTCTTGCTGTGCTCGTCGACGTACTTCTGGTAGTAGGCGACCAGGGCCTTGGCGATGGCCTGGCGGACAGCGTAGATCTGCGACGTGTGGCCACCACCGGTGACGCGGACGCGGATGTCGATCTCGGCGAACTTGTCGACGCCGACGACGAGGAGAGGCTCGTAGACCTGTTTGTTGCATGTTAACATTCCGCGGCTCGTCTTGGAAACTATGGCATATGCCAGGAGGAAGGTGGAATTGGTAACGGACCTTGAAGCGGAGGACGGAGGGCTCAACGAGGTGGAGGGGCTTGCCGTTAACCTTGACTGTGAGTTTGTCAGCCACGATTCTCTCCGCTAGTTATCACTGTTTCCGTTGTCGCTGTCGCGCCTGTCGGGGCGGATATTTACGTACTAAGGCCCTTGCCGTTCTTCGCGATGGCAACAGCGGTGGCGGTCCGCTTCTTGCCGAAGCAAGCAACGCTCTGGGTGGTGGAAGACATGGTCGCGAGGGGCGGGTTGTGTTTTGTCGATGGGTGTCGAGATCGCAACCGGTCGGCCTTCGCTTTTGGAGTCGTGGATTGTCGTGTCCCGGAAAGTTTTGGGCTGGCAATTTTTGCTCGATTGAGGGTTTGTGCGGATTGAGCCCTCCAAATTTTCATTGGTTGTGCAGTTCCATTAAGTGGATTAATCAGATGGAGAAGTCTGAAGAGAGCACGTGAGACACCAACACTAGCGGCGATTTCTTATCTTATCGGAAGCTGGACCCCCTTGGTGATGTAACAGGTAGCTCGCTCTGGGGAAGCTTGGCCGACAATCGCCCTCCACGCATTCCAGCTGCTTCAGCTCCGTGTTGTCACATCAAGTCGACCACCATGTCCCGCAAAGGCGTAGGCCTGGCAGCCTTCGACCGCAGCCGTATCACCTCCGCCCAGTATGCCTCCCACGGCTCCTCCCTGCGCACGTCAGACGCCGCCGCGCTCGAGACGCAGCTGGCCGTCTTCCGCTCGCTCCTCCAACAGTTCGCCCAGACCCATGCGAAGGATATCCGCTCGAACCCGTCCTTCCGCGCCCAGTTTGCGCGCATGTGCGCCGCCATTGGCGTTGATCCTCTGGCTGCGAGCTCCACACGGGAAGGCGGAGGGTCGGTATGGGCGCAGCTGTTGGGGCGGTCGGTCAATGACTTTTACTTTGAGCTGGCTGTCAAAGTTGTCGAGGTGTGCAGCGAGACAAGAGGGGAGAACGGGGGGCTCATAGAGGTGTGGAAGGCTAGGGAGGCGATCATGAAGTCTAGGATGGAGGGGGCGCCGGATGTTACTGAGTACGTTGTTCTTATTCCCCTCGTGAATGGGCCGTCATGCTAACGCTTCGTCTTCAGGGACGACATCCTACGTGCAGTTGGCACCCTCAAACCCCTCGGCTCCTCATACTCGATCATCAAAGTCGGCAACAAGCCGTACATACGCTCCGTGCCCAAGGAGCTAAACACAGACCAGAGCGCTGTCCTCGAGGCGGTTCAGGTTCTCGGCTATGTCAGCGTCTCGATGCTCATGATCAACCTCAAGTGGAGTAGACCGAGGGCTCAGACAGCACTGGAGGACCTCATGGGCGAAGGCATGCTCTGGATTGACAAGCAGAGCACCGAGTGGGAATACTGGAGCCCCGGCTTCATGTTGTCTGGACAGGATGCTGTTCCCTTGGGATGAACTACCCTGGCCCTACGATCGAAGATTCCTCGTCATGACTGCTGGTGACATCTCAGCACATGCCCGTCACTGGTGTTGACAGCGGGTTGGATGCCGAGGTCGAGTCTTGCCCGATTCAACAGCGCTGAGTCGATGTCATACACAAAACCAACGCTCATGCCATTAGCGTTGGCAAGAGGGACATAGTAATAGCTCTACCTCTTGACACAAGAGTTGTCAAGGTGCTGTATAATGCAGAATGGCCTCCATGCAAGCCAGGGCGCGTCATTCATTGCTCTTGTACTTCCGGGCGATGGTACGTCCGTGGCATGAGGTGAGGCGGGTGCGAGGTCACTCTAAACTGGGTCTCAGGCGGAGCCGTGCGGTTGACACTCATGGCAAGGAACTGCAGTTACTCAGGGTTGACCAGGAGAGAGACCGGTTGCGTGAGGAAGACGTGAGCAGGTTCACCATGGTCGAGCAGGGCCGTGGTGCTCCTCGCGCATAGAGCGAATTTGAAACGGCTGCTCATGGCGCAGATGTATGGGAAACCAGGAGCATTCTACCCATCTACCGTAGCAGGAAGCAAGAAAGAAAACGTGGCATCGCAATAACGTAACAGTAGCATTATACACAAAACACACTCCGTACCACCAACTCGCCGCTACCCAACTTCAACCCCCCTTCACCCTCTCTAGCATGTTGGAGTCGATTAACTTGGCGGCATCAGAACCATGATGTGCATTAACCGCGAGTTGACTCACGCCTCCCACATGTCGTCCAGCCTGCTCCGGCCTGCAACACGGCTACGGTCCCAGCGAGCAAGCCACTCATTCACCATCCCGACGCACGAGTCCAACGCAACACAACAACCCGCCCCAGCACAACCTCTCACCAGGGCCTAGTAGGGCGGGTTAGATCCGAGGGAAGGATAATCCTCCGGCCGTCCACCAGCCATACCGGGCGGGGGCGGCCCGCCGGCGCGCGAGCCGCCGTCGCCGAAGTGCTTCTTGCGCAGGGCGGCGAGGCGCTTCTTCTTGGTAATGGTGTTGATGTAGGTGCCGATGACGAAGGACACGAGGTTGAAGAAGGGCACCCAGGTAGCCTCGGGCAGGAACTTCTGGGCGAAGGCGAGGCAGACGGGGCTCACGACCCAGCTGACCTTCATCACCTTCCAGAAGCCGACGCGGACGGTGGCGCGCACCTGGTGGAAGGTACGGGCGCCGGCGATGAGGGCCATGGCGACTAGGTAAACGCTGTTTTGGATTGGTGCGATCTGAGTGAGGATGTTGTTAGTGGGGTCGTGTGATACGATGGAGAGGTGATCGGGTGGTACGTACGATCAGGTTGCTGACGAGGATCTGGAGGATCTTGGCCTTCAAGCTTGTGCGACCCTTGAAGGTCTTCTGGAGCAGCCAGATGAGGAAGTGGCCCAGCGGCGCGCTGACGAGGGCGCCGTACGCGGCCATCTTGGGGACGCGGGATGTGAAGTAGTTGCCATGCTTGTTGCGGTCCTTGGCTAGCCATGAGGCAATCAGTTCCTGCGCGCCGGCCAGGGAGCCCGCGGTCAGCATCTTGGTGCGCAGAGGGTTCGACTCCAATTGGTCGATGTAGGCCTGATATAGGGGCACATAGTGTCAGCCGTTATATCCTATCTCCCTCTCTCTGTCTCTCGCTGTCTCTCTCGAGTATAGTACGCATCGATGCATGGTTACAATGTTGCAGCGGCGGCGTGGTGACATACCCTCAGGTAACCCTTGGTTCCGGCATTGGCCTTACCACCGGTGAGGGCGGTCCCGACGGCGGCGGCGACGGGGTGCTTCCCGCTGGTGCCCGGCAGAGGCCCGCCCTTCGGGGCAGCTCCGCTCGGGGCGGCCAGGTCTCGCTGGAATGTGTCCCGCTCGATCTTGAGTGACGACATGGCGGCGGCTCGGTCAAATCGGCATCTAAGTGTGTTTGATCTGTAAATATGAGAACCATCAGCGACTGCAATTTCATTCTTCTATGCGCATAGTCGCATGCTGTAGACTGCGCGAAAAGGGCCATGGTTGGCGATGCTGGAGATTGGTTTGTTTACAAGCGAGAGGCGATCTCTGAGCTTAGGTTCCCTAGCAACACGACGGATGCAACTGCTTGTTGAATGCTGGACAAGGGCCAAATGACAACATATGAAGGAGGCGCAATCTAGGAATAGGGTATGCTTACAGCGATGGAGTTCACCTCGTCTCAACCTCTTGCAGCAGGTATGATGATGAGTTGCAGTGAGGAAGGTTGGAGATCTGACTTTGGGAGGAGAAGATGGGGCTGGACTTGGTCTGGTCTGGTTGTCCAGTCGCGACCACTGCACGACATTTGGACCAAGGGCAGGCAGGGGCAAGCTGGGGTTAAGGGAACCGTGGAGCCCTGAGCTGTGCTGATCCGACTCTGTGATTGGCCAAAATTGAAGAGGCAGGCTATCTTATAGGCTAGCTTGTCCCGAGGTTTGTTTTCCCCTCTCGCTCACGATCCACAACAACCAGATCATCACTGATGATGACAACGACAACTCATTGATGCTGTTCAAGTGGGCTCCAGACTTACAGCAAAGCAGACAGAAGTCACATAACCGTGTATTTTAAACCCAACTTCAGGGGCTCATTTGATTTGAGACTGAGGCTCAAAGAGACCTGGGAGAACTCCGATTCGAAATTCCATTCTGTTTACCATCTATGTGTGCTCTGCCCCTTTTCGGGAGAAAGCGAAGTCGCTTCTCTGCCCCGAAGCATTGAGCTCATACACCTTGCCTCGTCTCGAATATCCAAACAAAGAGCTGAAGATGGCAGATGGGTGTGATGCAGTCTCTCCTCGTCACTTGACGCATTTCCTTTCTCAAGCGTCCTGAGCACGAGTGTGGCACTCTTTACCATGAGAAGCGATCAAGCGCAGAAAGTGCTGCCGCACAGCACGAATAATGGACACATTGGCCTTAGGTCGAGTCTCGTGGTCAATCTACCCTCACGTAGACTTGTCCGGCGTCACAGATTTCTCGAAATGGTCTCCTTGTCTAGCCAACAAGTGCAGACCGAGATCCTATGCCAGTGTCTCAGCGCGTGCCACAATTGGCTGGCTATAGCAGAATGATGGCGTACAATGCATTCTCTTGATTAGATAATTCTTTAGGACTTGGTTGACTCTTGTTTACACTATGTGCTGGTTTATGTAGATAAGAACTCGTTTCCTCCTCGGGGTGTTGTGGTGTCGTTTACTTCCCCCTTTTATTTGGCACATAACCATGTGTTTCCTTCCATGATGGGTGACACTACGAATAATAAGGAACAAGGTTCTCTTCCCTGTTCAAGAGATGCAGAAGACAATAGAGATATGTATGAAACGATAGGACCGTCGATTATCGTTCCAAGCATGTGTTCTGGCATACCTGATGAACCCAAACATCCGCTAAATTTTGAGTTTGTTTTGTCAGTCAACACCTAATCTGACCAGCATACTGACTTTCTTAATAGATAAGATACGATAACTTGGACGAAACTACGAGTTGAGGAAAGGCGGAAAGATGGCTGCCTTATTTCTTGTCACTGGGTTGCCATTAGAGCCGTGGAAGTACTGTGCGAAGGTGTAGCGAGGATGGTGAAGTTCAGGGCGCGAACTTGCGGCTCTGAAAGCAGATAGGTGGCTATACTTCTGTCTTGTTTGTGAGTTTGCTGCCAGCTTCTGTGGTGCTTTACTTGAGAAGTGAAGGGGGGATCTGGAATTCACTTCGCAAGGGGTTCGCAGCTTGGTTTCACCACCGCAAGTGGCTCGCAACTTGACTTCACCATCTGCGCTACACTCCCGCACTGTGCCTCACAAACCTAACTTCTGTCTTCTTCCTGCCTTACAAGATCTTCTCTTGGTCCTATTGTTGTCTCTTCTATCCAAGCGTCTGCGCACGGTCCCCCAGCCTGTCAGCTACCTCTTCTTCCTTGCTCTTCTTCCCTTCCTTTGCAATGTCCAGGGAAGCATCACCACCTCAAGGTTCTCCCGGACGAAAACACATCGCCGACACCATGGGTGACGACGCTCCCTTGTCCTGGGCTCCTCCCCGGCCCTCTGCATCTGATGGCTCATCTCCGTCGCCTCCTCCGCCAGGACTGCGTTTCCCACCTGGGCTGCCGATTCCTGGCGCTCCTAGGCCTCAGCATGCGGTCCCCGCCCAGTCCCACGAGCCACCAGTGGCTCCCCCAACGTCCAGCTTCAGTGCCTACTCCCGTTTCCAGCCGCGGTGCGGTCACCTCATGATGACCAGAGTCTACGACCTGAACTTCCGCTGCGAGCGCTGCAACCGCCACGGCTCGTTTGGCTGGCTGTATCGCTGTACTGAGCATCGTGAGCCTCTGATCGAAGACATCAACCGTCTGGGCTTCAAGGTCAGTCAAACCAAACAAACAAGCCAGTATAGCACCATGAAAGAAAGATGAAACTGACAACGTCAAGACCGCATTTGATCCCATCGGTGAGCACTTCGCCGGCCAAATGTCTCTCGGCAAGCATGGTCCAGACAAACGCATGGACAACTACAGCGTCATCCGCGAGATGACCACGGAGCAGCTGCACACCTACACTCCCGACCAGCTCGTCAAGCTGTTGGAGCAACGTGAGAACGTAAGTGTCCTTTATCGCTTTGAAAACGAAGTATTGTTCACTGACACACCCCATTCAAAGGTCTGGACGAAAGCCGAGCAAGACAAGCGCGCACAGCAGCCCCCGAGGACCCTGGCCGACTTCGCCGCCGGAGTCCCCCGCAATATCGTCAACTTCCCGAGCCAGCTCACGGGCGGCGGCCCCTGGAACAGCAACGCACCTAACGACAGGCCTTGGGTCCCTCCCCGGCACGATGAGTGCAAGTTCATGGTCTGCTCTGCCTGCTACCGCGCTGCTAAGGACAAGTCGTGGGTTAGCCTGGACGGCATCGTCGAGGGCGACATCCCTCCCACTGTCGCCACCGCCTACTCCTTCGTGTACATGAAGGAGCGTCCCGTCTGCATTGCTGAGGTCGTGGGTCGGCTGGGCTATCGCGCTGTTCCTCTGGTAAGCTTTGTCCACGGCACAAGATCACATGAGTTGAGTTCACTAACACGCAATGCCACAGCCTCGCCACCATCTGGCTCGGCGCCACTCGGATCCCATCATTATCGGCGTGCGCAACATCCACCTGCAGCCCGATTCTCTGCGCATGCCGGTCATCCCAGTCATTGAGTACAAACCCGGCGATGAGTACGATCCCGACGCGGATACCGACTGGGAGACCATCCCAGACGACGCCAGCGACGAATCACTGTCGGGTTCATACATTAGCAGCGGTGGCACAGTTCACATGCTGCCACAGGGCAGAACCCTCCGTCGGTCCCCGCCTCTCACCACCCTACGCGCCCTCCTCAACCCGCCCGACGGAGGCCAAGCTTGGAACGAGACCCGCACAGTGGATGTCATCGAGCCCACCCCCCTGCCACCGGTCGAGACTCTCCCCGCCGGCGTAGTGGCCAACCTCCAGGGGGAGGATCTGCGCGCGTACCACGGTGCGTTCTACTTCTCCATGGACTGGGCGTTGGAGCTGGCGGCACAGGTTGAGCTCCCCGAGGCCGATATCGACGAGGAGCTGTGGATGCTGGACGAGGCTTTCGGGAGCATGGATTATGCCGAGGAGGGTGGTGACGACGGCCAGTTCGGTTACGCCTACCATGTGGAGAACCATGATGACGAGCAACGCTTTGCAGATCAAAGCCCTGGCGGTCAACCCGCAGCCGGCCACCCCTCTGGCCCTCATGACTCCGGCAGCCAGCGCTTCGGCAGCGAGCCCCCTCATGGTGCTGGTGGAATCGCTGTTCGAGAGGAGTCCAAGGAGGGTGGTTTGGCAGACCTTGTGACGCAACTCTGATTGCATCCGCGTCTGGACCGGTCTTCTTCCGGCCATCTGCGCTTTCGGGTTTGATCTTGGTGCTGGAGATTTGCATGGGCGTCCACGATACCCGGATGATTGATGACAACTGGCTGACAATGGGTATTCTGAGGGCAAAAATGGGCCTACACAAGGACATTCTGAAAGAGGGCAAAATGGGCTCACGTCGGGAGGCAGGCCTTGTACCTTAGGACACAGAGGTAGACAAAATGGCTTGCTCATTTTAACAGCGATACCTGTAACCGTGATTTCACTTTGCCCGATGCGTCACCTTTCCTCGCCAATAACGCACCATCCTTTCCATTAAATCGGCATCTGCCTAATCTCCTGAATACTCCAGTACTTCCTCATATTCTCCGCCCCGAGCGTCTTGACTTCCTGATCGAGGTGCTTCAGCAGCACATCCCCCCACAGATCCATCTTGTCCTTGAGTACCGACAGCTCGAGCTCCGTCTCGCGGTTGCGGCACTTGCTGAGGTACTCCTGAAAGACATCCATCCCAGCGTGAATCTGCTTATGCTGTTGCAGGAGCTCGGAGGCGCCGTTGCCCCTGCCCGCCCGGAACTCGGGCATCTTCTTTGCCAGAAGGGGGAAAAAGTATGTCTCTTCTATGCCGTGGTGGGTTTCCAAATAGCGGACTAGGGACAGGCCTGTCGCAGGGTTAGAATGATAGACAATAAAAGCAGGGGGGAGACGGACCTTCGTCGATGAACTGTTTTAGCGTCATGCCTGCTGGCCGCTTGCCGGTGCTCGCGGCTGTGTAGAGGAGTTTCCAGCTCTTGCGGAAGTGGTCGTGCTGAAGCAATAGTAAGCATGGCCCACGAGAAGTGAGTGGTTCATGTCGGCTTACGAAGTAATCCATGGTCTCTGCCAGGCGGTTATATGCCCGGAACTCTTGTGGACTCAGGGGAGGCAGCTCCGGCTTCGTTTGGGGGGCGGAGGACGAACCCGCTGTTTCGACGGCGGGCACCTCCGCACTGGCGGATGGTGCTGTTTGTGCTTGATCTGCCGAGGAGGACATAGTGTATGGTCTCGTCGTTGAACGGTGTGAAAGATTCGAAGTCAGGTGGTAAGCTGCTGGCCTCTGTATAGATGTAGCGCTTGAGTATGAGACGAATGGACGAATCAGAGCGACGGAATAGTCAGCGCTTCTAGTTAGGAAGAGGCGGGCACACCGTACGCCAGTTCTCATCAGAGAGTCTTATGAGGATATCGAAGTGTGTAGTGGGTTCGAAAGGAGAGAAAAAGAATGCCTCAACAGGTATACGATGACGGTAGGATTAGATACGTGTTTGTTGAAGGAGCAGGTAGGAGGTAGCGGTGGCAAGCCACAGTCCACTAGCAACCCGACAGAAAATGCTTCAATGCCAGCTTGACTAAGCTATTGCAAAGCACCAATAGTGAGCAAGGAGATGCGGGCACTGGCAGCATTTCCATGCCAGAGAAGGGAAACAGCTCGATACATATACCCATACGGGACAAGGCCTCGACGTAACGCCGGTCCGCCTCGCCGGCATTCGAGCTCGGGTTGCTCTCTTCGGAGTCCTTTGGTGTCAGCGAAGGCATTCCCGCGCGGCATTTGCGCCACATCGAATGTTATTTGGCAGATGTGGCTAGTGAAAGTCCTGAATTGAGACGTTGGCAAAATCGTGCACGTGATCGCGAAGGCCTGTCACTGTGGGGCTCCCAGTCGATTCAACTCATTGGTGCCTCTGTTAGTTGATCGTGCTCCTGGCCTCAGGCCAATCAGCGCCATAATTGCAGACGGCCCACTTGCTTCTCTTGCTTCTCGAGCCCCTGGAATTCTGAAACGAACATCAACTTCGACTGCCATTCGACAATGAAACATCACCATCTCACCACCACCACCAACCGCACGTCGAAGATGCAATTCACTGAGCAATGCACCCCAGTCTCGGTCCTCCGAGTGGAAGGTCTGGGGTGAATAGTTTTAGGCTCAGATATATTGCATTTCCCGCACAGCCACTCCGACGCCGAGTCTGGGGATGCAACGGCTTTTCAGGAGAAATGATTGATCTGGCCCTCTCATGGCATGCTCAGCTTATGTCTCCTATTTGTTCCTCTGTGCATAGTGTGCCGGGGCTCCATGGCCTCGATCCTATATCGATGAATGCGAGTGCATCACTGATAAAGATGGCTGTCATCCTCTCCGACATTCGCGAGTTCGCTCTTTAAGCCTCCTCTTAGGTTCTGTATTGCGGCCGTTGGCAAATATCCCCTCACCATATACGCTCATTTACTGCTTCTCTCGTCGCTCCTTTCAGCATGTTCTTCTCGGATTGCCGCTCTGCGGCTGTTGCCGCGTTGCTGGCCTCTGTCTGCTTGGCCACCCCTACACCGGTTGACGTGATGGTCGGCAAACCGCAGACAGACTTGGTCTATCGAGAGGCGCTAGAAGTTGCACATCAACCACACCTGGAGAAGCGTCTGTCTGCCCACTTCGATATGTCCAAGACCTGGAAGAATGAAGTTCTATTTGCCGGGTAAGGTTCTCCATGGCACGCCCTCCTCACGATCTATTAACGCAAGTGTAGCTCGTGGACAGACCATGATGATGCCGGTGTTACCGAAAGCGTCTCACTCGCTGTCACATGCGTTGACTGCTACACCAGAGGCACGGTGACTGCCAAGTTGACTGATGAGGACATCATCAACCCTACAGTCAGACTGGAATTCACCGGTGTAGAGGCCTACGTGGACATGGAGATTGCCATGTCTGCTGGAGCATCTTATGCTGTCAACCTCTTCACGTCCAACTCTCCCATTGGCCTGGGATTCCCCGGTCTCGGCGTTGGCGTCGTCTTCTATGTTGACCTCGTCTTCAGGTTGACCTCGTCTTCAGGTTGACCGAACAGATCGACCTTGAGGGAGGGTTTTATGTCAAGCTGGCCGACAGTGCCTACCTCGAGGCCAGCATCTTCGGCGGAGATATTACCGACCACTTCTTGTGAGTTGACTGTCGGAATGACCTGAACCGTGTCACTGAACATTCGTCTAGTGATGGACTCAGCAGCAAGTCCCTCCCAGTAACTGTCAAGGCCGGGCGCGCCACATTCAAAGCCGACCTTCGTCTTCGCGTCCAATGCGGCGCTGAAGCAGAGATACTCAGCATTGGGCTTGGGGCCGGTGCCGAGCTTGGCATATATGCAAACATCATCGAGTTTATTGCCGTTCTTGATTCGACTCCGACATGTGCCCTCCAGAGCACAGAATGGTGGGATTTGAACGTGGGAGCTTTTGCTCACTTTGATGTGGTGATTGACTACACAACGCTGGGAGCCATCCCCACCATTTCAACAACGCTACTCACCGCGCCTACTCTCACCCAATGCTGGCTTGAGATTAGAGGATCCCCTGCCGAGACTGGCGGCCATCTCACACAGACGGCTACAACCATCGCTGTCTCTGTATCTGGGGGGTCAAGTGCGCTCTCGGCAACAGTTACCTCACCTGCTGAGACTGACTATACCGAGACACTGACCACTATTATTGTGCCAACCATCACCACAGGGCCGTCCTTATCAGAGACCGGTTACTTGCCATCAAGTCTTCTGGAGTCTGGCTTGCCATCTTCGTCGTCATCGACCTTTAGATTCCCGCTCAAGAACTCGTCGATCTCAGCTGGAGGGAACAATACCGGTACCTCAACATCTGCCGGGGCCGACGAGCTCGTCACGTCGACACTCTTCACGACAACTGTATACACCATCACCAGCTGTGCTGCTAGCGTCGTCAACTGCCCTGCATCCTACCAGAAGGAGATCCTGGTCACACAGACAATCGACGTCTACACAACTGTCTGCCCAGCCACAGCCGTGGTTACACCACCAAGCAGCATCGCCGCTGCTGCTCCATCAGCTTTGCCTATCAGCAGCGGTGAAACAGCAACTGCCACAGTGCACATAATTACCGACGTCGTGGTCCTCGTGCCTTGTGCCAGCCCGGTCGTCGAGACGTTCGTCCCTGGCAACACCATTGTTCCACCTACTGTTCAACAGGTTACAGCTACAGTGTACCCCGTTGCACCTTCACCGTCGTCGTCAGCTTCTGCCAGCTGCGAAACAGCTGCGGCATCGCCTTTTGTCAGAGGTGGCGTAAAGAATGTGGCATATACAAACGGCACATCGACGAACTCGCCATCGGCATATGGCACTGGACAGCCGAGTGCTTCCTGGTCCCAGACTGCTTCACCAAGCCCTTCCAAGACGACTGTCACTGCTGGAGCTGCTGGTAGGGGAGTTGCTCAAGGATTATTTGTTGTTGGTCTTGCTGCATTCCTGCTGTTGTAAATGAACTCTCAAATGAGAGCGGAATATGTATTGATACCTGTTGATATGTTGATAGGTGGCTAATGAAGGGCTCACACGGCGCATGATCAGATGCCAGGACGATGGTGTAAGTAATGCCAAGAACTTCTACTTGCGTTTGGCCTAAGAGATAGGGGTCCTTCACACCATCTGCAACCCCTTGTCTCAGCCCTTCACAGGTGGAGTGCCTTGCATCTACCCCGCTGTGACGCAATGCTACAGCTGGGGTAAGCTCGACGTCATCAGGCTCGCATCCCCTCACCGTTTCCGTCTCCTTTCAACGACATCAGTCGGAGAAAGCTCCGGTTCTTTCCTACAGTATTCGTACTTGGAAGCATACAGATATCTGTCGTGGAGTGGCAGGCGGTGGATGATGGTATGGGGAGTGGCTCCCTCTGTTCTGAAGTGAAGGACTGCTTGACCGTGTCGCAGTGGCTGGTGCAATGGATGGATGTTGGATATCTCGATGATCGTCAACCACATCATTGATAAGGTAGCTAACGCCCGTTGGCACCCATGGCACCTTCCCGTCGGAACCGTAGCTTGAAAGCCACTTGGAAGTCAGTCAACCATTGGACAGGTCATACCTTCCACTTCCACCCGTGACGCACGCCTCGAACCAGCAACTGCTGCAATCACTGATACGATCCTTGTGGCTTGAACTTGCTTGGCCAAGTCTGCAGCGTTGGCTTGACAAAGACGACGTCAGACGTCTGGTTTCCCCCTCCGTCACATCATTTCAAACATTCACTTGCACTTCTCCCTCCCCCCCATATAACACATGCTTCCTCCACCACCTTGGCTCAACCCCAACTTCATCTGAGCTTTATCTCATCACAACCTGTGTCCTCAAGCTAAACCTCACATCCTCCATCACTCATAACCCAAACATCACACAACCATGGAGACCATCCAGAACGCTGCCCAGGCCGCTGCCAAGGCCGTATGGGGTAGCCCCGAGTCCAAGGAGGAGCCCGTCTCCGGCAAGACTGGCGACACCGCCAAGGGAGAGCCGTACGATGCTGGCAACATGGGTAGTAAGTCAGCCCCAGGAATACTTGACTTGGATAAGCTTTTGCCCAGCAATATTGACCTTCTGGGTAGAGGAACACAGCCTCCTTCCCCACAGCAACACTGTGTCCTAAGGACATTTGATTACTGACGACGACATGAACAGAGCCAAGGACCACAACCGGTGTCACTGGTACCGATGCCGTGAAGTCTACTGAGTTCTCCAGCGGTGATAATTACACCACTAGCAGTGACAAGTACACCGGCACCACGGCCGAGACCGCCATCCCTCCCCTCGAGGACAAGTATGACCCTGCCGGCGGTCTCAACACCACCGGGACCCAGTACAAGCCCGTGTCTGAGAGCAATACGAGCAACACCACCGGCGGCGACAACTTCACCTCCAGCTCAACGGGCAACACCGACTTCAAGTCGTCCAAGTACACCGATAACACGGACAGCACCAACATGGCGCCCCTCGAGGACAACTACAACCCCGCCGGTGGTGTGAACAAGACGGGTAACACCGAGACGACCGCCCCGGAGCGCGACGTCAACACCTCGGGCCGCGACACCGCCTCGTCCGGCCCGCACAAGGAGTTCGGCTCCTCCACCGCTCCCTACGACCAGTCCAAGGGCCAGCAGGACGTGCGCGACCCCGACGACCCCCTGACCCGCCCCGAGGAGGCGGCCCAGAAGTCCAACGTCGACGATACCGGCGACGGTCTCGACGAGGGTACCAACCCGGACAAGGTCGACGGCCCCGGCCCCCGGCCCATCGCCGAGGTTGCTAAGGAATACGGCGGTGATGCCGGCAATGCCAAGCCCCTTGTTGGTGGCAAGAAGAGCGAGAGCAACGACGAGGATGAGGGTGACGGTCCGCAAAAGACTAGCCACGGCGAGGGTACGGGGGAGCAGTATGTCAAGAGCTCCGGGCTCAAGGCTGATGGGGGCGACTTTGACGCTACCAAGCCTGGTGCTGGTAAGGAGGCTGACCGTATGTTACCCTTCCCATATTCTCATGTGACTGTACATGTTAGCTGACAGTGACACAGGTCTCCTGGAGACAAAGGGCGTCCATCACGGGGCAGACAAGCCTTCCGCCACCGTCGACGACGATGCCACCAACGCCCCTGGTGGGACCGAGAAGAAGAGCCTCGGCGAGAAGATCAAGGAGAAGCTGCACAAGCCTCACTTCAAGCACTGAGCTGCCTTCATACGGGATAGGTTTCGGTTCAAGACGTCTGTATGTCTGAGTACACGGACTTGCGGTTGTGGCTTTTTTCCTCATGAGTGGATGATTGTTATGACAGCTTCTCTCTGCTTTTTCTTTTCGCAGTTGTACTTGTCTTCAAAAGGTTTAGGTTGTCTGCTGGTGTTCATTCGTACCTAGGACTTGCACCCCAACTGAATGGATAACTTCATTATCATCGTCTTCGGCCCGAAGCATGTCTCGCATGTGATGCTTGCCCCCGTATTCTCGTGGAGCGCGATACCGTCCCCATTTCTCCATCGAACTAAGGCAATGTGCCAGAGTGGTTAATGGGTATGACTAGAAATCATATGGCTTCGGCCGCGTAGGTTCAAATCCTGCCATTGTCGTCACATTTGATCTCATCACGCAACATGATGTTGATGCATAACTTTTTGGGTTTTGCTCTTTTGGCTCGACGTCCAGATTATGATTCAGCTGAATCTAACTTCTCTATTTCTCCGGCGACCTGGCCAGACACCATGCTTAAAGCAATGCCAAATACCTTACGACGCTCCCCAGTGCAGAGCTTAAATCAACGCCAAATCCCACAACTCGAAAACTCCAATGCATGCAATCCTCATAACTCATGACTTCCCGTCCAGCTACTGAAACCCCGCCTTAAGCGTCCAGATAGCCCGCCCACTAGTCCCCCTCTTCTCCATCTTCGCCACCTTATCCAGCGCCGTCTTGAACTCGTTCGCCAGTTTCGGACCGGTGCAGTAGTGGTTGAAGTGATCGACCAGCAGCTTGCTCGGCACCTGCCCGCCGTGCCGTTTGATGTAGTCGGGGATCATCTTCTCGAAGTCCTTGGCCCTCAGGTTCTTGTTCTCCGCCGCGCTAGCGCCCGGCGTGCCGGACCGGGAACTACCGGGACTGCTACCACCGACGACGGGTGCGTTGAGCCCCTGTCGGCCGGCGATGCCGGCTAAGATGGCGCTGGAGCTGGGCCCGCCTCTACCCCTGCGCACGTTGGTGGGACGCCCGGCTTCGCCTACCTCGCCCGTCCAGGTCACTGTGCCGATGGGTACGGAGCGGGCTTGCTCGCCTGCCCGACGGAGGTGAGCGGCAGCCGTGGCGGCGACGCGGTTGGCTTCCGCCTGTAGCATCTTGCGGTCTGCCTGGACCGGCTTTTTCTTCTTGCCCCCCATGATCTCGTCGTGCTCGAGCGCGCTGTGGATGCTGGTGTTGGCGAAGATGCCTTCCATCAGTCGGGCTTCCTCGGTCGGAGGCGGTGCGGGGGTTGAGTCGGTATAGGACTCGAGGCCGGCTACGCCCTCGATTCTGCGGAGATCCGGGTCGGGGTCGGTCTCGGCGTCGGCCTTGGCCTTGCCGTTTGTGGTGTTTCGTTCTGGTCTACGGGGCGGTGGCGCATGACGTCGAACCGGACCGATGTCTGTTCCCGGGACGATCATCTCTGTCGGTCCTGAGGAGTCATCGTTGAACTTCTGAACCTCGCTGCCCTTGAATATTTCGCTCGTCTCGGTCTTACCCTCCGCGTACGAGCTGAGGGTGAAGAGGTCGTGTAGATCGGTGAGGTGGAAGGAGCTCCGCTGCTTTGGATCTTTCAAGACCTTGTTGGAGAGGAACTGCTTGAAGATTTGACGGTGGTAGATCTTCTCTTCGATCGTACCAGCCGTCATGAGGCGGTAGATTGTAACCTCCCGCTTCTGTCCCAGACGCCAGGCTCTCTCACGAGCTTGCACGTCGGTCGAGGGGTTCCAGTCGGGGTCAAAGATGATGACGCGGTTTGCTCCTGTCAAGTTGGTACCCAGCCCGCCGACCTTTGTCGTTAGGAGGAAGAGGTCGATATCCGGCGTATTATTGAACTGGTCGACAAGGGTTTGCCTCTCCTTGATCGCTGTCTTGCCGTCCATGCGGAGATACTTGATGCCATCCTGCCGCTTGACGAACTCTTCGATGATGTCCAACATCTGGACTCCCTGGCTGAACAGCAACGTCTTGTGTCCAAGCCGCTTCCACATAGCAAGCAGTGCTTTGACGACCTGCATCTTACCTGACTTGATCGAGCTTCCCCACTTGTAGCCCGGTTTTGTCCTCAGATGAGGGTCGAGGAGGTCAGGGTGATTGCAGATCTTGCGGAGAATGTCGATGCCGTACAGTGATTGCCTAGTTCGTTGCAAGATGGCGTTCATCTCTTCCGACTTAAGGAATTGCTCGTACGCATCTCGCTGGGGTTGAGTAAGCTTGCAGAACAGGACCTGCTCGCTCTTCTTCGGCAAATCAGCAGCAACATCGACTTTTAAGCGCTGCAAAAGATAGGGGCTGATGGTATCCTTCAGAGTCTCTGCACACTTCTGCGCAGTCATGATCTGCAGGTTCGTTGCGTTGGCGTAGCCGCCGAACTTGATGGGTATCTCGAACTGGGTGCGGAAGCTGACGAGTGTGCCCAAGCGCATCGGATAGACAAAGTCGAAAAGCGACCAAAGCTCTGTGAGGTTGTTTTGCATCGGTGTGCCGGACAGGATGATGCGATTTGCAGTCCTCAGTTCCTTGCAGTTGATCGTGATGGTTGTGTTTGGGTTCCGGATCTTGTGGCCTTCGTCGAGAACCGCATAGCCCCATTCAACAGGTATGAGAACGTCTGCGTATGTCTGCAGTCCTGCATAGGTAGTGACCAACACATGGCCCTGCTTGACTACCCGGTCGACGATTCTCTTGGCCGCTTTACTGGATTGCCTCGGTCGGTCGACATCGTCGAAATCATCCTCCTCATCAAATCGACGCTCGCTCTGGACGTTAAGCATTCCACTTCCCGAAGAATGCAGGATGGACACACGTAAAGGAGGCCACCACCGGTGGAACTCGTTCACCCACTGCCGCAACACGGTGGCCGGAGCTACGACAATGACAGGACGGTCGAGCATCCTGCTGTAGTGCAGCGCAGCAACGAACGATATGAGTTGTACTATAGCGTGTCAGTCTCCACACAACAGCCGGGTCTCTGCTACACGCAATCATACCTGTCTTTCCGAGGCCCATCTCATCACCAATGATACCGCCGACTTTCTGAGCATATAGTTCTGCAAGCCACTGCACACCTGTCTTCTGGTAGTCAAACAACGAAGGATAGATATCGCCAGGCAGCTTAAGCCCGTTCTCGAAATGGTGATCCGGATGGTCAGGAGATGGCTTGAACCATTCTGGCTCGTCATCGTCCTCCTTGACAGGTTGACCTAGTCGCTCTTGGTGCCGCTTTCGAGCCCTACTCCTGCGGCTACACCAGTCCTCCAGTCGCTGCTGGTAGACTGCCTCGTTGCCGTCGTCGATATTACTCAGATCGATCTTGCCATCTGCAGTCTTTGCTCCTCCCCTCTTCCGCTTCGCCTTCGGGGTCATATCTGTCATGTCAAAGTCTTCCAAGTCCTCGTCGTCGTCATCGTCGATGAACCCCCCGGCAGCGGGGCTGGCCGCGTCCGAAGCAGCTGGCGTGAAGTCGTCATCTGAAGCTTCGTCCTTCACCGCCCTTCGCTTCTTCCTCGGACGTAAGGAAAACTCGGCCTCTACAACCGAGCTGGCCGCAGAGTCAGGCTCCTCCGCAAAACCAGGCAGGCGCAGGTTCTGGTGAGAGCGCGGCTCATAGCCATCCTGCTCTTCTTCCAGTTGCTCTGCAACAGCCTCCTCCTCGGCGGTTATGATCGCATCTGCCAGATCACCCTCCAGTCCCTCCGGACGTGGACCACCCACCCTGGCGAAGGGGGTGATCTTTCCGGTCCGGATGAGGTATTCCCGCTGTGTCTCGTTGGGTAGCTTCTTCCCTCCTGTACCTGCCGCCAGGTCATCGTCTTGCCCATCTTCGTGTCGCTGGTTGATGCGCGCATTGAAGTCGGCGATGTCCTTGTCGCTTATCTCGATCTCGGACTTGATCCGATCAATCTCCTGCTGGATCCGCTGCCGCTGGCCCGGAACGAATGTGGCTTGGAGTCTCTGCTCCTGAAGACGCTTCTGTTGTAATAGTCGTGACTTGGTAAGCTCGGCTCTCTCGATGCGCTTCTGGTCTTTCTTGTCTTCGGCCTCGATCAGGGCTTGGTTCGCTTGTATGCTGATGTCCCGCTCGAGGTCGTCTTGGTCTCGGACATTTTCGGTGAGGTTCTTGAGCGCGGACTCTTCGTCGGCGTTCATGTGCTCTTCTTCTATGGCAGATTCGGCGGGTGTGGATATCGTAACGGTCGGCGCATCAACATGGTTTCCAGCATCTTGATCTTGATTGCCCTCGTGGGGAGTTGCGGAGGTCTCTGAATTATTGACGGGGCAGTCCATTCTGAGGGATCGAAACGAGCGACATGCGAAGGGGAAAAGGTTGGCCAGGTAGAAGTTAAGGGAGTTACAAGAAGAATCGTTGATGAGCAGAGTTGACTTACACCTTCGGGGAAGGCAGGCAGCAGCTCAACCTCAGTGTCGGTTGTGCAGCTGGTGGCAACTATCGGCGAAAAAGAAACGATGACGCATTTACCGTCGCGAAGCTCCGCGCTGTCACGTGAGGTGGCCTTTTTAATGGGTGGAGCACCCGTGCGAGCCAAGCCCATCCCCTTTTTCTGTTTATTGACTCCTGAATTCACTCTGTGTGGTTAGGTGCAACTCCTAGCCGCGGATCAATCTACCTTTTGTACCAAAAGGCATCTACCACTTCAGTACTTGAGCTGCCTTTAAGCGCATTGGTCCTCCACTACGGGTTCCATTGTTCTTACTATCGACTTGTTGAGTCCGGCCCAAATCCCATTTCGTACTGGAGCCGTTATCGCCGATGTCCGGCTCCTTCAACCCTTGATAAAGCCTTTTATTGAACAGGCAATCAGCCTGGCTCTCCCCATTGCTCACGTCAGAGACAAGATGGCAACAAGTCTGTTGCCCCGTTCCCTTCCCTTCTTCGCTACCAGACCCTTCGGCGCCCGCACATTCTCCAATATGTCTTCTCGTGCAAGGCCAGCAAGACCGCAATGGCTTGAGACTATCGTGGAGGACAGCGCACCAGCCCCGAAGCTGTACCGATGGACGTTGCCAAACATATCACGCGTGGACGAGGGGCTCCCTCAGCCGAAAGATCCGGTCAAGGAGAAGCGGCGGATTCATATCCTCGGCATGGGCAATCTTGGGCGACTGTACGCAAACTATTTAGCGGCCCTCCCTGAACGTCCGCCCATAACGCTTGTAGTGCACAGGAAAGCACTCCTTGAGCACTGGAAGGCTGATCCAGGTGTTGAGGTTACGCGGAAAGGTGTCACTCAAAGGGTTGACGACTTCGATATTGAGTGGTGGACGGAGCAGCAGCCCGATGTGGGTCCTGTGGTCGAGGTTTGCGACGGCCAGATTATATCGAACCTCATCGTGGCCACCAAAGCACCGGATGCGTTGCCGCAAGTGGACCGGCTGCGCCACTATATCGGTGAGACATCGACCGTGGCCTTCGTGCAGAATGGTATGAACAAGCTATGGCCACCCTACGGCGCCGAGTACAATAGCAAGCGGTTCCCGGCTGGCAACCACCCGAACTGGATTGTGTGCGTTACGACGCACGGAGTCACATCTGCAGGAACATTCAAGAGCATCCACGCATCGCCCGCCGATGTGGCAATGGGTGCAGTTTCTCTCAACAGCCGGAAGGCATCGGAGGCAGAGTACCTGATGGACCAGATTCTGTCAGCTCCGGGCCTCGCCGCTCGGAAGGTATCAAGGTCGAATCTTTGGGTCCTTCAGCTGGAGAAACTTGTCGTCAACTCTATCATCAACCCGCTTACGGCCGTGTTACGGTGCCAAAACGGCGTTTTGTTCTCCAAGCCAGATGGTCCCATTATGCGGGTGATGGATCTGCTCCTTGTGGAAGCAAGTGACGTACTGCAAGCATTAGTCAGAGATGACAGCAGCAGGGAGGTGCTCTTACCCGAGGGCGGCGAACCAGGTTCGGACACGGCACAGGCCCTCAAAGCGAAGCAAGACGAGCTCATCGACCGCTTCTCTCCCGAGCGCCTACGCGCAATGCTACATGCCGTTGGAGAAAAGGTCAAGGACAACACCAGCTCGATGCTACAGGACGTCACCGCCGGCAAGCAGACCGAGATCAGGGAGTTTAACGGCTGGCTGGTTGACACGGCCGGGTACTTGGGCGGCGGGCTTCACATAGCCTATCACAAGAAGTTGATGGCTCTTGTCGAGGAGGGCGTCATTCTGGAAGAAGTCGGGCTCGGCCAATACTTCCCGCTGTTCTGAAGGCTATATACGGACGGTTAATGTATCACCACAAGCAGGCTATACTTTCGGGCGGTCGTCGGGATGCGGCAAGAGCACTGACTCATGCAAGGAACCGCTGACACGCTGCCTGTCATCGCCACGGCGGGATGTTAAGGTTATGGTGTTGTAACGTTGGAGGCTCGGAGCCTACCTTAGTGCTCGTGTGTTCTCCAGTCCATTTGTGGTGGGGGAAGTCTACGACAACGCTCGAAGAGGAAACCCCGTGCCACTGTGCCGGCCGGATACGAGAGAGTGTCCAACCTCCACCCTCTTGCATATGGGGACTCTCAAGCGGCTCTGTCTAAGACCGCAAGCTTGGCCCTGGGGTTTTGTAAAAGACAGCTCTCCCCTGGAAGAACTCGCCCGATATTGCAACTGTCCGTTCCTCCCGGTCGTGGCGTCCGCCTCGTCCACTCAGCATCCTGTTGCCGTCGAAAGCCGCTGTCGTTTCGTTCTCTTATCGAGAAAGGTACCAGCGGCACGATGTTTCTGTCCGAGCCCTCCCTTGCGATCTTCTGCACGAGCGGCACAACCAACTTCGTGACTCGGTCAGCGGCACCATGAAGTCGGATAATCATTATAAGAGCAGCTGGATATATCCTTATAGTACCCCAATATACCAAGTTTGACACCAGTTCCCCTCCTAACATTCAAGTTATTGCAGGATGACAAGATGCGGCCCATATTGTTGCGACTGCGCGTTTTGGGAGGGATTCAGGTCCAATATCTTTCACCTCTGGCGTTGTCGTAAATACTGTACGTGTGGTTTACTGCCTGCGGCACTGCAACACAGGCCTGCCTGTCTGTCAACAGTCTTGTGCGACACACCTGCGATCCCCTTGCCGGGTAGCATTGATGTCGAGAGGAGGCCACTATATCCGAAACATTATCATGATGTCTCTGACCACGACTTCATTGCAATCACCAGGCCGGGCGAACGATAGCCCTCAGGATCACCCGTGTGGAGAAAGATACAGCGTCTCGATCCATCATCAACACACCTACATCATACTGAAGGGCAAAAATTCCCCGACTGGGTCAAGAATTCTCCTTCCGCTGCGACCGATCTCAACCGCAAGTCCACGGAGCCAGAGTCTAAATGCAAGGCCAGGGCACACCGCTTCCGCCAGCTCAACAAGTTGCCGAACAAATACACTCATCACGGCACCAAAAAGCAGGAATCGCAGCAACCCCTCAACAGCAGAAAAGGTACTTCCAGCTACAAGCCTTGGCAGTGCCTACAGAGTAGCATCGCGGAGACAGCGTTGCAAGCTTCAGCACAAAACGTACGTGTTCGCTTACCGCCAGATGTGGCCCAGATCTGGCAAACCCGGTCATCACTACAGTGGGGAATCACGCCAGAAAACCTGACGTGCCTGCGATCGATCTCTGTTTGAGTTTGTCGTTTCCCGGCCCTGCTGATTAGGTCCAGTTTTTGCATTGGCGACTCGTCTGTTCCTCTGGTCCGGTGGTCGAGGTCTTAAGTTGATAATCAAGGCTGGACATCGGAGGGGGGGGCCCTCGACATGTCGACAAGTCCAAGGTGTGAACGAAAGCTCTTCTGCATGGGCGCTGGATCCGTCAAACCAAACAGGGGTCCAGCTTCCAGCAGCTCTCCAGCGCCCGCAATATCGGATGGATGCCAGCCACCCCCTCGACGGCAGTTAGGTTGCGGTGCAGCTGGGGAGGTGGGAAAGAAAGCTGTTTCAGGTCTCATGCATTAACACGTCACCCGTCTGTCGCTTTCTTCAGATCGAAGCTCCATGATCTCATCGCCTTTGATTTTCGGGGTTGTTGAAGCTCTATTGTTGGTCGGCTTAAGAAGACTTTCAGTCTTGAGACTTACTCCAGCATACGAATAGCCGTGATGACTCGGCGGCGGCGGCGCGGACGCTTGGTTTCCCCTTGCTGACCGAGGGCCGAAGCCGAACAGTCCGCCCGCGATCCCGAAAGAGGTTGAGGGACGTTTATGGACGTTTATGTGGGGGGCCCTTGGTTCCGGCTCGCCTTGCTCGCCCCAGAGTCTCTCGTCCAGGGACACAGGTTGAGCTTGTGTCACGCCACCTTGGGGTTGCTTATCGTCAAGCTCTGTACTGGTGTCGAGTATCGTGGTTTCTACACGGACGGCTATGGCCGCAACAGACTTGATAACTGAGAACTCTTGGACTTCAGCCCTGTCGAGCCGGGGGTACAGAGCCCGATCAAGCCGATCGAGGAGCTATGGCCAACTTTCTCCCCTGACCCTGCCGAAATCGCGCGTCAAATCTTGCTTTTCTTCTGATGGACCGATGGTGCTAAAGTGCGCCAGAAAAAAACTCTCCGCTGCATGTACCCTCGTCTGTGCTTCCTGCAGGAGCTAAAGTCGACCTCCGGCAAACAAAAGCAACGACGAGAGTCAGCACCCTCACCTTGGTGTTGTCTTAACCACCTTCCTTTCTGGGCCGGAGTGGCTGGGCGCATGGTGTTGATGAGTTGGCGATGAGATGGGAGCCGCCTGGTTACAGGTATCACGGCGTCCGGCAATTGATGTGCTCACTGGTTGACGGGTGGCAGGCCGCAGCAGCCACACGCGTTGAAGTTGTCGAGTCTTGATACTCGTTCTTTGGTGTATTCTCCGCCCCCTATTCCACATAGGCCGCCGCGACTCCTGTGTTCACACCGCGGCATCACGTAGTTCCCAGTGACATGGAGGGATACTAGAACAGTCACAGCACAGCTCGTGTGATAAGTATTCTGTCTGCCAGGAACAAGGCGCTTGAGGGTCGTGATGGGTGGTGTTGTCGTATGTAATCAAATGAAGTGCCGACAAGAGATGGTGTGCTGATTAGCGAGAGTGCTTCTCGCGTCTCTTGGTTCCAGACGCTGCCCTTAATTCCAAGCCGCCCCTGACGATGCCTGGCGGGAGATTGCCGACCACGGGATCTGCAGTTGCAACAACAAGCTCTGCCTGTGACACAGTCGATGTTGTGTCGTCCTCTGCATGCCTCTCGATGCATTCGGGACCAGCAATGATAAGTTATGAAAAAGATGTATTATATTGCTGTCGATGCCTGCCCTTGTCCAAGAGAGTCCTGACCACCAGCCCCTGGCTCATACATAACATCGTCACCGGTTCCATTTTATGCATTACCAACACGTATAGTAAGTAGTAACAAAAGAAAAAAGACATGGCAGGAAAGAACAGAACACGGAGAAGCAGATGGCAGAAGCTGGGGTATCTCTAGCATTAGCTCAACAGCGCCATAAGCCATCGGGACCGGTCCGGCGTAAGGTGTAAGGAAATTAGTGATTGTTGTTGTTTCGCAGCTTGATATAGCTGCCGTGATAATCAGATGCTCCAGAGCAAAGATGCATGTCGGACCCCCAAAAGGACAAAGTTGGTTTGCGCCTCGCTTCCTTCTATATGGTATCTGCCAGCACCCTCGCGTCTCGGTCGTGTAAATAGGAGAAAATAATATAGGTCGAAGGTAGTGAAAATCCCTCCCGGCGAAATGGGGCCTTGAATAGGGTTGAAGCGAAGTCGAGAAGCCCCTATGTGCCCCGGTTTGTCGATTAGATGCCTTTCTTGTGTGGTACCAAGGCGATGAAGTTTTCAGCATTGTCGAGACGCGCTTGTGTTGATCAGTCGATGCCAGGCGACCTAGTCGAGGTCGTCTTCCGGATGGTGGTCGTCGAGTGTTGCTCTCCCCGCAGGCTTACTGCTGAAGCTGCGAGGTGTAGACGGTGTTGTCCCCAGGCGCAGGTGCCGAAGCTCCTGGTGGAGACATTGATTGCTATAAGGGCTCGCCCGACAACTCCGCTGCCCGCTCTCGACAAGCCGCCGGTGTGAAGCCGGTGCCGACCTTGTTGGCCACGATACGCCACTTCTCGTTTTCGTAATCCTGTAGTGCCGTGCGGAGCTTCTGGTCCTACCGGGTTTACCATGTCAGCATAGGGACACTCCGTTGACAAAGCACAGTAACATCCACCCGGTATATCTGTGCTGAGGATGACACGGGAAACTTACTGTTTCGTCGGTCCACTGCGTCGTCTTTGCCTTGAGCTTCGTGCAGTATCGAACCTGAAGTGTCCCGCTCGATCGTCCAGGGAAGAAGTCGGCTATCTGCTTCCATGTCAAGCTCTTATTCTCCTTGAGATCAATCAGAAGCTGGTCGTCTTCTGGAGTGAACTTGAGCTTCGGCCCTCTCGGTCGAGGGGCTGGAGGAGGCATTCCCGCTTGTCCAACTACACTCGGTGCTCCTCCTGCACTGCTATCGCCTTCGCGCCGCATCAACTTGTTTGGCGGCCCTGTGTCTGGAAGTCTGTGGTGGTGATGTTGTGGAGCCGCAGCAGCTTGTGCATATGCCGCACCCATCGGCGTCTGCTGCATGGACTCCAGGTCGCTCTCCTGAAGATCTGGTATTCCCGGGACGGAGAGATCGAGGTCGTCGGGTCGCTGCCGCTTAAGCGCCCCTGGGCCATGTGTTGGGGTCAAGGAGGGATACAGCGGAGCGATCACGGAGTGGGGAGAAGGTCCAGGACCGCCATAGTGTTGAGGTTGTCCTGGATGACCCATGTGGCGGGCTCCCGGATGCCCGCCCATATGTCCCGGGTCCATTAGCACCTGGTGATGATGCGCCGCAGGGTGATGCGTCGCCAACCCATGGTGCGAAGACTGTGGGTGATGGTGCTCCGACTGGTCATGGAGCCCACCGGGGCCGCCATGGCCGAGCGATGAGCGATGGTGATGGGTGTCGTACGGGTTCGGATGGTGGTGATGTTGGCTCTGTTCGCTCGGATGCGACTCCTGTGGCGAATAATCGACATTGTAGTCCGATGCTACTCGGTAGTTGCCCGCCAGCGTGTCTCCGATGCATGGGGTCCGCCAGAGCGAACCGCTCTGGCTGGTTGCCGGGATCTGTATGGAAAGAATTTGTAAGTGGGAGCCCCGCGGGGCTACGTCGGAAGTATTGGACGGTAGACTGTGATGGCGTCCAGCGTCTTGGGGTTGTTTGCTGTCTGTAGGGTCGAAGGTAGAGGGACTCCTTCTTCAACGAGGTTGTGTTCAAGGTCGAAGTTATTCTGCGATAGGGAGAAGCGGTGGGTGGTATCCCATGCGGCGGCAGTTCGGTAGCTGGCAGCTCCTTCCGGTCGGTCCCTTCCTGCAGGCGGCGCCGTTTCTGTCCGCGAAATAAGGCCGCTGACCGATGATGCTACCGATCGGGCTCTTTCTCAACAGTAACAGTTCCAAGCCCAGCAATCAATAAGTCGATGCGAGGTGCCGTGCTTTTTCCTTGCAAACTCTTTTTTCTCCTTCGCAATAGGTATTTACGTTCTCGGCCTGTCGTCGTATATCTTTGGAGCATATGTGAGAGCGGGATCAAGCGAAACAAGGCAGTGTGGACATGGGACGCATTATATCGTCTGATCTCCGTTGCCGTGTAGATAAATGGTAGCATCAAACAAGGCTCTGCGGCTCAGGTGCTGGGGAGGGAGAGTAGGTTTATTATAAGGCACATAAGCGATTTGCTATGTGCGAGACGAAGACGGTGCCTGAGGATGGTGGGGAGAGCCAAGTCACCCTGTCCAACGATGACGGTAGCATAATTTGGGGATCTTATGCCATGGTCTGGCTACCGGATATAGAACCAGGCCCCAGCTCGAAGTGTTGCGATGCAACAAGGGGGCATGACATCCAGCAACGGTGCTTGGAGGGACAGGGTTGTTTGGTCCACCAAATTAACGAATTCGAAGACACCCCGGGAGGCTTGTCCCAAAGCAGTCGCCCTGCCTGCCCAGTCGGTCCAAAGAGAGGGTGCTCTGGAAAACGCATAGAACAATGCAAAGCGGCAAGGGCACTATGGGGAACAAAATGTGAAACAAGGTCTCCCATGCAGCTGGAGACGAGCATGACAAGCGAATGATGGAGCAGCCTGTTCATCAACGACACCACCACTTGCAGCGCGGCCCCTGCCTCGCCAACACGGCAGGCAATGGGGGAACCAGCACGGGGAAGATTGGCAAGCATGATGTGCTAATGCTGCGAGTAATCTAATGTACCCTGTTTTCACAGCGGTAGAGGGCGGAAAGATACAAACACAGGCTGCTGGCCCAGTGTAAAGTGTGGGATGAGAAGGCCGCCGTGTGTGCTCGGAGAAGGGGGCTAAGGGTGATGTGCAAGCGGTACAAGATGGTACTTCCACCGTCTTCTGCTCTGGCTGAACAGGCCCTGCGCTAGCAGGGAATCCTCCATGACTGCCGTGAAGAGCCTGCCAGTGGAGAACTGCTGGTCCAAGGATCGAAAAAGGGACAGTTTCCTGTCTGAAGGTGGAGGGGGGCTATAACAGGGCCGGGGTATCTATATCAGGAACGCCGAAGAGATCGCAGCGCTGGCATGCGATAGGGCAAACATCCGCATGTTTGACACCAGATTGCCGAACACGTCATGGCAGGACTAATGGGAGAAAAGTGAATGGGGGCAATGAAAATGTGTCTCAAATTATCGTGATATCGGAGCCCGGCCGAGGGTCACGGAAGCACCTTACACCAACGACGAGCAGACGATAGCCCACGAAAGTACCAGCACCTCCAATGGTGTCTCGTAATCCAGGACGTCGAAACCAAAGGCTCTCAGGATGCTTAGTGTCCGAGAAGCCGTGTGACCCAGTGACTGGTAAACGGTCAGGAGAGGAGAAGTGGGAATGACCAAAACGGACTTGAGATCTTGGTTCCTGGACCTAAATGTTTCCCGGCATCCCTAACAACATGCATGTCAGATCTCAGCCATCAGCGGGTGGAAGATTGACGTCTTGGTCCACCAAGTATTGTACTCGATGTATACTTGCGATGTTCCCGTGGGAATGGTCCTAAGATTCGGGCAGAGCTCCTCCTAATCGGTCAGACTACCAACGAAAGGCGTGTAGGTTTACCAGATGCTGACAGCTTCTGGAAGCTGTGCGAAGGCGGCACAGCAAGACAAAGACGATCGGTTACGAAGCGCAATCTCGGAGAGCTAGATTGGCATTCAATGCTGCTGCTCAATGTCCTTCCTCGGGCGTGCCGCACCCCGGGTGACCTTTGACGGAGTGTCGTCCAGACGCAGCATAGCGAACTGGGAAGTTGGAGAAAGATCGACAGGTCCACGGGGTCTCTGACTGGCTGTACAAGAGTTTCGGCGAGGGCGATGCTCGGCAGCGTCTGATAGCGTCAAGCCCAGAGAGAATTAGAGCATGATGGGAGGTATTCCGTGGTGGTTCTTGGTGGAGGCTGGAGGTTCGTCCGGGATGCGCATGAAAGAAACGCGTTTCATTTGAACCTTGCAATTAAAGGGCATGTTATGCTCCCGCCAAAGCAAAATTAGGGTGATTTCGGGTTTCTAGAAGGCTTGAAATTGCTTCTAGCGCCCGAACCGGGGTGCCGTCCCACCCCAGCGGGCCCCCATCTAATGACCCTTGATGACGACGGGAGAGGCTGAGAGGCCCCAACAAGTGGTTTGACGTTTGTCTGAGCATTGCATCTTGCAGGGCTGGCGCCTCGGACATTTTCAATCTGGCCTGGTACCTGTCAATAGTGGCCCAACGGGAAGGGGGTGGGGAGGTACCTCGAAGCAGCACAATGTTGATTGAACAGAACTAAAAGGGATGAAGGAGAAAAGAAGTCAAGGTAGTGCAAACGCAAAGTGAAATTTGTCCATCGGTTTGATTGATGCGAGTGTCGACGGAGCCTGACATGCAATGCGGAGGAAGGAGCGATCGATGTCGATGTGCCGCTGGTGGGGGGGGGAAGCTACTGTACGCCGATCTCTTCGGAGCAGACATGGGAAGGTACAGAGAGGTAAGGTATGAACTCGATCTCGTGGCCATGGGCCAAGGTTCATAGACTCCACTGGACACTATTTTCAATTTTGTTATCAGTCTAGTCAGTATAGTAGTTGTTCCTGGCGACTTTCCCCGACCCTTGGATACCTTGGAGCCAGAGAAATCCGGGCATTTCTGAAGATTTCCAGGTCATGGGCAGCTCTTCCACATCGTACAGAAGTTCAGATCTCCAAGCAAAGTCGACGCAGCCAATCAAAGTATTTGCGGACCTGATTTGCGGGGTGCCCCACAGGCCCAATAATCTGATCGATTTGGTGTGCTGCGGATGACGAGATGGCGATGTGCCAGAACCACGATCTCGAGTTCGGTATACCTTAGCTGTCCTTCTATCATTATCTCCTTTTCCCCTTTTCATAATTGCAGCCTCCAATTGCTGGATCCAACCATGTCTGGGTAACACATCGACCCCCCACGTGAAGGACCCTCCAGGTACCAGGGCCACGGAATGCGATTCCAAATGCTCGAGAAACAAATCATTCGACGGGACCGAGCGCAATCCCAGACCGGCTTTTAAGTCTACACTTTCACTCAACAAAAACTCGCTCTCGATCACCTGGTGCAACCAGCCTTCGCTCTAAGATCTGGCCACATATTGCACAACAGAAGCGCAGCGTACGGCGCCTATCTACCCCCCGGCTAGGGCAATGCAAACGCTTTCGAAGTTCGGCTCCTCATCCGAGACCCCTGATCCACGTTTGAGCAAGCGGGAAAGCCCCTTGCAACAAGCACCCCAACGCTAGCATGGTCTGATCTGGCTTGTACGACGCCAGTTGACCTGTCAGCCATGTCACGAGAGATGTATTCCTTCACCGTATTCGAACCGTCATGGCACCGTCATAATGGGGTGGGCAACAATGTCGACAATGGCGCAATACGGACACCAGCATTACAACGCAATCTCGACTCTCCTGGCGAAGAACCCACTGCCATCGATAGTCTGCCCGGCCGTCAATGCGACAAGATGAGACTTCTGCAGGGCGGAGAGTGTGGCTTGATTCTGCATCGCGCCAACCTGATCGGCGTCCGGCCCTCCAGTACCTTCGCCAGGGGTGGGTGGACAGCTTCCATGGCTTCCATGATGGAAAAACAAGCCACCTCCCGACAATTCGGTCAGCACTTCCCCGTTTCGATTCCCTGTCAATGCCCTACCTCAGCCGCAGCACCCCGGTCCCAACGGTTTACGGGGCTTCCTCTCCAGAATGCACCAGTGCTGTACCAACGTTGTACTTCTATTCTCCTCAGCGGCTTTCGGAGGTCATTGATGACTGGCAGCTTGTTGATGGTGATCACCACTCGACCAAGAAGTACCAAGCGGTGCTCGGATCTAAGCCCAGCCTCCGCCCTCTCGCTTCTCCTTTTCCACTCCTTTGCCCATGTGAAATGAGCTGTTCAGCCTGTACGAGGCTGACGACTGACGACGACTTTCTCACCAGCCTCCCTGTCGCATGAACGCATTGAGCGCAATCTCGTTGATCATCTTGACCTTTGCTGATTCAGACTTGACAAGCACCCTTTCCGATCAGTCTTGCACAAACTATTGTCGTGCTATTTTACTTCTACCTTCCTCTCTTGGACGATCACGCTTCAAGTCCTTTTCGAATGGTGTTTCCCCCCCTGCTTCTTGTTCGTGATGGACCTTGGCTGCTCCGTGGTCTCCGGTCATGAGCCAATACATCGATCGCCGAGCTTCATCGCTGCTGAGTGTACCAACACGCGCATTCAGCCCGGCAGGGGTTATACAGACCCCAGTAGCGGATATTGCCGTCGTCGCTTTTAACATCCGCGTTGGTTCCACGACCTTGGTGGTCCCGTGTGAGATCGCTGTCGTCCCGCCTGCAAGATGCAGCTGTCGTCCGACAAGGTCAATCCTAGACTATTCTGACCTCAACTCTCCGCTTCGCGGCGTACGGCGGACCGAGGGTGGAGAGGCTCAAGCACGTGTCTGCCATGAAGTCATGGCCCGTGACGGCGACGGAATTCAGAGAAGCGCTTGTCGTCGTCCCAGGGTATCTCACGTTTTGAACCTCTGACTCTTGGGATCACGGCTGAATCCTAATCGCGACCTGACACTTATCCCAAGATGGGAGAACGCAAGACCGATGCCATGCATTCGTCATCGCCGACAGTTGCGACATCCGACGACTCATGGCACGGTCTACTAGTCTCGGCCCGGCGTCATGTTCTGGGTCATCGACATACTAAGTTATAAGCTTGTATTGGCAGATCAAACAGATCTGTTTCTGCTGGGTGATGAATCATCGTCAATCTGCTGTTGCAGTTGATCGGTCGCATGGCTGCCCTGTTGGCGACAGTGAGGACGAGAACGACATATCATGGCTTGCTTACCCCGCGACGTGTGTGACTTGAACAGAGGAAGCTATCTGCATGGCTATGGATGAGATTTCGGGCTCCGATTGACGAGCTCCTTCCATTGAAGACACCGGCATTGCACCTGGGTAGGAGAGATGCGAAATCATCCTCGAAACTAGGTGTAATTAGCGGATAGGCAGTGTGAACTCGCCAGCGGTCATTTTCCCCCAGACGGACTGATTAGCAGCAATGGTATAGAGGCTCTGTTCTCTGAGCTGTGTCAAAAAGACAAGGTCAAGAGCAAGAGGAAAGGATATGACATATGATTTTATTGTTGGTTGAGGGACCACAGATTCGTTCAAACTATAGGGTAGCCGTCAAGGGAAGCATCGCTCTATCCTCGTCCAAGAAAGAGATGAACTACGATTAAGTAGCTTTAACAACGCATCACTGTGAACATTGTTGGCTGAATTAGCGAGTAACAGATGCCGCTCTCACCCCTTCGTTTCTGGTCCAGCTGGTCTGTGTTGCAAGTCTACCACCCTACTAACGACATCACATCTATCCACATCTACAATCACAAGTCCGGCCAGTCTATGAACTCCGTTTTTGCATTGCGCTCCTATACGCGTCCACGCGCAGATGCCCACTGCCAGCCAGTCCCCTGTTGACAATGGCGGCAAGGGGACAGAACAGCACCAACTTACTCTCTCGCATGTTGGTGCGTCTTAGTGTCTCTCCCCCCATTCGCAGCAAAGTACAACACACCAACCACGTTTCCGCCATCCAATGTGCATATATATACCAGACACAAGAGCAAGGGAAGAAGAAACACAAGACCAGACCAGAAGAGATCAAAAGAGGCGCCAGCTACCTTTTTCGTTGAGATAGCTATACCGAAGAGGGAGAGAGAGAAAAAAAGGAGCAGAACGCCCGGGAAAAGAACGATGACCGCAAACACCACCGCCCAACCCAACCGTGGACATCATCATTCCCTGTTCCTTCCTGTCCATTTCCATTCCCTTTCCCGTTCCTGACCGTACCGCCCACCAGAACCAACAACTATGACGAAACCGTGAGCCACGCTGTTCCAGTCGATAGCAAGAGAATTATCCGAATGCAAGAAAGAACGCCGTTAAACCCCTGGAACCTGCCTGCCACTCCGGGGACAATGCAATGCGCCGCAATACTTTTGTCCTGTCCTGTCCTGCCCGTCCTCTTCCATAAGAGGGCTGGAGGACAATCGTGTATAAAAGAAAGATAGTCAGACACCTTTGACCGAAAACGAAAGTTTGCCGCTCAACCGCTTTTGTGTTGTGCCATGCCTCCTCGAGGCCGTCATCATCAACCAGGTTCTCCTGGTGTGTCGACCCCATGACACCTCGCAGTGCGTCTGAACTGCGTCTCGTCAACAAACACAGCACCGATTTTATTTTGGCCTGAACTCCTCCAAGGATTCGAGGTAGCACGATGCCATCTCGGTAAGTGGTCTAGTAACCACGGCAGACCGGACTCCCAAGTGACAAGGGAATGGCACCCAAGTGTTTCGTCCAGCCGCAAACCGAATCGTGCGCCTCAACGGCTGCCTCCCCTCAAGGCCACCAACGCCTGCTCTTCCCCACCATGAAACACGGCATCATTCATCTCGCGCAGCTTAGTTCGCTTCCGTCGGTGGCAGAAAGGGTTGTCAGCCTCCCTCGCCTAGAGGGGAAGCATCCTCCTCGCGGACGGGTCATCCATAAGCGACATGTCCATGCCGCCCACTTGCTCCAGGCCGCTCACGCGACTCTCGAGGTTGCCCATCCGATCCATGCCGTTGCCCATGTTCTCCCCCATGCCACCGTTCTGCATCCCGTTGCCCATGGGGTTGCCCATGCCATTCCCCATATTCCCTGCCATG
This sequence comes from Coniochaeta sp. 2T2.1, assembly GCA_009194965.1. Lineage (NCBI taxonomy): Eukaryota > Fungi > Ascomycota > Sordariomycetes > Coniochaetales > Coniochaetaceae > Coniochaeta > Coniochaeta sp. 2T2.1. The sequence goes on along the minus strand of VSMA01000007.1, from coordinate 2,882,453 downwards.
CCGCCGTTGCTCATCCCTCCGTTCGACAGGCCGTTGGTCCCCATAGCACCGCCGCCCATATTAGCAGTCGGCATGCTCTGGCCGCCCATATTCGGCGTGCCTCCGGTACCCAGCATGTTGTTACTCCTGACCAGCGTCTCCAGATCACTGAGCCTCTTCTCGAACCCATCGAACCGCATGTCGATGTGCTGCGTCACCCGCGCCAAGTTCTCGCTCATGTCGTGGCTCATGCGGTCAATCTTGTTGATGATGCTCCGCAGGCTCTGGTTGACGGGGGTGCCGCTATCTCCACCTTGCCCGGGCGCGGGCACCGCCACGCGAGGCTCGTGGTTGTGGTTGGCCTCTTGAACGGAAAACCGCCATTGATTATTGAGCTGGACTTCGCACACGGCTTTCGCCTTCCAGGGGCAGTCGATCTTGCGAGTGGAGGGGTTGCGCTTCTTGGCTGTCGAGTTGTATTTCACGCCGCCACGATCGCAGACGAGGTCGTAACGGGTGGCCTTGTTGTTGCGGTAGTTGGAAGCTCGGAGTTTGACGATGGCGAAGCCTTGCTCTTTCGCGGCTGCCTGGACGGTTTTGAGGAGGTCTTCGAAGGACTCGTAGATGGCGCCTTGCGGGAGCTGCATCTGGTGGTAGGTTTGGGGGGTGTCTGGTGGTTGTTGTTGTTGTTGCGACATCATTGTGTTGTCTGTTGAGTTACTGTTGTTGGGCGTGTTCAGGTTGTGATTGGGGTTGGCTTCGGTGTTTTGCATGGGGGATGCCCAGCTCGCGAGGGTGGAGAGGGTGTAGCCGGTTCGGTTCGGTAGGGGACTCACCGCAGCGGAGGCGGCTTCGGCGATGGAGGTCGTAGAGGGCGCAGTGTTGCCGTTGTTGAAGTAGAGGACGCGGTTGTCCTGTTGCTGCTGGAAGGGTGTCAGGTCACCGTGATGACTGGCGGTGTTCAGGGGGGCGATGCCGCTGGCAGCAACGGTCACCTGTTGTTGTTGTTGTTGTTGGGTAGCACCTACATTGTTGCGCCGCTGTTGCGACTGCTGTGATTGGGGTGTCTGGACCTGGACCTGAGGCTGGCCAGCGAGACCGGCGACGTCGTTGGGCGCATGCGCGAGGGAGGGGGAGGTGTTGGGATATTGCGAGTGCGGGGCGGTGGTATAGCCATTCATCAATCCGTTGGGATCTGTCACAGAGACCTGCGACGAGAGACGGGAGACGTCGACGTGCTGTGATGGATAGGTAGGGTGGTGTTGTTGCGCCGTGTCGTGGTCGGTTCCGCGCACGGTATTATCCTGAGCCCAGACCGAGGGATGTTGTTGTTGCTGTTGTTGCTGCTGATTGGGAGGTGGTTCAGCCTCGGAAACTCGTGCACGTTTCCTCGGCCGGCGTGCTGATGCGGGAGGATCCATCAGATATAACGGTGATGGTATCCCCGACAGAGGGGACCTTTTCTCTGGTCGAGATGTATACCTCTAATCAGTGTGTGTCGGCGGGGTGACGTCGCGCGGGTCGATGCGCGATGTGCGATGCGTCGTGGTTTGAGGGAATTCGCACCGTGTCGTCGAGTGAACGGCGAGTCTCGATTGGCAGTTGAAAGTGCCTGGGAGGGTCAGATTGCGGATGCGCCGCACGTTCCTAAAGAGTTGGACTGAAGGATAAGGTAAGCCGCAGGTACATGCAGTTTTTCGCAATTGGAGTGACTGCACAACAACAACCTTGTTCCTTCGAAAGATTCCTCGAGGTTTCGAAGGGTTCTTAGCATCCAGCTCGTCCACGACTTCTAAACCAGATACGATAATAAGGAACAGTTGAAAAGAAAGTCTGCAGGCGACCACAAGCCGTGGAACCAGAAAGCCTCCCACTTGTGACGCGGCTGCCTCGTGCGCGGCTTAAGGTTCAAGCTACGCCTCGCTTAACGACGCTCGGACGCTGTTCTAGCCAGAAGTGGAAGCAATAAAGCCCAAAAAAGACATTGGATCTTTTGTCCAACGCATCGAACAAACACAACGACAAGCATTGTTCGAATAGCAGCTCTACCTTATAGAACAGTCCAAACTCTATAGCAAAGACAATGGCTCTCTCAACAACCATCATGTCCAACGGAGAGCAGAAGCCTGACAACCCGGACGACCTCCGCGAAGAGTCGAGCCTTGAGGAGAAACTGGAACACCTCAGGGAGCTGTATCTCAAGGTGTGATGCCGCCATCTTGCAGTTGTCGCTCTCACTCAGGTTCAAACGTACTGACCTGCCACGTCTTTTCTGCAGGTGAGAACTCTTAGGGCTACGATACCAAAGACTATCGCTCCGCTTCCTGCAAAACAATATCCATCTCGTATATCTTCCCTTCTCACTGTACCATATTGCGAGAGCGTTTGCTGACAGAAGGACACAGCCGATGCTCTCTTTTCATCCTTTCGGAGAGCGGTGAGAGAGGGGAGCAAGGAGATATCAGAGGCAAAAGCCGCCCTGAATTCCGGCGAGAGCAAGAAGATGCTCGAAGAGGCTGATGGCAGCCGGAAGACGGATCCGAAGGGCATCAGGCCGTGGCGGGCGACCGACCATCCCAACTGGACGACACCGGCAACCAAGATCTGAAGGACCTCGCAGTGACGACGGCCGACGGAAATTCTGGATATAGGAGAAGCAACAAGTCGACAATGGGGCATTGGCAGGTACGACAACTAACGGACAAGACGAGTCCAGCTGGCGACTCCTGTCGCCCCGTGGTCTCCGACTCAACTCGTTGGATCCAAGTATCGAGAGTGGGTCTGTATCACTCCGAGGTTGTTTAGACACCTAACGCACACGAAGCGCCGCGTCAAGGAGGCCACTCGCAGACGGAGCAAGGGCAAAGAAAGATGTGGCAGAACTTGGAGGATGGGAATGGGACATGCGATAGGGAGTTTGGGGAGTCGAGGCATGGCATTGATCGTTAGCCTGAGGGAGAAGAAGATTATAGGTTATAAACCCTTACATTCGATACACGTAGAGTCTAATCAAGGGACCGTTGAATGCAGACTACATCACTTACTGTCATTCGCGAAAAACGTGTGAACTTCCGAGTGGCGATAACCAGCGCGAAACCTACCTTACCTATGCTGATTCCCCGGACGTCACCCACCTGGTCAGGGAAGAGGAGTCGGCGCTTATGTAATGCAACGCCGACCGAAAGCCACAGTTCGACTCAGCCACAAGTGCTCCGGGTGGCTTGACCCTTGAATATCTCTATTGGCCAGAAAGGCCGCCCCACCACAAAGTCTCCCACACAAACCCACGAAGTATTTTCCAAAATTCTCTCAGCCCGAAGCCTGTCTTGAAGCTCCGTGTTTTTGAAGGACCAAGATTGAACCCGTCAATCCTCACCTAACGACAAAACCGCAGCAATGGCTCCCACTCGTGTCGCGTACCGTCGCCGGAACCCGTGAGTTCTATCCTACACCCCCGTCAAAACGAAATACAGGCGGACACGCCGTTGGAAGAAGAGTTCGAGGGATCGGGGACTGACAAAGATGTTGATTCGCAGTTACAACACCACCTCCAACCGGACACGCATCATCAAGACGCCCGGTGGAGATACCCGGATCCTTCACATCAAGAAGCGCGGCACTGCCCCCAAGTGCGGTGACTGCGGCATCAAGCTCCCCGGCGTAAGTTTTACCTCTCGATAACCCCGATGGGCATGGATGGACGGAGGGGTTGGATGTGGATGAGGGCAACGACTTGGGGGACTTGGGAAAGACAGCAGTCTGGAAAGCACACGACACGACACGACACGACGAAAGAGCGATAACTCAGCGCCTGCTCGAACCCGGCACGGATCGGAACGTCGAACATCGAACCACGCACCTCGAACTCCGCAGCGAGGATGGGCACCAAATGATCGACGCCCAACGCTCGACAATCTTCTCCGATCGCACACCACACTGCTTGCTCTTGAGGATTGGGATATGGATGGACTGCTGCTTCACCTGCCCAGGATGGCAATGACAACACACCAAAAGGAACAGGCTGGCTAACACAGACGTCCCCCACAGATCCCCGCTCTCCGCCCCCGCGAGTACTCCCAGATCTCCAAGCCCAAGAAGACCGTCCAGCGCGCATACGGCGGCTCAAGGTGCGGCAACTGCGTCCGCGACAGGATCGTCCGCGCCTTCCTGATCGAGGAGCAGAAGATCGTCAAGAAGGTGCTCAAGGACCAGACCGCCTCGGAGAACAAGAAGAAATAAGCGGTTTTCGGATCGGTTCACGATGTTGTTGGGCTGCTACTGCTTCTAGGGGGGAACGGGGAAAACGGTTCTCTTTTTTCGGCTTGGGAGGGCTTCGGCTTTTCATTGCGGACGCGGTGTTTGTTCACAATCATGGAAAACAGGAAGGGCTGGATGATTTTTAAAATCCCGGTCCCATACCCAAAGGGACGGCCCGTGGTTTCGGGCTCGTCTCTTGTCTGTCAATAGGAGCTGCTTCTTTTCCCGCGTCTCGTCACGATGGTTCGGAAATGATACAGGACTTTCGGGCGTGCCCTCTGTGTGCCTTTCCTTCGGCGGGATGGTGTCATGTCCCGGTGAGGTGTGAGGTCTTAGACTGGCTCGAGCAATGAAGATCGATTCTCTGCCGCTGACCTTTGCTTGCTCCTGGGTGCCGTTTCAACCCCATGATATGTTCTCCCGGTGTATCAGACAGATTACTAAATGTAAAAGGTGCTGCGATAAGCATATATGCTAACTCTACCATTAACACGCTCTCCTGAGCCTGGAGCTAATCCATTGGTTCGAAGTGCATGGGTTGAGTTGCTTTTGTGGTTTGCCATCGCATTTCTGTACACGACGTAATGACGTACAATTTTAAACTTCCTAGACCTCCAAACCTTCGACATCAACCACAACCAATTCCTCACCTCGACAACGACCACCCAACGCCGGGGACATGACAGTGACACGATAGAACTACCAATCACATTCCATTCTCTACAACAATAACAACAACAACAACAACAACACAACCATGTCTCCTCCCCTCCGACTCCTATCCCCGCGCAGCGCATCGCGCGCCCTCCGCTCTCTCGGACCGTCCTGTCTGCGCCCTACCTCTACCTCCCACAGCTCCCACCTCGGACCTCTCCAACACGTCTCCCGACGAGCCCTCCACACAACCCCCCACCACGCCCAAGCCCACAACAAATTCAACGAAACAGCCCCGGACCAGCCCCCGCCGACGGACTTCGCGCGCCTAGACGTGCTGGGACAGACCCCGCCGCCCGCGACGTCGATCGACGCCTGCCTGCCGGACGGCTTCGTGCTCGGGGACGGGACGGTGACGATATCCGACGGTTCGGGGGCGCTGCTGGTGGGCGGGGAGGCGTTCGCCTGGAGGCCTTGGGATGAAGGGACGAAAAAGCTTGTTAATGGGAAGGGACAGTGGGAGATTGGTGGTGGCGAGGAGGGGGCGCTGGAGAGGGCTTTTGGGGTGTTGGGGGTTGTTTGGCCTAGGCCTGGTGAGTTCTTTTACATTTTTACGCCGGGGAGAGAGGGAGGGAGAGGGGGAGAAAAGGGGGGGGAGATAGAGGACGAGGCTAACGGACACAACAGATCTGTTGATACTTGGTCTAGGACCGGACATGCGGCCTCTCAGTCCGGCGGTGAAGAAGCATATATCCAGCCTGGGGATCAGGGTCGAGGTGGCGGACACGGGGAACGCGGCGTCGCAGTACAACCTGCTTGCTACGGAGAGGGGCGTCGGTGAGGTTGCTGCTGCGCTCATCCCGATTGGGTGGAGGGAGGGGGAGGGCGCGAAGTGATGGAGCTAGATTGATGGACGGTTGGTGAGAAGGGATGATAGTGGGATGGTGTTGGTGGGTAAGCCGGGGGCGTGTATGAGTATGTATATCATGTCTACGGACTGCGACCTGTATCACAGGTTGACTGCTACGGTGGAGCTTTGCAAGAGTTGTAGGCTGACAGATAGGACATCGCCGCTGCTCCAAGACTCGGTGTTTGTATAATGAGAATCATGGGATGGGTATCTTTTGTCCGCCATTTTCCAACTCGATATGTCATCAGGGTCCTCGGACACTTCTACTCTACCGTCCACACTCCCGACGACACACGGCACGGAATACAACAGCTGTCTTGGTCTGAAGCCCATCAAGAACCTTATCCCTGCCCGACACGAAACACCACTTGGGCTTTATTGCCTCGCGGCTCAAGGTCGCGGGCAAGAGGCCTTTCCTAACTGAGTGTCAATCCCATGACCGCGGCTGAGTGCCAGATTTGCTGGCATGTTCGCGCCTCGTCGACCGGCATGCAATATCTCTCCCCTCTTAGTGAGATCCGTCTGGAGTTGCCTCTGACACATACAAAACCACGCCCGCTCACTCCGACCACCCAAACACCTCACTAACAGCTCGGGTATTACTCCTCGTCCCCGTCAGCGCAACCAGTATCCCGACCAGATCTACCACAACCAGCAGCACGGCAGCCAGCATAAACCGCGGGCAAAACACCCGGTACAACATGAGGTGCCGCCTCAGGTGACCGGCCCACATCATTGTCGCCAGTGCCTCGACGGCGAAGTAGCTCACGAACACGCCCAGCGCGCGACTGACGGCGTCCAACGTGCCCTTTCGCTTCGGGTTCGTCTTCCACAGCACTAGTAATGGTAGCGCGGTGGCGGCCAGGATCTGGCCGCCGAATGTGTTGAGGGTGATGACGATGGGCGACCAGGGGTACCGGATCGTGAAGAGGGGGATGAAGGCGCTGTCCCACTGGATTGAAGACAGCGCGGCCTGGTGGCCGGTCTTGAAGTAGTAAAAGTTGCCCAGCAGGGCGAGCATGATGGGGCCGATGGTGCTGGCGGTCAGGGCGTTGAGGTCGAGGATCTCGACGAGACTCATGATCTGCCAGAGCATGAGGGCCAGTGCCCCGCCGCCCATGGGCTTGGAGAGGAGGAAGCACGCGCCGAAGAGGTTGAGCGGGAGGAGTAGGTAGCGCGCTCCGTTGGCGTTGCCGTAGCCTAGGATCGTGACCTGGGCGCGGCCGGACTTGGTGGCTTGCGTTGAGATGGAGACGCAGGGGGGTGCCCAGATGAAGGCCGTTGTGCCGGCCACGAGGGCGAGGCCGAGGATAATCTGCGCGAGGTAGACGGAGACGGACTTGAGGGTTTGTTCGGGCAGGCCTGGGATCCAGTTGCCGTTGTTGGCTGCGTCGAGGGTCCAATAGGCTGCTGACATGAAGAGGCCGGTGCGGAAGACGTAGCCTATCCATGTCGGGGCGAGACCTTCGTAGGAGCGGGTCGGGACGAGGTAGGCTTTGATGATGGAGGGAAGGATAATGAAGACTGTGAGGGGAATGGCGAGTTGCCAGCCGGCGGAGGTGGAGGAGGTGGCGGAGGCGTAGTAGGTTGAGGTGCAGTAGGGCATCTGCTCCTCGCGGCAGAGCTTGGAGTAGGAAGCTACCCGGCCAAGGAGGGCGAAGAGGACCGAGTGGTAGATGGCCATGTAGCGGTCTGCGAGGGACGGGAGGCGAAGGGCATACACGGCGCTTGCGAGGCCGAATGTGGTGGTGAAGAAGAGGAGGATCGAGTCTTCCCAGATGGTGAAGGAGTTGGCTGCAAATCCAGCGGACTGCAACACCGTGAACAGAACTGCAAGCCATCCGAAGAAGGAAGTGGGAAGGAGATTCTTCAGCGACTTCCCTGCTCCCAGCAGGGTGGCCGTGACCGTAGCCCCGCTGGTGATGGCGGCAAATCCAGCGCCGCGGTAGTAATCCCCAGTCCCAGAGAAGAACGCTCTCACAATGCCCCCAACAATGCCTGGTGCGGCACCGAGGAACGCCGCCCGGACAAGACTCTTGTCGAGGCCTTGGTATGGAGCTGCGTCGGCCTTAACACCCTCCAGCTCCAGCTTCTGCTCAGCGAGATCAAGTTCGATATTATCGACAACAATATCGTCGTCGTCGCCATCCCTGGAAACATACACCGACAGAACCAAAACGCCCAAGGCCATGATGCAGATGCCCAAAAACATGCTTACGAGGTCGAACCTCGCCCACAGGCTCTTGCAAAGCGCGAGTGTCTCATCCTGGTACGTCGCAAAGGCGGCATAGACAGCCGGCCAGTCCGGTTTGCCGCTTACAGTCGCGGAGGCTTCAGCCTTATTCCAGAAGTCGTTCGGCGAGCCAGGCGTCGCAGCCTGGTTGATACCGCGGGCGTCGAAGTACGAAGCCTGGTACCGCTTGATTCCAGCGGCAGACATCCGGGACGCGGCGGCCAGGTTACCCCACGCATCACCACGAGGACCGATAAACGCCTCCGTAATCGGTTGTCCGAGGTTGTTGTAAGGAATAGGGATGCCGAGAAGCAGCGACAGGGTCGGGACCAGGTCGATCTGGTTGACAGGCCGAATCTTCGCATTGGCAGGGGGAGTAACGAAGTCGGCGTTCGTTCGTCCAAAGACGGGTTTCTTCGAGTACATCCACAGCGCAGCCTCGATTTCATCGTCGCTCTCGCCGCCATGGTCGCCCTTGCTGTCCATTCCGTGGTCGCCCATCACAACAAGGACCGTATCGTCGTCAATAGTCTCGACAAGCTGTTGGATAAACCGGTCCATTTGCTGCAGCTTCTTGGTCATCTCCTTGTGTTCCGGTCCGTAGCGGTGGCCGGCGTGATCGACTCCCAGGAAATGACCGATGAGCATATCCCACTCCCCGGTCCGTTCCATCAGCGGGAATATGTGCTCCAGAACACCGTTATCAACAGTATGCAAATCGTGAACCTCCAAGCTCGGGTACGGATGGCTCAGGTCCGCCTCAAAATATCCCGGAAACAGCGCATCCCACGTATCATCCCCCAGATGCACAATTCTCTTCCCAGCATCCCGCAGCTGCATCAGGATATTGTCCTCCTCAATCGCGCTCCCGGCAAAGTTACTGCCGAGATCGACAAAAGTCGGCAACGTCCCCGTCGTCAGGCCCTTCAGCCTCTGCAGCGTGGCCGTCGGCGGATCGGCGATAAATGGCCTCAGGAACGCATTATTCGGCTTCTCGACCGCCGTCTTGTAGAGAAAGGGAAAGGCATTGTGGAACGCCGCGTCGTCCTCGACCGGGACCGTGAAGTCGTAGCGCAGTGCATCAATCAAGATGACCACGGCCTTGTCGAACGTCTTGGGATGCCAGCAGCCGCCGTCTACGGTCCCCTTGCCCGGCCAGTTGGGCAAGACGCCGACGGAGCTGTTGAGCGGCGTCACGGCGCACTCGGACTTCTCGTCCAGCACCAGGCGCGTGAGCAGGAAGCCGCTGGTGAAGTACCCTATCCCCACGGCGTGGATGCACAGCATCCACGTCCAGAAGCCGACAGTCCACCACCATCGCCGCTCGAAGTTGGCCTTTTTCTTGTTGTCGAGGGCTTCTTTCAGGATCTCGAGGTCGGACTGCCGCTTCCGCTCGGCTTGGACCTGCTCTGGCGAGCGGGAGGCGTCTTCGGCGTCCTTGAGCTTCTTGGCTGCGGCATATTGTGCTGCTATGGCCTTGTAGTCTGGCAGTGGGTTGGGTTTGGGGTTCGGGTCGGTCGGAGGCATCGTGAGGGTGGTTGGGAGGGCACACAAGGAGACAAGGAGCGTCGAGAAGGGAAAATGGGGAAGTGATGGGAGAGGTCGAAGAAAAGCGTACGGGACGAGTCTACTTTCGTCTTTCGTCCATTGGTGTCTGCAGTTCTTTTTCAATACAAGGAGGACAGAAACATAACACCCGGATGTGCCGTCATTCAAAGCGCGCTCTGGTCAGACTTGACTCGGATTGTGGTCGAGCTGTGTGGGCTGGAGTGGGTTGACGTCGCAAAAGGAGCTCCTAGCTTGGCGGATCCTTATCGCTCACAGCTAATCTGTTAGACGCACTGTGAGCAGTTAGCTGCCCACAGCAGACGGCTTGGTGACGATGGACCAATGCTGTGCGACGTGAAGGTCACCGTTATATCAACTTCCGATAACCAGAATAGTCCGTCATGGTCATTAAAATTGTCCTGGGAGCCCAAACTAAATATCAAACTCCTAGAAGTAGCCCAAATCGCTATGAAGAAAGTCGAACCAAAACCACATCATATACGACGCTCGCTATATCGAAACACCGTATTACACCTCCGTCTTCTCCTGTGTCACCTCCCTCACATTCCCTTTCTTCCCCTCCTCCAAACTCGCCTCATCAATCTTAGCGGCATCGACCTCGATCGGGATATGCCGGTGCGTCCTAAACTTCCTGACAGGCACACCTTCGTGGAACATGCAATCAATCTCCTCTAAACTCCGGCCCTTGCACTCCGGCACGCAGAAGTAAGTAAACACAAATGCCAACACAGCCAGACTACCAAATATGAAGCCCACTTTACCACCAAGATTGCCGTACGGCGCGTTCATCATGTAAGGGATCGTGAAATTGACGAGGAAGTTCATGAAGATGTTGACGATGGAGGCGACGCGCTGGGAACGGTCGCGGAGGCGCAATGCGGGGAGCTCGGTGGTAACGACGTAGGTCAGCGGGCCCCAAGCCCAGAGGAAGGCGACCGAGAAGAACATGAGCATCGCCACTTCGCCTGACTTGTGGCTGTACGAGACGGGCTTCTGTAGGCCGAGCCCGCCCATGATGTAGTGCACAAGTGCCTGGGCTAAGGCGCTGGAGAGAAGCATGTATCTGAGATATACGTCGTTAGCAGATGTGGTTGTTGGCGAAAAGGTGAAGAAGACTTACCTCCGACCGATCTTGTCAGCCGTCAGGAGGGTGACGATCATAGTGGCCACGCCGAGCGCGCTGTTGCTGACCGCGATATCAAAGGGGTTCACAGTTCCCAGGCTCTTAACAAACAGCGTTCCATATTGCGACGCAAACGCCTGGCCCGTCGCTTGCTGGAAGAAGTTCATGCCGCAGACGATAGCCGTACGCTTGAGGTTCACCCCCTGGAACAGCTCCATGGTATGCCCCTGCTCCGGCTCATCGAGCAGCGCCTGGTGCAGCTGATTGAACTCGAGCTCGATGGCCTCGTCCGACATGGTCCCTTCGCGGTACTTGTGGTGCGCGGCACGTGCCTCGTCCATGCGGTTGACGGTCATCAACCATCTCGGCGACTCGGGAATGAACCAGATCAGACTGATGATGATGAGGGGCACGACGTAGAACAGGCCGAAAGGGATGGCGTAGGCGCGTCGGTCGGTGTAGGGCGCTGTGGCGTGGGCGATGCCGTTGATGACGAGGCCGCCGCAGCCGAGACTTAGTTGGTAGGTGCTCACTGCTAGGCCACGGACAGGAGCAGGTACAATCTCGGACTGGAATACGGGGACGGTGGCGAGCTCCATGCCGATGTACAAGTCTATAACGGGCGAATACGTCAGAAATGGCTGGAGTCAGTAGGTGGCGCACGACAACTTACAGTTCAGGATACGGCCAGCCATGATATGGCCGGGTGTCTGAGCCGTCACGACAATGGTGGCCGAGACGAGAGCGTATATGCTCATGGCGAACATGGCCATGCGTCTGCCCCATCTCGCGCTCACCAAGCTGCCCGCATACAGTCCGACGGCAAAGCCAGCATACGGGGTGCTGTTGAAGAGCGAGAGCCAGTATGCCTTGAGGACGTATTTCTTCGCCTTGGCGTCAAAGGAGCCGAACTGCTTCTGGAAGGCATTCATGGCCTGGGTCTGGGCGAAGGCCTGGTTGTCGAAGCCATAGTTGAACTGCGAGACGGCGATGAGGAGGACGGACAGGAAGAGCCTCCGGTTGAAGTGTTTGGTGATGGACAGGAACATGTTGACTCTTGCGGTTGAGGTATTCAAGGATAAGAGAGCGTACGTATTTGTATCAACCAGAGAACGACGCCTTGCTCAAAACAAGCAAGCGACGTGTTGTTACGCAAGACTAAGAGACGGTTCGGTCCGCGACCACCGCCTAGTAGCTCCGGTACGCTGGACTGGATTGGCAGTCAGGATGGCCAGCAGAGGTTGTCTCGTCGTAGCGCGGTTCCTGATCAAAGGAGGGTGAGGAATCGGGATGACGACTGGCTTTTGTCATTCGCAAGGACAGACACCCTTTGTCTTTGCGGACAGGCCCGATATCAGACATCGATATCCGGCAGTGATCAACACAAGTCGAGGAAGTGTAAAATGGATGGCACACCCTCAGGACCAAAGGACCAGGCACATGCGCACCGTGCAGCAGGATGGGACCTGGATGGGAGGGCAGTGGAGGGGTCAGCGCCCAATGAGCAGTGAATAATCCCGGTTCTTGTGTCCGGTCTGGGGATAGACAATTGTGAGATGTCTCTTTTTCTTGAGGACGACTCCAATGTGGCACGTTTTTCCAGCATACTTCGTACCACCTAATACCAGACTGTTGGGCCCCAGGGTTTCTTCTCTACGACTTCCGAAGAGAACACTGGAACACGGCGAAACGCCACATCCGTTTATTTGGGATGATTGGGTGATTGGGTCGGAGTTGAATGCGAGATTGGAAAATGCAGCTTTTTATTCGACATCTCGCTTGACTCCGGGCCCTTCCATGCCAATGCTCCTCTCTCCCTCACCAGCGCTAGCGGGAGCTGGGGTAGCAGTTCCCCGGAGTTAGGAAGGAGCGCAACGCTCAGTGTTCGACCAATGAGAGGTTCTGATTCTCCTCCTCCTTCACTGTGAGCTTGGCTTGATGCCCCAGAGCGGTGGAACAGGAGGGACGCCACTTCCTCAAGAGTCCCAGGTCACGGCATTATCGGTAGAATTAGGTAAATGACGGTTCGGCACCCAGGGAAGGCTTCATGGAGTCTGATTACAAATGAAGAATTGAAGACTGCATTTACTCATCTTTTTATCTCTGTATTCTTCTCGGTGTGGGAGGGTGAAGAGTCGGAGGTGTGCAAGAGGGACGAAGTAACATCGCTGCGATCCGCTCCGGTGTGTGTCTCGAAAAGGCGACAAGTTTTAGGCCGATATTTTTGACGCACAGCCTGCCGATCCCTGTGCTGGTTTTCGACATTATTGTTTGAGCAAGGAAGAAGGGCAAGCAGACAGACATACACTTGCTATACCTTACACTTGCTGTACAGTACTTGCTGGAATGATAAATCGTGATTGGCGTGTGTTGTTGCAGTGAGAAGCGGGAGTTCGCCGGGAATAGGTAATACGATGAATTAAGGTGTACGAAGGCAGGAGCGACCGTCGGACGTTGAATCTGTCAGAACGAGGCAGGCACGAACGGCGCTCACCGCTGCCAGTTCAGAGTCCATCCCTCCGCCCAGTCAGCCATCCTTGCAAGTTGTTGCGATTCTCAATGGCAACTGCCGTTTGAAGCCTTGATGGAATGAAGCCTGTCCAACCTGCAAATTATCGTCCATCCACACACACCAAGTTCTTGAACGAATACCATAGTATGCATCGCCGGCATGCTTGACAGTTCTTCTACTACAATCTCGACAAGACCAGAACATCCCTTGGCAGCTGCTATTATGGCACACCCATTCACTGCTAATCAACCACTACCGTCAAAATTCAGCAACTCTATGAAGTGGAGCGGTCGCCCTGGAACCTCTTCAGGGTAAGGGGACTTAGGGAAATGCAGTCAGGTCTGTCAGGGCCGGGAGACTCGCTTGGTGGTCGCACAAACCCGGAACACCACCAGCGCCACACGGACGTCCCTCCGTCCTCGGTGTCACCGTCGTCATCTACTGCCGCCCCCGCCGGTCCAGCCCCGGCCAAGAGACGGCGCAACAATGCTGGAGTCCCGACTGAGAGCTGTTTGACTTGTAGGGCAAGAAAGGTGTGTTTCTGATTCTCCGTGGTGTTGTTCCAAGTCGTGCTAATGCTCTGCGAAGGTGAAATGCGCCGGCAGATCGACAACTGGACCTTGTACCAACTGCACTCGGTTAGACCTCGAGTGTAGCTTCAACCATACCAGTGGTGATTTGACACAGTCCGGAGGTAACTATTATGTGTCCAATCTCTTCCACTATGACTTTCTAAGAGTTCATTTCTCACTCATCGACCAGGCAAGGTATCGCGGACCTTACCATCCCGGAGCCTTACCGAGGCCGGGACGGCGAGGAAACGTGCCCAGAGAGCATGCCATCAGTGTCACATTCACAAGACCAAGTGCTCGGGAGACTTGCCCGCATGCAAGCGATGTGCCGGCGCCGGTCTTACTTGCGAGTATATGCCAGCCAAGCGGAAGTTCGCTACCGTCCCACACAGCACCGTCGCACAACAGTCCGTCAAGTCAGAAAAACAGCCTGCAACAGATGAGCTATCGCCACGCTCTCGGTCTGTCTCCGATGTGCCGCACTCGAACGATCCTTTTCCTTCTACGGAGAGGGGCTCAAGTCTGGATGACTCGGATGTCGAGCAGTTGATGGCCGAGTAAGTCTCCCGGGAGCTGCCTCCATGAGATAATACTAAGGGACTGCCCAGAAAATCATTGCTCAACAACCAGATCATACTTGAGCATCTTCACGTGTGGTTCGAGATACTGCATCCTGTCCAGTGTTATGCCTTCTTTCACCCACAGACCACGTTCAAGGAGGCTGATGAGCGGAGATTCACATCCATCATTGCGGCCGGTGTCTGCTCCATAACGGGCATGTTCATCTCTCCCGACGATGCTGGCCGCAAGTTTACGGAGCGCTGCAACCACTGGGTCAAGTTTCACCTATCACGCACAGCCGGCATCTTCACCAAAGAGAGACTCACTCTGCTTGTACTGAGCTCAATCTACGACCTGATAGTCGGAGACTGGCCGAAAGTATGGGAGTACAGCTCAACAGCCTCACGCATCATTACTGCTATGCAGTACAACTGGGATGCGACAGCTGGCTCGTTCGTTGAGCAAGAAAGCCTCAGGCGGCTCGTATGGCAGGTTTACATCATCGACCGCTTTCTGGCCGGGGGTTACAGCGAGCATCTAACGCTGAGAGAAGAGCACCTCTTCCTGGTATTACCCTGCGATGACTACTCCTTTCGGAACAACCAGCCTGTGCCCATTGTCGACCGGCTAAGTCAGCGGCCGTCACCGGCTAGTCACAAGCAAAGCGGCAATGCCTCGTTGCTGAGCATCAACTTGCGGCTCATGAGCGTACGACATACGCTGTTAGGGTAGGGACTGCCCAACTAAAAAATGCTGTACACGTGCATCAAATCTAACCGTGAGGCAGGACAACGAAGAAGTACGCCGCCGCACCAACCCAGCACCCACGCGCACCACACACCGAGCCCTCCTCTGTCATGAGCGAGGTCCAGAAGCTCCAAGCGAAGATCAATGCAATCAAAGAAGCCCTTGCCGATAACGTCCAAGCAACAGAAGCCAATATCCAGAGGTTCTATGGCACAGCTGAGTGGTCGACGTACTTCATGGTCCACACATGGATGTTCCAACTTCATCTCGATCTATACAGGTTCTCTCTGCCGGGTATTCGTGAGCAAGCAAGCAGCGAGCTTTTGCGAGTCCTGCCGCCGGACTTCCTCTCCAAATGTCGCTGTCAAGCTATCGCATTTGCGATCACATTGGCGAGGTTCTGGGAGAGCTCTCGGAATGTCATGGCCCGGCATCCACAGAGTCGACATACTGTTATTACGACAGATTTTGCGCTCGGAGTCTGCGTTATCCAGTGCACCAAGATCCTTCTCATTGCTAGGCAGTACAGGATGTTCTTTGACCTTCAGGCACATAGCACAGTGCCTCCATTCCGCAACGAGGTTGTGGATGATAGTGTGCTGGCTGGGCTTATAGACTCTAACGTACTGCTCATGGATCATCTGCAGAGAGTTATGCCCAAGATTCGGGTTATGGTAAGTCTAACAGAGTCAACGACGTTGTTTTTGTCTTTGCTCACACGGATCTAGTCACGAGACGTCCGCGACGCCGTAGCTAACTATGAGTCCTCATCCGATATTGACACTCCTTCCATGATCGGGATGCCCTTCGTCCAGCCTCCAGAAAATGTGCGGCTCCCAGGGCCACACTACGTCCTGGAGAATCTGCACGCAATGCAAACAGTTGACGACGAAGCGAACCGTCAGCGCAGTGCCTCGTTAGCGGACCAGTACCTGCGCAAGAGAAGCGCGGGCAGCAGCCGGGGCAGCCAGCTCTCTGCCTCGCCCCCTGTTCCCAGCAACAAACACCTCGCATATAATAAGGGGCCACCAGACGTCCCCTTCTACCTTGCGCAGATCCGGGCGAGTAACACTGCCCCGGTGACGACTACGGTAAGAGACAACTCGGGGAACGCAGAGCAGCACGAACAGCAGCCGCAACAACAACAACAACAACAGCAGCAGCAACAGGCTATAGATCCCTTCGTGGGGGGTTTCGAGTTCGACATGACTGGAGTACTGGCACACATTCCTACGTACCCGCTGGTATCGCCAGAGACTCACATGGCGATGCCCGACGCGCAGTATGGCATGGGCGTGCCGATGCAAGGCCACCATATGCCTAACGATGTGATATCACCACATGAACAGTTCCTGTTGGCTTCGCAGCAGCAGCAAATGGGCATGTACGTGGCCAACTATGGAGATCTTCCACCGCACGAGGCCCAAGGCGGCCACGTCTTCAACGTGCCTTATCGAGAGGGTTATGGATAATCAACGTCAACAGCCTCCCAGGTGACCGAACTTGACAGCAAACACTCAGTCATGGGTGTAGCATCGCGCATTGATTAAGTACTATCAGGCTTGATGAGTTGAATATCATTCTTCAAGCGGTCACGGATCAACACCCTGTCGCCTCCGACCTTCGACTATGGCGCCCTCTTCTCCCACTGACTCTTGGGGCTCTCCAAATCAACATTCGGAAACCTCGGATCCTTCTGGAACGGCAGGAAATCACTCGTCTGCATCAACCACCGCAGGATATCCGACTCCATCTTCGCCCTCAGAGCCGCATGCTCCGGCAGATTGGCGACATTATGCAACTCCTGCGGATCGTTCCTCCGGTCGTACAACTCCGGCGGCTCGTACAAGCGATAAACGTACGTCCAGTCCTTGTTCCGCGCCGACACGGACTTGCCGACCAGCCTTGTGTCCTCGTGCTGCAGCGCGGCCTTGATGTCGTAGGGGTACGGCGCCTGTTCGAGCAGCGGCTCCTCGCTCAGGAGGAACCCGCCCTCGGAGAAGGCATACTCCTTATGTTCGATGATTTTGCCGTTATCAGTCTTCCCGCCTTTGACTAGGATTTCTCCCCAGGGCTTGCCGCAGTGAGGGAAGTGCTCGCCGATACCCGCCATTTGAAAGATGGTCGGTATCAGGTCCACCATCTCCGTCATTTCCTCGTACACCACTCCGCCGGGCAGCCCGCCGCCAGCGATGATCAGCGGCTCGCGCACGAGACTCTCCGATAGGCCAGATGGCCACTTCTCAATCAACCCGTGATCGCCGAGGTACTCCCCGTGGTCGGTGAAGAACATGGTGACGGTGCTGTCCCAGTATCCCAAGTCGTCCACTTTCTTGATGATTCTCCCAAATTGATCGTCCAGCCGGGAAATCATACCATAATACGTCGCCATAACTTCGGCCCATATCTCGGGCGTGGCGCGGTGGGTGCCATACTGCTCGCGCAGGACCTTCATATACCTGGGTTCATAACCGGTCTGCTCACACGTTAGCCACCTCTCCATCTCAATCACCCAACGTTTCTCCAAGGGAAAAAACCCTCACCTTATCCCCCGCCCGACTCGGACTCGGCATCTCCCCCCTCTGATACATACTAAACCACGGCTCCTCAACCTGAAAAGGACAATGCGGGAAAAGCAACGGCAAGAACAACACCCACGGCTTATCCTTGGGCGGCCTCTCAAGCCACTTCAGCGCGCTCCGCACAACAGCGTCATCATAATCCGCCTCCTCCCCGGCATTCCTCAGCCCCTTATAAAACAACCTCCCCCATATATTATCCTTATCATCCGGCTCCTTCCCGCCGAACCTGGGCGTCCACCCCGGTCCCTCCAGGAACCCGTATTCCGACACCGACAACTCCGTTACCTTTGGAGCAAACGTATCTCCCCTGGGAGCGAGACAGGCGACGTGATACCCGCCTTCCTTCTTCAGCGACCGAAACAAATTCGGTTCGTGGGCCTTGATGAGATTCTCCAGGCTGCGATGGCCGGACACGTGCGGGTAGAGGCCGGTGAACATGGAGCAGCGGCTCTGGGCGCACACGGAGGCCTGGACGAAGCAGTTGGTGAAGCGCGCGCCGCGGGCGGCGAAGGCGTCGAGGTTGGGGGTGCGGATGGGCGAGGTCGGGTTGGTGAGGGACAGGGAGTCGTAGCGGAGCTGGTCGGGCATGAAGATTATCATGTTGGGGCGGGAGGGGAGGCCGGGCACGGGGACGTGGGGGACGCGATAGGGGGGATGGTCGATTTGGCGGAGGAGGGAGGGACGGTCGGGTTCTTTTGGGCTTGCGGAGGATGACATGATGGCGGTGGTGGTGGAGGAGGGGGATGGGGAGGATGGTTATAGGTTGATGAGGTCTGGCTTCGACTGTGGGTTATGGCGTAAGGGGTTATGGGTGTTTGGGGTGACAGATCTGACCTGTGTGTGGTCCTCAACGACTACACAAGGACGACATACGACAAGTCCAACACGTGATGAGTTAACGAGTACATGATATTTCAGAAAACGAACCACACCTTAAAAGAGGGGGCATTCCCGAGACCCCTTATATATATTGTCTTTCGCCATACTACCCAATAAAGGAGACTCGGCGCGGCTATCGTGCTTGCTACGTACCTAGTCTAGTGCCCCCTTCTCATGCCCCCTCCCTCCCGAGGTAGATCCGCCCTCCGGTGTGATATCAAAGTGTGTGGTCACGCACTCCTACGAACATTTGCTCACCATGTCTAATCTAGCAGTCATCAAGTACGGCAAACGGCGTCGGCAGTGGTAGCTTTTCTCCACCACTCCTTTTGCTTTAGTTACGGATGTCAGAAAATCAGCGATATCCAGAAGCTCCCACAGCTTCGGAGCTCGGGGAGGCAAATGGTGGGTTAGGGGTTACGGCGCCAGGGTAGGTAGGGTTGCATGGCTGAGCTGTTTTAGCTGTGTTGAAAGGCTCCCCCACCATCCGCCCGGAAATAGGGTAGTGGTGCGGTTCTGCGCGTTCCGACAGCCGTTGGACGTTGAAGATTGCGACCTTTTGTGAGAGAGATCTGCGCGACACCCGGATGGCGAACGGGACTGCTGCATCGCGGGAGGGAGAATGTGACAAGCCGAGGCCGACCGTTTGGCAGTGGTCGAGGAGAGGAATCCTGAGGATATGCACGGCATCGATAGAGTTTCTGCGGCCGTCTCGAGCTCAGCGCCGAGCCTGAATGAAGCTTGGAGTCGGTGTCGGGTTGGGTATCTATCCGCATTAACCGTATGGCGACAGCCGACCGATCTTGAAGGGTGGAAGAAGGGTATTGCGTATCGTGCATCCTGTAGAGCAGCCGTGACTGGTCAGCCGGTGAGTTTATCAATCAACTCCACGCCGAGACGGAACGGATAGCCATGTGCGGTGAGCTGCTGTTGATCAGGCTTGGCTGGCGAGAGCCGAGCCTGTTCTAGACCTGAGGAGGCAGTTGGAGAGAGACGACACATGACGGGTATATCACGACTTGCCACGACAGCCGCACATCATACGGGGACCAAAGTGCTGTGCATATGGTGGCGTGCAGGAGACATCGCGCGAAGGAACAACGAGCCTTGCTTCGGAGGATGAGAATCCCGTTTTTGTTTGTTTGTTTGTTTGATATTGATATACACACGTAATAGCAATTACACAATACTTTCCGTAAAGGTGTTGGAAAGGGGTACACTTGGGTAAGAATATATGCCACCAACCAGCTGCTCGCTGCTGATGCGAATGCTGCGTGAGATGAAAAAAAAGAGAAAAAGAACACCCGCAAAGCTGATGATGATGTCGCTTCCATTTGAAACAAAAGTGTGGCCCGATGAAACCAGTAACCCGTCATATATATACGTCGTGCATTTGCTGCCGAGCATCACCTCGGAGTGTCTGCCTCGTCGAAGAACCAGACCAGCACAGGGCCTCGCCGCTTTCGCGATTGTCCCATGGAGAAATTAAGCAGCCTCGAGGCTGTCATGTACATATATACCATCCGTAACCCGAAAATATGTGTGTTGCCAACTCCTTGCCATGAACGTCGTCAACAAAGCTGCGTGCCTCGCAGAGTCCCTCGCATCCGGTTGGAGCAGAGGTGAGGTAGGAGGACCGTCCATGGCCGAGTCGAGAAAGGAGCCGAGGAGAAGAGAAAGGAAAGGGAAGCTCGTCCAGCTTAATGATAGTTGCTCCTGTCCTTCTCCTTCAGACCACCGATCTGGTTCATGTCGATCGAGTAGAACTGGGTGTTGCTCTCCTTTTCGTATGCAGGTAGCTGCTCATCATTGACAGGCTCGAGGCCGACGTTGGAGCCCTCGCTCAGGCGCACGACGACGACACGGCCGCTCTTCCGGCGGCCCTGCTTGTCCTCCTCGTCCGGGAATGTGATGTGGATCTCGGGCACGTTGTCGGGGGAATGTGGGGGCGACTGGGGGTTGGCGAGCATCGGCTGGCCGTCGCGGAAGACGATGACGCTGGACCGGCCCAGGCCACCCTTCGTCTCTATCGTCAGGCGGCGGTGGTTGCTGTTGCGCTTGACGTCGGCGGTGATGTCCTGGTACTGCGGCAGCAGGGACTGCTCGCGGAGGGCCCTCTTCTTCCTCTGCATCCGCCTGAGCCCGAGGAACATGGCCAGCAAGACCATGCCCAAGAAGACGAGACTGAGCAGGGCGATGAGCAGGTTGACCAGCTGGCTGTTTGAGGCGTCGTCGGCCAGCCCGCGGCTAACAATGTCCTTGAAGGATTCCATTGTTGTGTCGGATATGTCTAAAAATGGAGAAACGGCTGTTGGAATGCTGATCTCGAATAGTGGGTAATCGTTTTGTCTCGTGTGGTGGTGCAGATCTGCTGTGTATCTTTTCCTCTTGTATCACGGCGTGAAACGACTGGACGGAAATTTCGACTAAAAAGAATGAAGCCGAAAGGACCAAAAAGAGGGTGAGGTAAAAGAGTGAGGTTGAAGGAGGGCAAGAACAGAGGAAGCTGTTCTCAACTTGTTGGACGCCGCGACTCGACGACTCGGGGGAAGGTTGAAATGGACTTTTGGGCTGGAGCTGGATGCTGCTGAAGAAGGGAGGAAAGTCGAGAAGAGCCAAAACTCGAGAAGGAAGCAGCGGAGAAGCGATTCAAGACATGGCAGACGGCAGACCCCAGCCCCCTGTCTCCACTGCCCCGTAACCGCCAGGTTACCGCCCACACCAAGCATGCATGCCCCTGGCTAAACCGCTGGGGCTAACGGCTTCGGGCGCGTCACGCGCTCTGATTCGTCAATTTCTTTTGCCCCGCCCCGCCGAATTTGATTGCTCTCATTGATGCTACCCCGATTGGGAAAGGCCACTCCAGCCCTGATCGTGGTCGAATCTCAATTGAGATTTGTTTGTTTAGTGTGAAGGAAACACCGTCTCTCAGGGGGGGGGGGGTCAGTCAACCTCCTTCATGATTCTCCAGAAACCATCAGGACGAGGCCAGTCTGCGCCCTCCGACTTATTAAATATCTGGATTCTCCATTGGCGTCTCTTTCGATTTCAGGGACTGGATTGGATGGGCGGGTTGGCGAATGGTCTGTCTCGATGATTTTCGACAGCAATGCGAAAGGGCTGGTGAATTCCAGATGTTTTTCTTTTTGTTTGGGAGGTGTTGCTCTCTTCTTTCAGATTCAACCCAACCTGCTCAATCATTCAAAGCTGAATGAACCGAATGAGGAACCATTTCAGAGATGCCCCATCTTCGTTTGGAACCAAAGAGGCTGGTGTACGCCGCTCATTTTGCGCCGGAGGCGAAAGAAGCTCAACGTGCTGCTCGCCAACCACCACACCAAGGCTACTTTACCGATGTGCGACCTTGATAAGCCTCATGTACGCCTCCCTGGATACCAGTAGCGGCTTCAGGCCAACAACGCTGAAGCACGACATACCTCCTGCTCAACGTCTTCCCTCCGCCAGATCGATCCTGCTGCTCTCGACGTTGTCTCATCGTCAGGCGCCCGATTGTAGTGCGAGGTCGGACAAGTGCAACGCGGGGGAGACATGGAGTTGCTGGACCTTGCCAGGTTGAGAATGTCAGCTTCCTGCCCGTCATACCACCACCCAGTGCCGAGAAGGGGCCTTAGGGCAAGAGATTGAGCAGCTATTTATGCAGCCCAGTGGGCCAGCAGTAGTTGCTCACGGCCATGAACTGAAGCAGGGCGCCTTCTTGACGCTGGCATACGGCCATAGCCGGAGTTGTTTCCAAGTGCTGGGTAGCACAGCGTCGTGTTTGTTCCATATTGCATGATGCCTCCGTGGGGTAAGAGGGTGTTGACGCCCAAGACTACACATCGGCTCTTCAGCACGCTATCATCAAATGCGGGGGCGAGCGATGAACACCAAGAAGACACCGTCTTGAGCATACACTCCCTGCTTGGTTACACCGGCAAGCTCATGGTCCTCTACTCCGAAACATGTCGACGCATTGTATCAGGAGACTCACTGAAGTAGGGCTTGCACACCAGCGGCTGTCCCCTTTCCCAGTGGGCCTGTGCGATATTGCCCCTTGGTATCATTCAGTGTCATGACGGAGGTGGGTGTGACAGACAAGTTTTGGCTGGGAAGGGTGGACCAGCAGGCCGCGAGGGTGATCTCAGATTACCAAAGTCGAGATGCGGAGTAAGACACTGTCGTTGGATTCGCTAGCCAATGCGCAGTTGGTGGAGGACAGGTATGTCGTCGGAAGGCTATCCCTTGCTTCAGAATGCAGGCGGCGAGACAGGAAGGTTCAGATTCTGCACCTTGGATGGGAAGTGGCCCCGGCTCGAGAGGGTGTACTTCGTCTGGCCGCCGTCTGGCCGCCCGCTTATCTGATCTCTGCACACGCTGCAGCGGTGGGGAAGGGGAGACCCAAGCACGGGGCGAACACCTTCGCCCCAAGAAGTCTCTCGCATATACTCGCTGTCGCAGGTTCAGACAACCATGGAAATTCTGTGGCAAAGCTGTTGCGCCAGGTGACATGCTGAGAGCTGCAAGAGAAACATATGGTCCGCCCTTCAGCGGGATAGGAAGCCGTCAGCACTTGTTCTCGCCCCATCCCCATTTTCCAGAAAGGACGACGCAGAATTGGCGAGACAACAGACGTTACCTAACCACACCAGAGTCTCGTCGATGCAGTCTCCAGGTCTTCCACGGCCAGCCACATAGTCTCCTCTTGGACGCCTTTCGCATTTGCTGGCGACCCAGTTCGCGAGTGAACACAATTCGGATCCACCAGGCCGAGAACGTGGCTCCGTCGCCGTGCGGAAAGCTGAAGGAACGTGGTCGGGATATACCTCGCTGGATAAGCTGTCTGAATCGGCGCAACAACGATCAGGAGCATACACCGTCCGCTTCCTGAAACCAACCGCACAGCGTATCGCGTGGTACAGTGATCCCGCGCCCTTGGACGCTACGACAAGCGAGGCTGTTGCGTTGCAGCAATCCGAAGTGAGGTTTTCTGTGTCACTCGAGACCGGCTTGTTGCTGCTTGGCCGCTGGCTCCTATCATCTGGATCGGCCACAGCTCCGTCGGCGGACACGCCACGCTTTTCTCCGTCGGGCAAAGCATACCGTCATCAAGAAGAGATTCCATCTACCTCTCGGCCGGGCGACAATTGCAAGGCCCTTGTATGCGAATCCAGCAAAAGTCGCAATAAGCGAGCAACCGAAACCTTGACGGCTTAATAAGAGTTTCCGAACTATGGCGCCGCCTTGGGAGCTGAGTTGTCGAGGGAGAAGGGCGTGTCAATACAATAGCGCCCCGGACTACCGGGGAATTTTAAAAGCAGGCCAAGACCAACAAGTCCTGGACTCCAGCGACGTGCGTCCATATCTCGGGTACCTTGCTTCGCTAGTGGAGAGATAAAGCCAACAGGCGGAGCAGCTTCCAGCATCACACAACTGTCTGGTCGAGCCACGAGGGCTGTCTGGTGAGAAGCGAGGCCAGATAGATCACAAAAGAAGCGGACGACTACGGCAGATTCCCACGCACCTCTTCGATCTTCCACGTGCATACTCAAAGAGCAAGTCCAGATTTCGAATAACCAGCTTGGAAAATTCCGAAAAGGATCGCGTCTTTGCCAATTCCAGTCGGAGGATTTCTTAGAATTCTAGCACCGGCATTTTGGCAACCCCCGGACCTTGATACAGCAGTTCAGCCAGCCACTCATACAAATCAGACGAGACCAACCCAATAAACCAGCGACATCGCGTGAGCACGCAACAATAAACACCACCACAAATCCCCGCATAATTCTTGCTACGTTGGATCTTGGAACTTAACAGTTCTTTTTTGGGCGCACATTTGCGCATTGGCAAGTGTCAAAGTTTGTCCCTGGCGTCCGTCAGCCGCGTTGGCAGCCCGCACCCCGGTCCGACCCTCAGACCCTGGTCTCGCGGCCGAGCTAGAAAGAAGGGGCGCCCCACTTGCCTGCCGCTCTGCCTGGAGCTTTTTCGGCCGACCAACAAAGACCAGACTCTTTCGTTTAATAAACTTCCCATCGCTTCACGTGTCAACGAGAAGCACCTCAGCTTACACAGTAAACATATGCGGGTTGGGAAGTTGCTGTTTTTCTATCTGGCGGCACCTGAGAAATTTGCAAAAGTTGCATCGACGGAATCCTTCCGGTGCATTGTCCTGTTCAATCCCTTATTCACACGTAAACTTCGCCCAGTCGAGATCCAACCAAGCATTCAACACTCTCACCAATCAAATGCTTTGATCCTCCGAGAATCCCAGAAGTCACCCCCAACCGTCGATCATCAAGTTAAAACTGCCGCTAAGCTCACGACAAATTCATGCTACAATACGAAAGCCGCCGGTGCAACAAGCAGCAACATTCCATCATCATCCCTCCCTCGAGCATCGCTGTCTTGGGTTGATTTCCCCCGTGTGGCTCGCCCTTTCACCCATCTAGTTCTATTTGATCTCGTCAGGACAGTTGCAGCTGTATATTGCCTCCCTGAATTCCACCTCCATCTATCTAATAGATGACTCCTACCTTTCTGCATGTTAACACGTTATTCTGGAGTTTATCAACCATTTCCGTCATCCCTTCTCCTCCTCCCACGGCTCAACCCTTCCGAACGTTCAAATAAATGTCCGATCTTCTCTCTTCTTCTTCTCACTCCGTCCCCGAAACTTTCTTCTCCCTACCGTCTTCATCCTCCCACAACCCACCTATTGATTGCCAGGCTTTCGTCACTTCCATTCACATAGCACTACCTAATATCTCCTCCGCCCGTTAACCAGGAACGCTCCCCCTCTGACAGTCTTGGTGTTGTTGGCCCGCCCTGTGTAACATACCCACTGTGTGCCCCATCGACATACCTGGACCTGGACCCTTGTCTATATCACAGGTCAACTCCCACCTGAGCGACATCCTGCGGGCCATCGTCCTCCCCCTCTCGTTGATCGTGTGCTGTCCACCATCAGGCTTCAGGAGAATCCATCCTCTCTACGAAGTACACGGAACAGGAGCCCACTCCTGCACAAGGGGAGACAATAGAGTTTACCAACATATCTGTCGATATCCTGTACACACCGCATACAACAGACTTGCATCTGTGGTAAGTCCCTTGCTCCACCTCCTGTCCCTCAGTTTTCCCTGCATCAGCGCAGTCATTTGGTCCAGTCGCATTGTGGTGGTCGCTCCAGTTCTGCTTGCTCACCCCATACTCGCGCCCCCCCCCCCTGTCAGACATATCGTCAGCCTTATCGAATCCAAACTTTACCATTTCCCTCTGCACTTCTTACATTTCGGCCTCTGCGCTCACGAATGGCATTGGACTCGATACTGCCGTCACTCCTGCAAGTTTACTGACTGAACGAAAAAAAGATCGCGGTATATTCATACGGCCCAATATCCCACACGATCTGTTCTCGTCATCTCCGCCGAGGCGCCATCAGCAACCTCTCGCCGCTTCCGCTTCGCGAACCGCATTCCCTCCACCAAAGTCTCTGCGAGCCAGGCTGCCATCGCCCATCGCGCTCTCTCGTCGACAGAGCAACATATACTTTCTACCATCATCTAGACCACACAACTAATTTGTCGAGGCCTTGAAAATGTCACAGAACCCAAACGATCCCGTAAGTGCCACTTCCTTCGCCCGCAGCCATCTTCTGCCGTTTGACGACAGCAGAGCAGCCGGGCGCCGCCTTCAGCTGCGATTCGCTCTGCACCCGGCTGCCCTGCCTACATTCGATGCACCGGAATACGGGAGTGGTCACTTGAACGGGGTTTGCCTGCCGTCCATCGCAGAGACACAGCCTGGACTAACTCGTGAAATGTGCTAATTCGAGGTATCCGGCATAGAATCGATCTCGGTTCGCAATGACGAACGGCAACGGCAACAACGATAGGACTGCGCAGTCTCAGCGCCCAATGGGCGCAACAGCCTGGGCCTCGAGCTCGAACATATGGGGAACCGGTTCGAGTACCGCGCTTCCAAACAGGGAATCAATAGGATCCAGAGGTTTGTCAACGCGGGATGCAGTTTACCGTACGCGGGGACGCAGAGCTGATGAACTACACAGGGTCACCCAAGGAGACGATCACCGACACCGCTGACGACTCTTGGAGGACAAGGAGTAGCTGGAACAACGAACCATCGCAGACTCGCAACACATCCGGCAGCACGTCCCCGAACCGAACGCGAGACACGGTCAATCGCAACCTCTCAAACACTTCACCGTATTTTACAACCACATCACTTTCCAACCAGTCGGCGATCGGACAGAGGGCGGCAACGAATGGCGGCAGCCGCTGGAATCCGACCTCGGCGCTCGAATCATCTCCCAGGGCTGCCAGCCGACCAGCTCTGTACGCCCACAACGTCAACGACGATCAAATCACAAACGCATTCGGTGTATTCGGCACCTCATCCGGGGGCATGCGGGCAGCCAATAGTCCTCCAGTTGGCCTGGAAAACATTGATCAGAGGTTCGGTGGTCTCTCTTTGAGCAATGGTGGCGCACCTACAATGGATAACGGTGGCTTCCCTACACTCAACCGCCCCGGCACCAGACGGGAGCCATTCCAATTCAATCCGAGCTCGCAGGCCTGGGAGACTCCTGACACCAACGGTGTTGACAGCCGCTTCAGGTACAATCAAGGAGGAGCACCAGAGAGCCCTTACTCGGGCGCGGCATACGGTGCGGCCGGAAACGGTCAAGGCATCCCTGGTTCGGCATTGCAGCCGGCACGGGATCAAGTCCTCCGTCCCGGTTCAAGAGGTCTTCGGACCATACCTGATCCGATCAGCATGGGACGAGGTCGCCAGGGAACACCTCCGCAGCTTAACCTTATGTATGGCGGCGCCCATTTCTACGATCCTGCTGGCTTCGGTGCAATGCCGCTGTACGCTCCCCAATTCACCCCAAACGTCAACCCTCGGTACAGCTTTGCACAACAGCCACCGTATCTGCAGGGTCAGTACAACAGCGGCGCAGGCGCCCCCTCTCACAAATCGAGCAAAGGCCATGACCCCGCAGATGCCCAACGTAGTCAACTGCTGAGGGAGTACAGGCAGGCGCACAACAGCAACCGCCGCTTCGAGTTACGGGTATGCCGCCTTCCGGTCCTCTATTTGGCTGACTGTGGACCATGCAGCTAACACACTCGCTAGGACATATACGGGCATATTGTGGAATTCGCGGGCGACCAATACGGTTCGCGCTTCATCCAGGAGAAGCTTACGACTGCAAACAGTGACGAGAAAGATCAACTCTTCAACGAGCTGGAATCCAACGCCATGGCGCTTGCGAAGGACATCTTTGGCAACTACGTCATACAGAAGCTTTTCGACCACTGTAACCAGATTCAGAAGAAGCTCCTGGCGCAGAGCATGAAGGGCCAAGTCGCCACCCTTTCTTTCCATCAGTATGGATGTAGAGTTGTGCAAAAGGTCAGGTCACTCCAATGCTCCGTCCGCGTCCAAGTTATGCTAATATGTGGTAGGCTGTGGAGGTTGTCCTTGTGGACCAACTGGTGGACATCGTGAAGGAACTGGAGCCAGAGGTCGTCAAGGCCATAAAAGACCAGCACGGCAACCACGTCATCCAGAAGGTTCTGCAGCACGTCCCGCGGAAGTACCTAGGCTTCATCTACAACGCCATTCACGGACGGGTCAAGGAGCTCTGCTGCAACCAGTGCGCGTGCCGGGTCGTGCAGAAGGCGTTAGACCATGGCATTGAAGCTGATACGGCCAGCATAGTCGACGAGGTTCTGCCTCATACCCGGGAGCTTGCTAATGACCAGTTCGGCAACTATGTCGTCACCCATATTCTAAAACTGAACAAGCCGGAATACACGACGCGGGTGATCAACGCCATCCTGGGCGACATTGTCCACCTCTCGAGGCAGAAACATGCGTCCAATGTGATCGAGCAGTGCGACATTCACGGTACCCCCGACGAAAAGTTATTGATCGAGGCGCAATTCACGACGCCCCGGCCCGATGGGACCATCCCCTTGCAGATGATGGTCGGCGACCAGTACGCCAACTATGTCATTCGTGAGTATCCAGACTGCCACTGCTTGATATGAGTTTGCGCTTACACGCTCTAGAAAAACACATAGGACTCGCGCCAAACAAGACGGCGTTCATAGACGCCCTCCGACCACACGTGCAGCAGACGCAGAACTCATCGGATACGGAAGCCGTCAAGCGCGCCAACCACATCAGCACGTTTCTGGGTGAACCGTCGGGGGCTTCGATAGCTCCGACAACGGCCGCCGGTCAGCATTCTTCGCCCGCACCGGCGTCTCCGTTGCTGCAGATGGACATGGGCTCGGTGGCACCGACGCCCAACCTGACCAACGAGCCGAACAGCCCGTCGAGCAGCACGCCGAGCACGACCGACGGCGCGGTCGATGAGCCCGACCTGGACCAGGGTCTGAAGGCCCGGGCCACATCCGTGGACGACATCGGCTACGGCCCGGAAGTTCGGGTTGAAGATTCGTAAGAGATCGCTGGCTCAGCGAGACGGGCATAATCATCGGACACACACGACAAATCTCAGTCCCGACCCTCTGGCCTTTGCACATTCTTACTTCATACACTTTACGCTTATACTTCTCCGGTACATTTTTCGAGGCGCAGTTCATTCGCGCAGACCCGTTCCAATTCTACATGATCAGTTTCAGCGAGACCGCGACCGATTCGACACGAGACGCATGCACCGAACACTTTCTGCCGAGGGCGTCGGTGTTGATCTAGCGCTTCCGCTTTCCCGGCTTTTAATCATATAGCTTTCTTTTCCTTTCATTCTTCTCATTATTTTAGGGTTGCTCCACGGCGTTGACGTCCTGCTGGTGTTGGGTAATATCATGGGCGGACGGATGGGAGAAAGGAGCGGACATGCGAAAAGAAAAAAAGTGCGATCATTGGGAGACGGTCCTGTGGAGTTGTTGATTGCAATATTACGATGAGACCTGGTCTTACTTGTTTATTATATCCTCGGCTGTCGGACATACCTGGACTTGGATTGCGGCGGCCTAGAGGGGAGTAGATACGTCGAATGGCGTAAAGAAACAGCGGCTGATTGTGAATGGATGTGAACAAGACTTTGCTGTCCATGTGCCATGATGTGTTGATCCTCATTGCTCGGGTGGTACTCCGGCGTGCGAGACTGATGCTTGTGATTTGCCGTGGGTCTTACGGAGACGGGAAACGAAGCAGGCAGCGTACTCGGCGGTAAGAGCGTCACCATAACGCATCTCGACTCAGCACGATCCTTGGAGTATATTATACGTAAGACGACTAGACGACGAGAACGACGAGGTGGCGGACGATACGGCTAGCCTGCCAGACGACGATATGACTAGACGACGAGTTGACGAGACGGTGATACACCCGTAACTTGATATCTTCAATTCCACTTCTCCAAGTGTTCTGTTAGCCGGCAGGTCCAACTTCCAGCCTTCTCCTGCTCCTCTACCGGCCAAGTGGCAAACTTCGTCTCCGAACCTTCTAGTCCTCTCTCCGAAATCAACCCGCTGGGCCAAATCGCATTACTGCTACCCAGTCTTCCATTTCTCAAAAGGGCTCCTTTTCACAACCTCCCTTCTTCTTGTCAGGATCCAGCAATATAACCAGGAGCTATCCCTCTAAGCTTCCATCCTCAAGCAGCTGCTGTACTGACGCCAACACCCGCTCAACCCGTCACGATGCCTGGAGACGACAACCATTTCGCCAGCCCAACGTATTGAAGAGGCCGAGGCAAACGCTCCTCCATGCCGTTGTCCACATCGCGAAGATTGCCGATACCACTGCTGCCCACAAGGCTGCGATCTATCCCATTATCTGGGAGATCCTTAAGCTGAAGCGTGAGCATATCCTCCCATCGTCTCGCCGTTCTCACTAACAGCTAGAACAGACCCGCCGCGCGGTGCTGAAGGAAGACCACGCGAAGAAGCTGCTCACCCGTGTCTTTGCGGGCGGCTGGACAACGGCCCGCGAGCCTTCCACTCCCGCGGAGAAGAAGGTCCGTCTAGAGGACACGACGCTGCGGATCGGAGTCTGGAAGGAGAGCCTGTCTCTCACCGGCCGGCACCAAAAAAACAAGGGCGGCCGCCACATCAGCCGTATGAAGGCGCCAGCCAGCCTCCTCAGTGTCGTGGGTGTCCCCAGGTTCAACACATTGGAGTACAAGGCCAAGGAAGCCCGCGGCGTCTTCGCTAGCGGAGACGATATCGATTGGCCCAGCGGTGGCTACGGCTTGAGCCAGGAGATGGCAGCTCGCCTCCGGGCGAAGACCGAAGCGGCGTTTGTCTCGAGCGTGGATTCCTGGAATGTCCAGGTCGGCCGTTTACCGTGCGCGGAGGAAGCTCCAGGAACTGGGGGGAGTCGCTCGGGAGCCGGAGTTGGACACAACCCCAGGCAAACGTAGGGCCATGACCAGACAGGTCACAGGCCGGGACGAACAGATCCAAGGCCCCCCCACCGGCGCGAAGTGCAAGAGGCAGGACGCTGAGGACAGCATGGAGTACCTAAGCTAGGGTACGAGGACCGCGTCTGGCCCGTCTAAAACTGCGAATCGCGATATTGCGGACCATGTGCAGACACAGTTGGAGGACCCAAACATGGCCTCAAACGACATTGACTTTCCCCGGCTGAAGTCAAGACATTGACGGGTGGAACAACCAAGAGAAGACTGAAGCTCCTCACACAGATGCGGAGACGAGTACCTACCGTAAGCTGCCATGTATCGGGAGGCGGGCAGGACTCGAAAGAGCGAGGCCGCCGAAAGGCAACATGTTGGGAGGAAGGAAGGCGTCGAAACAAGAAAGACCGAGGAGTACCTCCAGAGCAAGGCGCATTTGAGTCAGGAGGCAGGGGGGGTCAGGGCCGTCGAGACGACGCTGGCGAACGCTGTGGCGAAAAACACCAACAAGCGCTTTGGGCAATCAGGGGCACCTCCCATGTTCAGAGGATTCTGTCGAATCGCAACGGACAGAAAAGGGACGGAAGTTCTTGCAAATGCTGGATGACTACCCAGCAATCTCGAAACTGGACAACCAGACCAGTTACTATTGGCAGCAGAGAGTCGTGTGGCGCTCCAGAAAGCGCGCGAGGGGGTACTGGCCTTCGAGGGCGACGGCATACCAGGCACAGCGCCAGCCTACGATGGCGTTGACCATCCAGCTGTGTGTATCAGCGGATGGAACACGCGAGAGAAGACGAGGGCGCAGGAGTTGTGTCGGCAAACTCCTGGTGAAGATATGGAACGACTACCTAGAATCGTATATGTCGGGAGGTGGTAAAGGCTCGTATGTGGGGGTTGCTTAGGTATATGACTTGACATAGTCTATAGGCTCGGACTTGAGACTATTAGTTTGCTATATCGTCTCTTCGTCTCGTCATATCATCGTCTCGTCATATCATCGTATTGTCATATTATCGTATCGTCGCCTCGTCGTCTCGTCCCCAACTTTTCCAAATCTCCAACTGTACTGACTGCCAGCGATTAAGGGACCTTCGGGTGTGTGATCGCTTGCGAACGATATCTCCCACTCTGGGTAATGGAGGCAGAAGAGTTGGCACCTGCCACCTGACGCAAGTGTGCCTCGCTCTGGAGGTACTCCTCGGTCTTTCTAGTGTAGACGCCTTTAGTTCTGCCAGCTTGTTGCCTTTCGGCGGCTTCGCTGCTCCACCACGACTCCGACTTCCTCACTTCGACGCCCTTGGCGCCGCTGGCCAGTCTCCTTGCATTCGCATCACTGCTGAGGAAAGCGTCTGTCTTCATCGTCTCATGACCCTTGGCCATGTTCGCCCGGCGCAATGCGAGCTGCCTCGCATATGTTCCGCTCTGTCGGTAAGCCTCCGACTTCTGGGTAACATTTCGGCCGTGGGCCAAGTTGTTCAGCCGCTTCGTCCAGGCTTCGGTCTCGCGGTATGCGTCGGATCTCACAGTTGCCAGTGATTTGGCCTGTAACAGCCTCATTACCAACCTGGGCAGGCTGACATTCCGAATGTTCTTGGCTATGGTCCACCATTCTGGGGTTTTGGCCATCGTGACTCCAAACGCTGCGAGAGCTTGCTCTCGAGAGAATTGGACGTCACCCTCTTCTTCCTCACGGCACTTGTCGATGGCCAGGAACAGCTGTGTTTGAGGCCGGACTTTGTGCTGTCCGTGGTCAGGACGCTTCCTCTTGTGGCCGGTCTTGGACTGGCCGGTCCCCTTCTTGGGCTCAGGTGTCCGACGATAACCGTTCGTTGCGTTTCGCGTCTTCTGGAAGGTGCAGCAATCGAGGACCTCGACTCCAGCCCACTCGCAAACCACGTTCCACAGCTCGTCGGCGTATTCTGCTTGTTCGATGCGCCCAGGGTACACACGTTTGCATTTGGTAGCAGAAGGTGATCCGTTGCCTGATTACGTTTGACTTACTGTTCCTCGCTGCTAACAAATCGAGATCGTGGCCGAATAATCTGTTAAAGACCAGGATAGTTTGGAGATCTTCGCCGCTCCGTCTTCGTTGTCGAGTTGTGGTCCGCCGGCGCCATAGGCGTGCCGTACCGGAATCATGTCCTGGGACCAAGATGCGTGGCTTGATGCCGTTGACCTTGTCGCTCCTGGCGGAGTGTGATCGAGTTATCGTTGTGTAGGGTGACGATCCCGCCGCTGGAGACCAAGGTAGGGCTCATCGGCGGAGAGTATCTGGCTTCGCCTTGGTACTAAAAGCCTCGTTGCGCTTCCCGTCTTCCGGTTGCGGGATCGTTATTGTCGACAGCCCGAGGGTGTCGTCCGTTGCAAACTAATACACGCGAAGTCCGCATACTCGGGTGTGGAAATCAGGAGGCATGGGTCGAAGGTCAAAGGTCCGCATCTCGCCTTCTTTCTCTTGTCCGCACCTTCGAGGAGTCAAGAAGTGGACGCCGTAGCGAGAGCATCATCTTCTCAGTGCGTCTCGATTCGACGAGGGATACGGATTTTGGGCAATGCAAAGCTCTTGAAGTAGGTCATTGCGGTTGTAGAGATGGGCTGGTAGTGTCAGCAAAAAGAGTGAGGTCTTAGTATAGTCGTAGTTGGATGTTGAGTTGAGGTTCTAGACTGCTCCTGGTGGCAGAAGTACGTATGTCGTGGATTGCCCAGGTCACGTGCTCAGGTGTAGTTCCGCAAGGAAGAAAACATCATCAATTAACAGACAACAAGACGCGTCCCAAACTCTAGGGACAGACAGCAGAAAGGGGAAACACAGGCCACAGGACATTCAACCGAATACTAAGCTAGCACACAAGGAATGGGAACAGACAAAAGATGGTCAAACGGGTTAATCATTCATCACGCACTACAAGCGGGGAGTTATAGTCACATTGGGTATCCATTCAGATCCGGAAGCTCATCTTCCTCATGTCCATGCTCAAGGCAAAGATCACAATGAAAAGAGTGGATTATGTTCATCAGAACGGCATCAAAAATTCCGAGGTGAACGGCCCCGAAGGACAATTCAGACCGGAGCTGCTCCACGATGTGCAATGCAGGCGCTCCGATATGAGAAGGAAAGTGCGGGATCGTTCCTTCTCACCTCAAGGTAAGTATGAAGCCTCATTTCCAAAAGTGATTAAAAAGATGTTTGGGGCTTGAGATATATATAGGAGATCAGGTTGGTCCGTGCATAAACTGAGGGGTTTGCAGTGGAAATTGCAGTGATTCACAGACCGCCTTTTGGGGGGGGGGGTGGCGCGGAAGAATGCGTGATCCCTTTGCGCAAGGTGCACGGACACGGACTGTGGGACAGCTGGGAGGCTTTGAGAGGTGATCCTGGTGATTCACTTCCGTGATGCAGGAGGGATGGAGTTCGGATTGTTCAAGTGTAACTTCCCGTGATATCTAAAGTGAACCAATGTCCCCATTGGATGATCATATGAAAAGGCGAGGAAACCACGAATGGCCTTGTCGTCGCCGCGAGATCCCACTACAGATAGATTACTCGCTGCTGGGCAGTTATGCGAGACTGTCAGTTAGTCGGGCGTAACCTCTGATGCTGCGACGAGCAGAGGCAGTCGGTTCTGGTCTAGGATTTTCTCACATGCATGGCAGCAGATGATTGAAGTCCCGGAATGTCCAGTTGTCATACTCATTGGGAGGACAGCACTTCATAGGTATCTCCTAATGCTATTATCCACCAATTGACTATGATGAACATCGCTTCAATCATCAATCCTCCAGCACCAACAGTACCCAGCATGCCTGCACTTCACTATACCCATCCGAAAAGCCTCGAAGGTACGGCCAAGAACGACATTGTAGCGCCAACGCCGGACCTCAGTGACACCATCCAGGCCCTCCGCTGGTCGCCCGTCTCGAACCACCTCGCCGTGGCCGCGTGGGATGGCAGGACACGCATCTACGAAGTCTCCATGACGGACGGGCAGACGAGAGGCGTGACGGTCATAAACGCTGAGGGGCCCCTGTTGTCCTGTGACTGGAGCAAGGTAAGTCACCAACAACTGTCGACTTTGCTGCAAAGTCCCCAAGCCAACACAAGACAGGACGGCTCCCTGGTGGCCACAGCCGGCGCCGACGGCAAGATATACGTTCTCCAAGCTTCCTCAGGACAGGCTGTCTCCTTCACCGCCCACAACAGCCCCATCCGCGACGTGCGCTTCGTGGACGACGTGCCCGGCTGCAGCGCACCTATCATCGCCTTGGGCTCGTAGGACGGGTCGGTCTGTTACTAGGACCTCCGCAACACGTCGCAGCCGATCAACCACATATTCTTCAACGAGCGGATTTACTCCATGGACGCGAGAGGCGGCGTCTTGGCCGTCACGACAGCCAAGAACAAGGTCAAGCTCATCGGACCTCGCGGCGCCCACGACCGTCCGGCACGATGACGAGAGCCCCTTCAAGTATCAGATCCGCTCGCCGTCGGCGTTGGAGGAACCAGGTTGATGATCGGTTCCCTTGACGGTAGAGCAAATTCCATCGCCCTAGATCCAAAGCCAGGAGCATTAACCAAGTGCGTTACTTTCCCACCCCTCTCCTCGCCCGTCTCCCAACCATCTATCTAACCCTTCCTCTCCCATCCCAGACAACCAAAACCCATCACCTGGCAATGCCACCGCAACCCCCGCAGCACGACATCCAACCCCGTGATCACCGACATCTACTCCGTCAACGCCGTGGCCGTCCACCCCACCGTCAAGGGCTGCGTAGCCACGGCCGGCAGCGACGGCAGCTACCGTTTCTGGAACGCGGAGCTCAGCACGCACAACCGGAGCTACTCGGACGTGGGGTCGCCCATCACGGCGTGCGCCTTTGACTGCACGGGCCTGTGGTTCGCGTATGCCGTCGGTTACGACTGGGCGAAGGGGTGCTATCACAACGAGGCGAGTATTCCGACGAGGCTTGTGCTGCATCGTGTTTCAAAGGATGATGCGAAGTGAGACGTGAGGCGGGTGAGGAATGGGGGAGAGTGGAGAAGGTTGGTTTGTTTTGTCAAGGCGTGGACAATGTCGCTGTAGGCATGAACCGCTCAGCAATGGTGTTGTTGCGACAGAAAAATTGATGGGAGTTAACAGCGTAAGGGGCAGTAAGAAGTACAAGGTAGGTTACAGACTTGATCTTCAAACATTCATTCAGTCTACTGGATGGGTGTGAATTTATCCTGGGCTCACCTATTGTGCTTGATCCGTCGACTTCGTGCGGGACAATTACTAAACCTACTTTATCCAGAGAGCTGTGCTGGGCATGCAAGCTGGTATCACCATCGGCGGGACGTAATGGAGGTTTCAGATGAGATTCATATGTACGACTGACAACCAGGAAACAATATACAGAAACGAGAATATGTACAAGATATCGGACCAAACACATAAACAAGAACAAACACATAAACAACAAAACGGCAGGCAACATACGCAAAACAGACCGAACATGAAAAGAGATCCAATCCATATGTTCAATCATCAACCGTATATACAAAATCCCTCACCACCCCCCCTCCCCTTCCGGTGGTATGTCCATCACCTACGCATCACCTAGCCCAGCAGGCCCATGCCCACCCAACCCAGCAGCACCAATCAACTCAGGCCGCCCAAACATACCAAGCAAAAACGAGCAAAGCAGCAGCAGCGCAACCATGACGACCCTGCTCACGAGGCTCTTGACACTGAGATGCAACACCGCCACGAACGCCTTGAGCGCGACGTCGACGGCGGGCTTGGCATAGCGGTACGCGGGGCTGTCCTCGATCTTCTCCAGAAGAGCGGCGATCTTGCCCTGCACCGCGGCGGGGACGAGGTTCTCCAGTCTAACGCCTCCAGTGCGCTGGAGTTGGAGTTGGGATCCGTTGTCACGCGGAAAGACGAGGCCATGGCGGAGCTCGCCGCCCAGCTTGCGCTGCAGACCCTCCTCCAGGTCGAAGTCGGACATCTCCACCATCTGCGGGGCAGCAGGCTCCTCCTCGTCCCGGCTAGCAAGAGCGGCCTTCTCTTCTTCCGCAGACATGGCGAGCCACTCCAGCCCGCGGCGGCCGACGCGCCCCGGCGTCGTGCGGTGGACCTGCTGGCGGGCAACGCCTCCCGACAGCGCGTGGTCCGTGACAAAGGACGTCTCGCGCTTGGTCGTCGGCGTGGGCCCGCCGAAGGAGATGGTGAACGTCTTGGGGTTGCTGTCGGACACGGTGCCCGCGACGTTGGTCTCCGGGGAGGAGTCGACGTCGTCGTAGGGGAAGGCGTACCCCTTGCCGTCTGGGCAGACGCTGTGCACGATGCGCGAGTAGTGGTTCGTGATGTTGTTCTGGTAGTACTGGCTGATCTGCTCGTTGGTCGGCTGCACATTGTTGATCAGCAGCGTCGAACGGTTGAAGGCGGCCGCCAGGCGGGCCGTGATGTTGCCCATCTCGTCCCGGTTGTCCGGGTAGTCGCCGAAGGCGCCCGAGTTGCAGGCGAAGATGTCGCGTGCCGAGGGCTGCGGGAAGGCGCCGGCGTTGCCGAAGGTGAGCCTGCCGCTGATGACCTTGCCCGTGAGCTTGCCCCACTTGTTCTGGGTGTCGACGGTGAGCGTGTCCGAGGCGTACTTCTGCCAGACGGCGTTGACGTAAGGCTGGTAGTACCCGTTGAAGAGGTTGTTGTCCATGACGATACCCGCGTTGGGCGAGAGGGCGCGCAGGTTGACGCCCGAGGGGTGCTTGACGATGAGCTTGGACCAGCCGGCGCCGTCTTTGGCGTCCTGGGCCTGGAGAAGGGAGCATACCTTGTCCAGGCCGTTGGCGGGGACGCCGGGGACGTTCTGGACGGCGCCGCTGCTGTTCACGAGCGTCATCGAAATGGGCATGCCGACGAAGTCGACATAGGTGATGTTGGCGAACAGCTGGAAGCTGTTGTACGTGAACTCGGCGAAGGACCACCAGAGGTTGTAGTTCGGATCGGACGGGTTGGTGACCGAGGGCTCGACCACGGCAGGGCCCGGGTTGAGCTTGAAGGTGAGCTGGGAATCCTTGACGAGCCACACGCGGCCGCCGGCCAGCTGCGGGATGGTGACGACCTTGGAGGAGCCCGGGGCGCCGAGCTTGATGTTGCAGTTCACGGCAAGCGGCTGCTGGACGCTCGACGGCGAGGAGGGGTAGTATGGGGTGACGCCATCGGCCTGCAGGATGAAGACGGCATTGTTCCTGTTGATGTCAAGACCGGTCACGTAGGCGTAGCAGTTGGACGAGTTGGTGTTGTTCTTGAGGGTGATATTCAGAGTCGGAGAGGTGGCGGCGACTTTGAACTCCTGAGTTTGGGAGCTGGTTGGGGCCTGCAGTATGTGATACTGCTTCTGGATGGCCAGGACTTCTTCAAGGGTCGACATCTTGAGAAGACGGGTAGCACCGATGGAACGACTGCGTGGTCGTGGTGTGAAAGGAGCGGCAGAGAGCTGTGGACAGCTTCTTATCGTGGTATAACAACCGAGAGACAGTATGTGAGGGCTGTTAAGGAAAGGGAGCCTCACATTTGTGCTGGCCTGGGCGGGTGCTGGGAGAACGAGCAAACGTCTTACCTGTGACCTGTGACCGTGATGGTCCTCACCAGATGTTTTATACTGGCCGGTGCTGACGGACTAAACCTCCTCCATCGACTCGCCGAATAGGTAGGCAGGTTTGAAGCCAGGGGCAGACTTACGATCGGTCCACTCTCGCTCTCTCGATCCATTTCCGTCCTGACGCCGTCGTCTAATCTTGGCGCTGGAGACAATGTGACGACCGAGAACTGATGCAAGGCACAGATGCATCCATCGCCAGGCCCATGTCAGATGTGAGGCGCTCGAGGCTATTGTTCCGGACATGGCACCCAAAGGAGGCATGGCGGTCTAATATTGGATGGACTGACACGGTCCGGGAGTAGGTAGCAGGCGGCGGGAAGGCCTGTGGTGGGTGGTGGTGACTACGACGCCATCCCACTCTCTCCAAATCCTTCGAAGTCGACTGTTTTCCCGTGAGATGAGGGGTGCATAGGTCGGCGGCGGATCTAACAGCCACCTGAGTTGTTTCCTGGTCTTTGCGCGTGAGGTGACTTGATATCATCGAGCTGGCCAACAATAAGCACGAACCAGGACACATTGAAAATGGGTGAAGGGGTTTGAAACAGCAGGAGAAGGCAAAAGTCCGATACACGAATGAGTGGTGTTGTTCCGGGGTCAGTACTGAACCCCGGTAGACATCTGAGTAATCCGTTTAGGAGCGGATCTGGGTTAAGGAGTATAGACGCGACAAACAAGAGACCTGCCAAAGGACCCATATTCCAGATTGGATAAGGCGAGGCTCTGCAGTGCCGGCTGGGGTGCATACAATAACTTGGTCCTTGAGCGCCCTGAGCGCGTACCTGCTAGTGCGGATATCACGCGGGATGCTTGGTATGCAGGTGCCTATCGGCCAAATTCCGTGATGTGGTGGAGGCCGGGTGGTGTTGGAGCTTTGGGATGGCACCTTGGGTATGGTTCATGACACGCCGTGGTAACCCTACATTCCCCATGTGCCGTCGCTTTCCCCAGGTTCCCATGTCCGGAGACCTGACCTTCTGGCGTCTCCGAGATTCGAGCTCTTGTTGCTGTCCTGACCGTGTCCGGGTCCGCCACATGGCGGTTCTTTATCATAGCACTTGTTGTGACGCCTCTATCCAGTCCTGAACGCCCTGCTATGCCATGAGAAAGCTGTTGGTCTCAGGGCGAGCTCTTGTGATCTCGGCAGCAGACAATGCAAGTCAAGCTCTCAATCGTCGTCCAGTGACATCAAAACTGCTCACCCCCTTCTCCCCGCATATGCCCTACACCACCGCCGGGATGAATAAGAGCACGTCGTGTCCGCCTATCGGGCCGCAGGATTGGGGTAGTGGGCCGCGATGGTGCCGTCCCAGGTGCCGGGGATGTGGTCAGGGATCTCACGGTGGTCTCTTCTGGAAAAGTCGACATGGAGAAGCTCACTGGCGCCTTCGAAGTCGTCCTGCACAGTCCTGGAAAATGAAATGTGGAGAAGAGAGGTGGACATTCGTTTTAGGTTGGCAGGAGTAACGGGGCTAATCACGAAAAGGAGTTAGTGCCATCGCCAAGACCAAAAGCCGTTCATCACGCGGGTCATTTCCCCTGATCCAGTGATCCTTCTCGATAACCTCCTTTCGACGGCAGTCCAAGACACCCAGCCACGGACATCCGTCTTGTGAGGCTGTGATTGCGTAAACAGAAACTACTTAAACCACCTGATCTGGTGCAACACTCTGTTACTCTGTGGCTCACAGTAATGGAAGTTATAAGACTGTGATACTGCCGCCCAAAAGCACCGACTTACAACTCTGCCAAGGATGAAACTGAGATCTGATGATGCATCGGCCACTGGGAGGGACACGTTACACGCCCAAAGCTCTAGATAAGTTGATAAGTCGACAGCAGGGTTGAACCCCATGTATTCTGCTCACAAATTCACGACTGCATGTACATTTCTACTACCTACCTCCACACACCGGCCCGACTCAAGTTGCGATACTACCCAGAGCCTCAAGACCGACCAGGGTACGCCACACCCGTCTACCGGTAGTGCACTCCTCTCTCGGGACTACCCGATCTGGACTTCCTACGAACTTCGACCTTGTGGACTCATGACCGCACCGCGGACTCCTCTGCTGTGGCCTCCGGACATGCCTTGAGTCCGGCGCCCGACAGATCAGAGAAAGGACGAGCCGGATCGATAGTCTTGGGCGACGAAGCATGTTATACGCAAGCAGTAATCTTTAGGCCATCTCGTATACTTTCCGTCGTACCGTCTTACAACACCGATAAACTTATGATGGTCCCCGATAGCCAGCCCCTGACCATTCTTCGGTTCCTTCGCATCCTTCGAACTTTCAAGAAGAAAAGCTCTTGCCTCCCGGCACACAGCGACGGCAACAAGTGGCATGTCGGCGCTTGAACGGCATCTTATCTCACCGGCACGCCGGCCAGGAGGTGGCATACCGCTGATGGATAGGCCATCACCACAGGCCGAGACCCATTCCAGATGCCAAAACTGGCACTACCAACATCAAAGACCACCCGTACCCCAACCTCTGCCCATCGCTTTTCCCAGATACAGTCTGGTTGTTCGTCATGTTGTGTTGGTCACTGAAGAAGAACCCTCCCGGCGTCGAGTCAGTCGCCGTGATCTCCGGGATCTCGCAGACGGCATTCGGCCCCACCACATCCTTACACCTGTGCGCCCAGTCCCTGTTTCTTTGCGCCGTCGAAGAGTTGAAGTACGACTTGACATACTTGACAGTCAACACTGCATCTTCAGCCGGAGGCCCGCCGGACCACAGCGGGTTGCCGTTACTCCAGTGCTGCAGAACGAGATGGCCTCCTGTCGAGGGCACGGCTGAGCCGTTGATCTGTCCAAGTAGCCGGTTGTCCGCGAAGAAGAGGACTTTGTTTGGGACGAAGTCCATGCGATATTCATGGAAGTCTGTCGTGGGGTTGAAGGGTAAGTATGTTTTGATATAGTTGCCCGTGTCCGCCGCATTGTACCCTGCTTCTGCTGCTTCTCTGGACTGTAGAACTAGGTTGACCGGGTAGCTGTTGTTCGCTACCTGGAAGTCCTTGGAGAGAAACTCCATGTCTATCTCTGCCGTGTCGTTGAAAAACTATGCAGCCACTGGTCAGTACCATCCTTCGTACGATACCATCCATTCAACGGTCAACTCACCCAGAAGAACGCGGCGCAAGTGCCCGGCGTACTACTGAGCTTCAAGCTCGCTCGAAACGTGCCATAGAACACGTCCGCTCTCTCGGAATCAAGTTCCGCCACTGGCACCATGTCGTCCACGTTCTGCCCCTGAACAGTTAGCTGCAAGCCGGTTTCCTTCGCTGCCGCTACGTTGTCTATGGCAAACATCTCGCCGAAATTCCCTCGCGCCCGCTCGCTGCTCATGTTGAAGGCCTGCCGGCTCCAGTCCGTGTTGTGTCTGATGTCTTCCACTCTTGTGAAGTCGGTCTCGAGAAGGTCGGTAAATACATGGCGGGCTCCGTCGATGGAGGTCGAGTAGCCGCACTCGCAGTCCGCCGTGGCGGCTTTGAAGAGACAGGCAACGGCGAAGAGCGCTAGGCATAGCGCCGTCCGGGAGGACGAGTTTCTGGATCGCGGAGGCCGCTTCATTGTGGTCTGAGGCAGCGGTTGACGTCCATGAGGAGAAAGGAGAGAAGTTGTGTGAAAACAGTTAAAGACAGATGGTCAAGTCTCAACTTGGTGACACGAAATGACAATGCCTCACTAGATCGGAAATGACAGCTGAGCAGGAGGCTCGCGGAAAACAAAAGCGGAGGGAGAGAGACAGAGTGATTCAGACAGAGAGCTGACTGAACACCAGATGGGATTCAGGGGGAATAGCCAAATATGTCTCCATCTCGACTTCGAGGGAACCACGTCTGAGAAAGTCCGGCAAGCCACTTTCCTTTCCCCTCTTCTACTTTAAAAGTGAGCAGTGAGTCTCGTATCACCAAATGCCCGCTGCATGTCGCATGTTTGCCCGAAGCAATCGATAGCGGGCGGGAGCAAACATGATTCTATGCAGCTTCCCGAGAACCTCAAGTGTTAGCCAGGAACCAACCCGAACATGAATGATAAGAGAGATAAGGTACTCTCTCGGGTAGTCCAGTGACCTCCATTGCAAGACTAGCTTTCCTTCAACTGCTAGGAGAGGTACCAATTCTGAACTTGAGTCTGGTCTGAGTCTGAACTTATATCGATCGATGAATGGCGCTTTTACCCTTGTCGTGATGTAAAAAGCCCTGAAGACACAGAAACGGCAGCGGTTTGTATAGCAGAGACCGGAATTAAAATAATATCTTGATTCTTGTTCCACCCCACAGGAGTGAGACTCAACTCAATCATGGCGTCTTTCTCATGAAGTGACACCAAAATCGACAGTCCTCGTAAATCTTTCAGTGTGTATTTGTTCTCGGAGGAAGGTAACAGGAAGCGTAGTTGCTGTCTCAAAGCGCGACGCGTTAAGTGGTCCCCGCAGCGGTGGGGTAGCTCTTGACTCACAGTGCGGCAACAGAGCTCTCAGGGTCATACGGCCCAGTGAATGCGCTCCTTGCACAGTGCCGGATAAAGTGTTATCTCCGTCATACACGCCATCATTGGGTTTGCTCATTGAGGTCTCTCTTTCCTCCGCAACGACATCCATCACTGCCAACCCTTTTGAGCAAGCAACGGTGAAAGAGCCCTCTAGCGAAGCCTTTGATTTCGAACCCAGGTCAAGCCACACCGCGATTCGCGCCTCAGAACCACCAAAACCTATAAGTTCCCGAGGTCTGTGTAACGGCTCAGTTGCAGGACCTCTCCAGGTCCATGCATCCACCTTCAACCTCGAATCCCGCGTCGTCCGGCCCCGCCTCCTCTCCCTCCTCCAGCACCACGCCCCCCAACAAGCGCCGGCACCGGGTCGACTCCAACCCTTCCGTCTCCTGGTCCCAATCCAGCTTCCCGCCGGACTCTAAGCGCGCCCGACCAACCCCTCCCGAACAGCCAGCCATGCTCTCCGCCAAGAGCCAGGGCAAGCGGCCCGCCGAGACGATAGACCTCACGGGCAGTGGTAGTAGCCCGCCTTTTCGAAACAACGGCTCGACCGGTACGATTACGATGGCAACCCGGGGACCGGCAGGCAAGAACGCATCTGCGTTCCAGCCGCAATCCGGCGCTAAGAAGCTCGTAATCAAGAACCTCCGCGTGTCTACGCCGACACGGTCCGCAAATGTCGAGGACTACTTCACTCGCATCTGGCGGGAATTAGAAGCAGCAGTCGAGGCCGTCTTCCACGGCCGGCAACCCACTCAACCGCTCGAGAAACTCTACCGCGGTGTGGAGGACATATGTCGCAAGGGCGAGGCC
Organism: Coniochaeta sp. 2T2.1; assembly: GCA_009194965.1. NCBI lineage: Eukaryota > Fungi > Ascomycota > Sordariomycetes > Coniochaetales > Coniochaetaceae > Coniochaeta > Coniochaeta sp. 2T2.1. The sequence continues at coordinate 2,838,502 of VSMA01000007.1, read as the reverse complement.
GAGAAGCTCGGGGATATGCTGCAGAGCCGCTGCGATGAGTTCCTCGGCAAGGAAGTTCTGGCACAGATACGGAGTGACGGTGGCGGACCGAACGCGGACCCCGCTGTCATGCTCCGGGCTGTGCTGCGGCATTGGAAGCGGTGGAGCCAGCAGCTGACGCTGATACGTAGCATGTTCAGCTGGCTGGATCGGAGCTACCTGATCAACAGCAGGAAGCTGCCGCAGATCAACGACCAGGGCATCACGCTCTTCAGGAGGATGGTGTTCGTTTCCCGGAAGGATGCGCAGGATGAGTGGACGCCGGGTAAACAAGTACTGGAAGGCATGTGCCAGTTGGTCAACTTTGACAGGCGCGGCGATGACCGGTTTGACTCCGTGCTGTTGAAAGAGTCAGTCACAATGCTGAATGTGTTTGGCGTTTACACGAAGAGCTTTGAGCCGATGTTCCTGCGGAAGTCGAACGCCTATTTTGAGGAGTTTGCCGAGGAGAGGAGCGTCTCTTCCAACTTAAAGGACTACATCAATGCCTGCGAGAGGCTGCTGAAGAGGGAGGGCTTCCGATGCGCGGAGTACAACTTCGACAGCACGACCAAAAGGCAGCTTATGGACAGCGCACACCACATCTTGATCGAGAACTACTCCTCGAAACTTCTCGACAGCGGTAGCGTGGCGAAGCTCCTCGACGACAACGAAGTCGAGTCTATGCAGGCGCTGTACCAGCTTCTGCGACTGTCCAGTATCCAAAAGCGACTGCGGCAGCCGTGGGAGGCGTACATACGACAGGCGGGCACTGCCATCGTCACGAACAAGGAGAACGGTGATAGTATGATTATCAGGTTGCTGGAGCTAAGGAAGAAACTCGACATCATGGTCAGGGATGCATTCGCGCAGGCCGACGAGTTCATCTGGGGTCTTAGAGAGGCATATGGCGGCTTCATCAACGACCGGGCGAATGCCTCCGTGTGGGGCACAGGCACTTCCAAGGTTGGAGAGATGGTTGCCAAACACATCGACATGCTACTTCGAGGAGGCTTGAAGACGCTGCCCAAGACGCTGCTATCCGACAGCAAAGATCGCGCAGACGACGAGAAGAGCGGGCTAGCCAGCACAGGCGACGAAGACGCCGAGCTCGACCGCCAACTCAACAAGGCAGTCGAGCTCTTCCGCTTCATTGAAGGCAAGGATGTCTTCGAGGCCTTCTACAAGCGCGACCTGGCCCGCCGGCTGCTCACGGGCCGCAGCGCCAGCCAAGACGCCGAGCGCAACATGCTCACCAAGCTCAAGGAAGAGTGCGGCTCGTCGTTCACGCACAATCTAGAGCAGATGTTTAAGGACCAGGAGCTAGGGCGCGACGAGATGGCCGCCTATAAGCAGTACAAGGAGGGCACCGGGTGGAACAGGAACGACATCGACCTCACCGTCAACGTCCTGTCGGCCGCCGCCTGGCCGACCTACCCGGACGTCAAAGTGCTTCTCCCCGACGACGTCCTCGTGCACATCCAGCACTTCGACACGTTCTACAAGAACAAACACACCGGCCGCAAGCTGACGTGGAAGCACCACCTCGCCCACGCCGTGATCAAAGCCAAGTTCGACAAGGGCACGAAAGAACTCTCCGTCAGCGCCGCCCAGGCCGTGGTGTTGATCCTCTTCAACCAAGCCACCGACCCGGACGGCGTCCTCTCGTACGACCAGATCAGCCAGGCCACGGGACTCACAGGCTCCGATCTCGAGCGCACGCTGCAGTCCCTCGCCTGCGGCACCCGCCGCGTGCTCACCAAGGCGCCTAGGGGGCGCGACGTGAAGCCGACCGACACCTTCGAAGTGAACAAAGCTTTCACGGACGGCAGGTACCGGGTCAAGATCAACCAGATCCAGCTCAAGGAGACGAGGGAGGAGAACCAGGAGACGCACGAGCGGGTTGCGGCCGACCGGCAGTTTGAGACGCAGGCGGCCATCGTTAGGATCATGAAGAGCAGGAAGACGATGACGCACTTACAGCTCGTCACGGAGGTTATCGAGCAGACGAGGGCGAGGGGCGCGGTCGATCCGGCGGACATTAAGAAGAATATTGAGAAGTGGGTGCTCCTCTTTTCTATTACTGCAACCTATCTTGGGGACGAGCATGCTAACACGCTTACTAGGCTCATTGAGAAGGATTACCTCGAGCGCGAGGATAACTCGTATACGTACCTGGCGTAGTGCTAAAGATGCGACGAGTTTGTACGTTGCTAAGGTAGTGGATGGTTTGTGTCTAGTCGGCTCCGGGAGGCGTTGGTGGTGTCCAAGTTCTATGGTCTTGTATTCAAGTTTAAGATCGGCAACAGTTGCAACATGGAGGGCATGTGTGGAAGTCGCATTAGACGTCGCGTCGCTACTACGAAGGTAATGAGTAGAGGACATGATTTCAATGGACGACAGTACTGATCTTGGGAGCGCGCACCTCGGCCGGGAGCATGAAGCTCTCCACGCATCGTGATAAATGTGGCCGCAGCTCCCGCCCTCTTGCTCGATACCTTACCCGACAGAAGCGGAAGGGCGACGACGTGAGGCTGCTGCATCATGCACCCCAGATTCTGCCCCGGCTAAGGACGCGCAAACCTGGTTGACCTCAAAGACGTAGGCGAGACGGGAGAATGATCGAGAAATTTGGAATGACAACGAGACAAGTCGCTCTTTCAGGCTTGCTAGTCGGGCCGTCTACCTCTACACCGGTAACCTCGTAGTAAGGTAGAGAACCATTGACTTCTAAAGCACCTAACTCTGTCCAACTGCCTTCTCGATTACAACTGCATAGCACACATGCATCTCCAAGACGAGGGGAGGGTGCATGGACCGTGCTATCAACCGCGGGCCGACTCGTTGACGCTTCACTTGCTCGCAGAGCGCGATTTTCACGCTCACGAGAAAAGTCCGATGTGGTAGCATTCTGAACCCGCCTGTCGCGTCGTTGTACACTTTCACATGCGATTAACTTCTTACCCCAGGTTTTGACCCACAGATGGGGTTATGGGGCCGTTGCGTGTAGTATGCGGCGTTAATCTGGCGACTCATTATGGCCGCCCCCCTTATTCAAACATGCGTACCGAGGCAGAGATACCGTTGTGTAGGTACTTCAGAGCGCCACTGAATCAGTGATCTGGTATTCTGAAGTTTGTACGAGCTTCGCAACCTCGAGGGCGGTCCAATCAGTCTCTAGGTTCCAGCGAAGCCTCGTGTTGAAGACTAGGCTCGTGGGACAGCACGACTGCCATGACAAACTGTCTCGGGAATAGTGTTGGCTTGCCTACCTACTGTTGGTGCGATCGAGCAATTAACAAACATAAGTCACACACACATTGCAAGAGAGGACCCAACGAGGTGCGAACCAGTAAAGCCATTCCACTCACGCCCAACCATCGCCCGGCAAACAGATAGCAGCAGATTGCAAAGGCAACGGGAAAAATATGTGAGGTATCCGCCAGTATATACAAAGAGACCAACGCGTTGAGCCCATCCATCTCTCTTTTCTGACCATCAGAGAGAGACGGGTTTCGTATATCTAAAGCAAATGCTTAGCAAATATGCCTCCGTCAGCCGCATGGCCGCATGCAGGCAGGCAAGTAGATCGAAGCCAGAACCAACGGCTAGAATGAGAAGCGATAGATTCCCTCAAGCCATCATTTTCCAGAAACCCGTTGAGATGTCGAGATGAGTCGAGCAAAGAGAGTGAGGACCGACGGTCGGTGGAGTTTAGAGAGCGGATTGAAATGTTGGTGTTTGGTTTTGCGAATGTCCGTATTTCTTGTCGAGCGCTCAAAATGGTTCCGAGTAAGGTCGCCGGCTGACTGTGTCAACCGTCTTCCCAAGCACTAAATTCAAGGTTGAGAAGTTCCACATCCGGTCACCGAAGTCGGAGAGGAAAGTCGCCAGGAACCTCGCAGAGTCCACTACCAAGCTCCCAGTTATCGACTGGACATTCCGGTGGGCGTAATAATCGGATGCCGGAGTCGGTCTGTCACCGCCGCCAATCCCGGGTATGCGTGGCGGGATAAATGTCCATCCAACAACCCATCCGTCATCCAACTGTACCACCATGAGATATCTCAGCTGCAGCAGCTCAATCTCGCCAACAACTGTCCATAGATGTCGGAAGAAATATGCAGCGTACCCTCCAACCGTCATCCAACATCCACCGGCATATCTGTCAAATATAGCCCCCGTGCTGCCCGGGTCATCCGGACGACGCTAAGACGACGCAGGTCTCACTTCGTCTCACTTTTCCCTCCCGCAAATGTCTCGATTCGACTCGTCCGACTCCAGATTCTATGCCCAAGCTTTTGTGACAGGTCGTTCTGATTCGTCGAATTCGGTGCGTGATTGTTTGTCTGTTTGGCTTGTGGGTGGCTGAAGCGTCCGGGGCAAACATAGGTTGCCCCGGCCCACTAAACTCTAAATATTAGGGTGAAGGAGCTGTTGCCGCAACCCGAGAAATGGGTGAGTGGTTGGATCGTGGCTCAAAGGAAGCCAGACTCGGCCAGGACCCTGCAATCACGCGCGAACCAAGTAAGTTAATGGACCCCAAAGTGGTATATGTTGGTAGTAGATAGTAGAGGAAAAGACAACATGATGCCTGCATGCCTGCAGTATAGAGCCACTCATATAGAGATCGTGTGGGGGGTTGACACGTGAAGGTGGGTTGGTAGAAAAGCCCCCCTTCAATTGAAGACATTCCTAGTTGAGAACCCTCCAACATACCTTACGATCTTCTCGTCCTCGCGTTCGCGCGGCTCTATTTGCAGGCTCTTGTCGTACATCTCGTGCACGTCGCCCGCGGCTTGCATGTTACTAAGGATGTAGTCCTGCAGTTCAGGCACGGGCTGCAGCGAGTATGCCACGTTCTGATACTGCTGGATGTCCCTGATTACGTCGGCGGTCTTGGCCCGCTTGGCAAAGTTGATCATGTTGGTCTTCTTGATGACCGATGGGATGCCGTCTTCAATGAAGGTGAGATCCGTCAAATACACACCTGTGAGAGACATAGCTGGTGGTTAGAGCACGTTTCTTGGAGCAGCAGTTGTGGAGCTCTTACCGAAGAAAGGAATGCATGGGGGGTTCGCGGCATGCAAAGCATCTCGATATTCTCCAAAGTTCTTGGTACTGGCCATCAGGGTCCGCATGTTTTCGAGCGTCCCATGGACGCGTTGTGGCACCTGGTCCCATGTCCTCTTGAGACGTGATATAGGTGCAGTGGCAAGCGCTGATATGATCGATGTTAGTGTGGAGAAGTTGTTCAGTGACCGGCATTTCTGTTTTCAACGTCAGCATGTACATGTGCAGAGGCAGAATCAAGTTTGACTCACGTCCGCAACAGCGACGAAGTGCTTGATCACCACAACTCTCTTCCGCACGTCAGTCTGTGCAAGAATCATCTCGGCCACCCAGTTAGTCATTTGGTTGGAATGCAGAATGAGGTATTTGACGTTCGGAGCTGGTTCAGGTTCGCCCTCCCCAACCTTCTTCTGCCAGGTTTTGTTGAGACACTCGGTGAGCTTGATCCGTCCGTAGAGGCGAGACTCGATGATTGTGAGCTGCCGAGCGAACTCAACAACGTCGATATCGAGGAACTTGAGCTTTTTCATGTTTCGGGGCATGATAGGAGCCGGCGCGTTCTGGTTGACTGTTTGAATCATCCTCCTTCCAACTTCCTTCCCGCTCATTCGCTGGTCGATGACCGCCATCAAGGGGGCCGCACCAGAGGTTTCTGTCGACTTGACGGTCTCCCTCGCAAAATTGTAAATATCCCGGATCAGCATCTTGGTCTCCTCACTCTGGTCCTCCATCCAGTACTGATCGAGCCAAGTCCTCAGGTTGTTGACCACCCTGACCCGGATAAGCTTCTGCTTTTGCTCGCGCCATTCCTCATATTCGGCTTGCGTCAAGCCTTCAGGCGGCTGTATGTTGAACCTCTTGACAAGAAGCTCAAATAGCTCGCGAGCTGTGGTAAATGATCGATAGGTAAGGAGGAAGGTGTTGTTGAAGTTGAAGTCCGACTTGTCGTGGCGAGTCAACTGTTCGACCAACGCGAGAAGCGAGCCGCCCTTGACAGTGGGTGGCTGGACTTTGAGATCCCATGATAACTCAGACTCATAATCCAAACGCAAGTACGGTTTCTCGTCCGCGGGCAACGGTGTCGGCCCCATCTGTGGAGGAGCCATGCCAGGAATATTATTCGTGCCGAAGATCTTGGCGAGCTTCGCTGGGTCGCCTTTGGTGTAATTCCTTGTCATACCGTCGCCCTCGCTGAAAGACTGAGAGCCCATCATGTTCGGTCTAAGGAGGCCCCTCGATTCGGTTCGCTGATGACTCCTCTCGTAGGGTACTGTGTCGACCCTCCGTAGTGGCTCCCGCTCTTCTCGCAAAGGTTGTGGTTGAGGTGGTGGTTGTTGCAATTGTTGTTGTTGATTTATTGGGATTTGCATCTGCTGCTGCTGCTGTTGGAAGACCTGCTGTTGTTGGTTCATGGGTTCCGACTCGGACAAAAGCTGGAGGGAGTAGCTGATGTGCGATGAGTTGGTCTCCAGAGCCCTCGCGCATTGCCGGACATATTCTAGCCTCTCTTCCAAAGCGTGACCACGGACCTCGGCCCACTCGTCCGCGATAGGTCCAGCAACGGCCTGGCAACCCAATAGAAGATCCGACACATTGTCGTATAGACTCTGCTTTGTGACACTGAAATCGGACAACTGCGGAGTCTGGACACTGTTCCCAAGAGGAGACAAGTCGATGGACTCGATCGTGGCGATCCAAGGCTTGAACATCTCCAAGACCTTTCCACCACTCGCGCAAACGTTGTTACCGATCAGCTCATGCTTATATGGCGTTATAATCTTGTCGGTGACCGCCAGGTTCTTATCCAATTCACGGATGCTTGCCACAAGCATGCGCTTCAGCTCGTCGATCCTCTCAAGTAACTTCCCGTCAAGAATGGCTGTAGGGTCAGCGACACCCTCTTCGTCGTCCAGAAAGTTGGAGGTGACTGGGTCGCGCGGCCCTAAGCCATTGTTCTGCCAACTGCCGCCGACGTGGCTTCCTATAACGAAGCCAGGAAAGAGCCGCGGTATTTCCTCTCCCCGCTGTTGTCTGGCGACGTCAACATAACTGTAAACCCCAAGCAGGACACCGTCTGCTTCCTGAAGACACTTCTGGGCCGACTCCGCGTTCGGGAAGTCAGCAGCAGCAATGTGCGAAGAGATGACCAACTTGGAGAACTTGGACATCATGTCCCTGAAATGAGGATACAAGGCCTTGTTGCTGGAGATAATCGACGGCTGTCCAGAGTGGTTGTCCGTAGTACCGGATCCGGCTGCGAGGAGCAGGCGTAGATGGTCTGAAATATCCTCCGCTCGAGCCACATAATCCGAGCGCCTACCTTCAGTGATGGCGTCACGGTATCGGTCAATAGCCCTCTTCATGTTGGTTACCAGTCGGCTCCATGTCAGAGGCTGTGTGCTGCCATCGTCGAAGAAAGACCGTGGTATTATGGGGCCTGCTGGGAGGCTTGTGGTGTTGAACGGTATGTTGAATGAGGTGGCGTTCGCGGCGGAATTTTGACCCAGGGTGGTACCAGAAAAGGTGCCGGAGCGGCCATTTCTTGTCTGGGACTGCCCGTTGATGGAGTCCATGGAAACGGAAGGAGATATCCCCTCATTCGCGTAGGAGCGCCTCATTCGAGCCTAAAGGGGGTGGTAAGCACGTAGTAAGGCAAAGTGCTCAAGAGTTGTGGATGGAACATACCAGTGAACCGCGCGGTCCCAGCATGATATTTTCGCCTTCGAGTTCAGATGCCGAGTTCACGTCTGAATCATCCCCTTCATCCTGCATGAAGCCCCGGGCCATCATTTCTGGACGCGGCCGTGTCTTGTCTGGCATGTTGGCATTCATGCGATCCCTTGGTCCAGTCTCGGTAACAGAAGACGGCGATTCGAGGGGCAGTTCTGCGCTGCTCTCGCCAGTCATGGTATTGTAGTAGAAGAGTCGGCCGTCGGCCGTGGCTTGCGGTATCCAGAAATCGGCCCTTGACTTGTCTCCTTCCGTCTCTTGCAGTGGCAGTGAAGCAAAGTCATCTTGATCGGAAGCGTCATCGTCCTCGTATTCGTCCTCATAGACGTCGCCGTCATCAGGTTCCTCCTGTGATGGCTCGGGCTCGCCGTTCTGGTCGGGTTCTGGAAGCTCGTCGGGGTTGCTGATGATGGCACAGTAGTTGCTGGGGAACCAGCCTCGGACACCGTTGATGACGCCATCCCACCATCCACTCTCGAGCTGTGTTATGACCTGGATAATGTCCCCCTCGTGGAAGCTGAGACTCGTCCTGTCATCGGCCTCGTAATCGTAGAGCGCCCTCACGTACATGGCGCCCGGATGTGCTGACGCCGCGACGCCGTTCATGAGGGTCGAGGATGCGGTGGCGGCGCGGTCGGGAAAGTACCGAGTATTGGAGGTCTGTGCCTGAGCCTCGACAAGGGAAGTATAGGAGGGGTTGTTGCGACTAGCACCGAAGTCATCAAAAGGCGCCCGGTCACCAGATCTGCTGGCAAAGTGAGACTGTGCTGAAGAAGAAGCGAGGCGGCTGTCAGTTGCGGAGGTGGCGGCAGAAGAGGCGGCGGCTGCAGATCTCCTGGTGTTGGGGTTGTACGACGTGCTCGAAATGTTCTGACCCTGAGAAGCAAGTGCCGGCACAGCGGTCTGTGTCATAAGCATCGTTGAGCGCTGAGGTTCTTTGGGTAAGGAGTCGAGGAATCGCGAGAAGACTAGATCATGGCTCAGCCGATGTTCAGCCTTACTACCCCATTAAACGGCGACCGCAGATCAGATAGATCCTCCAATCTTGAGTATCGGATTGTTCGTTGCGGTAAGGGGAAATGCGCCTCGGTCGTGTTCGCCAATTGGGCCGTTGCAGACGAGGCGGCGAGTGGTGGGCTTTTGGTGGCACTGCGTTAATGGGCGCTAGAAGGTTGAGCGGTCGCAAGATGGCCGGTATTAGTGGTGGATTGGCCTCGACTCTGGGCGGGTAAGGAAATGGCGAGATGTGTGGTGCAATCCGTCGATTTATTCAATTTCTTGGGTCGAAGGGTGGGTTGTTGTTCAGAAGCGATCAGGACAGGCCCGGTGGAGGGAGAACTCGCTGACCCCCTGGATGGATCAAATTTATGTCTTCTGCTTGCTCGAGTTCGTCTCGTCCTTGTCCCCTGTGGCGTCACCCACTGCAGACTCTGAGGGTTGAGTTGCTGGCGATGCTCCTTTTTAGCCGAGTTCTTGGGACATACCTAACCAACAGCCACGGAAGAAGGGAGAGTTGATAGGAGGAGGAAAGAGGAGGGTGCTGTGGTTGTAAGGCTCGTCCAGAAAAGTGATTTCAGGAGACAGAGCAACAAAGAGCGGGGGAGCACTCTCTCACTGCTTGCGAGAGACAGGAGATCTCAGTTGTCTTTTCTAAAAGTCGGGGCACCAGATGGAGCACTCTGGGGCCTCTCGTTGGCCCGCGCTTGGGCTTGCAGGGATCATGGAACCGCACACAAAATGGTCGGAGCTCCACTCACAGCAGAGGGTTGTCAGGTTGAGCTTCGAAAACTTGGTATACTAGGCGATCTAGCATACAGCTAGTCGACTATATCTCCCATAATTATGATTTAGTCTTCAGAATGTTTGCTAAGATGGAGAACAACGTACCCTGGAGCAGTCTGGTGAATTTAGATCGAAAGGATCGGATGGCGATGAGATGGAAAGATGGAAGGACAGGCCATGCAGACCTCGAGGGACTTCCCAAAAGAGATCCAGTGTTTTGCAGTGGACCCCCCTATTCTGATCGAGGCCTTCGAGGAAGGAGTTCCCCAAGACTTCGACCTCGAACACGGCAGCCGGCACAATAGGCAGGAACACAGACAGTGCAAACACGGAAGTCGCGACGATCTACAATCTGCATCTGGAGGAAAGAGCATCTGGTACATCCATCGGCCATCCACAAGGAGATTCGGCACCGATCATTGGATGTGCTAAAGAAGTTGAGTCTCAACAAACCATGCATGTTAGCTTCACAACCACGCAACACTACCGCTGCATATCCGCCAGACGTTACTCGACCCAGTCCTCACTACCTTCACTTCTTCTCTACCGAACTCCAAAGCTTACGAAAGAAGGCATGGAGGGGTCCTCTTCAGTCATGCACTTGTCAATGCAAGCCAGCTGCAGCGTGCTGCAAGTCAAGCGAAGAGACGGACGCAGTACGCAAGCACACGGGCCTCTCTTCCACTCTCTCTTTTCCCATCCGGGCCACCTCACACATGGATCAATTCCCATAACCGGCTGCAGTACGAAGTACCGGCTATGTTGTAACAACGGTCGTGCTTTGCCGACGTTGGGGACTTGACGTCTCCTCGGGAAAGACAGACAATGTGTCTATCTGAAGTATTCAGGCCATTGTCCTCTCTCGTCTTGACGCACAGCCGGATAACATCACAACCCCGAACGTCGCTACACCATCCATCCATCTCTTGGTCTCTGCTAGTCAGACAACTCCCGGACTTAGCAGCCGTAACCGGTGCCCTCACTGACCACTCTGTCGCTAGCACGGCCGCTGCTGCATACGACCATCGATCGTCAAGAGTGATGGCTTCTCCTGGCTGCAGGGTTCACCGTGGGAGCGCAGAATGAGGGGCCGCACTGGCAATCCTTCAGACAGAACTGATGCCAAGACGAACCCCTCATCGACATCGACCGCGAGACGGACGTCGAAGCCGACGGGAGAGCTGCTGATGGCCTCAGGCGATTCATCTGCACCTCGGTCTGTCTAGTCCAGAAATGCTTCACCAGTGGCTCCTATGCAGTCACATGTACTGTACGTGTTCTTGAACAGGTATATCTCATCCGAGTTTTGAAGAGCCTCATGAAGCTCTCACCGTCAAGGGCAATAACTTCCAAGCCCTCAAGCCCGAATCCGCAATGTCAGAATGTCTCACTCTCTCTCATCTGAACCCCTGCTCCAATTCGTTCTTTACCCAACAAGGACCCCGCGCGCTAGAACTCTTCTCCTTTTCTTCCTTTCGGAAATATTGGACCCCTGAAGCTGTTTCCAAAACCTTGCCAGAAAGTTGTCAGCCGGCCATGTCCTATCAACCTCAACAGGTACGCAGGGAGCCTGTCAAAGTATTCGACAGACACCTCGGTGAGTCCATAACACAGCATCGGGCAACACACAACCCTCGAACGGGCAAAAGGGAAACACGAACAGAGAAACGAGCCGCCGTGCGACACAAGTCGCTGCTGTGTCACGATCATCTTCGAAACAAAGGCCCAATCTGCCATCAGCCAAATTCGATACAACCCTCTCTCGCGTGTCGTGGCGTTCAGGGGCCCAAAGTGGGGGATCCGATGATGCCAAGTGTTGATTGTCGGTCGAGACATTTTCTTCCTCTTCCTCATCCCAATCTTGTTGGTTGTAGATCACCGCACAATTTTGTTTCAACTTATCAATATCAGATATCGAAGCAGCATCTATGTGAGGCTGATACCGGGACTGAGGCTCGAGTTTGAGTTTCGACAAGCTTTTGTACGAAAAAGCCTCCTTCCTCTTTCGGGGCCGGATGGGCCGTTGCTTCGCATTCTCCCAGTCTCACGTTATCCCCCACGACCGTGGCGCTGGGAACGATATGCTGGAAGAGTTTTGTTGGGGGCGCCATTTTGTATGAGCGACGTTTCGGTCTGTCCTTGTTGGAGCTAGATACGTTCGAGAAGGTCACCAACGTCCCCCACGAAGGTAGGCAAACTGGCTCCCGCCCCCGTGGGGGTATAGCATCTCTCTTTCGGGTGCTGGAACTGTGATGGCCATGATAGGTATGCTGAGTACAATGAGCGGAGTTCATATGAGAAGGCAGGCTCTGTGGACGACCCGGCCAAAGTGTTTCGCGTTCTCTATAGAGTATCGCTCAGTCTCCCTCGTAGCAAGATACCTGACTCTAAGGGACCCCCAGACAATAGGAGGCACCTGACATACCACAGTATGCAGATTATGCTTGGTGAATGGGCGATAACTCATTGCCTCGCATTTTGGTATGCGAAGACAAAGATCAGACGGGCCACCTAGTCCCCCCGGCAACAATGGCTCACACTGTTCTCGCACCTTGAGAGCTCCGAGAAACCGATACAACATAGACTTGAGGTCTGCATCGTCGTTGAAGCGTCATACCCCTGCCCACATACTCATCCGATATCCAACTCGTCTCGGCCTCACAAACCCGCACATCGCGGCAAGATGTCGTAACGCCGGGACGCGAGTCCCGTGCGAGTATCCGGACGATATGGCCTGCCCTGCTAGATCGCTCTCGCGAAAGCTGGTGATGGATGCTTGATTGAGAGGCCAGAGCCACGCCTGCTTGCCCTAGGGTCTGTTCCGCTCTGCGTCTCGTGCGTCTTCGCAGACATTGTCTGCCCAGCCACATACTTACATCTTCGAGACGAGTTGCAGTTGCGAAGTGTTCTGACCCTGATCTCGCTATAGGCCCGTAGACTCTTGACTCCAGCATGATAGATAGCTAAGGGACCGCCGGACGAGGAAGTCTCAACGAGCACTACTCAGAATCATTGATTTGTCCGGGCACTAGTAGGACCCATAGGATAACACATGCTCACCATAGACGTAGGCACCGTGGGGGATGCGCGCAGCACCTTCACGGGAAGAGTTTCGAAAGCGGACAATGCTGCCAGCGAGTCCCGGCACCGGTTAAGTGGCCCATGAGCAATGAAGCAGCTTGACGACCGTCGGTGCAAGAACAGGAAGGTAGTATCAGAGAGACTGGCCAAGGAAGGATTCTAGAAGGCTTCCCGCATGCCGTAGAGTTTCAAGATAGGTTCTCCAAGCATTGGAGAGCGCAACCCCGTGAACTGAAACACCAAACAAGTGAGTCCAGAGAACGTCCAGAGAATAGCCTTCCTATTAGACTTCCTTTCGCCTTCTCTCGAAATTCCTCATGTCTTCCCATTTCGCTGCAACTCGACCTGGCGGGCAACCGGGTTCCAGGTAAGGCAATGAAACATCTTCCAAGCACTTGCTTGCCTCGACGTGTGGTGCCCTTATAGGGAGATCGTCAGGACCCGGACTTTTCTGTCCAAGGTCCGTCGCCTTCGTCCCCCAAGATGCCGGGCTCGAGAATGGCATTGAATATGACCATGGCACTGGACGATGGACCGGGAAGGGTAGGACATAGGTATGCCCCTTTGTTGCTGCGAGATGCTCCTCCGGCGTAGAGCCTTATTATCCTGGCTTTGTCCAAGAAAGAAAAATGGTCGTATCTCCGCTTGTCCCAGACAAAGCCCATTGTCTCGAGCACCGGGATATCACTACCACAGTACGGGTCCGGCATCCTTACCGGCACCCCGGCAGTCGAAAAACGCTTCCCGCAGGGCCGGGATCCTCATGTGGTGGATCTCAGCTGGGGAGAGTTGTGATCGCCGTCAACCTTTGCCGTAAACAACGCCCGGGTGGCTCGTAAAATTCGGTTGGCGGTCAGCACGATGTTGGATATGGCACTCGGCGTTCAACGGTCGGATGATGTGCCCTTCTGGTCTTGTCTTCGCCTTTCTGAAGAGTCTACTGCTCGTGGACTTGCGGTCAAGACCTTGCTGCATATTTTAGCTCACGGTATGGAGTTTGTTATGCAAAGTCGTGCAGCTTCACCGACAAGTTGAGGTGACAGTCATCGTGGACCTTGATATCCGCCAAGTCGTTGGTTTGCCGGCAGTCGGGTAAGCCCATCATTTATGCCCACTTTCAGGACTTGGAAAAATTTCCCTTCGGGATTGACGTGATTGATATTGCTTTTGAACAATGGCTGGTCCGTGATAAGGCGTTGTTTTCGGGCTTCCAGCATCAAGGGAGCCCTCGAAGTCCCAGGGTTGCACGGCGGTGACACCAACCAAGGTCGTTCAAGGATCCAAGTCGACGGTAACTGGTGGACCTGGTCGCTTGAAGCACGTGGGGCAAGGTAGCTCCCGGAACGTTGCCGCGGAGTGCGCTAGCAGAAACCGCCAAATTGGTTCGCGTCAAGGATCGGAGGCGCGAGGAAGGATGTGCTGTCATTCACTGATCAACAGGGGCAGTCGAGGTCGAGAGAAAAGATGTTCGGCGGATGTGGAGGTACCTAACAGAACCAGATGTTGTTCGCAATTGCAGCCTTGCGAGACTTGATTGCTCTTCTTGACACATTCGAATCGCTGCCCTCTGACTGAAGATGAAGAGTGATGAATTGCCGTCCCAATCGTCATCTTCAAAGACGAGGAAGACGAGGGAGATTTCGCCCTTCCCCGCTGGCACTGCCGGGCAGTAAGGACCCAAGGATGCGGTGGGCTTTTCTTGATACGAACCGTCGGCGACAAGGCCCTTGTTATAGACCGGTGACCAGGGCAAGAGAAGCCGGCGCTCGCTCAGGCCCCGGCAGCCTAGAATAGTTCCGGGAGAAGCATGCCATTGTTCTTCGGCTGGTTCAGGACCAGGGTCGAGGAGCCGGGGCACAAATTTCAATTCCATGGTTTTATTTCATGCCCCTCATCGACGATGGCTGACGAGGGGCACCGTCTGTGTCGCCACTCTCCGAATGGAAGATGTTTGGATGTTTGCGAGTTGTTCCAGCTCGTCTGCCAGAACTAACAACAGTGTTCAAATTCCGAGGAGGCTGCCAACAGAAACAAGCCCAACAGCCTGCCACGAGACAGGAGGTCGCCGTGTGAGATCATGGTCGCCAATTGATCTGCCATAAAAGTGGTTTCGGTGTTTGGTGGGTCATCCCAGCTTGTAGCATCTACTTTGGTAGATACCAAGCATGAAGCAAGGAGGGAGCGACAACCCCAACCTGTCACCCCTCATTTCCGTCGTGGCTCGATGGAGTCGAATGTCGATGCGATGGTTCGATGGAATGAAGGCTTTTTGAAGGACTCTCTCACAGGGGCGGGCGACGGGCGAGTTTCCCCCGAAAGCTGATATTGCATGATCCGCCATCTTGCCAACCTACATTGAACTCTGGCCCTTCGGCTACGGTGCGAGACTCCCATCCTGGGGTGTGAGTAACCAGTCGGGTCTGGCTTCCGTTGCTGTCTCGAAAGAGAGAAAAAGCAATGTTCCAGGAATCCGTTAGTGCAATATGTCCCATGCTCGTAATATCAAGGGGATACTTCCTCCTGGATATTACCAATAAAAGAGACGCTCCATCCCGTTTCATTTGCTTGTTCCAAGATCGTCCAAATGTACTTTTCAAGACACCATCTCGGACCCTGGCAGGTGAAAAAGTTTTCATTCTCCGTCGGGCTCGTGCTTTCGTTGGCGTTTGGCCGTGATCGTGTCGTGTCCTGCCATCTCGATGAAATCAGGGTGGTGGAAAATGCTGCGAGCGAGCCGTTCCGGGTGCCCCGTCACGGATAATCTGCGACACTAGGCCACTTTTGGGGGAGTCTCTTTGACTTCGTACTTTGTGCATGTGAGCAAGCAAACATGTCCTGTGTAGCGTCGAATAGGGGCCACAGAGCTCAATATCCGGTTGAGAGTTGCGAGAAAGGCTGCAAAGAGCTTCCACTCCCATTTGGGTTGGGTTGGTTTACCTTTGCTCTGCCTTGAAGCGGGCGGTCCATGCTTAGGAGCAGCTGCTGTCCGCCGCACTGTGTTTTGATGCTCTAGTTCCGAGGTTTTCAGCTCTTGAGGATCGCGATGACGAGGTCGTTGCAGTGGAATGAGATTTGGCTCCATCCGAGCTGAGTGCTGCTGTCGCGACAACAAGGTAGCTCCCGTGTCAATAACTTCGCCAATGCTGCTTACGTGGGCTAGCTCACATGCTAAAGCCGTGGGGCAATGGAACTCTTCTCCATGTCTTCCCCTCTGTCTGTTTCCTTGCTGTCTTTCGTGCATCGCCGACTCGATGGGGACTGGATGCTGCTCCAGCTCCAGCAGCAGGAGGACCAACGGATCAGTGTGTTGGTTGTCGCGTCGAGGGGCCTCGTGCTGTGCTGGAGGTGGCATGTTCTTGCGTGCGAATGCGTAGGCAAAGCTGATTGAAGTCGATTATCTGTCACTTGACGTGTATCAGGACATGGAACATGACCAGAGTGATGGCCTGCTTCAACCCCTCACTGTCTTGTCTTGTCTTACCCCGCCATCGATCCGTCTGAAGCTGTCCGATGCGTCACGTCCGGGACTGGTCTTCTTGGAGCTCAAGGCCAGTGTGCCGGCAAGCAAGACAGCCACACAGCTCATGAACCGTCAAGCCGGCGCCGAAGCCGAGGTATGTCGCCTACACCATAAAGAGCAAAACCGGTGGACGACAGAATCTGCAATGAACCAGAGCCAGCCTCACTTTTGACTGCAGCATCGATAACCATTGCAGCTGCATACCACAGTATGAAGTATGCAGGTCACAGACCGGCCGTCGGTCGACATTCGCTTGATCCTTTCTTTCCAAGCACCTAGACTCTAGACACTGTCGTGACTCGAAATCGCAGCTCTGCCAGTTCTCAGGAGAAAGAAGGGAAAAAGGAATCCGTTAGAGGGGAGGTATCCATGACGGGGCACCCTGCAAGTCCACTATGCGGGCTTCAAGATAAGGACTGTGGACACTAACAAGCTGGAGCTACGGATGAGCTGACGGGAGACAAACGGCCTGATGAAATATGAGAAGCAAACAGGGCGACGGGAATGTAGAAGTCGCAGACAGACGTGGCGGGGCCACACCAACCTGGAACCCATCCCACTTCAAGTCCCGAGTACTTTGGCCCATGTTGAGGTGGCCGAAAGCGACGCTTGTGACTGAGTGGAACCACGATCCAGCTGATTATTGGCGGATGTACCCTGTACCCCGGCCATGTCTCGTGTGTTTTGGAGCCGCTAGTCCGAACTAGTGCTACGGGTCTGATAGAGTACCTGTATTCGTACTGTGCCGGATTTCCCACCTGCTCCAGGAGCTTCGGCAGCTCATTTCAGCGTCTGTCATCAGTGCTCATCAGCAACCTTGGAAGCTCCAAGGCCATCGCCCCACCCCCTTTTTCAGCGACCGTTTCTGTTCTTTGGTGAGGTGTCACGACACACTGTCTGAATGCACTGTGAAATAGCTTCGGTTACCCCCTCATTTTGCACAAATCAGTGGAAGTGTTTGGCACAAGTCAACCCACCTTCATTCAAATTCACAGTGATGAGGAGGATTGCTCTTTCCTGCCACCATCCCACCACCCTTGCTGGCCCCCTCCGTCCGCCCACACCCCCCCAATTTGCGCTGGCCGAATGCTGGCTCTCTGCTCCCTCCCTTTCTTGCTGCGCTCGCCCAAAAATTTCCCCTCCTTTCATTTTCCCACTTCCACTCAGCTCATCTTCCCCTCTCCCAAACCATCAACTTTCCATCAACAGCCGACTCCCTGTCGCGAACACAGCAATCACCACCACGCACATTCTCGTCCCTTGCTCGGATAGCAGGACGCAGCGCATTCACCTGAATTCATTTGGTCTGCAGACCATCTTAACCAACAACCCCTATCCCATTCTTTCCATGACCAGGTTAGCACCACAAATGAGCATAATCACTCCTCAAGGTCAACAAGACACACTTTAAACCCCACGGGAGCGCGCGCGAGCGAGGAGTCAGGCGGTATTCAACCATCGTCTGAGAGAGCTGTCAAGTCGACTTTCCGAGAGCCAGAGCCCTTGTGCACTTGTCGCTGTTTGCCCATCGAAAAGCGAGTAATTCCACCAGAACCTCACCTTCCGAACACTGCGTCTATCCCGATCTCGAATAGAGCCAGTGCAAAGAAACACGCGACAATACATACAAGATGCCGGGCGCCAGTCTTGCTGTCCTGCCACCCGCAGCTGCACCACCTGCACCCGACGCCGCATCCACGCCGGCCTCGCGAAAGCCCTCTCTCACTGCGCCTGAGCGGAAGTACAAGTGCCAGTTCTGCCACCGGGCCTTTAGCAGGTCTGAGCATCGGAGCAGACACGAGCGATCACGTATGTATATTCCCACATTCCCTTGTCGGCAGGTTCGTTGCGGCGTATCCCATCGTGTTTGAACCAGATAAGTCGAATATGACTCAAAGCCACCACAGTCAGCTTGCTAACACACGATATCGCAACAGATACCAAGGAACGTCCTTTCAAGTGCCAAAAGTGCCGAAGCACCTTTGTGCGACGTGATCTCCTCCTTCGTCACGATCGGACCGTCCATGCCAAAGACGGAGGCGTACCTCTCCACAGCGATGGCAAACGACGCGGAGGTCCCAAGCCTAGGACTGTCAGCGGCCCTGCCAAGTCCTCGATAGCTATCGACAAGTCGGCCCTTGAGCAGATAGAAGCCAGTAGTGACGGTATTTTCGATGTCGAAACTGCTGCCATGCTCGTCGCTGACCTTCATCACAAAGCTACCGCCCAGCTTGCTAATGACACCTCGTACGATGCCAGCTCCGACATGGGCTTCTCCCAGAACGACTCGTCGATGATGGACCACTCCGTAACGTATCCGCCCAATGGAGTGCCGCAGTGGGAAGGCTTCATGCCACCATCAGGACCAAAAGCCCCATCGATGAGCTCGAGTGTCGGCGGATCCTTCGAAGCGCACCCTCACTCGAATCAGGCCCCGTCGATGAACGGTCAAAACATCGGTGGACTCGTACCCGCTCTCCAAGCTATGATCGACTCTGCTCCTGCGTCTGCTTCCGCCTCCGGCACTCCGGCCACTCAGTCGCCCTTCGCCACGCGTCGTACCCAGAGCCCGTCTGACCAGTCTTCCTCAGTTTTGAAGGCTCCTCAAGTTGCCAACGACGAGGAACGGGTCATGATTCTTGACAACATCCGCCGGAACGATACCGACAGCTCAATCCCTGTCGGCTTCCAGTTGCCCAGTCTGCCATCGTTGAATCGCTACCTGTCGACCTACTTCGGGCTGTTTCACCATCATCTGCCTTTTTTGCACCCGGCGTCGTTCGAGCCAACCAAAGCATCGCCTCCTCTGCTTCTCGCCGTACTTTCCATTGGCGCCCTGTATGCTTTCGATCAAGAACAAGCATACACTCTGCACATCGGCTCCAAGATTCTGGTCAACCAATTCCTGCAAAACAAGGAGAACTTTAGCTCGCGCAGATGCCCTCTGTGGACCATGCAAGCATCTTTGCTCAATATGATTTTCGCCAGCTGGAGCGGTGACCCAAAGGGACTGGAGTGGGCCTGCTCGATCAAGAGCCTGCTGGCCAACATGGTTGCTGGAAACCGCTACGAGCTGAAGTTGAGGCAGGAGGCTCGTGGGGGTCGCTCTCCAACTCGCGCTGAATGGGTTGAGGATGAGGGCTGCAGGCGTACTTATTATGCAGTCTACATCTTCTTTGGTCTCCTGACGCTGACTTACAACCACACTCCGGCGATCAGCTTCAACGAATTTGAGGATGTCCAACTGCCTTCAACTGAGGCGCTCTGGAATCTCAAAGCAACCGACGAGGCTGTGTGGCAGGAGCATCTCAGGATGTCTCCCAGTGTCACCTTCATGGAAGCCCACGACAACCTCTTCCAGGGCGAGATGCTGAAGTACAGCGCTTTTGCTACGAGAGTCATGATCAACGCCCTCTTCCTGGAGGTTTGGTACCACAAGCGCAGCCCGGAAGCTTTGCAGGATGTCGTCACTGAGTACAAGCTCAGGTTGGCTCTTGAGACCTGGGAGAAATCCCTGGACCTCTGCGAACCTGAGACTGTCTCGGTGCCGCTCAGTGCACCACACAAAGGCCATCCATTGATTTTCAACGCCAAGGCATTGTTCCGCAACGCCCGTGCTCGCCTCGAGGTCGACCTCAAGGCCGTCCAAGAGGCTCTCCGTTACCATGACTCCTACGAGGTGGCAGCTGCCATGTCAAATGCCCGTGACAAGGTCAAGCGCTCCAGCGAGATGATTAAGGTCATCGAGGAATGTTACAACTGCGTTGAGACAGCTGTGCGCCAGGGAGTCCGCTGGGTCGCCCGCACTTCGCCCACCAATTGGAGTATAGAACACCCGCTTTGCGGCCTGGATCTTATGATCATTCTGAGTCTGTGGCTCTATCGTCTGGAACATGATGAGGAGCTGGCCACAGAGGAAGAGCTGGTCATGTACAACAAGGTCCGCCAACTCCTGGTTAAGGATGTGGAGGAAGGGTATACATCCCAGTTGAGCTCAGTTGTTGCTCGACTCTGGGGCTCAATGCTTGATGAGGTCGTGGTCTGGGGGTAAGTCTTCTTCCGGAGGCCCGCTTACTTGAAAATAATTGCTAACGTCAATCTAGTATCACTCGACTTATGGGCGAGGCCTTCCGACTGCACTCTCAGGCTCTGGTCGGCTACGTGGATGACCCTGCAATATCCTCTAACGTCTCCACGCCTTCAATGATCTCTCAGGGGGCCGATGAGGATAGCGTGTATTAGTTCGACGACTCGACGATTTCCTTTGTTTGATCTGATTATTGGGGGACGCAAGTCTGGTCGTTTACCGGGCATATACCTCTTTGCGTCTCTGCTTCGACTGGCTTTTCTTTCTTTACGGCGCCCAGGAGTATCTCTTTTCCGGAACTTGCGTCAATTTCCTTGCCTTCGATCTTCGATCTGATTCGCGTCGCATCTCCCTTCCACGGTTACTGGGAACTACGGCGGGGATACGGGTTTCGCGACAACAGGATTCGCATATTTGGTCCAGGCTGGGGAATGGAATGGGCCACGCTTTGCGCTTCTGGAGTGCAAAACCCCCTAATATTTGCAGACGGCTGGCTGGTCCATGTTGGATTGGATTCTTTTTCTCCGTGTTTCATTAGCTACGGCACCAGTACCACTTTATTTAATCGCCACCTCATCGACACCGGTCCGACACCACTCGCCCGGAAAGGCGACACATCGGACCTTCTCTCCTCTTTTGCGCCGACTCAGCTTCTCGACTCTCGTCTCGATATGTTCCATATACTTGTTTCCCCTGCTGGCGCATTCGACTGCTGTCAAGCAATTCTCGCATTCCCTTGGTGCCGCATCTCGACTGCCTGCCTGGCTGTTTCCTTTTTCTCTTTCGGGTTCTAATAGACAACGTGGGGAAACCCTTCACGATGGGAAGGGGGTTTCGCTTGTCAGACTGTGGAGTGGTTGGGGGTACGGGAGTAGTAGGAGGGGTTTCCTTCGCCAGCATATGTGTCGACGGCCACGCCTGGGAGAGGATGAAAAGGAGTGGCTCTTTCAACAGCACAAGATTGATAATGTCGTCTTTCTGTTTTTCTTTTACCTGTCAGTGTCCGTGTCTTTCCCATTGCTGGACGAGATCGTGCGGACGGAGTGTGTATAGATACTGCGCGCAGCGGTCTGGCAAATAACAACCACTACTCTCACAATATGCTTCTCTGCAAAACTATTGAGTGCTTATCTAATGACTCCCCGTCAACCTGACCTATCCACGCATTACAGCCCAACTTGACCTCTAACTGCAAGCCTGTATACAAACAAAATCATCCACAGCTTACCGAGTAGTACAAACTAACTATTCAACCCGAATCAACTCCGCCAACCCATATCATAATCACCTCGGGATAATATCAAAAACTGGCACCTGGTATTGAAAACAAACGAAAAAAAAGTACCGCTTAAGCATAAGCAGCCCATCCTAAAAACGAAGTCAGTCTTTGGTCAAACAAATCAAGCAACAGAAACGGAGAAACTAACCAGAATAAAGCACAGCAAGATTCCTCTCATCCGTCGCCTGATTTATCAAATCATTCACCGTAGCCGTAACGCTCAGCGTCTTGCTCAACTTCTTCCTCACCACCTCGAGGGCGCGATCCGCCTCGCTCGGCTCATTGACCTGCTTCTTCCCCGCCTTCCCGCCTCCTTCCACATCGCCACCCGCTTCCCCGCCGGCAGCGTCGTCGTCGTTCGCCCCGGCCCCTCTCACGGTCTCCTGCAGCTTCGCCACGCGCAGGGGGGACATGGACCAGCTGTACAGCGGGTCGTACCGCAGCACGTCGAGGATGGTCATGATGGAATACGTCTCCTCGCGGAGGGCGTCGAGGGTGAACTCGCAGCAGCGCCGGAAGACGCCCTCGGTGCGGGTGATGCCCATGCCGTCGACGATGTCGCGCGTCATGCGGAAGGGGACGAGCTCCGGGACGGGGAGGATGCGGCCCATCTCGAAGGCTACTCCCAGATCAATGTGGACTACCTCTCCCGTCTTGGAGTCGAGGAGGATGTTGTGCCCGTGCCTGTCGCCCAACCCTAACACGTGGCCGAGGATGGACACAGCGGCGGTGGAGCGGGTGTAGGCTGTCCGGCGCACGAACCACTCGTCCGGGTCGACGAAGTACTCCATGAAGAAGTAGCGCATGACGGGGTGGAACCTTTCCGTGACCTTGCGGTAGGTGGCGACGCGGACGTCGATGGATTTGGTCTGGACGTTTGAGATCTCCTTGCGGCAGTGCGAGCCTTTTAGGTCCTTGGGGTAGTAGCGCTCGTGGGCGGGCATGAGGTACTCGTGCAGGGGGATGGTGTCGGAGACGAACTCGATGAGACCCGAGGCGGAAGTGAGGGGGAGGACTTTGTAGGTTCGGATGCCGAGGTTGCGCTGGCGCGTGGTGCGGTGCAGCTTCAGGAGCTCGGAGACGGCGGCGAAGACCTGCTCCATGATGGCGTCTTGACGCAGGTCGTCGTTGCCGCCCTTGACGAGCTGCTTGTAGCGGTTGCCGTCGCTGCCAATGGCGGTGAGGATTTTGGGGGCGCTGACGCCGGAGGCGATGGACATGTTGGGCTCGAACTTTGAGATGGTGGGGACGCGGGAGTAGTCCTTGTCTAGGGAGAGGTCGAGCTGCATTGTCGGAGGGGGGATGGGGTATTTCGCGAAGGTCTGGAGAAACTGGGCACCGACGGGCGAGTCCTTGATGGGCATCTTCTGGCCGGCTTTATAGCGGTTTGCGTCGCGGTCGACGGCGAGAGAGTGATAGTACTTGCTCGTCTTGTCGATGGCGAGCCAGATGGCGGCTGAGCGTTTCTCTTTCTGCAGGAAGTTGGAGACCTTCTGTGTCGCTTGCTGGCGGGAGATTGCCACCTCGTCTTTGCTATTGACGCGCGACTTGATGCCGGACCAGATTTGGTACATGCCGTGATAGGGATGGTCGATGCAGATATCCCGCACGAGGGTAAAGAGGAGCTGGTGGAATAGGGTTCTTTGGTCTTGGAGGCGTGATGACAGCTGGTTCATCAGAGGTGCGAACTTCCGGGTAGGCACCTTGCCTATGTATTTCCTGACTGCCTCGTTTGTTGTCTCTTCGCCGGACCTCTCGAGCCATATAGCAGTGAAACGGAGGGCATCATTGTTGTGCTCG
This sequence comes from Coniochaeta sp. 2T2.1, assembly GCA_009194965.1. Classification (NCBI taxonomy): domain Eukaryota; kingdom Fungi; phylum Ascomycota; class Sordariomycetes; order Coniochaetales; family Coniochaetaceae; genus Coniochaeta; species Coniochaeta sp. 2T2.1. The sequence continues at coordinate 2,815,132 of VSMA01000007.1, read as the reverse complement.
TCGGAGCATATCAGCGACAGCAGGTAGTTCTCAAGGCTTAGCCTGACGAACTCTGCCCTGCTCTGTTCCACTCTGCGCAGCTCCTGCTGATCGAGGTCAAGCCATTGTTTGGCCTTGGCAAGATAGCTCGTGTACCTGCTCTTCAACTGCGAGCTGGTAGCCTGTGAGATGAGGTTCTTCAGGTCCGTGACTTCGTCGCTCTTGCCCTTCTTGAGACTCTGTAACCGGGCGAGATCCTCCAGACTGTCGGGATTCTGCAGCTGCTCGTCACAGAACATAGCGAACTGGTGGTAGACTTGACCTGCTTCCTTACCTTCGCTCTTGCCCTTCAGCTCCTTGAGTGCCGGCTCGAGATACCGTTTCTGAATATTATCCGGGCTTTCTAGCCGGGCAACGGAGACTTGATGACCGATCTTGGACAAAAGATTGGACCGGTTCACTGGTACCGTCTGTTTCCTCAGGGAGGAGTCCCTGTCTATGCTCTGGAGCATTCCGATGGATGAGATCATCTCGCCATGGTCCCAAAGCGAGTTGGCAGCTTCCATCCGGATGGATGCGTCAACCAGAAGGCCCATGTCTTCGCTCGGCTGGATTAGATCTGTGAGGGACGTCGAGAGATTCAGCGACTCCTGTGTCGCACGGTGGAAGCGGTATATGTCCGAGGACAGAAGCATGCCACGAACTTGTCCCAGCCGAGCGTCCGCCGGAGGTAGAGTCGGCGCCCGGAGGCGGTGATGCTGGCTGAACATGCTGAGAGATGTCTCCCGACAGGAGAGGATCTGACTCACGTCGCCGTACCTATGCTGTTAGTACTACGCACGCTACGGAAAGGTGTGAATTGCTTACCGTCCGCTCATCATCCACTTCGACCGCGTCGAGAATGAGTTTAGCATTGCCTCCAGTTCTCCCTTGCCGGTGACATTCGTCAAGTCGTCGAGCTCCGTCAGGCTTGCCAAAGCCCCCAGGTGGTGTCTGAGATTGACCGCGGTCAAGTTCTGGTTGGATAAGAGTCTGATCGTGTGTTTGAGTCCGTCATGGATCGCTTCCCTCACAGAGGCTATGTCCTCGGCCTTGTGCATGGTTTGGTACGCTTTGTACAAGTTCACGGCATGGTTTTCTCGGCTTGACGGTACTGGCAAGTTCCAAACTTCCAGTCGTCTGGCTGTAGTGAACGTGCTATCTAGTGAAGTAGAGGAGCCATCCAGACTTTGTTGGGCCTGGAGCAGGGAGTGAGATAACCCTGCTAGACCGACACTGGTCAGCGACTTGATAAGCTGCTGGCCGTCGTGCTTCGCGCTGGACTCTCTGCGACGCAGGTGACTGTCGTATTGTGCTCCGCGAAACGCAAGGCTCTTGATGCCATCGTTCTCGTACTCCAAGCGAGCGAGAACCGTGGCGAGCGAGGCATCTTGCTGCAAGCCGTAATACGCGTCCGGATCATCGATGCTCTCAAATATCTCCAAGAGAGTCTCCGGGGAGTCCTCAACAACTTCACGAGCTGCAGACGATCGTCGAGATGATCTGCTGCCTTCTGAGAAGGCCAACTCTGCGAATAGAAGCGCGACCTTGAACATACTGCATCGCGTGGCTGCAGCAGCCGCAGCTGAGAAATTGACGTCCAGCCAGTGACACCGGTCTGCGATAGAACTTTCGTTGGGCACCTGCTGTGTTCTCAGGTACAGGATCGTATTGAGCAACAGCTTGATGTTTTCCCTAGCTTCCCTCGACGTGGCCTTCAGCCACTCCTCGAGTGCTTTAGAGAGCTGTCGCTTGATGCCTTGCTGGTGGTTATGCTGTGACAGCAGTACCTGGTGGATAATGAAAGGGAAAGCCCTCTCAGCACTGCCCTTGACGCGGTCCAGTATAGGGGGTAAAACCTGCACCACCGTCACGCCGGGTGCGGACTGTGCTAGATATATGGCAACACGCTGGGGCCATGCCGGACTTTCGATGAGCTTTCCCGCGAGAGCATCTCCGTCAGGCTTGCTCTTGGTAATAGAGTTATCCGAATAGTCTGAAGGCGGCGTCCTGTATGGGTCCCAAACGGAGGAGAGGAAAAGAGATTCGGAAAGTGAGATCTGACATGAAACGAGCAGAGGGTCTCCTTCGGTAAGCAGCGCCTCCGAGACGATAGACCGAAGCGCGGCCTCTGCGAGACCAGCGGTGTTGCAGTCACTGCTGACTGTGAGGGCTTCGATGATATTCAGGATACCATGTTCCGAGTCAAAGCCGTGCGCGCATAGCTTTTTATATTCGGGAAGACGTGATTCGCGAAGGAGCTCTAGGGGTATCTCTCCAGATGCAAGGAATGATCTGCCGACGACACGTCCTCCCCATGCCAGGTAGTCGTCGCTCAACTTGCTGGACCGGCAGCTCTTTAGAACAATAGCGCCATGCGCCAATGCTGCCTCGTCGCTTTCGATCACATCCGTTCGAGCAGATGACGGAGTTGTGAAGACCCCGCATAGCATATCCAAGGCAACTTCTCTGGCGGGTACGTTGAGGAGCTGGCTCTCTCGCTCATCATCTTTGAGAATTTCAAGTAGTAGCCGGCTCTCTGGAGTTCCCTTGTCTGCATTGCCCGACGCTTTGATGTGTGCCGCCGACTGAGTGATCGACTTGAAGGCTTGACGTTGCTCGTCGTCCTTGAATGCGGGCGAGTCATAACTGGAAAGATACTTGACGAACCAATTGTGAAACTGCTGTGCCTTGCTTATTGTATCTTTGAATTGGCTCTCTTGTGTCGTACTGGACTGGCTGGATTCAAGGAACACCCGAAGATCGGCAAGGCTCGAAAGCGCATAACCAGCCAGGAATGAAGGGGTCTGCTTTAGGTGGTGACCTCCATTCTGAATGAGGTACGTGCTCACACCTAGAGCATCATCTGCGCACTCCGGGTCCTTCAAGAACATTCGGGTCGAATGGAGGAGCATCTCCAGCGGGTAGGATGACAGGGCTCTTGGACCGGCCAGAGATATCAGGACGCGGATCTTTCGGAGCACCGAGCAGGCGTGTAGAGGCCCAAGTGCTGAGTGAACGGTACTCAGGAGCTTCCTGGCCACTGCAACAACCAGGGAGTTCGTCCACATGGAATGTACTTCGTACTCCGTCCGGCTGCACAGATACTCAAGCTCTCTCGTCAAGTACTTGGCCTTGAACATAGGCTGCTGATTGGGAGGCAAGACGGTGTCCAAGCTTCCAAGCTTCTTGATCTGGTCCAAAATGTCGGCGGCGTATGTGAAGGTTTCCTCTCTCCTAAAGACTTTTTCAATAGGATCCTCTTGGTCAAAGATGTCGAAGAAAGTGGATACAATATCGGCGAAGTTGTGGTATACGAGCTCATGGAAGTGATCTTTGCCCAGGAGTCTTCTCACACGGCTCTCTCCCGTGATGTGCTGAGGTGTGCTCTTGACACTGATGTCATGAGCGATGCTATACGCCATGATCTTCGTGAAACCCTGCTGAAGCATCGCTGGCGCTGTCGACCCGACTGCTTCTGCGAGACCGAGCGCTGCTTGCTCTTGGCCCCGCATGATCATTATCGCGGCTGCCTCTGTCTGTGCTTGGATCAGAAGGTCCTTCAAGGTCGGAAACCCAAATATCTGGAACGGTATCGTCTCGATGCTGTCACTCTCCAACCAAGTGTACAGTAGCTGGGGCGCGAAAAGTCTGAACAACTCCCGCGGTGTCTCGAGGTCCAGAGACTGCGAGATTCTCCGGACGCAGCTCGCCGCGTACTTGGTAGCCTGATCTATCCTACCAGGAGTTTCGAAAATGTGATAGACCGACCGTCGAAGAAGTGTGGACCAGTTGCAGGCTAGCTCCGCGAGAACTTGCAGTCGAAATGCGATCCCCTCCGTTGCCTTTGGATCCGAAGGAAGACTCTCGAGGATATCGATGAATATCTCATCATGGGCTTTGAGGACATACAAGCTGAAGATTTTGGGCAGATTGCGTCCAATGGCGAATTTCACGCGCATTGCACCGTCGCTTAGTATCGATAGCAGCGTTGAACGGCATGATGGTAGCTTGAGACCTCCTGCATAATTCGGGCTGACTTCAAGAAGTCGGAAAAGCAGCTTCGATAGGCATGCTTGTGCCGTAGGCGACAGTTCGTTCTTCGGCAAAGCAGTTTTGACGAAGTGGTTGTACAAGTCGCCAACTAAAGACGAAATCTCCAGCCTATCGTCTGTCCATAGACCGATGAAGGCTTCCATCATCTCCAACACAAGGCAGAGAGCAGCCTCGCAATAGGAGAAATCCTTGGTGCTCAGAATTATGCCCATCATTTCGATCACTCTGGTTGCGTCGTCAGGAGCCGTGATCAACTCAGAGTTGAATATTTCCTGCATGAGCATCCGGCAGCATAGGAGCTGCTCCATAGGGAGGGCAAGTAGTTCATCAAGGAACTCCGGGGGAACGAGGCCCAGCTGACCCTCTTCCTTGTCAGTAATCGCAAGGAGACGTAGGCGCATTCTCATGTCCAAGTAGAAGGCTTCCGGCGTGTGGCAAAGGTAAATGTCTCGCCGAGGCAAACCTGCGTTGGTGGAGGATGTGCTTCTCTGGCTACTTGCTTGAGACACGAGGAAGTCATCATCGATGTCCATAGCATCGACTCCTTGACTTAGCGACTCTCGCCGTGATCTCTCTTCCAGGCAGTCAGAGAGCTTCGTGAAGTAGCCGAGGAGGTAGCTGTTGTGGTCCTTAAGAGCCCGTAGCTCGGCCGTATCGAGTTTCGGGGTGTATGGAGCAGCGGACGCTAGCAACAACTCAAAATAAGCATCGCTCTGGCCAGACTCGAGAACAGCCCTGAAGCAAGAATCGACAAGACTGAACACGAGAGATTCCAGTCCCCGCGACATTTGGGAATTGAGATCATTCAACTCTGGAAGGAGGAGTACGCCAGCAAAACAAGAGAGTAAAGCGCTCCGCAGCTTCTCGGTTGATATTTGGCTTTGCCCGTCTCCCTGTTTCTTGCTCCAGGATTCAGCCATCTGCAGCACTTGCTCCACTTTTGGATACATCAGCTCGAGGATTAACCTCTTAGCTGTGTGTGACCCAGTTGGATCGGAGACCTGGTCAGTTTCGCTCTTTGTTAGGCAGTTGTAAGACAGCTGGTCCCTGTTGGTGACCTCATCATCTCCTAAGAGCAGGAGATATCGAAGCACAGAATGAACATCATTGTGACTCTGTCGGAACTGAGCAACCGGGCCGCCGAACATTTGAATCGTGCCTGTGACGCCGAGGATGTTCATTCCACAAGAGGCCCGCAAAAGGTTGATAAGGTCCCAAGGAGTTGCGAGATGGGAATATTGTGAGGAGTAGTGAAGTTCCTCTGTGCCGAAGTTAGTCTCGTTGTATTTGTAAGATCATCTCAAGGCTTACCAGGATTCCATTTGCTAAATACCCAACGGATGATGTGGTTACTCGTCACTTGACTTGCATTGGGTGATATAGTATTGCGAAGACCGAGCAGGTGCAACATCAGCACCAGAGACGAGTCGACGAGGACAGCGGGCCCACTGATATCTGAGTTGGTAAGGATGAGACTGATATCGTCCATGATTTCGTGTTTTGCGACGAGATCTGCCTCGAGTATGCTGTGAAGCAGCACGCAGGCGGAACGACTTGTCCCAGCAAGACTAATTGCTCTCAAGCCGATCTGCCATGCTTGCTTCCACAGCGGCAGGACGGCATTGTCCCGTGCAGCTTGTCGTAGAGAGATGCTGGGAAATGACATGTTAGCTTGGCTCGGTTCGGTTTTATCAAGCAGAATCACATACCTCGAGCAGGCAAGCATTGCCCACGAAGCGATTAACGACTGCTTGTCGCTTATGAGACTTAAAAGGACGTCAAGGGCTTCCGTGACCTTCTCGACCGAAAACTGGTTCTGTTCCATGATGAACGGCAGCAACTGGAGAGCAGTAAGCCGCATTGACGGGTCCAGAGATGTGAGGTTCTTCATCACTCCCCGGGCATCGCCAACCATCCGCCGTCTTTTCCGTGGCTGATCTTGATCTTCCGTACTATGCTTAGGCACGTCACGCTTGACGTTACGGGAATGTAATGCCTCCAGAATGGCCAATACTTCCATCAGTGCCCAGTTTTGCTCTGCTTCCAGGTTATAGGGCCGAAGACTGAAAATACCAGTACGTGGGTGATTTGTAGGCAACTTTGAGCCTGTAAAAGTAAGATCATCGATCAACAAACGGGCTCGGTCCTCTCGTTTGGAATACTCGGACCAGAGCACATCCAGTAGGTCCTCCAGGTCTCTGAGAGGGGTGTGTCCCGAAGTCTCCCGAGTCAAATTGTCCAGAAACAGATGTATCGCATATAATGTCTTCAGGATCTCGTCGCGAACGGTCGTCGTCATCGCATCACGTTTCTGGGGAGGCCACCAATGAGTGATCAGGGGAACCAAATCGCGTGCGATCCGCTTGCCAAGGGCTATGTCTTCCGTTGACACGTGTACCAAAACACTGTTGATACAAGCAAACGCAGCCTGCTGCAACGAACCAAGTTTCGCTTGACGCATCTCGAGGACCCTGAATGTGAGCTCTGTGATTTCTTGGGCTCGTTCTTGCACCGGAGCATGAGGTGCGGAGAGGAGCGTATTCAGACATGACAAATAGTCCGCGGCTACCGCGCTGCCAATCTGGCCTGAGACCTGCCTTTGGAGCCGATTAGCAGAGCCTGATGAGGAACGGCCTGAGGAGAAGGCCAAGGACAACGCCGTTTGTCCAGTTCCAGGAGCTGGAGAGGCACGAGACAACGAGGCCGAGCCCTGGTCGCCGGTTTCCAGGAAGCGGGAGACGGCAAGGATACAAAAGTCGACGCATGAGAACCACAGTTCACCATTAAGAACCGCAAAATTCTCGACATTGGCAGGGTGCTCAATGAGGGCGAGGAAGGCCCTCGTATAATCTTGGAGGAGTGGCGCGACAAATCCATCGTCGGGGCCTGGAAGAACCTGGGTGATGTGGTCGATGAGTGCCCTTGCCGTCTTGCGTTTGATCTTGGGAGCTCCATGTGCAACGACAACCTTTAGAGCTTTTGCACAGTTCTCTAGCTTCGTACTGGATGGAGCTCTCGAGCCCTTGGCGCCGAAGAAGGCTTGCTTTTCGAGAAGAGTGCACTGAAAGAGCGCCTCGAAGAGGCTGTGGTAGTTATCATCACCGGTGAGACTCTGCTCTGAACGCCGATCGACCTTGGTGAAGTAAAAAAGCAAGTCTGGGAACGGTCAGAATGGCCTTTGTGTTAGATTATGAGGGCTATGCATACCATCGACAGCATCTTTGCGCTCAGTTAGGCCACTACTTCTAAGTGACGCTGTGAAAGAGTTAGTGAATCTTCAATTTCATGTCTCCTGGCTTCTTGACTCGACTTACATTCTATGCTTTTGAGCGTCACTTCGCCGCCACCACGACGCCTCGCTGATCCCATTATCTCCGGAAACCGGCCTTGCACTCATCTGAGTGTCGCACAATCTCTGCAAACAATTGGGAAGTTGGGATGACGAGGGCCATGGGAGTTACATCTGAGAACGTCTGGAGCGCAAGGCTGCAACTGCAATGACAGGCTGTGGATACGCCGGGAACAAATGAGACGGGATGTCACCTTGAAGTTCGATAAGTGACGCTGGGGGATGGAATGCTTTAAATCGGAAAGATGAGACGGAAAAGAATGGACGACATCAGGCTGCAATCCCCAGCTTTCTATGTGACGGCAAAGAAGCTGAGCTCTGTCAAGGTTCGTTCCTTCCATCCCCTGTCATCGCTTTACACCTTCCTGGATATGGCTGCGGCAGAATTTCACCGCCTAAACTTTAGGGCCCGGGCAGTTTTGTTGACATTGACACCCGGAATCAACAGCCTGGCCAATGAGTGAACAGAATTCCGTCCCCTGGCCGCCTGGTAACCGCTAGTGGGCAGGCTGCAAGAGACGGGACCCACCCTTTCCGCCAGAGCTGCAGTGCGGGACAGCTCCATGCAAAGGAGCTCTTTTTTACTGGTCGCGTCTTGCAATTCGCGAAACGGAGCAACTTCAAAAGCAACTTGCACCGCTTTATCCCATAACACCACTTCGAACGCCGAACACTGGGACAATCTGCGAAAGCACACCCGACCCGCCGCTTGCCAGTACGATGCGCTGAAGGCCCCAGCTGACACCCCGGTCATGTCGTCGGACATCGGTTCTCTGGAGTCTCTACAGAGCCTCCACAGGGAGCTACTGGCAGTTTGCCAGCACCGCTTCGAAAACGTCGAAGTACTCCGACTTTCTCTCCTGGAGCATGCCGACGCCTTTAAGAGGCTTCTCGACAAGCCCGCCAGAGACTCAAAAAGCCGGTCTACAGTACAGTCTGGTATGTCATGCCTCCAACCTTGGGCGCACCACGCAATGACGTCGAGGGCTGAGGCATTCACTAACATAACCGTGTCGACAATAGGGAAGATAAAGATCAAGGATGATGAATACCAGCTCAACCAAGACTTTGTGGACAGTACCCTCAAGCTTGCCGACGAGCTCGAGCTGGATGAGATTGAGGCCGCAAGAGTGCTCCTCGAGGCGGAGAGCGACATGGAGGTCATGGACCGATCGCTCCTCGAGTGCGGCATTCTGAGGTTCCATCAATACCGAAAATTCCTGCTGGACTGTATGCGGCTGTGTATCGAACTCTCCGACGACGAAGAACTGGAAGAGGAGGTCAAGGACATGATGGGAGAGATCACAGATGCCCTTGTCTTCGGCGTCGCCGTCCCGGGCGACCAGGCCCCTACACCGGGCAAGTTCGTTCCTCGGTGTTTGGCGGCCATGGCGGACATAAGAGTGTGGTTACAGCGGATCACTGAGAAGGTCGCTACCGCAAACCTCATGTACCAGTCCAAGCCAGCTATACCATCCGAGTTCGAAGAGTCCATCGAATACTCGCGGATCAGCCTCATTCAACAACATGAGGCGCTTGCCGTCATTCTATGCGGTGCGATCGAAAAGCACCACTCCGATGTTTCGCATTTCAAGGATTTCTTTTCGTTGGTCAAGAAGAGTGACCGGTATGATCAGTTGCTCGGTAAGTCCCCCTCCCCCGCAAGCTGAAGTTATTGAGGCCTCGGACGGGAAGTGCTGACGTTATAGTCCATTTGTTCCCTGCTCTGGGGGCTTTCATCAACGAATTCGGGTCGACCGAGGGGGTGGGAGACCTCCGCCAAGCGCGACAACTCAACGACATTGTCTGCAAACAGGACGATACCTGGCCCTTATCTTTCCTCGGTGCTACCATCCGGGCCTGGTGGATTGCCGAGTACAGCGGCTGGTACCTGGATGACCCGGTTGACGCCGAAGCCGAGGGTATCGATCTCGATGCAGAGGACGAGCAGCGCTCGAAGCAGTTCCTCGAGGCTCTGAAAGAGGGCGCATTCGACTTCATGCTGTCTGTTGCAGGTGATTGCAAAGCTCTGGACTGGCAAGATCCTGCTCGTTCCGGGATGCGCCAGTGGCTGCAGCGCAAATCACCTCCTCTTTCTCCAGAGCCTATCCCCTTTGGTGAGGCCTTCCAAAAGTGCCTCATGGTCCAATTGGAGGTGTTCATCGATGCTTTCATCTCCAATCTACCGGATGTCTTGCGAAGACTTCGGATAGAAGAAGACGAACAACGCCAGCTGAGCCAGACACATGAGCAGGACCTCGACCTAGAGAGATTTTTAATCATCATAGCATACAGCTACGAAGGCAGGCCAGACGCTGCCGACGCGTTTTGGTCTGATCCGGACAGCAATCTTGCCGGCTTCTTGCACTGGGCTTCTCGAAGAGCGTCTACGCCACTAGTCAGCGCTTTCTGCGAGATGCTGCAGGCTATCTCGGACAACGAGGAATGCGCAACTGCAGCCCACGAGTTCCTCCTGGATGAAGGGAACGCGTCGTCCGGAAAGATGCGTCGAACACAGTCCCTGACATGGGGCCAGATCCAGAAGGAACTGTCCTTCTTCACGACCAAGATCCGTGAGCGTCCGACGGCCGCCCAGGCTAACAGCTTTCGAGCCGGCAAGCCAGCTACAGAACAGGTGGAGACGGAACCAGAATCAGCAATGATGTTGGAGTGCTACCTGAGGCTTATGACGAAGTTGGCTACCGAGAGCGAAAAGGCTCGTGAAATGCTCCTCCTGGACCCCGACTTTAACTTGGTCGAGGTCCTTTTCCTGCTGGCGAGCGCCGCGGTACCGGCTCGCTTGAAGGCATGCATATTCTACGCCCTCAGAGCCCTGGTTACTCGCAAGACGCCGGAGCAAGGACAAATAATGTGGCGTTGCCTCGACAATTACATGATTGATGGGTATGCCGTCCAACCGAACCCGAGAAACGCCGGCCCTTTACCGAGTCAACCCCCTCAGGCAGCGATGGACCGTCGTTTCTATGAAGTTGGTGAAGGCTTTGAGGAGCCGAATGCCTACATCCAGTTCCTGATATCCCTGGTGACGCCTGTTGATGGCTACCGGCCACTAAACGATACTCTGCCCTTTACGGAGGACCTCGGCGCGGCCGTCCGACAGCCTGGTATCGGCCCCTATGTGGATTATGTACTCGGACATGTTTTCGCCCATAGGTCAAAGGAGGTGATGGATATCTCCCAGCTGCGGATATTGCGCCTCAGCTGTCTCGACTTCGCTATGGCCTGTCTTTCCACTTTCAACGAGAATTTGATAATTCTCGGTAATGAGGCGGGCATTGCTATCGACTCGGCCATATCGACATCGGACCTCGCTACTTACGTCAAGCTGCACCCTTTTGCTCGTGTAATGGAATGGATGTTCAACGACCATGTCATTGAAGCACTATTCAGCACGCTACACCGAGATTCCGGCGAGGTCGGCAACTCTGCTCCTGATTCTCCTCTCATCGCTGGGATTCTTCGAGCTATTGAAGTGGTTACGAAGGTGCTGGATATGCAGGCCACATACCTTGATCTGGTTCGGCCCCTCGTGAAGACCCAGTCCGGACACCGTCGGCAGCCGGTGGCAAATGCGTCTTTTGCATCGTTCGACGACGGCCTGGTGAATCACATCGACCTTGTGGTCGATTTGGGCAAATACAGCGGCATTGGCTACCCACCCCTGACGCTAGCCTGCCTCAAACTCCTAGAAAAGATATCGACCTCGTCAAAGATAATCTCCGCTTGGAACCCCGGCGAGGGCCGGCAGGCACATCGCAACAAGGCTATCGTCGCCCTCGAAAAGGAGGGCAATTCCGAAGCTATTGCTGCCTCGCTCTCCTCGGAATTGACCATGACTCTGGATTTTGGCCGCAAAACGGAGAGTGACAATTATCTCAGCAAGATATACATCCTCAACTTCCTCTACGAGACATTGAAGGCGAACCCGGACCAGCCGACGATTGCGCATCAGCTCCTTGGATTCCGTTGCGGCGTCAATAGCCTCACTATTGAGCCTCAGAGCTCCTTCAACACCCAAAACTCTCTATTCCACAACCTACTCAGCATCCTGCTGCAGGTTCCATTTGGGGAGAATGAGCAGGACGGCATCCTGGGTTGGCTAGTCACCCTCAAGACCAAGACCATGCGCATCCTCCAAGTGCTGTGGAGCTCGCGCCTCTCCTCGGCAATCGTGCTGGACGAGCTACGGGCACTCAAGTTCCCGTTCCACTTGCTCCTCGGTGAGGTGCTCATCGAGCCGCAGCTTAGGTGGGATGGGCAGGAGTTGGCTACCCCCGACTTCCTGTTTGTCGATGGGTCTCTATCATACATCGACTTCCTCGCCTTAAGAGGGATGGTCTTTGAGTACATCGCGATGGAGTTGTGCAGTGTCTCGCAGAACCGCATGCCTATGGTCAAGAGGGAAATTCTAGATGCCCTCGCCGGACAAGTGAAGGGAGACGAGAACGAGCCCATCTCCGTGCCGAATGTGTTTCACCTATACGACTTCGTGCAAGATACGAGCCAGTGGGACATAGCAGAACCGGAGTTCAGGTACCATACCAATCTGGACCTGAAGCCATGCACCGCGGAGATTGACGGCGTCGTGGCTTTCGAGATCCCCAAGGTCGAAGAGCTCATACTTCTGAAGCACAACGAGACTCGAAATGCCGGCCAGATGATTCCTCAGACTGAACTCTCTGCCGTCGAGGAGGAAGAGGCGAAGCTTATCCAGTACCTGATCTATTCCAACCGGGCTAAGAGCTTGGCCGCCACTCGACTACGCGTCCTCCGAGCCTGGACCAAGCTCGTTCTCGTTCTTGTCGAAACCAACGAGTTCAAGGGCACAGACAGGGCGTCGCTGTTTCAACAAGCATTGCAAGCCATCCTCCCAAGCTTGGAGACCTTCAGCGTCGACGGCCAAGCCGAAGCATACGAGCTCGCAAGGCTAGCCAAGGTCCTCCTCTTCAAGATTGACTTCGCTCCCGAGTCCACCGCATCGATAGGGTCAGGTGCCGTGGCAAAGGGCACTCCCCTCGGCGACAAGCTCTTCCAGCTGTTCCAGATCTGCCTCAACGCCATCGGCCGGTGGGCAGGAGATGCGGACCTGCGGTCGATATACTACAGCATCTGCTACCGGTACATAACCGGCATCGTCGACAACGGCGCAGGCTTCATCTCTGCGCGGCAGAAGACGGTCAAGGCCATCCAGGTGTATGGCGAGCGCCTGCTCAACGTCATCTGCGACGATGCCTACGGCAGTGATCCCAGCTGCCAGACGGCGGCCATGATCCTCCTCGGCGCGTTCGTCAACCTCGGTAGGAACGAGGACGACACGCAGGTCGTGGAGGCGCTCAACAGGCTCAACTTCATTGGCATCCTGGTTGACAGTCTCAAGACCCTTCTACAGGAATGGCTCGATATTATCCATTCTGGCGGTAAGCTCTCTTCCCCCCACCTGCTCTCTACCCTTGTGTCTAACCCCCTCCCAGGTGATGCACCCCAAGAATTCTATATCTCCTCCAAGCTCTCCCTTCTCCTTCACCTCTCCCAAACCAAGAGCGGCGCCCAATACGTCCTCCACGCCAACCTCCTCCGCGTGCTCGAGACATCTGGCCTCTTCGCCGCCGACCCAGAACTGGAAATAGACGCCTCGGAGCCGGCGGCTCTCGAGAAGCACTACGGCCTGCTCGTGCGCGTGACGCGCATCGTGGCTGCTGCCGTGATGCGGCAGGGCTCCGCGAACATCCTGCAGGGACGCCGCTTCCTTACCCAGAGCCGCGGGCTAGTGGTACATGTGTTGAAGCGCAGTGTCGGGATAGGAGGTAGGGGCCCCAGTGCCGTTGGAGGAAAAGCGCAGCTGGCGCTTGAGGAGAGGATCGAGGAGCTGGCGGAGGCGTTTATGGTTTTGATTATGGCGACGGATTTTCTGGATGTGAGTACACTCTGTCTACTCTACCTTTGGGTCAGATGAGAAAAGAAAAGGGATAAATGCTAATGAATGTGATGAAATAGTTTGAGGATGGGCAGATGCCTTCTGAGCGGCCGAAGGGTACGCCTGTCTTGTTTCACTAGACTAGAGCAGAGAAGACTGGATACTGACAGAATCGGGATGGCTGTTGGGTGGGAGTCATGGCGTAGGAGGACTGGAGCTTTGTCAGTGGACGCAGACAAAGACAGATGTTATGTAGCCTAGATAGCCTGGTTTAGCAAAAGCATGTAACGTTCTGCTTTTAAGTGGTGTCCTACAGGAGATGTCCGTGTGTGTGAACAACAGAACTTTGGCGGACGTGCCGGAAGCTTTTTCTTGTGGGATAAGTATGTACGGGAAGCTTTTCCTGGAGCTAAGATTATACGGGAAGCTTTTTTTGTTGGAGAACGTGCGTGCGGTCTTCTTATGGGACAAGTACGTGCTGCGGTTGTTTTCTTCGTGAAGTGAGACGCACGTGACAGTTTTCTTTGGGAAAAGAGGCTGGCGATGTCCGCTGCCGTGTTCATTCATTAATACATAAAAGGGAAGCAAGCTACCAGAACGCCCCGGGGGTATCATCACGAGGAGAGTAGTCTGTTGTGCTGTACAACAGGATCTCTACCAGCGACCCTCCCTGCCTTTATCTGGAGAACTCATTGTCCAGTGTCCGTTCCATTGGGGAAAATTCCAGGCTGCCACATGTAAGAAGACGAGAGCTGCTGATGGGTGCTTCCACGACCGCTGAGGTGGACTGAGGAGTGCCGCTTCCATGTGGCCAAGTCACCAGCTTCCAGAAGACGCACTCGATCACTGCGGGGTTGACATCGCTGGGCCAGCTTATCCTGCCATGTTGCTCGCATGGACCCGTTGGTCGACGCTTCCATTCGACTGTACAGCAACGCAACGTCCCATCATAGCAGGTTTCAGACCAAGTGCAGATGACCATCCTATCACCTAGCAGCCCTCTTCCCACTCCGCTTGCTGGTCATGAGCTTCAACTCCAGCGGCCAGAATCCCTTCGACTTAGCCGTGAACTTGCCGGAAACTGGGTTCGTCTCGACCTTCTGCCTGCATATGGGACAGACCTTCTTGCTCGCGTCGATGTGGAGGGAGGAGTGGAGGCACTCGGAGCAGAAGAGGTGGCCTGTAGACATTTCAGTTAGCATCAATGTATGACGTAGGGGGAATATTATTAAAAGGAAAACATACCACAATGCGTAACCGTCAAATCAGTAACATCATCCATGCAGATGACGCACTGGAACTGTCCCAGCTTGACGGTGTTCTCCGGCTTCGGCTTGGGTGGCTCGTCGGGCACGTCCTTGTCGACGAGGTCGATGACCTCCTCCACCTCCTCGATGTCGGAGGACTCGAATGTGATGGGCTCCTCGACGGGCTCCTTCTTCGTGGCTGTGCGCTTGACGGGGGCCTTGCGTTTCGGGGCGGCGGCTCGGATGGAGGAGGGTTCGGGCCTGTCGGCGGAGGAGGTCGAGGCGCGGGCGGTGGCGAGGCGCTTGCTGGATCTTGTTGATGGGGCCGGGCTGGACTCGAAGGGGTCGGAGGACTCCTCGGTTGCTCGCCGTTTGCGCGAGTTGCGGGGGGCGGGCATGATTGCTATGTCCGAGTCGGAATCGAAGTCGGACGGGGATGAGGCGGGTGCTCGGGAGGTGGACGAGTTGCTTGCAGAGGAGTGGTTTCGGAAGAGGATGGGAAGGTTATTGTTGTTGCTGTTTGGTGCGTTGCCGGGTGCTCGCCGGCGAGTAGGAGGTTGACGGTTGCTCCCTGACCTGCCTGCTTGGCTGGTAGGTGGTGAAGGTGCGAAAGGAAGAGAAGGGCCACTGTTCATCCGTCGCTCAGGTGGACGGTAGCTGGCGGGTGAAAAAACGGAACGGCGAGGTCGAGGGAGGGATGCGAAAGGGTCCTGGTCCGCCCAGTGAGAGAAAGAACTGCCGCTAACGGTGGGTATAAACGCTGGTCGAGAAGAAGATGAAGGCTGGTGACGTGAGATTGAGGATGTTGTTGACGACCGCTGGCCAAATGAGGGGCGAAACGGGTGGCTCTGGTGGTGGTGACGATGAGGGCAGCTTTGAAGAGAGCTTCTGGAGTCCCGAGGCGGTGGAAGCACTATGTGGGGTCTTGTGGTGTTGGATGTGGAAGCCGAAGGGACTCCGAAGTGAATCGAAGACATTATTTACAGACAGATTAAGAGACGGAGGTTTATATCTGGCACAGTATGAAACCAAGTTGTCGTTGCACCCGCCAGCTGGTGGATTTGTAAAGTTCAGGTGCAAAACGGATGAAGGAATAAAGAGGTCACACTTGCAGGCGCGATGTTGACGTGCGGCTACGGCTACAGGAGCCCCAGGTCTCAACCGCAGCTGCCGCTTCCGAATTTGGATTGGTTGAAATTCAAGGGTTCGCTAGCGTCGGCCTAGTCAAGGCATTTCACGATTGCCACTTCCTCGGATTTTGACATTGCCTGCATCATCTTGTGGTCGAAAATATCTGACAAATCGTGGCTTTTACACAGTACTTGGTTTTTCACTTCGAATACCTGCCATGAGGCGCCCCTTATCTGACAAGGCACTTCAGGGACGAGCAGCATTATCACCCGAGACTGGACTTTTACGGAACCGCATCCGGTACGTAGATCAAGTGTATGCCACCATAGAAAGCTTAAATAGAGGATCATTTTACAGCCAATCATATCGTCAGCATCCATTTCGACCAGACGTCGCGGTGGGGGAAGGCATGACGGCCCCCTGAAGTCATGAGAAATCCGACTCCCTTGAAGGAGTCAACCACTTGGACACACCATCCCTCGATTCGACACGGATAATCACGACGATATACGCTGCGCAGACTTCAGAGGCAGCTGAGTCCGTTGGCTACCCCTCGATCAACCATGAATCTGCCTCGATCATCGCATATCAGCCGTCAGTAGCGCAATGCTCCATCACGTCAACGGCATTGCCGGTAGACGATCGTGCGCCTCAGCTCCGAGCTTCATACGTCTGGCAAAACACCGAGCAGCAAGGAATCAGCGGCCAGTACCACTATGGCTTCTAACATCCGGGGCCAGGCACCAGTCTGGTGTGGCCGGCGACGTCATCACAAAACAACACCAGAAGAGCAGCTTGGCGATACCCTCGGACGCCCACTACAACGAGATAGGCGTACAGCAACTCAGCAGTCACATCTACCCCCAGCTATTTCCACGAAGCGACAGATTCAAGGCGCCACCAGAGCTAGTAAAACTGGCAGAAGACCACCTGCGCCGCCATGAGCTCCTCGGCAAATCCGACGACAAATCTGCGCCCGTCGCATTCGATCTACCTCCCCTGGTCGGCCAGACCCTAGACGAGCACTTCCACAAACTCGGCGTCGATGCATCCGAGCCCTTCCTCACCTACGCCAAACAGTTCGCGCGCGCAAGCACGCTGCCGAAGCCGAGACGATGGGTACGCAAGAGCGGTTGGACAAAGTACTACCCGGACGGGCGCACCGAGGCCATCGACGCGCCCGACGCAACCATGCTCTGCTTCGACACCGAGGTCATGTGGAAGGAACACCCGTTCGCCGTGATGGCTTGTGCTGCCAGTCCGGATGCGTGGTATGCATGGCTGTCTCCGTGGTTGCTGGGCGAGACGGAAAATCCGCGGCAGTTGGTGCCGCTGGGAGACCCATCGAAAGAGAGGATTATTGTCGGTCATAATGTTGGATACGATCGGGCGAGGATACGGGAAGAGTATGACCTGCAACAGACGAGGAACTCGTTTCTCGATACCATGTCGCTCCATGTCGCTGTGAACGGCATGTGCTCGCAGCAGCGGCCGACGTGGATGAAGCACAAGAAGAACAGGGAGCTGAGGGATAAGATATCCAAGGAGAATACCACAATTGAGCTTGCGGAGTTGCTGAAGAACAGCACATTCGTACAAGAGGAGGAAGAGCTCTGGGTAGAGAGAAGCTCGGTCAATTCCCTCCGCGATGTGGCCAAGTTCCACCTCAATGTGACGCTGGACAAAGAGCTGCGCGAAGGCTTTGGGACGCTGGATAGGGAGGGAGTTATGGGCAAGCTGGATGTGCTGTTGGACTACTGTGCTGCGGACGTGGCTATAACCCATCGTGTTTTCCAGATCGTGTTTCCCAACTTTCTCGAAGTATGTCCGCACCCGGTCAGCTTTGGAGCGCTGAGGCATCTGTCGTCGGTCATTCTTCCTGTCAACAGGACATGGGACGCATACCTTGCCAACGCTGAGGCGACGTACCAGAAGCTCAACCAGGCAGTCATCGAGCGGCTGGTACTCCTCGCCGAGAAGGCCCTGGACATCAAGGATGATGAAGAGAAATGGAGCACCGACCCTTGGCTTAGCCAACTAGACTGGTCGGGTCAAGAGATCAAGATGGTCAAGGGCAAGAAGAAGAACGACCCGCCTCGGCCAGCTGCGAGACAAAAGAAACCTGGCATGCCGAAATGGTACAAGGACCTGTTCGCGAAGAACGACGCCCCTATCAACATCACTGTCAGGACGAGGATAGCACCACTACTACTTCGACTCTCCTGGGATGGCCACCCGCTTATCTGGTCGGATACATACGGCTGGACATTCCGCGTACCGTTTGACCAGATGGCCAAGTATACGGAACGACAGATGATCAGGTGTACCTTCACCGAGGAGAATGTCGACAAGACGCTCCAGGAGGACCGAAAGCATGCCTACTACAAACTCCCACATAAAGACGGGCCAAGCGCACGTGTGGCCAACCCCATGGCCAAGGGTTATCTAGCCTACTTCGAGAGTGGCACACTTTCGTCAGAGTACTCCTATGCAAAGGAGGCCCTGGAGATGAACGCCTCGTGCTCATATTGGATCAGTGCCCGGGACAGGATAAAGTCCCAGCTCGTCATCTACCAAGACGAGCTCGACTCCCCAGCTAGACCAACATCGTCACCGACCTCAGAGCCGCAGCAAACAAACACCTCCCAACCAGCCAGCGGCTTCATCCTCCCACAAGTCATCCCCATGGGCACCATCACACGCCGTGCCGTGGAAAACACCTGGCTCACCGCCTCCAACGCGAAGAAGAACCGCGTCGGCTCCGAGCTCAAAGCCATGGTGCGCGCACCACCAGGCTACGTCTTTGTGGGCGCCGACGTCGACAGCGAAGAACTCTGGATTGCTTCTGTCGTCGGCGACTCGACCTTCAAGATCCACGGCGGCAACTCCATCGGCTTCATGACGCTGGAGGGCACAAAAGCCGCGGGAACGGATTTGCACTCCCGCACAGCCGCCATCCTGGGTATCACCAGGAACGACGCCAAAGTCTTCAATTACGGGCGCATTTACGGTGCGGGCCTCAAATTCGCCGCGCAGCTATTGCGGCAATTCAACCCATCTCTGAGCGAACGACAAACGCTCGAAATCGCATCCAAACTCTACGCAACCACCAAGGGTACCAAGACCAATCGCAAAGCGCTCTACAAGCGACCCTTCTGGCGGGGAGGCACAGAGTCCTTCGTCTTCAACAAGCTCGAAGAATTCGCCGAGCAGGAGCGGCCACGCACCCCGGTCCTGGGGGCGGGTATCACAGAAGCCCTGATGGGCCGCTTCATCAGCAAAGGCGCCTACCTCACAAGCCGCATCAACTGGGCCATCCAGTCCAGCGGCGTGGACTACCTGCACCTCCTCATCGTGGCGATGGACTACCTCACGCGCCGCTACAACCTCGCCTGCCGCCTCGCCATCACGGTGCACGACGAGATCCGCTACCTCGTGAAAGAAGAGGACAAGTACCGCGCCGCAATGGCGCTGCAGGTGGCCAATCTCTGGACGCGGGCCATGTTCGCGCAGCAGGTGGGCATCGACGACCTGCCGCAGAGCTGTGCTTTCTTCTCGGCTGTGGATATCGACCATGTGCTGCGGAAGGAGGTAGACATGGACTGCGTCACGCCCAGCAACCCCATCGCCATACCGCCTGGGGAGAGCATCGACATCGTCAACCTCCTCGAGCGCGGGACCCAGGCGTACCTCGACCCTAGTATCACGCCTGACCCGGCGCACGCGCCCAAGCTGGAGGGGATACCCTACACCCCTCGGGTGCCGGTTATGCAGCATCTACAGGAACAGGAAGGCGGGACGCACGAGGAGCAGGTCAGGTTTATCCGGGCGCAGATAGCGAATAGCGATGCGGAGCTGAGGGAGGTGTTGAAGGAGGTTAGGAAGGTTGTGACTCCGGCGAAGAAGACTGATGGCGGCGGGCTGGGCGGCGTGAAGAGGAAGAGCGTACTTCCGTACCATGCGCAGGCGCAGCTCATGCCTACTGAGATGGAGTTTGTTAGCGTCACCGAGGCTATGGGTCATCATAGGTTCAAGCCCGCGAGTGGGGGAGGGGTGAAGATGTGGGAGAAGAGGTGGGAGAGGCCCGGGTTTGTTAAGGGGAAGACGAGTGGACTGTAATGCCAGCGTGGGAGAAGAGGTGGGAGAGGCCCGGGTTTGTTAAGGGGAAGACGAGTGGACTGTAATGCCAGCGTGGTGAGGGCGTTCGGATTGTATTGTGTACTCTGTCGTCTGGCGGTTATTTCATTTGTCATGTATTCTGATTGGGAGGCGGCTGTATCTACCATGCGCAAGGCATTGGCTAACTAAGGAGGCAACCATGGGGGCTCGGAGTTGTCATGGCGCGGATAGGGGAGTTTATTGGACGGCGGGCAACTGTTTCGCAAAAGTGTGTATGACTATGGTATCTGGGGCGGCTTGCCTTGTTCTAATAGCTTCTGGATCATTTGCACAAAAGTAGTCAAATAATCATTCCACGGCCCAGGTTTAAGAGATTACACATTTCAGCACGGTACTGGACACACACATCGGGCAGTCAGAAGATTAGACGACGAGTCGATGATTCAGTTTGTTACCGCACCAACATGCGAGTTTACTTCCACAGGTGCACTCAGCCGTCGACTTGACCCCTTGTTCACGACCAGCCACGCACCACCACGACCACCTCCTACTGCAGCGCCCTCCTCACCAAGGCCTCCAAATCCGGCATCCCCACGCCCGTAGCCGGGTCCCAACCGGGCGTAGCCGCCCACCTCGCGCCGGGGATGACACTAGCACCGGGCAACGTCCGGCCCGTCTGCAGGTTGACCCCGGTACACCCGATCGCCGCACCGCCCGTAACATCCGTGATCCCCGTCCCGTTGCCGTGACCAAGACCGTACAGCCACGGGTTGATGAACCCCATCACCGGTTTCCCCGCCTTCAGCCTCGCGTCGTTGATCAGCCCAATCAGGCCCGCCACGACGGGCGCCGCGGCGCTCGTCCCGCCCGTGTAGGACACGCTACCGGCCGCGTAGAAGAGGTAATTGGGAGACAGGCTGTGGGCGGATACATCCGGGAACGCGCGGCCTCGAAACCCACCCGCGTATGCGGAGAAGTTGGCCTTGGTGTCGGGGGCGAGGTGGGAAGTCAGGTAGTCCGTGACGGCGGCTTCCTGGTACCACGCGCGGGCGAAGTAGTTGCTGAACCCGCCCGAGGAAGCTGACCAGGCCACCTCCGGGGCAAAGGCCTGGGTGCCGCCGACGGAGGTGATGTAGGGGCAGGAGGCGGGGAATTGGGGCGTGAATTCGGGATGCTTGCGGCCGTCGTTGGATTGGCAGGGGGCTCCGACGCCGGTGTCGCCCGAGGACTCGAGAACTGTGATGCCGCGGAGGCCCATCATGCCGATGAGGTTGCAGACGCGGATTGCGTATTCTTTTGGGACTGTCTGGGGGTGGGTGTTAGTGGCTGGAAGCGGGGAGGGAAAGGGGGAACGAGGAGGGGGAGAGGGTTTCGAAGGGGAGAGGGTTTCGAAGGGGAGAGGAAGAGGCGAGGTACCTGTTCATCATCACCGTACGAGTTGGAAATAACCTGCGGCAGCTCGTCGCTCGTCATGTTTAGCAGAGCCTGGTAGTACTCCAGATACGGCTCGTTGGTATTGCTCGCCTCGTCGGGGATGTTCAGGTTGGGAACAAACGGCGGCTTGCCGGCCGTGATGAACTCGGTGACGGGCAGCGTCTTGACTACGGCGGACATGAACTGCGAGTCCAGGTTCGCCTCAACGAAGTCCCGCGTCGGGTCCTGGTGGTCCTCGCCGCCGTTGATCAGCACGACGGTGAAGTTGTTTAGGGGGAGGTTGTACGCCTTCTGGTACAGCGTCAGGTCGGCTTGGATGGCGCTCTGGTTGAGGAAGCTGCCGAAGCCGACGCGGCTGCCGCTGTCAGCCGTCTCGCGGTAGCCGCCGTAGTTGTACATCTTCTCCAGACAGCCCGGCTCGATGAGGCGGGCGCAGTTGAGGGTCGTGTTGGAGTTCTGGCGGGGGTAGTAGCCGGGCGGGTAGTGGAAGCCAGGTGGGTAGTGGCCTTTCGCGGGGACGGCGGCGTGGGCTTGCGTGCGGCCGAAGAAGGTCGTGGGGGAGACGAGGTCGATGTGCTCTGTCATTTCGTCGGGGACGGAGTATTCCAGCGTGCGGATCTTCTTGACGCCATCGACATCGAAGGCCTGGAAGGAGGAGCCGAGCATTTCGTTCGCCTTGGAGATGGTGGTGGCGAAGTTGATGTACGACCCGTGATCTGCAATGGCGTCGACACCAGACTCCTTCAGCCATCCCATGACGGCATTATGGGAGGCGTCCGAAGGGCCGAAGAGCTTGTTGATATCAGACACGTCGAGATATTTGCCGTAATCAGGGCTGTTGGGCGACGAGACGGCCTTGAGTTTCTCATTGAGCAGGTTGATGTTCTGCATCTTGATCCCAACTTGGAGCGTGATGACTTGGTCGTCTTCTGGGAGACTCAGAAACTTGACGGAAGGGTGCAATGCAGCTATCTTCGACATCAGAGTTGCTCCCTGGGCCAAGGCAGAGATGCTGGCCCAGACCAGGAGGATGGCCTTCGGCATCTGGGTGGTATGCATGTTCGTTCCTCACTATCGGATTCTCGGTAACGATATTATGAGCCTGAAGCAGTGTAAGTGTTCTGGATGTGGTTGTCTTGTCTGTTCTTTCATTTATAGTTTCGAAAATGACAGATAGCGGACACGTTATCTCTCCGAAGTGTCCTTCGCGCGCCGAAACGACAGGACGAACTAACCGTCTCTACAGTGTGAAATTTGTTCCTACAATCGGCTGCGTACCTGAGGTTCGGACGCAGGAACGAGGTGAAGCTTTGGCCGTGTGGAACAAAGCGCGGACCAGTCGAATCTCGCCTGGCGATAACGGTGTCCTGGGCGACTCGACGAAAGTTCCCAGGTGACAGAGCCGACACTCTTGAGTGCATGTAGCAGATTGGATAGATATATATCATCATCATCCCCACCGCAGCTGGTGCTCGCGAGCCAAGAGTGCGGGATAGACAAACCAACATATAGATGCCCGTCATACTGCTTGGGCCGCGGGTGCGATATTCCATCATTCATGTGCGCTGAGAGTATTCGAACGAATATCGGCGGCGTAATGTCAACCCGGCATTTGGATATGTCGTCCGGAGAGTGCAACATCACGAGCTATCCAATCACAGCCGGTGGTGTTGAGTGCCGAAAGATCGATTGCGGTCGATCGGCTGGTAATAACCGTTCCCATTATTGGTTTATCTGACGCAGAGCACATAGTCCCCCATCGTCCTCTTAATTAGGCGCCTGATGTGTCTTCATGCAGCTCCGTATTAGGCCATATCGTCCCATCCAGATGGTCTGGGCATCCCAAAGACATCCAACTGTATCTGCAGGCGCAAATGCAGTCTTCAGATCCTCAGCTACGCTTGTCCGACAAATCACCATTCCTGATTTTCCTGATTTTCCTCAAGCAAAACGACCTCCTTCCTCCGAGCCTTCCGAGTGCAGCTCGAAGGAAGCCTATGGCCCATAGGCGCCTAACGCCAAACCGAGCAGAGACTTATTGACCTGACATTACAACGATGGCCCCCTTCTGCATCTAGGGCAAAGGAACTGCTCAGACGCTTTGCGCATCAACCCGAGATG
Source organism: Coniochaeta sp. 2T2.1 (assembly GCA_009194965.1). Classification (NCBI taxonomy): domain Eukaryota; kingdom Fungi; phylum Ascomycota; class Sordariomycetes; order Coniochaetales; family Coniochaetaceae; genus Coniochaeta; species Coniochaeta sp. 2T2.1. The sequence continues at coordinate 2,791,722 of VSMA01000007.1, read as the reverse complement.
GCCGTGATGTTCGCATAGATGGGACCAGCATCATAAAGCCGGAACATGTTATCCTCGCGCGAGATCATGGGCAGGTGAATCGCCGGTTGGGAGAAAGTAACAGGGTGGTCCCAAGGTTCGGTGAAGTTCCTGCATGACAATATCAGTAGTGGTCCAGTGCCAGTTTGGGACAAGGGTGGACAAACTCAGAGTCGTGGTAGCGGTGAGCAACCACCAGCTCGAAGGACTGAGACGAGTTGAAGGAGGCGAGCCTCATCTCGAAGTAGGTAGGGAGCTGCTTCAGGCACATTGTATACTCCGCGCTGTAGGTGTTCTTCTCGCCGGCTTCGGTCGTCTCCCCGTCCCAAGACCAGTTGTAGATGCAAGAGCAGTCGTTGACGTCGTTCTCCGGCACCGAGTTGGGGTCATGCCAGTCGACTTATTACAGTGTGTTAGTGGTTGGCCCAATTGGAGCAGGACCAGAAAGAAGGATTCCACTTACAGCGAAGCTCGCAGTCGTACATGTCCGCCCTGGTGGGCCTGGCGCATTCCATGCCCATGTTGGTCAGGTTGAACGGCAGGAAGTTGAATTGGCTGTTGTCGATCAGGGTACTGCGGTGAGCCAGACCGACGACGGGTTCCTCTGCGTCGGGATGAGTGGCTGCCGGCATGGCGGCGGCAAGTGGCAGCGCCACAAGCCCGAGGATCTGTGTTGCGCGCATGGTCGGATGGAGTATGGAGTATCTAGGCACCGACCGGTTGAGAATTTTGCTTGAGAACAGAGACTGTGGATTGGGGAGGAAACCGAACCGCTCAGCTTGTGACGACTCTAAATAGGACGATGGTGCAACTAAGTATGTTTGCTCTGATTCACCTTCTCCACATACATTTCAAGGCGAAGGGCCACAACACTCCGCAGATACGGCTAAACCAGTTCACAGAGCTGTGAATAGAACTGCCGTGCGAAGAAGTACAACCTTGAGTGAAGTTGGACAAACTCGCGGGAGGGAAGGGAGGGCGGATAGGTGGAGGATGCACCACGAGGTGAAGATGCAGTGTACCGTCAAGGAATGCGGTGAAGGAAACGGGTGCCAGTGGACGACTTGGACTCAGAGTAAGTGTCCACAATGGATTCACTGACGGTGAGTGAAAGGGTTTGATTAGAAGGAAAAGGGAAAGAGATGCAGGGTCCTCCTATTCTTCCTGTACGTCACTTCATGAAAGCGAAGGAAATAGTGGAGCGGTGGTAAGAGAATGGGGACACTTCCCGGGCTGTCAAATCTACACAGTACCTATGACCTGACAGTTTCAATGAGAAAGACTGGAAAGCCAGAGCACAAGGACGAGAATACGCCGATCTTATCTGGTATCGGTGCGTTCAGATAATCTGGCGCCACCCTGATGGATTCGCTGGGAGATGAAGGGCGATGTTGGGGAAGGAGCGTCCCATGGCGGCGATCCAATGAGAGATTGCAATCCATCGACTTCTTGCCCCTGAAGTCATGGCTCGACTAACGCTCCCGATGCAGATCTCGAGGACCTGCATGGCATAATGCAACCTTAGCCCCGAGGGACTGATCTGCTGGTCGGTTTCGAAACATTCCCGTTCCATTGTTGCGAAGTCCGAGTATTGCTGATTTTCCCGGCCGCCAGTCTGGAAACTCAACTATGTAAGTAGACTTGACTGCGTCTGGAGCAACTAGACTAGGTTGACTCCGTCAAAGGCTGCCATGGCCATATTATGTCGCAGATGGGGAGGGTAGTTCAACAACGTCGTGGCTTATGTTGCAAAGAAAGAAGCAGATCGGAACCGTCCTGGCCTGAGTGGCTGCATGTCTTAGCTTGCGACTCACAAGGCTCGTCCGACGTGTCACGGAAGAGCCGGTGAGAACGGTGATTGTGTCCCGCTCAGTAAAGTTTTCCTGGGTACAAAGGGTAGACTTATTCGTAACAAAGCTCCGACCTGCCACGAGCGCCTGGCCGTCTAGGAGCTATAGGTCCTCCTCGTCTCGGGCTCGCGGAATCCTCGGGAGCGGCTGTGCCTGTGTGCGTCGAGTGATGTTTCCTCTAGAGTGACCAATTGATGGCTCGTCGGAAACGGCGTCGACACGCATCAGCCGACGTCGTTTTGAAAGGATGAATGCAGGTACCGCGTCGAGACCGCCAGACACCTGTTTCAATCATATTTTTGATAGAGCGCCGTCGTTCGTGCGCGAGTGAGACATATCGTGGCAGAGGCTGTGTCACCGAAAAGGTAATCGACCACGGTTGGCCTCTGAGCTGTGATCGCTTGAATGGTTCTTAGTCGGGCTCCGGGACCAAGCACGATCGCTCTACTGACCAGGAGGTCGACGAAGGAGATAGCGAGGCATGTCAGTCTTGTTGTGATCGTGATGGAGCGTGACTTTCACTTGGGACATTTCTCGCACCCTCGGGTGTTGGCAACTGGGTGAGACCGTTCGCTCAAGATTGATTCCTTATATATCCTTGTTAGTGGCCTCTGCGGCCGGAGTATAGCACGACATGCCAGGGGGTCGCTGGTGGTCAAATGGGCCAGTCTTAGACCCACGGGGGCAGAGACTGTGGCACAACCAGGCTGCTTAGACACCACTCGCTGTATGTGGCGGTATGTGGCGCTATCTGTGCTCGGGTTGACTCGGATTCGGGCCGCGGACGATATTCCACGTGGAGGCGCATTTGTTCCGAGGCTTTGGGAATGATGCGCTTGCCCAGTCAAGCGGTGGCTGGCTATGAGCTGACAGATTAATCGAGGCCGTTTCGGCCACAATGGCGCATCTGCGTGGCTTGCAGGCAAAGTTAGCAAAATTAGCAACGTCAGCCCTTCATTATGTCCATCGCAAGTTTCGTAAGGTCAAAAAGAATGATCCAACGTCGAGGAGACGGGAAATGGGGCTTCCGTAACTCTTGGTATAACATCTAGGCTTGTAATATGTACACTCGAGGCTCCACAGACCCCTACTGCCGTTTCGTTGCGACCGCCATCTTGAACATCTAAGCCGAGAGCGGGTATGATGTTTCGGGGAGAGACTCGAGGTGCTTTCGGCTGTGCTCGTGTGCCTGTAGGTTGGTTAGACTATGCGCTTTTCTCTTGGGAGGTCGCCGAGGACATACGAATGGAGCTCCGCAGTAACCGCACACGGCAATCTCTGGCTTGTCGGTGTTGATGTAGATCTTGGGGTGGCCAGTCGGGCCGCCGCCGCCGTCGCACGCTACGACGCGGTCATGCGTCCACCGGACCGGTGTCTTGTGAACGAGCTCCATGGCGGAGTATGGTTGTGGCTAGATAGAGCTTGCGTTAGCTATGTGTTCTGGTCCCCTTCCCATTGCTGAGATCCAATCGCATCCGCGACCGTATGGTGTCGGATCGCACCTGGAGGTCGAAGTCTGTCTGCTCGAATCTTGGTCCCGTCATGGCCTCCGACCGCGGGCGCTGATTCCTCGACCAGATTTCAGACCGGTTAGGAGCCTGGAGGACCTCCTGCTGGACCGCGCCAGGCGTGACCTGAGGGGTGGCATCCGTCGTCACTGCGGGTGCTTTCGTCTCAGGGCCGGGGTTCGGGTGGCTGGCCTTGGCCTCTAATTGACGGGCGCTGACGGCGAAGCCGCGGCGGGAAGATGCCAATTGGCGAATGAAGGGCTGGATGGCCCGCAACCTTGAGGCAGACATGGTTTGTGGTTGAGCGTGGTGACTTGAGGGGGGGTGTTTCTGCCCTGGCGTGTCACGGTGGGTGAGGGATGTCGTTGAAGCTCCAAGAGCTCAGCCGGTTATTCTTCGGTTACAGGCGGCGGCCCCACCCGCCATCTGCCGGTACTCCACTTTATTTTACTTTTCGTTGGCACCTCAAGGTGTTTCGCGCCTGCATTCACGCCCGACTATCGAAGCTCGAATTTGATTTCTGTGTTTGCTGCCTTTCGCTTCGCAAGATCATCCAGCAACAGCTATACTAACCCAACAGAGACCGACATCAACAAAACCACCAACATGGCGCCAACGATCGAATCGCCATTGCCGACGATGGCGCCAACGGCAACGCCAAAGGGCATGTCGAGCCGCCTCATGACGATGAAGTTTATGCAACGCGGCGAAGCATCAGCCAAGAGCTCGCCCTCCACCACCCCGAAGACAGAGAGCGGAGGATCGGTAAAGCGACTGAAGACAGGACACTCAGCCACTCCTGAGGCGAAACCGCTGTACGACGAGGCCGCAGTCAAGGCTGCCCTGGACGACGAAGAGAGCAAACGGCAAGCTGCCATCGCACAGCGCGCCAAGGAGCTGGGAGACGAGCAGTGGGTTATGAGGTCGGCGGCTATCTCGGTGCCCACGACCAACCAGGCTGGCAAGTTGAACTTCGTCCAGGTTGGGTTTGCGCAGATCGACTCTGGCTTCCCGAGCGATGATGAGTCCAAGACCGCGGGGGCCTTGGCAGGTCGTCGTCAGTTTAACATGAAGAAGGCGAAGAAGCGGCCAGCAGTGAGTCAACTTCCTCCCTTGGACTCGAGATCCTTACACTGACACCGTCTCAGCAACCCGAATCAACAAGCGACAGCTCGGACTCGGACGCCGAGTCGGGCAGCGAGGACTCATCAGATGACGAAGAGGCTGCTGACAACCGCGGCCGACAATCCGAGGGCACACCATCCGGCAACCGACAACGACACTCACACTCCGTATCCAAGAGGCGAGAGGCCGAACGACTCAAGGCGGCAGAGCTGGCGGAGAAGCGCCGCAAGAAGGAAGTCAAGCTGAACACGCTGACGTCTCTCTCGTCTGGAGGTGCCAAGTCTGCTGCCTTTGGTAAGAGCCCGGATTTTAGCTCGATGAAGTGTTTCAGTTGCGGCCAGACTGGTCACTCGAAGGCGAAGTGTCCAAATCGGAGGAAGTCTGGCTCGTGAGCTTCGATTACTACTGGCTCGCACCCTCGAGTTTTCGATCATATCCCTTCGTTGCTACATGGCTACAGTCTTTTCGCTTCTCAGCTATCTGTACATTGGTTGTGTCAACAGGCGTACGCGGTGACGATGCGTCCCGGCACTGCAAGTCGGCATTATTGCGTGCCGGAATACCTTTGCTCTGCCGGACCCCGACGGGTTCAAGACGCCATATCCCAGACTTCAGTGAGGTTTCGGAACTGCCTTGGCCGAGAAGAAGCCGGACGTGACGTATCTCTTGGCCTGCGTGCCATGAGCCTGTATGATTAAGAGGCTGTTCACGCCGCTTCCGAGAGGTGCGCATGAGGGAGAGCGAGAGAGCTGTGGTGGTGATGGCGATGGAGAAGGTGTTAATGGCAGGCGATCTCGACGGCTGCTCGGAGGGATGCATTGTGGGCCGTGACGTTGCACCATGCTTAATCCCGCGGCGTAATTGTCGGCGGGGTGTGCTTATTCGTTCTCTCATCTGGAAAGACGCGAGGATCGGTTGAAGGTTGGCTCTGGCTGTAGTGGCTTGTAGTCACTTCTTGACTATGTTCGCCCATCTTGTCCTAGCACCCAGACAGGCTACATACGGCTCATCAGGCTAGCCTCTGGTTATTGGGCATGAAGACCAAAGGGAGGACAACCCACTATTCAGATGTTATATCGAACCTTCACAGGCAGAACGGCAAAGCAGCCTTCCGCCCCCTACGTCCAGCCGCCGCCTGTGGGGTGTCCAGATTGTCTTCTTCTGCAGTGAAGTCCCTATACATGTGTGCTTACACCCACCCTACAGTGTATACTGACCGGCCCAGTCTCTATCGACGGCCAGTAAGCCATTTCTGGAAAGGATGTGTGATGTCTCACGACCGTGCCGTGCCTTTTCGATCCGGGTAAACTCGTTGAACCAGGCTGATAGTTGTCTGGGATCTCCAAGACGGCGGTCCACGGGAAGGCTCAGGAAGGCTATGTTACTCTCCTCCTCAAATATCTCTTCTTCCGGACCACCCCTTGCTCGTCTCTGCCGCATCGCCTTCATGCTTCGGGGGATATCACTCGGTGTGAGCAAGCGTGGATTTTTCCTGGGAAGTTCCAGATTGACGGAGAATCTGGGGGCGGCATTGAAAGGAAAGGCCCTTTTCGGCCAGAGCCGAGAGAGAATCAGTCCCGGAAGGTACTTTCAAAACAGCTGGACCTGTGCCTGCCATTCTCAATCAGGATGTTCGGTAGAAGCTCGGCTCGATGTCTCCTGCCTGTTTGGCTGCCAAGTCTGATGTTTCGAACTTGGGAGTTGTCGGATGCCCCTTCCCCTTCGTGTTTCAGAACTTCGCATCGCAATCGGATGACACTTCCTTCTTTAACGAACCTTCGGAATTCTTTTCCTTCTTCCAGATTTCTTCCAGACTTCTTCCACGCTTCTTCCATGACGCTGATCAAGTTCGGCGACCATGCGTCGTCCCAACTGCCCTTGCAGGTCCCCACGCTATAGAATCGCCCTCGTCTCGTCAACCTTCTGCAACACATACTTCTGCTCAATATGTCCGTCTACCCTGGTCGCCAATGGCAATCTATATCGCACTAAACGGCTTCACAGACATTCCTATATCGTCATCCGTGATCGAAAAGGTCCACCTGCATGAAGTGTACCGTCCTTGCATTCGGTAATGGCTGCAAGACTGTAACCGTTGCATATTTCCGATGAGGTGTGGATGGCTTCCTGCAGGCCGAGCCGCCTTGTCCAGCCTCCACCAGCCTCCTTCAGCACAGCAGAGCGTCGACCTTCGGACCTTCCACAGTCGAGCCTGCAGAGATCTGGCGCACCTGGAATGTGTACCCTATCAAGCGTTGTCCAGGCTCCTTCATCCGCAGTCTACCGTCAGTTCACCAGGAGCACAACGATGCCGACAATATTTCAATGATGGCGAGGGATCAGCTGAGAATTGTCGACACTAGGCTTGGATGCCTACGTAACCGCTCGAGTACCGTGTCCAAGATCGAGCGTGCACTGGTTCGGCTCATCCGCACCGCATCGCATCAGCCAAACGCAACAGGCCAACCAACGACTGTGCTCTGCACTGTCCGTGCTCCAGCCGTCAATACTCCCATATTGAAGTGGAGATGAAGTGGCCCCCTCGGCTTCGGTCCTGGAGATCAGAAAAGCAGCCGCATCAACACCCGCCCTTCAAACAAGTACGGCTATACCTAGCCGCACGTCGGCGTTACCCACACTACCAGGAAGAACGATTGAGGCCACACAACAGGTCGCAGCCGAGGATTATCATGTGGGTGTTCTCACATCAATCATCTGGCTGATGGAGTCGGCCCGCTGTGACAACCAGCGAAGGCAACTTGGCCTCCTATTCCCTCAGATTGAGCTTCGACTTCGAGATTGGTCGCCGGACATCGTCCACACGATCCGGCCGGTGGATAGCTCCCTTGCTAGATCTCTGTACAAGCGTGCAACGAGAATATACTCCACCACCATCTTACTTTTTGCCCGTCCTTCCGTCTGGGCTACCGGTTTCACGGCTGTTGTGTTACGGCGGGCACCCAGCGTTCCACACGAGGACCGGCAGATCTGACGGTCGTTACTCAGACGTCCTCTTCCCTCACGAACTTGGTGTCTTCAACCGGAGAAGTACCGAGGCGGGTATGAGATATCTCCCTTACTCGGGGGTCCGTTGGAGCGGAGTGAAGCAGTGGTATGAGGTCAATTTCGCTTCGGCTACGGCTCCCGCCCTGCCCTCTCCGCCGCAAGTATTCTGCAATCTGGAAGGAGGACGACAGAAGGAGTAGTCTAGTCTCGAATGGTTAAGCTCCTCTTCGGCCTTCAGAATCATGCCTCCACAATTCAGATGGACGTCGGGTGTGGACGAGCACAGGAAAAGGACGCAAAGTCGTCCAACCACCCCCCAGCTCGGCTGCCGCCAATGTTAAGCGAGCTCTAAGTGCAACCAAGAGCTGCACTCTGTTAAAGCGTCACATTACCGCTTCCCCGTGGTCAGTGTTGCCTTTGAATGCTGTGGCCAAGTCGCGGACTGTGGACCGTGTTCGCCTGGTTGACCGGCACCCCTCACCGGGACGGTGCGAGGAGAATTTGAGCCGTGGTGATCTGCCATTCAGATGTTGGCTGTACATCTGACGTTGGTGCAGTGGCAGATTTTCTGCCCCCAAGCAGCGAAGAGAACACGACCACGGCGAAGGGGCCATGAACCGGCGCTTCCACCTCGTCGATCTCGATGGCTCTGTGCTTCCTCACATCTTCGTCGTCCTTGGGCAAACCAAATCAACATGGACACATATGCCTCGAACGACCTAGAAATTGATGCGGATACGCCATGGTGTCATTTCCATCCGCCGCTCACTGAGCACGGGCTCGGTCAGCAATATCCGGTCACCTATACTGGCCCTCGATATGGAGGTCAACAAGGAAGCCCCTTGTCAGGCACGGGGACGTCGGATCGCGACAACAGTAGCCTTCTGTTCGTCAACATGCCGTTCTCGATATGAATGGTTTATGGTTCGATGTGTTCGAGCATCCATTCCCGGAATGTATGAATGACCAGCTCCCGTCCACGAGACATCGCCAACAACGAACCGTCACGACAGTGTACACTTCTGAGATTGAGGCCCAGGCTAGCGGGAGATAACAGCATGCCGATCCGCAATGTCTTCGTGTCCAAGATGCCGAAAGCTGCATGGGTAGCACACCTTCGGCCCTTCGCTTGGTAATGTCAATATCCGATGCTCAGATTTGGACCGTCGCCAGTGGGCACAGGAGGGGATGTCATATCCGGTGTTCTTTGCATCCCTACTTGGCATGAACCCTAAGCCCCTTTTCTTCGACGTCTCCTTTCCGGCTTACCCCTTCTCCCTGTCGGCAACAAGACGTATTATGGTACGTTGACTGGCTCAACAGGAACGGGTCATATTGAGTCCAGTCGCATCGCCCGGGAATTGGGCATGATGGACATATCATACCCTGGCTAACATGGGCATCATGGGGTGGCTTGTGAGCCAGCACTGCCGCTTCTCCCGTAAATCAACATTGTTCTCTACTTTTACTTAATGGAGCGACGAGATTCATGCGCATGAACGGGTAGGGGGATCGTTGGTAGGGCCCTTGAAAAAGCGCAGCTACACGTGTTCAATCGCGTAGAGCCGGACGGGATATTCCTACTCCGTGGCTGAAGAGGTCAGCTAGCTGTCCCTTCGCGGGTCGAAAATCTGAAGGCTGGTGACATCGATGTCAATCGTCACCGATTTTCATTCTTCAACAACTGCCCAGAACGGTCAAGTCTGCCACACAACCCACGCCAACGGATCCCGGCTGTTGGTTCCCCGAGCTCAAGAGAGTCAAGACCGCCCAGGGGTGCGATCCACAGACTGGAGATGCGTGGCATGGCGAACATGGCGCTTTGGCTCGGGCGGCATGGCGGGCATGGCCGAACTGAGCCGGGGTAAGTGCCAGGATGAGAGTCCGTGCCCCCTCGATCCGCCGAAAGGCTGACCCGAGCATGAACTTCTGTCTTCAACGTTCCAGTCCTCCGGGATCGGTGACACAGTTGTTTGGACGTTATATGCCAGCAGCAACACCAACATGGTGCACCACATTCGTGCCAATTTCAGGCAGCAACATGATGGGGAGAACGCGACTCCTCCTGGCCGCTAACAGTTGCAGTCAGATTAACGGGGAATGCATGCGAGTCCAGTCGAGAACCAATGTAGGACCCAAAGATGTTGTGGAATAGAGTGCACAAGATATTGTGTAATATCGCATCTGGACTCGACATCTACACCGCTGCAGGCTCGCTGGAAAATATTTTGGTCAAGCATGTTGAATGGACGAAAGTGTCGCCGATACTGGAGCCTTCATGCCCGACAATTGGATTCATCACACGGTCACGTACATGGCATACAACGCGTACGCATATGTCCGCACGTCTTGTCCATTGACGGTTGTGGATTTTGAGCTCTTGCATGCGCCGGTGCCGTCGATGTCGGCTCCTCTGATAGACCTATTGGAGGAGTGCAACATTGAGCTGCAGCACTCCTTACAACACCACTGTTGGCTCAAAGTGAAGAAGCAATAGGCGCGCAGTTTACCCAATTGGCTTGCGAGGCGAACCTCCATTTGCACCAACCCGCCATAATACGACGGTGTCAGTGGCCAGAGACGTCCTCAAGATGCTGTGCGATTATTCTATTCTCGATTCTTACCCGCCACGGAATTGAACGTCCTGTAGTCATCCATGGACCCGTTCTACCAATTGGCGCTGGCCATCGTTCGGCGGCCGCTGTCAACTACTACACCGCTTATCACAGTACATCTTAGTGCGCTCTCTTCCAGTCAAGCCCCCGTCAAAGGTTCCTCGCGACGACCTACCCTACCCTAGACGACATCAGTCGTCCGCTACGGACTTCGCTGCCTCTCCTCTTCCTTTTGCTTCTGTTTCCAGATAAGCAATCAATATTGGCGGCCGACCCTTTCTCTTTAAGCCACTCGATATCACCGAGTAGTCCAGTCGAAGCAAATACCAGGACGACGCCATACTATGCTCAGTACCGCAAATCACATCGGCTAGGTCCAGAGATCCGCGGCGAACAACAGTCTCCAGAGTGCAACTTGCAACGGGACAGTCCCACTTCCGCCGCTGGTCCCAACCACCGTCCAACTAAAGCTGCGGTGTACCTTTCGTACCAGTGCCACGGGACAACTCGGTCTGTAACGGGCAGGCAACACAGCGAGAGCAGTCCCGACTCCGGCCGTACTCAAATAACGGGACCACCCATCCTTTGGACGACTTATACCGGTTTGCTACGCCGCCGCGCCGGGACCTGGAACAAGCCAGGACCATCCGGTCGTTTCATCCTCTGGCATCAGTACTCTCCAGCGGCACGGCCCTGGGCTCTACAGTCCGCCTCACTAGAAGCAGCACTGGTTCTGCTTCAGCCTCGAGGAAGCCCACAATACATCAACGACTGGAAATTAGTGAGAGGTGATTCTTCCAGACCTGCTTGTAAGCGATATTGATTTCCTCGTTGTCCTTGTTTTTGTCGTCACTGTGCGCGGTTTACCTATCCCTTGAATATCTTGCCGCTGAACTGGTCTTCAGATGCTTTGCATCATCGTCCATAATCAAGAGCGTCTATCTCCAAGATTCGCATGACCTCCTCCCCCTGTCACCAGTCTCACAATGTCGAAGTTGCTGTTGTGTAAACTTCATAATCCGGATACACCTGAGGTTCACTCTGGCCTGCTGTGCCTCATATTCGCAATTCCATGTGGACCGTCGGTGGCAGGAAGTCAACATCACATGCGGGACTTCAGTCCTAACACGGTCGCCATGGCCAAATACAACGCTCGCAATACCGGCGTTGAACGCCTGCAGGTTACACTGACGGCACTCGGCTTCGTCTGAACAATTCATCCCACCTCAACAACCTGACTTCAACCTTTTACGGTACTGCAGTACGTACCTCTCGTCTTGCAATTCCCTTTTGGATACGCAGCCCGTCCCAGGGAGGGGATATAAAAGAGATGCAGTTAACCAACAAGCCCAACCCCCTGTCCCACTTCACATATAGGCGCACCCCTCCCCCCCGCCAGCTGGGGAGTTCCTTTGGATCCAGAGTCCCAGATAGCCGGAACCCATCCGTTTGAACCTCTTTGGCACGGGAGGAACAAGTCGATGTACATGGACATTACGAAATCCACCGGTCCAACGTCTCAAATTCTTCACATTATCACACTCGCATACATTCCCCTGTTTGTTCTAGAAGACCACCTACCTTATCCGTGTTTAACGTCATTGGCTTCCCGCTCGTTCTTTCCCTTCTAGTCACAGCTTCGCAAAGCAGTTACTCCCTGGATATGTTTTTTTTATTTATTACCACAGTAGGCATGCATGAGTTTGTCCTAGTCAAGACGGCCTTACATCGTGTATCCACATGCGGTGGTGCCGTATTAGCAATACGTACCTTACCTGTCATGCACCTCAACACCTCGTCATCAGCTGCGACTGCAGTATTTGCTGATTTAGTCGCTGCCCAAGCCAACTCCTTCCCTTCTGGTCCAACACTGATATCCATTATTACAGACCTGGAGGGACGGAGCCACCTGCAACTATTACCCTGCTTAGGTACTCACTCTACTACGGGCTACTGCTTTCCCCTTTTCGTCTAACGAACAACACCTTCTCGGCCTGGCCTTCCAGGTTCTTGCGCCAAACTGAGCCAAGGTGTGGACCCTTTACGATATTTCCCTTGTGCTTCTCCTTCTCCACACCAGCAACACTCAAGCCAACCAGACATCCACATTCTTAAATTCACGTCTATCGGGGGGATTGTGTGACGCACATTATATAAAGCAACACCACCCTGACCACCTTGGACCATCCAGCGAGTCGGTCTTGCCGGTACATGCTGCTCCCCCTATCATCATTCTTAACTTCTGTCGTCAGCCCCTGTGAGCCTAGTCGCTTACCCGTCTTGGCCGCCGCTAGCTAACTGCTGCCTACAACTGCCATTCGCGCATTCTCGTCCAATCTTGCGACTAACACGACGGCTTCAGTCCCATCCCTGTCCTTCCATCATCCCACACGTCGACAGCGCATACCGAAACCGAGCGCACCCCAGCAACAACAACAACAACAACAACAACAAGCCCTTCGTCAAGCGCCATCCACTGCTACTAGTGCTACCAGGAAGCCCCTGTGCAACCACTCTCCCGGCTTTCAGGTCAAATTTCAGCATCCCAGCCCGCCGGTAATCTTGTCCAACAGCGCCGTAGCGTCCCCACAATCTGCACAGACGCTAGTACCATCTCGGGCCCGATCTTATAATCCACCTCCCCTCCGGCCTGCCACTAAAGACAGCTTCCCCCCCCCCCCCCACTAGGCTGCTCCTTGTCGCCTCATCCCTCCTCGGTCACACTTCCCTCGGCATCATTAATACATCCCCTCAGCTCAGGTCACCAACTTCGACCATACGCTACACGCGCCCTCAGCAGAACCTACGCGTTTTTTCCGCCACATCCGCCACATCTTCGATTCTTATCCACAACCATGACGGTCGCACAGCAGAGGCCCACGGCCGTAGCAGGCCCGGGTCAGAAGCGCGTAGAGCGTGTGACCGACCAGCTGGAGAAGCCTTCGTTGGATGACCGCACATACCGGGTCATCCGCCTGCCGAACAAGCTAGAGGTGCTGCTGGTGCACGACGCGGAGACGGACAAGGCAAGCGCCTCGATGGACGTGAATGTCGGAGCTTTCAGTGACGAGGAAGACATGCCTGGCATGGCTCATGCTGTCGAGCATGTACGTGGTTGAAACGAAGCCCGGGTCCCCTTTGCTGGTGGATGAGGCACTTTGCTGACATAGTGCCCTTATAGCTCCTTTTCATGGGCACCAAGAAATACCCTGTAGAGAACGCCTACGCCCAGTACCTGTCCTCGCATTCAGGAAGCTCAAACGCCTACACCGCGTCAACTTCGACAAACTACTACTTCGAAGTATCGGCCAAGCCCAGCAATGACGAGGAGCCCTCTGCCGAGAACCCATCTGCCCTGTACGGTGCCCTGGATCGCTTCGCCCAGTTCTTTGTCGAGCCTCTGTTTCTGGCCAGCACGTTGGACCGCGAGCTCCAGGCTGTAGATTCCGAGAACAAGAAGAACCTGCAGAGTGACCAATGGCGCCTCCACCAGCTCGAGAAGTCCCTGTGTAACCCTAAGCACCCCTACCACCACTTCTCCACCGGCAACTTCGAGGTGCTGAAGACCGAGCCGGAGTCTCGGGGTCTCAATGTGCGGGACAAGTTCATCGAGTTCTACGAGAAGCACTACTCTGCGAACAGGATGAAGCTGGTCATCCTCGGCAGAGAGCCGCTGGATGTGCTGGAAGACTGGGTTGTGGAGTATTTCTCTAACGTTCCCAACAAGGATCTGCCGCAGAACCGGTGGACGGACCAGGTACCCTTCAACAAGGAGCAGCTTGGGCTGCAGTGCTTTGCAAAGCCGGTAATGGACTCGAGGGAGCTCAACCTTCTATTTCCGTTTCTTAACGAGGAGTTCCTCTACGAATCGCAGCCGAGCCAGTATATCAGCCATCTGATCGGTCATGAAGGGCCAGGCAGCATTATGGCATATATCAAGTCCAAAGGGTGGGCGAATGGCCTGAGTGCTGGAGCCTATCCCGTCTGCCCGGGGACACCGGGGGTTTTTGATATTCAGATTAGGTTAACCGAAGAGGTGCGTCAAACTGCGGAATACCCGTGAGGATATCGATGAAGCTAACATGTTACAGGGTTTGAAAAACTACAAAGAAGTCGTCAAGGTCATCTTCCAATACGTCTCCATGCTACGAGATGCGCCACCACAGGAGTGGATCTTCCAGGAGCAGAAGGGGATGGCGGATGTTGACTTCAAGTTCAAGCAAAAGACGCCCGCAAGCCGCTTTACCAGCAAGACCAGTGCAGTGATGCAGAGGCCGATACCTCGGGAATGGCTCCTGAGCAGCCGGCTCCGCAAGTTTGAGCCTGACTTGGTCAAGAAAGGTCTCGACCTCCTCCGACCCGACAACTTTCGGATGACCATTGTCTCTCGCGACTATCCTGGGAAATGGGACCAGAAGGAGAAGTGGTATGGCACGGAGTACTCGGTGTCGAAGATCCCGGAGGATTTTATGGGGGAGCTCAAGGAGGCGGCCGGTTTGTCCACGAAGGAGCGAATCCAGAACCTCCACCTCCCGCACAAGAACCAGTTCATCCCCACAAAGCTTGAGGTTGAGAAGAAGGAGGTCAAGGAGCCGGCATTGGCACCCAAGATGATCCGGAACGACGACTTGGTCAGGACGTGGTACAAGAAGGACGACACATTCTGGGTGCCCAAGGCCAACCTGATTGTCAGCTGCAAGAGTGCCATCATCTACGCCTCGGCAGAGAACTCAGTCAAGGCTAGACTCTTCGCGGATCTCGTTCGTGATGCGCTGGAGGAATACTCCTACGATGCCGAGCTTGCGGGCTTGCAGTACAACGTCTCACTCGACTCGCGGGGGCTATTCATCGAAGTATCGGGGTACAACGACAAGCTGCCCGTTCTCCTAGAGCAGGTGCTCATCACCATGCGGGACCTGGAGATCCGAGATGAGCGATTTGCCATTATCAAGGAGCGGTTGACTCGTGGTTACCGCAACTGGGAGCTCCAGCAACCCTTCACGCAGATCAGCGAATACACCACCTGGCTGATTACTGAGCACGACCACGTGGTGGAAGAGCTGAGCGCAGAGCTACCCGCCATCACGGCGGACGATGTGCGGCACTTCCGCAAGGAACTCCTGTCGCAGCTGCACATGGAGGTCTACGCCCACGGCAATTTCTATAAGGAAGACGCCCTTAAGCTGACGGACATGATCGAGTCGACCCTCAAGCCCAGAGTCCTACCCCGCAATCAGTGGCCCATCCAGCGCTCCCTCCTCTTCCAGCCCGGTGCCAACTTCCTCTGGAAGAAGACACTCAAGGACCCGGCCAACGTGAACCACTGCATCGAGTACTGGCTCTACATCGGCGACAAGGCCGACCGCGAGGTACGCGCCAAGACACTCTTGCTAGATCAAGTCGTTCATGAGCCGGCATTCGATCAACTCCGCACCAAGGAGCAGCTAGGCTACGTTGTCTTCTCGGGGGCTCGGGCGAGCCCGACGACGTACGGCTTCCGGTTCCTCATCCAAAGCGAGAAAAGGTCGGAGTACCTGGAGGAGCGCATTGAGAACTTCCTGACGACCTTTACTGAGACGCTGGAGAAGATGGATGACAAGGACTTTGAGAACCATAAGCGCAGTCTGATCGTCAAGAGGCTCGAGAAGCCCAAGTATCTGGACCAGGAGACCAACCGGCACTGGAACCAGATTCATAGCGAGTACTATGACTTCGAGTCTGGTTAGTTTTTCCCACCCCCTGTCGCCCCAGCCCTCTGTTCTACCACTGACACCTTTTATCCAGCACAACAAGACGCAGCGCACATCAAACCCCTGACCAAATCTGACCTCATCTCCTTCTTCAAACACTACATCCACCCCTCCTCGCCGGACCGGTCAAAGCTAGCGATCTACCTCGTGGCCCAAGCCAAGTCGGACGTGTCCACCAAGCAGATCAGCGAACTCATCAAGACGCTCTCCCTCGACTCCGACTCCGCGACCCGGGCCGCCACGGATCTCCAGGCCCGCCTGTCGGCGGCAGGCCACGACGAGAAGAAGGAGCTGGATGACCTGCGGTCTTACCTCCTGCACGACCTGAAGGTGGCCGAGACCAAGATCGAGGCCGCGCTGGAGAAGTGGAAGAAGCTGCACACGGACGAGAAGAACGGGGCGAGCAAGATTGAGGGTGTGGAGGGCGATAGGAAGCCGCCTACCCAGAATGGACGGGAGGCGACGGTTGTCGAGGATGTGAGGGGGTACAAGGCCGGGCTGATGGTCAGTGCCGGCGCGAGGCCAGATAGGGATTTGAGCACGTATGAGGAGAGCGATGCGAAGCTTTGAGGCGGGGTGGAAAGTAGACATTGAGGAGTCATGGAGCTGAAGCAGAGGAGGCAAGATATAGCGACAAGGGAGGTTGGGGTGGAGGAGCAGCGTTTGGATAAAAAATTGGCTACTTGTCACAGCGAAGAGTTTGGAGGCTGCGTCGCAGGGTGAGATGCGGGTGTAGAGAGAGAGCCATCATGAGTGATAGCCACATCCATCAGCGTTGGTTTAGACACGGGCACGACGGCCTGTCAGATAGACGGAGGAACGTACGAAAGAAAAAGGAGAGCGCATGGCTTTGGGGTCACGATATCATTACAGAGCAGCGATGGTAGATAGTTTGTTCTCTCGTTGAAAATGCATGTGACGACAGCAAACCACTTGACGCGTCGATGCAACCGCGTACCTATTCGTTCGCAAACGCGTCAGGTGTCATTTCTCTTGGCATGCGGGAGGCAGGTGGGAGGGGTGGTGGATTGGTTGCTGAAATTTTTGTAAAAGGAGCAGCTGAGTGATGCCAGACTGAAGTCACGACTCCACAGTCTGTAGTGGGCATCCAAGCATGTCAGGCATGTGCACAGATTCACACACTCGCACCCGCCCTCTTTCTTTGGAGTGAAGCTTGTTGGTCCTTCGTCTGCAGAAAAGTCACTTGCACCATGCTCTTGTAGAAATAAAACGTCCATTTCGAAGCTAGGTAGCCCTGAATTATGCCCTTTTCTGCTGCGATGGTATGAATATCGTAACTCCCAGTTTTGTTCATGGCCGACACTTGCACATCTTAATACTTGGAGGAGCTTTAGTCCAAATAAGAAAACCCACTGGAGACGGGAACTGGCAACTGCGGTCCAACAGGCAGAAGGGTACTTCGTCATTTTCACAAGCTACAGCAGAAGGCAAGGTACCCCGCCCCTTAACTGGCCTAATGCACGTTTCAATATTATAGAGCTTCAGCCCTGACGACCAGCGTGCAAACCAAATAAATCAAACTGGTCCTAAAAATCAACCCTTACAGAACTTCCCTGCCCGCCGCCTCGTCGCATTCTGGAGCGCTCATCTTCCTTTCTTACAGCGAAAAAGAAGAGCCCATCAATTAAATTACCCTTCCCCATCTTTTTCTTTTTTCTTTCGCTTTTTATCATTGTCACCACGTCTCTTTAAGAAACGTGATTGATTTCAGGCTTATTACGGAGAGGCAGAGCGGAACTGGCATTGCTGGTCAACTAATGCACAAAAAATCCATCTCTATTCCACTTGGTCGGCACAACTACGACGTCGCCTTCTTTAATTTGACACTCCAGTCAGCACCGGCAGCACAAGGCTAATAATAACAACCACCGGAACAGCCAAACTCGACAGCCGCCGTCGCCGACAGACGACAGCTTCACCTTGTTCCGCCTTGCTGCGTTCTCCAACAGAGCAATCTCTTTGCACACCACTGCCTCCCGGCCTGCATTCTAGAGCTGCACAGGCAGCTCGCTTTCACCACGTCTTCCCAAAAGAAACGGAGGATTACCCGCCAGTCAGCAAGAGAGCCCGACCTGGTCACCACTAATAGTAGCAGTCCAGCCGACCTGGTGCTACCATCTACAGAAGAAGAGTCTGACCCTTTTTTCTCCTCCTTCACCACAACAGCTCCCGGCTCGGGATTGTCGACTCCCACCTACGTTCGAGCCGATTCCCTCCAACCCTCTGGAGTCCCGCCCCGTCTGCAAGCAACCCACAACTCCTCCTTCACGGCCCCCGACTACACCTCGTCCGCCGCAAGCTCCCCTTGCGCTGCCTCAGCCGATCTCTCCTTCGACAACGACCGTGGTGCAGACGGGCTCGACTCTAGCCTGCCCCATACCGTTCGACGCCAGCCTTCGCTCATCAATCCTTCCCACCGCGCCCTCATTGGCGGAGCTGTCGAAATGAACCACCGTTCCTCTTCGCCCCTGAAGAGGAGAGCTTCGAGCATGGATCCCGATCATGATGTCGCCGACACGAAAGAGGAGGATGTCGACATGCTTGCCCCACCCCAAGCCCCAGTGAGCCCTGCCACCCAAGGTTCGGCACATAGCGACGGCGACTCGAACCTTAAGATGGACGGTGCCACCGACCCGACCTCAGACTCGCAGAAGACACTGGTAGGAGAGCAAGGCCTCCCCATTAGAGGAGGAGAAGGTAGCCATGGGTCCGACAACACAATCACGGAGCTCCCTCTGAGGTCAGATGCGCCGCCGCTGCGTGAGCAGATACAGACGATTCAGAGCTTGCTCAAGGCATTCTCCGAAACCCCTGTGCAGGATGGAGATACCGCATACCTGGTCTCCAAAGCGTGGCTAGATAAGGCTCAGGCTTTCAGCAACGGCGTAAAGAACGCCGGCAAATCATCCAGCGATGTCACCCTGGGCGCTGTCGACAACTCGGACATCATCCTGGCGACCTTTACTGATGCTAACAGCCGAAGGTTTGCCAAACTGCGCCCAGGTCTGGGGCCAGAGGATTTCGAGGTCTTTTCCAAGGATGCTTGGGACTTGTTGGTCGAGTGGCATGGCCTCGCCGACGGACAAGAACCCATATTACGCACCGCACACAACACTAATCCCGACGCCAATGGTGTTCCGAACGTCCAATACGAGTACTACCCACCCGTCTTCTCCATCCACAGGGTGTGGTCGGCGGCAAGTCCTCTTCCGGTCGAGAGCACTCTCAAATCTCAGAATCCTCCACCGCCACTTCTCGTCCACAGCTCTTCCGACCGGCTACATGACCTCCTTAAGGAGGCTAAGACATTTGCCGGAATACCTCTTTCGGTGAAGGTCCGCGTGTGGAGGACACTCCAGACGCTCCCTGCTGGAGACACAAGCACACCCGTTGGCCTCTCGACACCGCCTAGCTCGCCGGAATCGGAGCCGAATGACGAGGTCGTGCTGGGTGCGTTCCCTCATCTATTAATCGAGGTGGATAAATTTCTCAAACTGCAGAAAGGGGTGGAGCGGGATCTTATTGAGGATGCTCACGACTCAACTCACCATGACAAGTACAATGGGTCTAGGACCCTCGCCATGACGGGCTTGACAGTTGACCATGCCCTCGTGCTCGATGAAAACACTGGCAAAAAAGATGAGTGGGTTACGACTTGCGTCGCTAAATCTAGTGGCCCGGCGAAAGGCCTTGCACCGCGAGTCAACAGCTCGGTACAAAAGGGTACAGGCAGCGGACGTAGCAGTCCTGCGCCGAGTGTGCTCACGAGAGGCCGGACACAAAGGTCCGGAAGGACACTTGGCTGCGTTGGCCTGCAAAATCTCGGCAACACCTGCTACATGAACTCGGCTTTGCAGTGCGTCCGCAGCGTGGAAGAGCTCACGAAATACTTCTTGACCAATGAGGCCGAGAAGGAAATCAACGAGGATAACCCCTTGTCACATAACGGCGATGTTGCCAGAGCATACGGCCGACTTCTCTCGGAGATCTACAAAGATCCCCCTCCAACCTCTATTGCGCCTAGGCAGTTCAAGAATGTGATTGGCCGTTACGCACCGTCGTTCTCCGGCTACGGACAGCAGGACTCTCAAGAGTTTCTCGGGTTCCTCCTGGATGGGCTACAGGAGGACTTGAATCGCATCAAGAACAAGCCTTACATTCAGAAGCCGGACTCGACCGACGATATGATTGGGAACCCTGCCCTGATCCAGCAGATGGCCGAACAGGTCTGGGACATCACCAAGAAGCGAGATGACTCCGTTATTGCCGATCTCTTCACCGGGTTGTATCAGTCCACGGTGGTTTGCCCGGTGTGCGCCAAGGTCAGCATCACTTTTGATCCGTTCACTAACTTGACACTCCCCCTTCCTCTCGGCAACGTTTGGAGCCACAGGGTCTTCTTCTACCCACTCAACGATGCTCCCGTCGAGCTCACTGTCGAGCTCAGTAAGAGCAGTACGATAAAGGCTCTGAAGGAGTTCGTGTCCGCTCGGGTGGGAGTTCCTGTCGAGCTCCTGATGGCCGGCGAGGTTTTCAACGGGAAGTTCTTTAAGCTCTACGAAGACCTGTCGGCTGCGTCGGAAGAGATTGGCAAGGATGATGTTTGTACGGTGCATGAGCTCGAGGCCTTGCCCACCAATTTGCCCCTTGTCAAGTTGCCTAAGAAGCAGAAGTATAGGTCGCTTTTGGAGCCGGACGAGGAGACGGCAGAGACACCCGTCTGGGAGGAGCCCGCTTCGAAGCGGATCGTGATCCCAGTCCTCCACCGTATGGTGGGGGGAGAGAAGTATAACTCACGTCGCAGGGTTGCGCACGTGCCGCCTCATTTCATCGTTTTGACGGTTGACGAGGCATGCGACGAGGACATCATCCGCCGTAAGGTTCTCGAGAAGGTCGCCACATACTCCACTTTCTCCGTCCTACATCAAGACGGCGACGACTCCGCGCAGAGCACCGAACCCGAGCTAGTGAACACTTCGTCTGACGGCGACTCGCAGCTGATCGCGAAGTCCGTCGAGGGCGAGGAAGAGCTGGTCGACGTTCACATGAAAGACGCCACCTCGAATCCTGTGGCCGCCATCAAGTATCCGAAGCAGCTGAAGAAGTTCAACTCGCGCCGGCCCAAGTTCGTCGATCCCAAGGAGTTTCTGTTGCCGGAGCTGCAGAACCTCTTCGCTTTGTCTTACTTCAGCTCAACCGACGCGAATGAGTTCAACGTCCCGAGCGGCTGGGCGATGGGGAATGATAATGGCCCGTTCCCGAGACTCAGCACCCGGCAGCCTAAGCGGTCCGCATCAGACGTGGAGATGAATAGCCCTAGCTGGGACGGCTCGGAGGACACTAGCGGTAGCGACGAGCGGTCGAATTCGCAGCCTAGCGTCACCAGTGCTACCACCCGGATGGTTGACGAGTCGAGCGGCGATGACTCTGATATTCCTCCAGTAGAAGTACGTATACCCCTCGTCATTCGTGCATATTTCTCCCATGTTCGATCTTTGTTAACAACTATCTAGACACTGCTACCTCGAAAGAATGCGCCGTCCCGGTTGGACAAGGCCGGCCGCCGCCAGAAGAAGCGGGCCCAAAAGACCTACGGCAAGGGGAAGAAGCGCCAGGCCAAGCAGCAGCAAAAGGAATCTCTTCACAACTCATACTATCTCAAATCAGCCGGCTCTCTCGACAGCGAGGGTCAGGCCACCGATGGCGGTCCTCTTGTCCGTTATGGCGAGGGCATCATCGCGGACTGGCAAGAGAGCGCCTGGGACCTGGTGTTCAGCGGCATTGATCCCGACGGCCCAGATGGCGTAGCGACGTTCATGAAACCGGAGGAGCTGGTGGATGAGACGCTGAAGAAGAGGCAAGAGGCCAGGGACAGGCGGCGCAAGCACGGCATCACCCTCGACGACTGCCTGGCGGAGTTCGAAAAAGAGGAGGTTCTGTCCGAGCAAGACACGTGGTATTGCCCGCGCTGCAAGGAAATGCGCCGCGCGAGCAAGAAGTTTGATCTCTGGAAGACGCCGGACATCCTCGCGGTCCACCTGAAGAGGTTCAGCTCTGCAGGTTACAGACGGGAGAAGCTCGATATACTCGTGGATTTCCCGATCGAAGGCCTTGACCTGACCACCCGCGTCATTGACAAGGAAGACGGCAAGCAGGAGATTTATGATCTTATTGCCGTAGATGATCATTGGGGTGGTCTGGGCGGTGGGCATTACACGGCGTTTGCGAAGAACTTTATCGACGGCGAGTGGTACAGCTACAATGGTGAGTCTCCAACAACTGCCCGGACACTTGCAGCCCGCTAACAACCTACAAGACACCTCCGTCTCGAAGCAGAATGACGTCTCCAAGATCGTCACGTCAGCCGCCTACCTGTTGTTCTACCGGCGACGCTCAGACACGCCGTTGGGCGGCCCCAGATTCCAAGAGATCTTCGAGCACTACGACCAGCAGACCCGAGAGACGGACGACTCGGACTCGGGGGAAGATCAGCGTCTCGGCCACGGCTCCTCCCCGCGTGGGTCGTCGAGCGCTTTACAGACAGGAGCCGGAGCAACTCTCCGCAGCGGAAAGGGTGGTTCGGATAGCGTCTTGGCCACTAGCATCGGAGACGCCGCCGTGGCGGGTGGTGGGGACTACGAGAACATGCTGCCTAACTACGGCGCCGCGCTTAGCGAGAACGTGGCCGAGGACGCCGGGTCCGAGGGGGCCATTCCGGGACTGCACAGCTGGCAGAACCCCATCTCCGCCGTGGCCGACGACGAGGGCATCGGCATGGAGGAGTGGAGCGAGGATCCTCCCGCCGCCGCCCGCCGTGCCTCGCAGACCCTGGAGGATGCCGTTAGGACAGGCTGGAATTTCGGAGCTATTGAGTCCGGCGGTCTAGCTAGGTCCGAGGCCGACGACGCCATCAACCTCAATGACGGCGACGCGGACAGCACAACGGCACAGAACGACGACATGTCCTCGCTCGACGATATCCTCGACGAGGAGGGCGATTTCACGGCTAGCTTCGGCATCGACACCAACGACCACGTCCCCATGATGCACGACGATGGCGGTCACCCGGTGATGTTCGACCAAGCACCTCCACCCTACGACGACTTACCCTCCACCATGACGGGCGTCGTCGTCACCGCCGAACAGATAGCCCACGAGGTGGGAGGGCAGGCGGAGCACATCGACCAGACGGCCGACAGCCGCGTCGACGAGATCCACCTTAGCGACGACGAGGACCGCATCCCCGCCGTCTCTAGTGCTACGTCCAAGAGCGCTCGCGCAGCGAGTCTGGCCTAGGCAACCGCGTCGCAGTCCGAGAGTTTGCAGATATTCAAGGCCCCGAAGAACCAGCCGCCGAAGAACCAGCCGCCGCCGAGGGAGCAGCCGCCGCCGAGGAGGCAGCCGCTGAAGAGGTACCGGCGGCAGAAGCCGGCGCGGGAGGATGATGGGGAGAGGAAGGGTGGCTAAGGGAGCATTTTTGAGCGAGAAGCTTAGACTCGGCATTGCCAGGTGAAGAAGGGATGGCATACCAAAGAAAGCATACATAGATGAGGTACGGGAGGATGAGCAGCGTTTAATCATTGCATGCATAATGATGGGCGGCGGCGGCACGGATGGAGTAGAATGCTCTAATGAGAGGGTGCTGGGCGTGCTGGAAAGAAGGCGTAGAGAGAGCTTGGTCGGGAAAGAGGAATGGAATGGAATGGGCAAGAAGGGCCATCGGTTATCCCCGACAGTTGTTGCATCGAGGCGGCTACACAGCTTTGCTTCCGGTTTTTGGGCGTTTCTGGGTTTGCAGTTTGTACATACTTACTCCTTCTTAGATGAGGCTTTTATCAAAGAGCTCGTTTACATACCTATTTGTGTTTGGTTGGCACATATTTGTTGCTATTGCAAGCTGTGAGAGAAAAAAAGCCTGCCGGTTTCGATTGCTATTTTACCCCCGGTCCCACGACGAGGCGAAGATACGACGAGACGGCGATCGACTTGTTAACGTACTATCCTAGAGGCTTACTTACTATAGGTACTGGTATACTTCAAGGGGTAATTACGCCATCAAGACCCCTAGATGAAGTGGGAATGGCTACTGGAAAGGACCAATAATGCGGCTTCTTCTTTCACAGCTTGTATATATGTCAGGGGCAAGGAGAGTATGCATCAGCGTGGTAGTGGAGAGGCATCGGCTATAGGGTATGGTGGCTTCGAATCCGAGCGTTGGAAGTAGCACATCGAGGCCCGACTGACTGGTCGGTCATCTTTCGGAGCTCGCTTCCCGACCTTCAAAAGCTTCCATGTTTTGATTCTGCGACACCGTCGAAGGCAGCGCTTAGGAGGCTGGCAGCTTCAGTGTCTAGGAATGGCGTCCCGGCAGATGCAATGGAACGGAGTCTGACTGCCCGGTGTGTGCTTGCTGGGTTGGAAAGATTCCCCCTTGTGATGTGTGAATGAAGGAGGCACATGTGAGATTCTTGGTTGGAACGCCAGTGCTGCTTGCAAGAGACGTCGAGGTTAAGTTACTGGGGACGGTAGGAGGATGAGAGGGAAGGGAAAGATGGGTGGAAGAAGAAAGACTCGAAGCGAGAGCAAATGTGCTGCGGCAAGATCTGGAGTCGCTCTCTCTCTCTCTCTGGTTGAGAAGGAGGAAAGGGATAACAGAGGGTGACTGGGGAGGGGGACAGGTGGGGAGAGGAGGAAAGGCGAGAGATCGATCGCCATCTGTGGAGGCGAAAGCAGACTAGTCCCCAATATTTGAGAAGGGGTGAGCTACCGGTGGTATGGTTTTCTAGAGGTAGGAGACATTGACCTCTCCTAGACAGTAAGCTACCTAGGTATCTTACCGTGGCATACCCAGGGGAGCCCTCGCTGCTGGGTTAGACCAGGGGAAAGGAAATTTCCGACAGGAACAACCAGGAGCTGATGACATGCTACGACACTCGCTCTCCGTCTCCTTCCCTCGAGAGCATTTGGAAGTCACGACGAATCGGCAGCATCAGAGCGACTGCGCCGTCTTCTTCAGTGAATGGAAAGCACATCCGGCCTCGATTACGTCTATATAAACATCACTACTCGTCCAGTTCCCAGCTTCTTCTTCTTCTTCTCTTCTTCAACTCCATCATCACGCAATTCAAACACCAAGATTTTGCTGTATCGACATCAACGTACTTACTCACTTTCTGCAAATTGCTTTTGGCTAGCAAACATGTTACCCTCCATGATATCACACCCTCTTGTGGGCGTACTGCTCGCTCTCCCTGCCGCAGTCGATGCTGTCCCCCAAGGAGACATCACAACGTCGACAACCATGGCCAGCACATCGACCAGTACCTCAACACTCAGAGTCTCCCGGAGCACAACAACGTCGGCCACCACAAACTCTCTCATTGTGGTGACCGGAGACGTCACCATGTCGACAACCACATCATCAACGTCCTCGAGCTCATTATTCACACCGACATCCACATCAGAGACACCGACAGCCACTGCTCTCCCAGCACCAATGGCTTGCAACAACTCACCGCTGCTCTGTGACAGGCAATATAACCACGTCGCCTACCTCGGTACCCACAACAGCCCCTTTGTCCGTGAGTATTCCGCAAACGCCGATGGCGGCGCCAACCAGGACGTCAACACCACGGAGTCTCTCTCTGCTGGTGTGAGACTCCTTACGGCTGCAGTGCATTTCGACAGAGGGCATCTCTATCTTTGCCACGGTAACTGCTGGCTCCAAAACAGGGGTAACTTGGCAGACTGGCTGGTCCCGATCAAGGAGTGGCTCGACGCCAACCCCAACGAAGTTGTTACACTTGTCCTCAACAATAAGGATGATGTTCATGTGGAATTCTTCGACAGCGAGTTTCGTCAGGCAGGCGTCGACACATACAGCTACATCCCTCCAGCATCGTCCGCCACGGACATGACGGCCTGGCCAACCCTGAAACAGCTCATCGAAAACAACACCCGCCTGGTGGCGTTCGTCGGAGGCATCCGATCACCCTCGGCCGACTTCGGGTATCTCCTGGACTTGTTCCAGTACGTCTTCCAGACCCCGTGGGAGAACTTGGTCGGTAAAGGCTTCAACTGCAAGCTCGATCGCCCCGACACTTTCTCGTCTGCCGCCGACGCCATCTCTGCGAAGTTCCTCCCCATGCTCAATCACTTCACATACCATCCGATCTTGAGCGGCGTCGTGGTGGTCAATGAAAAGGACGTGGAGGACATCAACAGCCCGTCGGACGATGGGAAGAATACACTAGCATTGGGATTTCACGCCAGGCAGTGTCAATCCAGGTGGGCGAATACCAAGCCCGTCTTTGTACTGGTCGACTTTTTCAACCGGGGATCGGCCATTACCACCGTTGACCGGATCAACGCTGTCGAGGGAACGATCGTGGGACGGAGGGAGCCCGTGGTGGCTGCCGAGGCGAATGGTGCCTCAGCTCTGTCTGTGAATGCGGACTAGAGGTCTTCGCAGATCGGGCTGGTTGTTTTCTTTGCTGCTGTGTTGTTCCTGTTTTGAGGTTGTGATGGCTTGGTGACGTGTGGGTTTGGTATGGTTGTGGGTTGAGCATTGGTGTTATGGATGGAATTGGGTCTGCTTTTGAGGCTCTTATGCCGGGAAGTTATGGTTTTCAAGTCCGCGGTTTCGATACCCCGAGACGTCCAACATCTTTAACTCTATGGTATACTACTGAGGTGTCGGTAGACAATTGGGCTGGTGAACTTACCCAGTGGACGTAGAATATGACTTGTTCTTTGGCATTCCCTGCTTCTAGTCCTGTGCTATCCGCCATGTCCCTCCGATATGTGACCCCTTTCCGCAAATGACATGCTTGACCAACTGTGCTACCCTCAATACGGTCAACACGTTCTAATGACAGTGCTGGCTATCTGTTATACTCAAGTGGTTATACACCAAAAGTCGAGGGCACAAAGAAGCAGCCAGATTGAAAAGGACCAAATTTTGCTTGACAAAGAACCACACACCATCTTGCTGCCCTACCATAACCTGACAGGCAATCTGGGATGTTTTTGAAGGCACAAATACCACCGGTAAGACGGTCCTCCTGACTGGGTCTCCTTTTTAGATCACCATGCCGATCCCGACCTGCCCGACTTGTGCCTTAATACGCCCGAGAATCATCATCCTACCAAGTCCAGTATATCGAGATTACTCTCGATACACTAGAGAATGTTTGCTTCATCGATGGATTCTCCCGGAAGCAGAACCTCCCATGTCTGGCTCTATTTGCAGTGTCGCGAGACCAGCTAACCGTCCTCGCTTTGTTTCCGAGCCCTTTTTTCTCTCGTTCGCCCCTTGAAGCAGCCAACATGTCCTCACCTCGGGACGCTTGTATACCGTCGTAGGACGCTTGTGTACCGTGAAACCCAGCGTCGGGCATCCGGTGTACAACCTGCCTCCGCCATCAGCATTGCCCAGGGCAGCGGTGTCAGCCTCTCCGCCATTACCATCGGCGCTGGCGCCGGTGGTAGACGTGGTGATGGAGGCGGCACTAACGCGAGGCGAAGCAGAGCCGTCTTGTCAGCCTCTGGCACCGTTAGTTGACACCGTGATGGCAGAATACGTTTCACTCCCAATAACGCCCCAACGCTCTCCAGCACCGGTGGCGGAAAAGATAATGGAACAAGTTCGGCTACAACAACCCGAGACCTTCTCGCGAGGGCTGGACACCGTAGAGGACATGATGACGAGGGAACCGATGCAAGCATGGGGAAGGGATGTGATCAGACCTTCGCCGCCTCCACCAGCCCCTGTGGCCGACATGACGAGGGACCTGGTGGCACCTCCGCAGATAACCACCCCTTCACAGTCACTACTTGCTCAAGAAGCAAATGTCAGTCACATGGACATCGACTTGACCAAGAGCCCCCCGATGCCAGCGAGCCCCTCTCTGTTTGTCGACGACGATGTCGGGGTGAGGATAGAATCGTATTGGCGAGACACCAGCCGGATTGAGCCGTTTGGGAAGTCCGCTTGAAGTCTGGCCTCAACGAGGTCAAGGACAGTACATTTAGGAGGTCATGAAGGTCGGCATGGAGACCCAATTTCAAGTTCGAGGGGATCGGAGGAGAGTGGGAGTTGTCTTGAGTACCTCCGGGGACTTCGTAGCCCATCGCTCGCTTGCGGGACGTACCGTAGGCTTGTCAATGCTTGGTCGGAAGGGCGTTGGCATGGATCTCGTGGGGTTGACTACAACCCCAAGACTGATTCTGTAGCACAGACGAAGCATACAAAGAAGCGTTGTATATCGAAAATAGTATTGCTTCTTCGCAGCGTGGTTCTGTTATGTCGTCCCAAGCCACGACGGTATACAAGCGTCCCCAGCTCGAGAGCCGGTATCTGCCCTTGGCAGTCAGAAGTAAACCTTTCAGGGTGGACTTCCATTCACCTTCAGGTAAGCTGTTGGACTGGCCTGAGCGCCACCAAATCCGCAATTCACCTTCACCTCACTTCACTTCCCCCGTCGCGTCACTTAGCTCAAGCCACCAACTCTTCCCGTCCGAAGCTCTTTTCCTCACTCACTATCTAAAATCATTCAATCTCGTCGATTGCTATCTTGTTTGGCTTGATCTTGGTACGCCGACATCGACAGCGGCATTTATGACCGAATCATCGACCCGCTCAAGCTGACGCAGCGCACCTTTGCTGAGACCTATCAAGGGCTTTTCGCATTCGCGTTCAAGGTGCACCCGGAAGCCCTTGACGATACTGATTCATCGCCATGTCCGAGTCTAACGAACACCTGCTCGCCGCACAGGCTCCCGAGGCACAGAAGTCTGCTCTTCTCCCGATGCCAGTTGCCGACATGACCACGGGGTCGTTCACCTCGCCCGAGCCCGACACTCAAGCGGAGTCAGAACAGCCAGGACACTCTTGGTCGTACACCCAACTCTGCCTGCTCAGCATCCCAGAGCAGCATAACCTCGACGCCAACAATCGCAACGTCCTCAAGACTGTCAGCGACTGGAAGCAGTGCCTCATCGACAGCCAGACCATGGCCAGGTGCCTGCGCCAGTCCGTTCACCTCCAGGAGGCCGCCGTCAACATCGGTACGAGGATGTTTGTGGGGGTGGCTGGCAACAACTCGCTCCTGGGACGGCGTCTCCTCCAGGCGAAGCTTGACTGCATAGAAGCAGTCACCATTGCAAGTGAGTATCCATTTTCCGCCGACGTCGACACTCCGTTTATACGCCAACATGCACTAACATGCCTTTTGTAGGAACCCCAGCTCCGGACAGCATGCCCTTCCTGAAGTTCCCCGCCGAGATCAGGAGGGTGATCTATTACGAATACTTTCAAGAAGTCGTTTCAGGAGCACGCAAAGGGAAACCAAGGATCCGGCATCTGAAAAAGTCCTTCTGCGGCTGTCCCTGCTATGTCTCGTGCGTCGGGAACTAGAATGTCCTGGACGTCGAGCTGGCCTATTCCAGCAAGCAGATCGCCGCAGAGTCCTTACCCGTGCTGTACCGCATAGGATCCTTCCTCTACTCTTGCCTGTGCCGGCTAGCCAAGGATCTCACAGCCAATCGATCGCTTCGAGCCAACGTGTCTTGGGTCGAAGTTACCTGGACGGGCCCCAAGGGAGACAGAGCTTTTACTCTCTTAGCCCGCTGCCGCCGTCTGAAGACGTTAGACTTGACAATCTCAGCGGTGACGACCGAATATCGGACAGCGCGAGAGGCGATGATGCATGCTGCGGGACTTAGTGGTAGTCAGCTAAGGCTGTGCGACGTATTGGGCATCGAAGAGCTGCTCTGTCTCCGGGGCCTCGACCACATTGGTGTCAGCCACGTTGACGCCACTGTGGATTTGAGAGTTACGGAGATTGAGAGGATGCGCTTGGAGTCATTGCTTCGGAAGCACTGTCTAGCCTCCAGAGAATGAGGAGGATGAAGATGCGGATGGGGATGTGTATGAAGGTAGTGATGATGATGGCACGGAATCGAGTGGTACGAAATCTCTCCCGGCGAACGAGCTGGATGATTAGACGCTTTTCGGCGGAGTGTGTCGCAGGATGATTGAAGCTCTAGTTCTATATCCAGGACGGCGTGTTGGGCAAGGCAAACGGAAATGTGAAGTTTAGAAGACGGGTCCCTGAGGGCAACGGGATCCGATGGAAACAGGCGGGATTCATGTCCAGGATACATCGGACGGGGGCTATGCTCAACATGTATAGTATGTAGCAACAGATAAATTACGAAGTTCCTCCGCAGTAAGAAGAGTTGAAGGTTCCGTACTCAATGAGCATTGCAGGTCTCTCTTGTCTCGTACGCCCGCCTACTCGAAAGCAGGCGGCGCAGCCTCAGTTTCAAGACCAGCCCAGAGGAGCAGGAGCTGGCCGAGTCAGGCATGAGACGGATGTTGAATGTGACGACTGAGATACGAGAGACGCCGAGATGGCCTCCTACCTTTGCACTGAAGAGGTATTTACCATCTGGCGCGGGTGTGACCAAGACGGGGATGAAGAGACCGGAACTCAAGGCTTAAATACCAAGCGGACAAGGTGATCGGTAACATTTCGAACGCCGGTGACAATTGCTGTGGGAATCCAGGTTCCGGCAGTCAGGGAGATTGTGCCCCAAGTCAAAAGTTGGTGACAATGTTTTGAGGGTTGAGAAATAAAAATCTGAGATGAGGTTGGATTTCCCAAGTTCGGCTTAGTCATCATTATGATACTCCACTTGTCCTTATGTTCTCCACTCTAGACTTAGTCACCCAGCTGCTCCTATCCAACACCCTCCATCGAATATCAACATTGATGATCTTTTGCAATTGACTGCCATTTGAGTCATTCTCACATTAGACGTCTCTCTGAAGGATTCTCGAGTCCTCAGTTCCGGCTCGACCCTATGACATCACGTCATTCAGAATAAGCCACTTGCGGGAACTCTGTGCTATCCAGCCACTGGTCAATGTCTGCGAGCGACCCGTCACCGTACCCCGTCCTCGACATCAATGTGAATGGCAGCGCAATCGGTATCGCAAGCGACCAACCTACTATGCGAAAGAGAGACACGAATCTCCACTAGGGATGGCCTCAATGCCTTCCAACGGTGCTGGATGATCTCTCTACGATCGCCCTCAAGTGGGCATCGAGGGAAGGCGAAGCGAGATTGATGGCGATGAGCCGCATCGACAGACTCAACACGGCAGAGGCGGGTACATCCTGGTATGCCAAGAAGGTTTAGGTATATTCTTTGCATGACCGTTCAGGCTGTTCGACACAAAACAAGCCTCGCCTCTGGAACGTCAAGGGGCGGCACTTACCCCTGACGCGGGACGCTGATAGGTCAGTGTGTACTACATTTGACGCTCGGACGACTTATGTTGCGCTCCCACCGGGACGTCGAAGTATACTTCCACAACTCTAAAGCAGCCCTTGCCATTCATTGCATGGAGTTTATTAGGCGCGAGACCAGATCTGACTGGTCTCCGTGTGGTAGTCCAGACAGACCCTCGTCGATCAACCCTAGTGTTGATCTTGTGCCTCCCCAGCGACGAGGTAACGACCCCAGCGCAGGTTCTCCAGCACGCTCTTACACCAAATCAGCTGTTATATTTACCAGCCTTGCTTGCCTGGTTCTTGGCATCCAGGAGTGTGAGCCATCAAGTTGGTCAAGCCGGTGATTCGAAACTCATCAAGCTTCAGTCAAGTGACGACCATGATGCCCATGATCCCCAGATGATTTTCGTATAAGAGCACTGCCTGCTACGCCATGCCATGATCTCCTTAGTGCCCCTCGTATGATCTGTTGCCTGTGATCGCTGTTCGCTTCGACTTTCTCTTTCTCTCCAGCGCCCTAGCGGTTGCTCATATATCTTCCCTTCGTGCCTCTGGAAGGACTCATTTATACACTCGTTATCATATTCTTATACCGTTTATCATGTTGCTCAATAGCTTACTTACCGGCCTTCTGGGCCTTGGCTCTCTGGCAGCAGCAGGTAAGCAACTCTCATCACGTCGGTCTTAGCCACTTCCTAACCCAGATACAGCACCAGCATCCGCTGAGCGAGATGTCACCCCTCATGAGAAGGGTCTGAGGTACAGATCGAAGGCTCAGAAGCGCAGCCCCTTGATCATACAGCAGACAGTCGTAGAGCAGTCCATCACCATCGTCCAGAACCAGAACCTAGGTCTCATCAGCCAACTGGCGGCCATCGCCGAGCAACAGTTCGCAGCACTGGTGCAGTCCCAAATCGCGCTGGTGACGCAGCTTGAGGAGATCAAGAACAATATCCGCATCAATCACTTCAAGGCCAAGTTCAGCCAAGTCGTACGTCTCCAATCTTCATCACCGACACCATTGACCGCTGACACGGCATAGAACACCGTCATAGTCACAGTGACAAACGTGATCGACGCCCGCGACCCAGCCAACGTCAACAAGCGGTACCTTCTTAACCAGCTATTAGCTGACAACGGCGCGCCCGACAAGCAATTCCTCGTAATGGTCAGCCAGGCCCAAGAGATGACCATCGCCGCGACCCCCACCGTCGACCTCTCCGGCATCCTCGGCACGGCCGCCTCAGCCAGCATCCTCTCGACCGCGACCAGCAGCCCGCTGGTAGCGAGCTACGACCCCAACGCCCCCTTCGGCCTGTTCAACGGCAGCCTCATCCTGCCGTACAACACCTCCACGCCCAGCAGCGCCGTTGTGTTCGAGGACCCGGCGAATATCATCTTCCGGGGTGGTGGCAGCGGCAACCTCTTCGTCGAGAGCGCGGCCGGGTTTCAGAGGGATTGTGCGGTGTTTGCCGCACAGCAGAGCTCTTTCCTGAACCTGGCGGCGCTGCAGTTGTTCTCTAGCGTTGAGCAGGCTGCTGCCGCGCAGCTAGCTGCTATTCAGCTGGGGACGGCGCTGCCGCTTATCCCGCCTAGTGTGCTGGCGGGCAATGTGGATTTGGCGGCTGCGCTGGCGAGTTTGAAGGGGAGTGCGACGGCGAGTAGTACGTCGACGGCCAGTGAGACGGCGACGAGTACGAGCAGCACGGCCGAGGCGAGTGCTACTGCTGACAAGAGTAACGAGGGCTGAGGATGAGCGGGAGGCATTGTTGGGTCGATCAGTGTACGAGTGTTGTCTGTTTTATTGTTTTTCATGTGCATGTTACGGATGATTTGTCATGACCATACCTCATGGAGTTGGTGATGGTTCAGGGAACGAGGATGTCTGAATGTGTCATTTCTGAGCAAGCGGTAGATCCGCCAGTACACACGCTCTCAAGATCTTGATTAGCAGTTCTGTCGCAGGGTTTGGAACAGTTGGAATACCCTCGGGTTGAGGCTAAGGTAGTAAAGCTGGATGGCGACGCTTGAGACCAGGAAACTAAACAATCACAGCTAAGATTTGCGCACATCTGCTTCTTCTCTTTCCCAGGGTTAGGTCAATGTGATAGTGGGAGAACTATAGCGCATTATCAGGTGCGTTTGATCAGAGGCTCATCTTGTATCATCCAAGCATAAAAGTGTCAGAGCGTTGACGGTCATTTTTAGGAACGACGTTGCCAAGACATTCTCAGTCGAGGTCGTCCAAGAGAAAAGGTACTTCGGTACTTCGGGCTAGAAAATGAGGAGCTGAAGTCACCTGACCCAGTTCAAGTTTTCCTGGTCCGTGCACCACTTTGCCCTAGACCGCTAAAATTGGAGCCACACCAAAATTTCCACGTCTTTGGCAGTCCGGGCTCCTCACTCAAACCCAAACTTTCTCTTTGAGACCACCGATCAGTCAACCACCAGAATTAACGACACACAGAGGCAGCTTTCACGCCCAAAGCTTGCCCATCATGTCGTTAGTTAGCGGGGAGAAGTCGAACTTCCAGTTCATCCTGCGTCTTCTCAACACCAATGTCGACGGCAAGCAGAAGGTCATGTACGCCCTGACCAAGATCAAGGGTGTCGGTCGCCGCTACTCCAACTTGGTCTGCAAGAAGGCCGATGTCGATCTCAACAAGCGGTAGGAAATCCCTTCTCTCCCTCTCAATGACGACGAAGGAATCATTTTACACGCCCTCGGAAATGGCTTATCGATGGAGCGGAGATGGATTCATAGGCAGGCAAACTGGGGATTCAAACGAGACGGAAACAATCTCAATGGGGAACAGACAAAGCTGACATTCTCTTTCTCTCCCCACAGCGCCGGTGAGCTTACGTCCGAAGAGCTCGAGCGTATCGTCACCATCATCCAGAACCCCACCCAGTACAAGATCCCCACCTGGTTCCTCAACAGGCAGCGCGACATCGTCGACGGCAAGGACAGCCAGATCCTCGCCAACGGCGTCGACTCGAAGCTCCGCGACGACCTCGAGCGCCTGAAGAAGATCCGCGCCCACCGCGGTCTCCGCCACTACTGGGGCCTCCGCGTCCGCGGTCAGCACACCAAGACCACCGGTCGTCGCGGCCGGACCGTCGGTGTCTCCAAGAAGAAGGGTGGCTAAGCGTTTTGCCTTTTTTACGACAGGTACGGGGTCGGAAGCCGAGGGGGGGTTTGGCGGATGGACTTTGGGGTTCTGCATGGCTGGACACTTTTTATGGCTATGGGGCGTGGTTTTATGTCTCGTCATGGTTGGGGGAATGGAAACAACAAGGCTTTCGATTTCATCTCCTCAAATTAACTGAGTGTCATGGCGTCTCGTCCAGTGTGAGCTACGGCGAGCACGAGGCTGTTCTTGGACTCGGAAACCCTGATAACAAAACCCTGGCATGATAGCACGGAAATAAAGGAGTGAACGGTTCTGCAAACATGTCACTGTCCCGGCGTCTTCTGCTCTGATTCTTGTGACGCTGCCATGTTCAATCTCGTACTTTGTCTCAACGTGAGGAGTGTCTGTATACCGTCATTCGTAAGGACCGTCTTGCACCGGACCTCTATTTCACCAGACTTACGATTGGAGTGACGATGGTTTAGGGAACAGAACTTTTGATGCTAACGCCAATGCCTATGCATGCTAGGTACTTCATACTACTTCATGACTTCGTCAAGGGTATCCGTCTGAACACAGGTAACACTTTCCCTCTTCCTCCTCCTCCCCTAATCCTCATGCGTGACCGCCATATCCAGGACCTCAACCCGTCCCTGGCCCTTGGTCTCATTCCCAATGAAGTCAGACAGACCCTTGAACGCACCAGGCTCGACAAACCCAGTAACCTCCCACTCGGACCCGACAACGTCCTGGTTCTCGACCTGCTCGACGTAACTCAGAATCCTGTCCTTCACCGTCCCCGTGGCGGCCTTGCCGTGTTGCTCTCCATCTCCATCTTCTGTACTAGTAGCAACAGGCTTGGGTCCCTTGACCGCCTGCTTGAGCACGCCGGTCGAGCACGTGATTCGCAGCTTCATCCGCGCCCGCGTGACGGGGATGGGCTGGCGGGCGATGAGCGCCTTCATCGCCTCCAGTGCCTGCGACTTGGCGGACTTGGTCGTCACGACGCCGGTCCACATGTGCTCCTTCTTCTGCTGCGGCGGTGGCTGTTGAACAGGTTTCGCCTCCTCCCCCTCGCCAGTAGCGGGCGTGTTCGTCCCGGTGCTGCCACCCCCCGGCGTGGCCGTCTTGCTCTGCGCATCCGGAGTCTGTGTGGTATGCGCTTGACTAGAAAGCATGTCGAGCGCCTTCTCGATCATACCGGGGGTGTACACCCGCTTCGTCTGCGGGTTGACCAGCTTGCTGGCCACTATGGATATGACCTCATTGTTGATCCTCTCGAGCTGGGCCTTTCGCTCCCCCTCGCCGACTTGTATGTCGCCCTTGTTGAGGATCTCGAGGATGATGTCGTCCACCTTCATCTTGCCGAAGGCTTTCGTCAAATCGGCGTGCGGCGCCGTCTGGCCCTTGGACACGTTGAGGAAGACGTTGGGGATCTGCAGGACGTTGTCGAGGTCCGTCTCGATGCCCGAGCGCCATTCCAGGACCTTGTTCTTGTAGCAGGCGATCTCGAAGCGCTTCTTCCCCTTCTTTAGGCGCACGAGGGAGACGTTGGTGAGCTTGATTTGGTTGGAGGGTTGGTTGATTTGGCGGGACATTGTGGGCGAGAGATATGGGGTGGTTTGTTGGTAGGTTGTGTTAATTGTTTTTGTTTATGGTTGTTTGTTTAGAGATGGTCGACTTTCAGACCGCCTCCGGTGACGTGGGGTTGTTTCGACCGCGGGGCGTCAGAATAATTTGCTTACATAATGAAGGTTAACGACTGTTAGCTTACATAATTCGACCTGTTTCGCCGGACCGGCAAAAGAAAACATCCAATTTTGAAACAGGCATAATTCGAGGCTTGGGCCTAAGCTACCTACCTCTCTCTCGAGTTCTGTTTGTGTCCCAATAATCGGGCAGCGGTTTCGACTGTACGAGCGTTCAAATGGGACCGGGAGTATCGGGTCCTCTCCGTCTGTCCCGGTGCGTCCTTGGCAAACTTAGAGAGACGCCGGTCGGAAAAGTGGAGACTGGATCTTGATCGGGCACGGGCACCCAATCCGGTCCCAGCGCACTTGTAAGCCGGCATCTTGCTTCATTCGGCCATCAAACATTTTGCAGCGCCCAACCAGATACACTGGCTCACAGTGATACCACCAGTAATTTCCCATGTACTTTACGTACACCTTACCAACAGGTTACTGGACTTCACTAATCCCCAAGGCCGGGCCGCCCTTTCACGCCCGTTTTCCTCTTTCAACCCTGCTCTGCAGGGCAGTTGTCGTCATTGACGCCCAGGGGCCGCAGAGATGCCGGCCCATCACGACTCCCGGCCGGTGTGCCCCCGGTCTGGTCGTAGGCAGATGGTTTTATCCAGGCAATATAACTATCGTAATCCTGTTGCAGATATTTGCCACGGGGATTGTCGTACGACAAATCACCAAGACTAATCATTGTTCGATGCAAGTCAAAGAAGCAAACCATCAGTCTTACAGTCTATAGCCATGGAGTACACAGAGTCGTCACACTTCACACCTGGTCATCATCAACCAGACGAAGTGGCGAATAGCAGCCACCACTACACCTCATGGTGGGAGGAGGATGCTGCCGTCCCGGCCAACTACTTTGATCCTACGTCCATGCTTGCGGGCCCAGGTGCCAGCCCTGCCGGCATAGACAACACAACTGCCGCCGACGGGGCCCAGCTCGACGGCATCCGCTCCCGCGGGTCCTCCAGCAATAGCAACTCGGGTGATGCGACGTGTCGGGGCGAATCGTCCCAGGACGAAGCCGGGGGTTCACAACAAGGCTCGGGCCGGCGAGGACGGAAACCCCTTACAGCGGACCAGATCAAAGTAAGTAAAGAAATCGGTGCTCATTTTCTATGTTATGTGTGTGTGTGTGAACCAACAAAGTTCTAACGGCTCCTTTCGCAGAGACGCCGTGAGCAGAACAGGCGTTCGCAGAAAAACTTCCGCCTTAAGAAAGACGGCAGGATAGCCCAGCTCGAGCACGAGCTGCAGGAGACGACGCGCCAGAACGAGCTGCTGGAGAAGCATATATGTACCCTCCGGGCTCAGATTCCCGCGGCAGCGCGGAGGGAAATACCGGGCTCTTGGACGAACCAACACGCTGACGTGGTAGGCGCGTTCGAGGGCGGGAGTGAGATGATGACTGGGATGTCGACGTCGCCCGGGGACCACGCGTGGTGGTCGCAGGGAGGAGCCACGCTTTCCGATTCGGATGCTTTCGAATGGGACGCGGAGGGTGGTGGCTTTGGCGGCAGCGAATACGGGGGCATGGCGTTCGATGTAGCGACGATTCATGCGTTTGGGGCGCAAGGCGCAGCCGGCCGTCATGCAAGCTTCTGATTCAGCCGTCCTCGTTTTGTTCGGTTTCTTGGCCCTGGCGTGCGATGAAGTCCTCATGCACGCTTCTGATTCAGCACGCTGATATGGGAAGAAGCAAGGGGCCCATGTGATCCCGATGGGACTTGTTGGGATCTGATGCAGCGTGGAGCGAAGTCCACGAGCAACTGTCGGGGGTTGTGGGATGGGGTTTATACTGCCATCTTATCGTCTTGTACGTGGATTATACGTACGTGCAGATAATGAGTCTACGTCGGTCGAACTACTAATCATTGGCGGAATATGCCTAGGCCTATTGGTGGTCGGGATGCGAGGCTCGGCCTTGCGTCTATGTTTACGGCCATTTTTGTACTTATTAGAGATACCTACGCTCTCCATCACCCCTGGAAGGGTTTTAATATTTACTATATCACCCCCATTCAAGTCTCTGCACTCCCGCGGTTATGTTGATGCTTCGAAGTTGCGCTTCTATTTCACATACCCTATAGTCCAAACATGGAAACCCATTCGTCGTATGCCCCCAGCTGACCCTCCGACTGCAGCGACAGAGGGCAATATCATGATACTTGATCAGTATCGTCAGAAGACGGGTTCCCTCCCCTGGGACTTTTCCTGCGTCAAGTTAGACGGAAGCGCGACCGACGAGCGAGTTCGTATCATCCAACGTGGTCGCTTACTCCTTTACTTGCCGCCGGTCCCTGGCTTCTTCTTGGATCAGCTCCAACCTGGCATCAGCATAAAGACCGGTCACAACATGTCAGCCATGAACTGGTCAGTAGGATTGTTTTCACAACCGGCAATCGACACCGGCCCCCGGTCGTCGTATTGCACTGGACTGCACCGATGTAAGGAGGATCGATATATCCCAATCCGGACTAGCGCTATCGACGACTTCCAAGACGCCGGTCCCACAGTCACCGGTCCAAAGCGGGGCGGCCGGCTTCCACCTCAAGGTTCACACGGATTACACAAGACACCGCTCTTGGCATTCAAAGGCAGTGGTCAACTTACCACAGTAACCTGGGCTCTCAGCAGCTTCTTTAATATCGCCTTCTTCGCCGGTGCTAGAGTCTAGGCCTTCAACAGAGCGTACAAAAGATCTTTGCCGCTGCTGTTGCGTGTGCAACGCTGCTTTTCTTCCCTTATTGGGAACTTCAAGCGCGACGGAGATGACTGCGGAGAAGGGGCGCATCAGCTGAGGTCTTGCTTGACCACTGCAGTCCAGAGCAGTTCCTTTCACTTGAAGCTCTGAGACGGCTTCGTCGTGGAAGTCTGTCAACGGCGTACTGCTAACCCCAATGGATCAGCTCCATTACGTTACGGCTGCCAGGGTTAGGGTTATGGATATCTGTCAGCAAAGGCGAGGAGCTCCCAGATTGGGCTAGCCAGTGTCGGCGATGGCATACCGGCGTGGCAATTCCCTCCGAGGAAACCTCCGAGGGGTAGCTCAGCTGGTGGTGGGATGGATGACTGATGCGGCTGAAACAGCTGCAATTAGATGCAAGTGCATCGAACTAACTGCGACACCAGTATCGAAAACAAGCTTCGGATCGCAAACCACCCCGGGAGATGCAGAATGAGATGGCTACTAGGCCTACCGACAACATGATGGTCGGATTAGGGGGCGCTGTTGGCGGCGGCTCATACGCTGCTCGACCAGGTCCAGGGCCAGTCCAGCAGCAGCAGCGACGGTAAGTCGATCGCAGAAGCCTATTCGGTCCTCCTTCCCCGGTCGCTTACAAGAGCCGCATAGGCCGTACGGCGTCGCCTGTCTGGGCTGCCGGCGGGTGAAGATGAGATGCATCATCACCGAGGAGGAAGGCAAGTGCGAGCGATGCACGAGGTTACGGAAGGACTGCGTCTTCGAGACGCACAGGCGAGGGCTATGGAAGAGGAACAGCCGCCCCTCCGCCGCTGAACCCTTGACCACCATGGGCGGTACCATGGACAATGGAATCACCGACCCCAAGAACGACCAACGTTCCTTTTCGAACTCGGCACCAATACCAATATCCGCTACCATGGAGATTCCAGATCCCACCATGTCAGCATTCCCGGATATAACCTCCTCCTCCTTGCGCAGTGGCGACCAGCAGCACACCTTCGACGCCCCGCGACCCCCCGACATTACTAGCAATGGGAATGGTAATGGTTCGTTCCCGCCACCCACCTTCCGCCAGCACTCGACGGCCTCCACGACCAGCCCCAACACGACACTTGATTCTAGGAGTCTCCCTGGCTCGGCGGCACAATCACCGGGAACAGAGGAAAGGGGAATAAGATTCAACGTCGCGTCCTTCGTGCCGACGGACGTCGACGCCGGCGACCTGGCCGTAGACGTTGCGCTTGATTCCCAGAGACGGATTATGGAGGGGGATAGCAGTACCCGGTCTCACACGTCGAGCGGCGACCGGGACAAGTCGTGGCAGGAGAACGACCCGATTCACATGAAACTTTTAAGTCGACCGGCTGCGGAGGTGCTGTTTGACGGGTAGGCTGTATATGTCCGACTATATCGCGTTACAGTTACTAACCTCCCATTCCAGCTTCATAAAAAACTTCAACTTGCTCGCCGCGTACCTGGACCCCGACCTCTACACTTTCAACTACACCCGCGAGGCATCCAGCCTCCTCTTCACCACATGCCTCGCTATAGCAGCCACCGTTTTCCGCCCCGAGCTGTATCGCTCCCTTAAGGAACACCAAGAAATGCTGCTGGGCAAAGCACTCCTCGCCTGCGACGCCTCCGTAGAGACCGTTTGGTCCCTGTGTCTCCTAAACTACTGGAAGGACGTCGGCGACAGGAGGGGCTACAACCTCGTCGGCTTCGCCATCCAGCTGGCCAAGAGCGCCGAGTGGAACAAGACGCGCCGGCCGCGGTCGCTGTCGCAGACCGAGAAGAACGTGCCCACGCGCCGGGAGATGGAGGTGCACGTGCGGCAGAGGCGGGACAAGGACCTCGCGTGGCTGCTGCTCGGCGCGCTGGACCGGACGACGAGCATGTTCACGAACCGGCCGCTCACCAACCCGCCCATCACGGACGCGACCACGCGGAGGAGCTGGATCGAGTCGGAACCCGAGAGCTGGGTGTGGGGCTGCACGCGGCACGTCGCGGGTTATGAGCTGACGACGATCATCCGGCCCGTGTTCGACTTGATACTGCAGACCGACGCGGAGTGTGAGATTGAAGATGACGATGCGGCTTCCCGTGCGTCCCGGACTCTCGTCGAGCTGCAGGAGCGGATGAAGACGTTCAACGACGGGATGGACGGGTGGGAGACTTACTGGTACCCTTACTTCGTAAAAGGTACGCACGCTCGTCATCCCCCTATACTCATTTCATCTTCTTTGCTGCCCCATGTTTGGTATACTGACCAGCCTGCAAGTCGCCCCCTTCCAACAACAATCCCAAATCATCTTCTACGGCGAGTACATGAAACTTCACTTCAACAGCATCCTCCTGCACCGCATTCTCGTCTCCAACGACGACGACGTCAACGACCCCGCAGCCGCCAACGCCCTATCTATCTGTTACACCGCCTCGATCAACGTCCTCACGGAGACCCGCAACTTCGGCCAGCTGGATTTACTCTACTACTCCTGGGACTCGGCTCATTTGGTATCGGCCTACGCCGCCATGATGCTGCTCAAAGTCCTCAACCTTTCCTCCGCCCTGCCGGAAACGGCGGCCGCCGACGCCCTCGAGGTGTTAACGGGGTTGCTGGTGGTCTACACCAACACGGCGCAAGCCATGGCCTGGCGGCCGGACAGCGGCAGCGGCAGCAACAGCAAAGCGCCCGCCGTCGAGTCCGACAAGGTCCCCGTCGCGAACGGGCTGGAGGCGCAGGTCAGGCTGCTGAGGTCCATCGTGGCGACCATCAAGGCTCGGTTCGAGGTCGGCTGGGGGAATAATCCGAGCACTGGGACCAGGATGATGGGGGTGCCCGTCTCGGCGCCGACGCCGCCTCCCTGGACGCAGCACGTGCCGCCCGAGTGGAGGGGGGACAGCGCCGTCGACCTGACGGAGGGGGGGCCCAACAACGGACAGGGACAACAGGATCTGAATTACGCGCTGACGGAGTTGGTGGGGGATATGGACTTCTCGCTCGACGCGAGCTACATGGATGCCAAGTTTAATGCGGCGGGACTGATGGGGTGGGATGAGATGGGGATATTCGCGGATTGATAACAGGGGCTGGGCTGGGCTGGGGAGGAAACGCGGAAGAAGGAGAGGAAGCTGTTGGCTCCGCGGCCTTGAGATGGTTTTGTTTTGCGGGTTGCTGGTTGCTCCGGTGGTTTAAGGTTGGGTTGAAAATGTTCGGCGTTACGGAGCCTTGGGCATACTTAGAGAAGGAAGGAAGGGAGGCTACGTGATGTTGATGAACTTTGTTCAGTAAAGGCTTCCTCCACCAAGCCACCAAGTCTACTGACTCCTGGTCGCTAGGATAGATACCAGGGTCAATGGTACCCGAATAAGTATCTTCGTGCACAACCAACTTCCGTCGCATATCCGTCCCGGTCCGGAACTGTTTGAATACATCGTGTTCAATGTCTACTGTGATGGCACTCCTCTCTCTATCTCCCCGCATCCCACGCAAAGCTAGGACGTGCCGCTCCGCCTAGTCTGCCGGCAGATGGTGGCGTGCGGGGAATCCGGGGAGTTAAGCTCTCGACCATAAGAAGGGGGGAATGTTTTGTTGGAGGAAGCAAGATGCGGAGTAAGGGGTAACTCGGCATCGACATGTAACCCCGTCATGAGTTCTGCAGGGTAACAGGTATGACGGGGTTGGAAATATCCCGGAGTAAGCATATATACTTACAGCATTCCTCTTCATAGAGGTTCATTTACTCTTCACTCGTATCTTCTTTTCGGCCTCTTCAGTTATCGGCATCTTACCTATCGAACCCCTTCTTACAGCACAACTCAACCTAACACGCTGCCGCCAAAATGCTAGGTAAAATAGCCCTAGAAGAAGCCTGGGCAATCCCGGAGAACTTCAAGGCCTACGACCCGACCACCCTCGCTCCAAAAGGGGTGATAGGCGGCGACCTGGCCGCCAACCTGATGGACGTGCACGGCACACGCCTGACGCAGATGGACGAGAACGGCGTTGACATGATGGTCCTGTCGCTCTCCTCCCCGGGTTGCCAGGGCGAATCCGACCCCGACGCCGCGGCGGCGCTGGCCACGCTCGCCAACGACCGGATGGCGGACGAGGTGGGACGAAACCCAGCGCGGTTCGCGGGGATGGTGTCTGTCGCTATGCACGACCCGGAGGTTGCCAAGGGGGAGCTGAGACGGTGTTTTGAGGAGAAAAGGGGCTTTGTGGGGTGCATGGTCAATGATTTCCAGACGGTGAAGGATAAAGATGGGAAGGAGGGCATGGTGTTCTACGACGACAAGCGGTTCGACGTCTTCTGGGCCGAGGCCGAGAGGCTCGACTGCCCCGTGTACATCCACCCGCGCGCCGCGTCCGGTCCCGTACACGAGATGATGTGGGCGGGCCGGCCGTGGTTGGAGTTCTCGGCGCTGGGCTACGCGCAGCGCGTGGCCATGCACGTCCTCGGCATTGTTACCAGTGGCGTGCTCG
The DNA here is from genome assembly GCA_009194965.1 of Coniochaeta sp. 2T2.1. Lineage (NCBI taxonomy): Eukaryota > Fungi > Ascomycota > Sordariomycetes > Coniochaetales > Coniochaetaceae > Coniochaeta > Coniochaeta sp. 2T2.1. Next base: position 2,748,452 of record VSMA01000007.1, on the reverse strand, counting down.
ACCGCCACCCGGGGCTGAAGATTGTTATTGGACACATGGGCGAGCACATCCCCTACGACCTGTACCGCATCGACCACAAGCTGAACCGCGCGCGGTTCGCGGACATGCCGATGCGGAAGGACCGGTGCGTGAGGGACTACTTCGGCAGCCAGCTGTTCATCACGACGAGCGGGCATTTCTCCACCCCGGCGCTGATGTGCGCCGTTCAGGAGGTCGGGTTGAGGGCGGTGATGTTTGCCATTGACTACCCGTTCGAGAGTATACCGAATGGCAGCGTGTGGTTTGATGAGCATGTCAAGATGAACGGGCGGGATCTGGTGGATGTCGGGAGGAATAACGCGCTGGATGTGTTTACGAGGCTGGCCGGGGAATATCATGGGTTGAAGAGGATGGGCCCTACGGAGTGTCGGGTTGGCGGGATTGGGGTGAGGGAGGGGGATAAGGGGAGGCAGATGGTTGAGTATGGGCTGTATAATGAGAGTTGGGATAAGAGGGAGGTGAGGAGGTAGATACGACAGCAGAAACGGTGTAAGCGGAGAGAAAGGGGGACATGGAAGGGTTAGGGTTATGTACGCATGTAGTGTGACGAAAGCTTTCGATGAATTTCCACCAAACGACCCCGCCTGGATATCCATTGTTTCTTGGGAGCTACCCCTCCATCAAATAAACAGTTGAAGCTTGCTCATAACAACATCAGGTGAACACTAGAGCAGCCTCATTGCTCACCGTTTTGCTTTCTCTTGTACTACACGTATCCGCAAACATGCCCGTCGACTACAGCAAGTGGGACGCCCTCGAGCTATCCGACGACTCGGACATCGAGGTGCACCCGAACGTCGACAAACGGTCCTTCATCCGCGCCAAACAGAACCAGATCCACGCCGAACGCCAGCAGCGCAAGCACCAGATCGAGACCCTCAAGTACGAGCGCGTCATCAACGACTCCCTCATCAAGCGCATCTCTTCCTTACTCTCCTCGCTAAAAGCCCACGCCGAGGATGCCCAGACCCGCAACCCGGGCGAGGTTGCTTTTCAGGCCGTCATGGAGTCTGCGGCCTCGCTCGACCCGAGGGACGACCAGCCCCCGCCCCGGCCCGAGGGGGTTCACAACAGCGAGGAGAAGCTGCCGAGTTACACCAAGATGATGGCCACGCTGCTGGACCAGGTCAACCAGGCGCTGGACGAGAAGAAGGTGGCGCAGGGGGAGAGGTATACCGGCATGATCGCCGAGATCGAGGACCACCTGAACAAGGTAGAGGAGCTGCAGAAGGAGCTGCACAAGAAGCTCGACGAGCTGGAGAAACTGGAGCACAGCAAGATCACGAGCGAGAGCATCCACACCGGCTTCGACAGCTCGCACGTGAACAAGGCGAAGCCGGGCGAGGAGAAGAAGAAAACGGAGGCGGTGGAGCTGCTCAACCCCGGCTTCCAGGCGTCGTCGTTGAGCCCCTCGGGTTACGAGGCCAAGGACGCCGACGCCGCGGCCGCGGCGAAGCACGACGTCGACCTCGACGACGGGGACCTCGATGCCAGCCCGGACGCGCGCAAGTTCGCCGCCATCAAGCCCGACTCGTACCGGGAGTCGCTCGCCTTCCTGGTCGACCACCCGCAGGTCCTGACGGAGCGCGAGACGGACGCGCTGCTCGTCCTCGCCTTCGACGCTGCATTAGAAGGAAAAGACGGCTGGTCGCGGCAGTGCGTGCACCAGGCGCTGCTGCTGCAGTACTGCCGCGCCCTGGGCCGCGACGGCGTGGCCATGTTCTTCAAGCGCATCACGACGCCCGGCCACCAGGCGCGGGACATCTTCTACAAGGACGTGCAGGATACTTATGGGAGGATCAGGACGCGGGCGGCGGAGATCAGGGCGCAGAGGGCGGCGGAGGGGGGTGATAACGCCGAGGGGGTGGAGCAGATACAGCTCCACGCTGTCGAGCCGGGGACGGTGATTAACATCCGGATTCCCGAGGAGGGGACGGAGGAGAGGAGGATTTATGATGGGTTCAAGCCTGAGATGAGGAAGGCTCTGGAGAGTGGAAGTCTGGATGAGGTTAACAAGGTGCTTGGGCGGATGAAGGTTGAGGATGCGGAGGAGCTGGTTGGGCTGTTTGGGGAGGTGAGTTCGCCATTGTGAAATTCAACCCAGGTATGTGCATGCTGACAACCATTACAGGCCAATATCCTGAGCTTGGAAGAGCAGCTCATCGACGCCACGACGGAGGAAGGACAGAAGCGGCTCAAGGAGATGGAAGCGGAGGCCGCTGCCGGACACAACGAGGCTGCCGCCGAACAAGCGCAGCAGGGCGGTGCTACCACGGACTCCAACAATCACGCGGACGACCCGGAGTGATGGTGATGATGTCGGATCCTTCCTCGGATTGTCCACCTGCCCCTCTTTTCCCAATCCAAAAGAAAGTTTGGACATGGGATGGATATCCATCTTGTTTTTGACCTGCATTCCGTACGGCGTTTCGTTTTGATAGTAAATGGGCCACTTCCATAAAAGACGAACCAAAGATATCAGCGTGTTATTCTGTTTCAGAACCATGATTGATCTCGTGAGACTCTCTTCTTACTTTACTCACGGCACTTTCCGAGACTTGCTCATTTCCCGACACCCGGTTCGGACGAGACATGGGCATTTCTGGCCGGATGACGGGAGATATGGAGATTGTGCTGTGCCTTCCAGTTGGTGGTGTTTTCTTAGAAGGCCAATTCTCCTCCATTCCAGACGGGGAGGGACCCTGTTATTTTGCCCGCGACAAGTTACAACAGCGGACACCGTTGAGTAGTAGTTTGGATGCTATGTTGCCGGTGGGACACCCCGCTCATAATGTCGCTGCTATCTACGGGCTGGAGGGGACGCTGGCATCATTTTGGGGGTGTGTGATAGGTCACGAGAGTATATTGCCTACCCTAACGACGGTGGTCGTGGTTGGGTGTGGAATTGGTGGGAATAAGTTTAGTAGGTAAGGAGGAGGGAGGGACACAGAAAGAAGTCTGGGGTTTGAAGACCTGCAGATGCAGGCTAAATGTCGAGAACACTACTACCTTGTAAAGGTCGGAGAATAGATTGGGGACGGACGACATGTACCGGCCTCGGCAAAAGCGGATCTATACGACCTTGCCGTATGTTTCGCCGGACATTGGAGAGGTCGTTAACGATGGAACCGTCGACCTGTCAGTCATATGTGGTCGGGCTATAGACTGTGGTGGATATGTCGTGGACCGAAGCCGGAGATGGAGAGAGCAAAGAGTCCTAAGAGTTACCTAGAGTCGGAAAGGTGTCGAGTGACTCGAGCTGACGAATCAAGCGACGGGAATGGCTGTGTCCCTGGCCTCCATGTCGCAGTGGCCATCTTTCCCTTTCCATCGACGGAGGTCTGGAGGAGGGTTAGGTGAGACCGCAACCTGGATGCAGCCTGGTCCATGAGTCCCGGCGTGCCTGGTGAGCCATCGGGACGCGTGGACCTGCTGTACCACAGTAGTAGGCAGTAGTAGGTAGGTAGTGATAAGAAGTCGGGCTCTGTGGTGAGGGCGTTGTCGATCTGGTAGACGTGTTGACAAGAAGGCAGGCAGAGAGAGTAAATATAGATGCCTTCGGACGGGCGATGCAAGCTTGCTCTTGCGACGTGCGATCGGCCTGCCGTGTGTGCGATAGACGCTCCCACCCAACCATCAAATTCCTGGGCACTGCCGAAACATGCCTCTGCAGGACAGACAAACACAACAAGAGAACACAGATATTGAGTTTACCGCTGGGCCGTGTTATGTGTAGAATGAGCTCAGCAGTACAGACAAATCCGAACTTTGTTTTCCTCGTTGTCTGTTGAAGAGCTTCCGGAAGTATTTGCGGATACAATCGAACGTGACAGAAACGTGTTTGGTTGATGTCTGTGAGAAGGGCCATCATTGGCCACATTTCGCTATCTGTTGGGTGGGTGTGGGTGGGCAAAAGTGACGGCAGGAGGTTGCAACGCTAGCAGGCCAGTATGCATGCTGACGGCTGGTTGGCCGCTTCCTTCTGTGGAGATAATCTCCTTTGCAAGGGAGACACTGGGGAGACGGGCTTCGATGGCTGTTCTCGAAGACTGCCCGAAGGTGCAGAAGGCGCAAGAAGCCTGCAAGAGAGCGGAGGGCGGGTGAGCCTCGATGGCCGATCCACCAGAAATCACGTCTTGCAGTCCAATGACCACCTGCACTTGAGGGAAAGCACGCTAGTACCGCAGGGGCACATTCCCCCACCCCGCTTGGCATTTGATCGCACCTTCCCCTTGTTTCTTTGGCGCTGCATTGGCGTTCACTTGCCTGGCTTGGTCTGTCATCGCCGACTGCGAGCTGTATCGACACAGAATTATGTTGATCAGGCCTGGAAAGCACGAGTTGTCGAGGTGATCTGTTTCGTTCTTTCCATTCTGGTTGCAAGGGTCAATTGCAAAATAAGGTTAGATATTCTGGATATCTCTCGAGATGCATGGTTACTGTGCTCGGGCGTGGAAGGAGCGACCCAACCGGATTCATCCGTCATCCGTCATCCACCCCTTCCTCACTGTGGTCCTTCCGTCTTGCAGTCGCAAAGTTGCAAAGACACCTAGTTGTAGAGTTTCTGTTTCTTTTTCACTGCTCGGCCTTTCTGGTTTTTAACCACTAAACCAACAATTCTAGTCCTTCTCGCCCATCTAGAACCTCGCCAACCTCTAACTCTCCCGTTCTCCGCGGCTTTGCTCCGGTCTTCTTTGTTCTCCTGCCTCCTGCTGCGGCCCTCTGCGACCCACACCGCTTACTAAGGTAGTCCCAGTGATAGCGACCCAAGTGACGCATAGATCGCGCTTGCCGGTACTAGGTCGTTCGCTCGCTTCGCCAGACTGCGACTGTTCAGGAACCAAGACGTGCATTTCCCTTGAATTGTCTCCAGTGAGTTAGAAATCATGTTCTGGTGTCTGGCTTGTGAAAGAGGATAGAAGAGGGTCTGCCCTTCTGCCGAGTCTGATGGGGAAGAGTTCCAGCTCAAGTCTGAGCCCTGAAGGCAGTAATGGAATTCTTCGGTTCTGTGGTGGGAGAGCGCGAAAGTCAGGAGCCAAAGCGCACACACCTCTGATGTGCCCGCCTTGGCCATCGCCTTGCCCGATCCCTTCGACTTGTTCCTCGACAAGGGTCTCAACTCTCTCATGAACCCTTTAACGGCTCTCCCGCAAAGTCCTAACCCTCACTTTACAACACCACCATCACTCTCGTGAAGGCACTACCACTTTTCTGTGGCTTTATACTGGCCTGTACTTGCCCCCCTTCTTCAACCATTCTTACCCTACCTAAACTTGTCTTACCCACTGACTTACGTCTTTCCTCCATTCCAGAGTGCAACGCCGACCTTTTCTTACATCACATTGCATCGCACTATTACCGCCCCCTTCTTTGCGCACGAGTACAGCTTCGACTGTTGGAATCTGCTTTATTGACATAAGCCATCGCCGCTCCTCCAGGAACACCAATTGCATTGCCGTGCTCCGCACATCGACCATTTTCGGAATAGCATCCTTTCGACATAGACAGGAGAAGGCGACTCGATCGCACCGAGAGACGAAGGAACTTGCCGGAAACAACGTTAGCTCGCGTGCCTTTCGCCGCTCCACAGTCCACATCAACCAAGACATCGAGAAGCGGGTGCGATTGACGGATCTTCCCTCCCCCTTCTAAACAGTAAAGACTGTCCGCCCGCCCTGTCGCAGACCTCTGTCGTACTCGGGAGCCTGTCCTTCAATGATTGGTCTTATCGTCGACCAAGTCGTACAGGAGACTCGATAGGCGGCGAACATTCAGCAAATATCGTGGCCGTTTCGAACCACCGACTGAACTCGAAACGCGATCAAACAAAACCCGACCATTTTCTCTTGGACAGACGTCTAGATTCCTCCCACCTGCGATCCGAAAACGAACACCCGTTCCGATATTCCGCCAAGTAAGATCTCGACCAGTATTAGACAGAGCCCTTCCGAAGCATTTTGAGGTCTCGACCGTTGCGTGGCAAAAGGCAGAGCTAGTCGCAAGACTGGTGCGCCTTGGAAAGCCACCATGGAACCGGGGACCTGCAATGTCCTCTACATCGATCGCAATGTGAGGGAGGACCGCTATCTCACATCCGACGAGAATGCGACGGCCGAGGATTTCGAGTGGGAAACCCAGAACATTGCGGAGAATGTAAAACATCTGCTAGATGTCTTCGGAGAAGGTTAGTCCCCAACCACCACCATCGCCGAACCATACGGGCGTAAAAAAGTCGTATAGGCAGTAATGGCCCGACTAACTGGTGCATACCAGTCCACCTCATCAGCAAAGGCGCCACGTGCATGCAGCAGTGGCTCGGCTTGCAAGACGTCTCCATGGTCGAGCTGAAGCCGACCCTCTTATTGATAGACACCCCTTACGACGACCGGATTCCCGAACGATCACGATCTCGCACACCCTCTCCGCACTCCCCTCCGCCGATAGATGAGGAAGAGGACCACGAGGAGGACCTCTACGGCCTTGCGCTCTTGGAAAGAATAGTCTCGGAGTCCCAGCTGCGGAGCCTATCTGCGCTCGTGGTACCCGTCCCCATCGTCAACTTCCCAACGTCGGTTGTAGCGGAGGATACCGAGAGTTCTAGCTCTTCAGAAACAACAGACACATCTTGCGATCACATAGCACATCGGAAGCTACCGGCGAGGTCACCGAGCGAGGAGCGTGTCGCTAATCGCCGGATGCTCAAGAAATGTCTGGACTTGGGTGCAACTGATGTGATGGCGAGCCCGATGAACGTTAAGTGCATTACGAATCTGGAGGTACACGCCTACCGCGCCCACCGGGACGCAGCACGGGAACAGAAGGCCATGCTGGAAGTACGACGAGGACGTAAGCGATCATGGGTCGGCATCAGCGACGAGAAGCCCTATGCCTACCTGCGCGAGGCCATGGTGTCGAACCTGATGCGCCGTATCTGTCGCACTGATGTCGTCCAGGAGGAGCCCATCGCCAACGTCAAAGTAACGGTCCCCGCCGAGCGACGAAACAGGATAGTGGAAGCTGTTGCGAGTTGGCACTTTTGCGCCCACGACTTCTCCGAGGACGAGTTGATCGTGGTATCGGCCGTCATGTTTGAACATGCGCTCTCCATGCCCGAGTTGGAGAAATGGAGGATACCAACCGGTAAGTGCATGCGAAGGTCATCGTCGAGCGTTATGCGCACAAGACTAACACGTCCCAGAACAACTGCACGGTTTCTTGATAGCATGTAGGGCTGCCTACAATAACTTTGTGCCGTATCATAACTTCCGGCACGTCGTGGACGTCCTACAGGCAACCTTCAACTTCCTCGTCAACATTGGCGCATTACCGCCGTTTAGGTCAGCGGGACATGATGCGCCGGCGAAGTCGGCAAGTGCATCACTAATCGAACCCTTCGAGGCGCTTACGCTCCTCATCACGGCTATCGGCCACGACGTCGGGCACCCCGGCGTGAACAATGGTTTCCTGACCACCCTCAACGCGCCGCTGGCGCAACTCTACAACGACCGCTCAGTGCTAGAGTCCTTCCACTGCGCGGCCTACTCGCAAATTCTCCGGCGGTATTGGCAAGCGGCATTCAACGACTGCAAGATGCGGAAACTGATGATCAGCTCGATACTGGCAACCGACATGGGGCTACACTTTGAATACATGAAGAAGATGGGCGACGCCCAGGACAAGTTCCGTGCCCAGACCAGCACGGAGGGATGGGATGCGCGAGCGACAGAGGCTCATAAGGCTCTTGTCTGCGCTTTGATCATCAAGTGCGCGGATATTAGCAATGTGGTAAGTGAACATGCCGACAAACTCCCTCTGTGTCTCCGTCTCACAACCTCTAGGCTCGACGACATGATGCAGCCTTACAGTGGATGCATATTCTCTCCGACGAGTTCTCTAGGCAAGCCTCGATGGAAGAAGAGCTCCAGATTCCCACCTCGCTCATGGCACCACCTAAGAAGGACATAGTGTCCCTAGGCAAGGCGCAGCTCGGCTTCATGAACCTCTTTGCCCTTCCTCTCTTCCAGGGCGTGGCAGACCTCATGCCCGCAATGCAGTACACCGTTGACGAGCTGGAAGCGAACAAGGTGCTCTTCGGAATGAAGGTGCACGAAGCAGAGAACAGCCAGGATCCTACCATCCGGATGCTCAAAAGAACAGACGGCACATTCTCTCCTAGAACGATGAGCATGGCCGTCACGCCCGACCTCACCCTCGAAAAACAGGCCAGTCCACCTACACCCACCCAGAGGCTGCTTGCCGCATCAGCTCCCACCGTCCTGGAAACACGCACCGTTTCCGAGCAGGAGTTCATGACCAAGCCAGCCGAACCAGTCGAAAAGCCCGCCACCGTGCCATCGCCGGAGGGCTCATACAAAGAGGTCAACGGGCTCGTCACGACATTCGAAGCAGTTGCTGACTTTGCCGCTAGCGACCCGTTCAACGTCAATGACAGCGGTGGAGGCTCCGGCGCTAGCAGCGGGCACCATTCTCGCCCAAGCGGTCCGGAGATGAACCACCCCGGCCACATGAAGCAACGCGGCAGCGAGGCGACGGAGGGCAGCTCCCTCCCCTACACAGCCGAGTGGGCGTCGGGCGCTACCAGCGCGACGACGGGCAAAATGCCTCTATCGCCCAGCACGCAGGGCACCTCCGTCATTAGCAGGGACTCGATGGACCGGCCCGTCAGCGTGCCCGTCACGACAGTAACCGCCCCCGAGTCAATAACCACGGCACCCGAATCAACCAAGAGCCGCAGCCGCAGCAACGACCTCAAGACGCCGAGCTCCGTGTCGATAGACGACGACCGCTCGCACTCGAGCAGCAACCTCGACATGCACGACAGCGGCACCCTTCGAGCGCCTGGAGACGCAACGGCCGGCCAGACGCTTAAGAAGAAACCCAGCCGGTTCAGGATTAACGGTCGACTGCACTTCTTCAGGCGGCACAAGGCAGGGTCGGGCACGGCAACGACGGACGCGGCGGGGTGAAGGGCCCGGTCGTGTCTGAGCGATGACGACGACGACGACAACGGGACAGCGCCCGGCGTGTCGGCGCAGCTGATAATGAGGTTACATCGGCAGCTGGAGGTACCGGTGCCGGACGGCCGGTCGGCGTCCGACAGCGAGTTCTCGAGGTCAGGCAGACTGAGGTCTTCGGTCAGACGGAGGTTACATCGGTCGCCGAGGCAGAGATTGGGTCCTACGCCTAAGGAGTCGGACCTTGAATGCTAGGCCTGACACCAACTATGCGAAGGACGACGTGAAGCGCTCAACGCCCCGTCGACGTGGGCATATTTTGTACGATTACAGGAACGGCACGGCCATTACCATCATTCAACACTTCACGCTTCCTCACTGTCTTCTCGGTTCTCTTATACCATTCGTTCTCCTTTTTACTCTGCTTCCCAAACGGAGGCTGTCTTGGTACGGCCTGTCGCCATCCAGGTCTTCCAAGGGTTTTCGCTTGTCGTATAATAAGTGTGCGTTTTGTCGTGTCAAGGGAGGGAAGACGTGGGCGGTGGTCTCACGGCGTTTTCGGGTTCCTTTACCTCTACAAAAAGGAGTTGTGTATGTTTTTATGGTCTACGAAGGGGCAAAAAGGGGTCGGTGTGCGACGGGCGGGCGGAGCTATTGATTTATTTTGTAAGGGCTAAGCAAGGAAGGGGGGAGGGGAGGGCAAGTCTCTATTGCTGTCGGGATTGAGAGCGGACTACTGGAGGGGTTTTATGGGACTGATGACAGTTATCGAGGATGAAGATGGAGGACAGGGCACTGATGAGCTGGGTGAGTTGTATATACCTAGGGATGGAGTATAGGCTGGAGGAAGGGAACTGGGAGGGAGGAAGGGAGTAAAAGGAAATTACGAGAGCATTTTACGTACTGCCTGTTGCTGATGACATCCCCGACTCCATTGTGATCGTTTAACTGACGGGCGAGTGTCCCTCATCTCGATACGGCCGGCCAGCCTGGGTCGGCCAATACTCTCCCTCCCTCGGATATTCGCATCTGGCGTGCCAGTGTCTGATCCAGAAGCGTAGTGAATGTATGATTACTCGCCGTAAGGATATAGAGGTGCTTTCACGGGCAGAATGCTGCAGGATCCGAGCCCCCGGGATGAAGGAAGTTTAACACTTGCAATTGTCACAGAGAGAGCAACAAATTCTGACGCTGAAAGCATGCTATTCATTCAAAAAGAACAATCTGATTACTAGAAGTCTAAATGGTATGAGACTAGAAGTACAGCCTTTCCTCCTTGTCTCCTATTTCAACCATCATCCACCGATCAACGCAAAACATAAGAAAAATCGACACCCCGCTTCAAAAACCTAGCTAGCGAACCACTCGCCACCCAACCACCTGTTAAAGAAATCCAGCGAGTTCTCGGGTTGATCCATGGGCACCATGTGTCCGGCACCATAGATCTGCATAAACGTAAAGTTGCCGCTGGCCTTGACCTTGCCGTACCCCTTGTCCTTGGACTCGGCCGACGTAAGCTTAAGATCCTTGACGTCGGCGCGGTTGAAGTCCTTCTTGCCGGGCCACTCGAGCGCCTCGGTCCATGCCCGGTTGCCGAGCCAGTTGCAGATGAAGTCGGCGTCGCCGGCGTAGATGAGCACGGGGATCTCCTCGAGGATTTTCGGGACGAGGCGGTGGAAGGGCTGCATCCAGTCGCCCTGGAACAGGAAGTTGCGGTTGATGTCGAAGTTGCAGCTGTCGTACGAGGACACCTCGGCGCCGACGGCGTCCATGACGTCTTGCTTGTTGAGGTACTGGCTGATCCAGCCGAGGGCCGAGTAGCACAGGTTGCTGCTGTCCTCGCACTTGGAGCGGATGTCGTAGACGTTCTGGCCCGTGCGCTGGTATGGCCCCATCATGGCGTTGTTGCAGTAGATGGAGGCGGGGACGCAGTTCCACACGCTGCCGGACTCGTAGCAGTTGTTGATCAGGGACTGGCAGCGGGGGAGGGCGTTGTCCATGCTCTGGCACTCCGACTCGGACAGGACGGACTTGTAGCCACCCTCGCCGCAGGCCATGGGGCGGTAGTGCTCGTACTGGGTGTACGGGTCCGACAGGCCGTTGCCGATGAGGATGGACTTGAGGTTGATGTTGCGGTTCTTGTGGGACAGGATCTCCGACGTGAAGACGGGGATGTAGTGCCCGGCGTAGGACTCGCCGGCGATGTGGAAGTCCTGGTGGGCGTACTGCGGGAACTGGTGGAAGAACAGGGTCAGGAGGGCGTAGACGTCCTTGCCGGCGGCAACGGTGTTGGAGACGGAGGAGCCGGAGTAGGAGTAGCCGACGTTGACGGGCTGGTCGAGGAAGATGACGGAGGCGTTCTGGTTCCAGCTGTACGGGTTGTACACCGTGTTGAGCTTCTTGTCGAGCGACGAGGGGCCGAGTTCGAGGAAGAGGCCGGTGAGGGACGAGCAGCCGGGCCCGCCGTTGAGCCACAGGACGACCGGGTCGTTCTTGGGGTCGTTGCGGGACTCGAAGAACCCTGGGTAATGGTTAGTATTTGCCCTGATAAAAGACAGAGGATGGTACCAGTTGGGAGACTTACAGTAGAACAGGTGCTTATCGTTGGCCTCATCATCGAGGTAGCCACTGTACTGCTTCACCTTATCAATGCCGAGCTTGGAGGGGTCGACCTTCTTGGCCCGCAAGTTGTAGTCCTCGAGGCGGCCATCGACCTTGCGACGGCTCTCGCCATTCGAGTCCTGCACCCAGAGCTTCTGCACCTCGGCGCCCTTGACGACGTGATCCCACGTGTGGTCTGGCCGGCGCTTGTGCGGCTTGGGAGTGCTGAACCAGCTGCCGACGTCGAAGGCTTTGTCGGGCACGAGCAGCTTGATCTCTTCCCAGAGCGCATTTGCCTCCGAGGTCATGCCCTTGAGAGCCTCCTCGAAGCTCTTGAGCGGCTTACTGGATGAGAACGAGTCGGCGACGGGCTTGACGGCGTCGTGGGCACCGCCAAGGACGTGCTGCGACTGCTGCTGGAATGACGCAGCGGATGCCGCCCCGACAAGGAGGGCGGTTGATGCTGCGATCCTCATTGCAGCGGTTGTGTTTGGGTATGCTGTTATTATTTTGTTGCAGCAGAAAAGAGAGATGAGGGATGGGAAAGGAGAGAACTGTTGATGGGAATCAAGAGAAGAGAGAAGGAGGAGAGGGGGGAAGGTGCAAGCTCATGAGCTCAGCAACCAGGAACAAGGCACACGGCTCCAAGCTGGCAGGCGGGCGTGAAACATGGAGTCACTCATAGCCCGGCATCCGGAGCTGGCCAGTCAACCACTCCGCCACGTAACCACGCTTGTCAAACAGCGGGTCATACCTGGGAGGATGACCAATGACCTGCCGTTTCCGGCTGCCGCTTGGGACCTACAGATAGATCACGAGCGGGCCGCAAGAAGCCTAATCGCCCACTCGACGGATCATCGAGGTGCACGAGAGGAGTCGATGCTTATCACCGCCTGAACCCCCTCGGATGCGATAAGACGGGCCTATGACGAGTTTTAGCCAGGCAACTAAATGCGGAGTACGCATCTGGACGCGTAGCCGTTGACTGTGATACTGTTCATATCTTAGCGACACACGAGGTAATCGATCCCTCACAATCAAAGGTAAAGCAAGCTCGTCAACATCACGGCCGCCGCCTCAGTCCATGATACATACACAACCGTCCGTAGCGCCGGATATCATTACAACCACATGTTGAAACCCATCAGATAGCAAACCAACCCACTACCAGTGAACAATCGCATTCCCAAACGATATGACACTTTAACGCTTCCCGCTCTGTTGTCCCTCAACGAATTGAAGCGCCTCCTCGGTGGGCACACAGTCAATGGTACTGTTCTTGTTCCGGAACGTCACGCCGTAGCACTTGTCCGCCACCCGCACAATCTCGGGCCTGAAGGTGGTGCAGATGAACTGCGTGCCCGCCTCGCGCGAGATGGTCTCGAGCAGCGCCGCGACCGCAGTACGGTACTGCGCGTCCAAGTTGGCATCCACCTCGTCGAAGATGACCATGGGACTGGCCTCGGCTGCCTGGATGGCGAAGATGAGGCAGAGAGCGCATAGACCTGGTTAAAGAGTTAGACCGTGTCTCGGAAGATAGAAAGGCAGGATGATACTTACTCTTCTGACCACCACTCAGCTGCTGAATCTTTTGCTGCTCGTCCAACGTCTTGGAGTTGAACGACACGCTGATACCGACACCGGTGTAGTTCTCCACGCCTCCGCGCGGCTCCTCGTCCGAGTCCTCAGGATCTTGCCTGCGGTCCGCCCGTCGCTGGATGACGAGGCGACCGTGGCCCGCAGGGACGAGGCGCTCAAAGATGTTGGCAAACTCTTTCGACACCTGTTTGAAGGTGCGCTCGATCTGCTCGTCCTTGACCTGGTCCAAATGCGCAACCAGCTCTTCGATCGACTTCTGCGACGTGTCGAGCTCTTTCCTCCGCTTCATCAGCTGGTCTTGCTGTGTGGTGAAGCTGTTGTACTGCTCGAACGCCTTCTTGTTGACGTGCTGGTACTTGCGCAGCTCCTTGTTGACCTTCTTGAGCCTGGCATCGATCTGTGAATCTGCAGTTAGCGTATGTTCATTGCTACAGTAGCGTGGGGGAGAAACTTACTGAATCCTTCTTCATGCGCTCATATTTCCCAAACGCCTCGTCAGGTAGGACACCAAGCTCGCGGATATTCTTGGCAGCTTCCGCAGCCTGAGCCGCGTACAGAGCCTTCCTCTGCAAGATAGTTTCGATCTTGCTCTGCTGCTTCTCGATCTGCCGTGCGAGCTGATTTTGCTGCTGCTCTAGCTGCTCCCTCTCCTTGTCGACATCAGAGATATCCTTGGCCAGACCTTCAACCCGCGCCTCGTTTGCGCGCAACAGCCCCTCGATTTCCTCAGCAGCCTTCTGTGCCTTCTTGAGTTCCTTTTTCGCGTCTTGGTAGCTGCCGCTGCCGCCAACAGCAGCCGTGTTCTCGAAGGCCTGACTGCTGAGCTGGTCCTCCTCTGGGTGTAGCTTCTGGCTGAGCTCTTGTTCGAGCATGCGCTTCTGGCCTTCGAGCTCGCGGCGCTTAGAGCTCACTTCGTTCCACTTCTTGTGCAGCTGCGTGGCCTGTTTGTCGAACTCCTCAAGCTGGCGCTCCTCATTCGCTGACAGCGCCTTCTTAAAGTCAGTGGCGAGTTCGGCTTCGTGGGCCTCGAGGGTCTCGCTGAAGTCCTTCATGTTTTTCTCTGCCACCGCGTGTCGGTCTATCACAGCGGCAAGGTGTACTTTCTGCCGTTCGAGCTGGGTAGTCTTGCTCCGCAGCTCCCCCTTGAGAGGCTCAAAACCGTTGTCAACCTGGCGCAAAGTCGCCTCGAGCTTCTGAACCTCGCCCATAGCACGTGTGATTTCTTGATCCTTGATCTCGACTTGCCTGCGGATGCCATCAGCTTCGGCAATATGTCCGTCGTACTGGTCGCGCCACTTGTTGACATTGCGAACTGCCTCCAGACGTGACCTCTTTGAGTCGATGTAACCTCCTGTCATGGCGCCCCTCTTGTTGGTGGTATCGCCCTCGGGAGTTATACCGTCGACACCGTGACTGCGGGCATATTGTGCTGCAATGGTAAGAGTCGGACAGACAATTGTCCGGCCGAAGACTTGCTGGAAGGCCTTCTCATACTCAGGGTCGTAGTTGATCTTGGCGATCAAGGGAACTGCATCCTGACTGCGCGGTAGGTTGGTTTGCCGTACGCGCAGCTTGTCCAACGGCATAAATGTAATCCGGCCGCCAGCAGATTTCTGCAGCGCGTTGACGAGGAAGGTAGCCGTGTCCGCGTTGTCGACGACGTAGTTGAAAAGGCTGCTTCCCCCTATTGTCTCGACCGCAGTCCGATAGGCCTCGGGCACGTCCATTAACTCGGCGAGGGTACCGTAGGCTCCAGGGATGTCATGTTCGCGCTTCAAACGGCGGATGGTTGCAAGGCCCCGCGATGTCATGTTGTCCATGGCGTGCGACAAGTCTCTCTCGGCCCGATCCCGCTCTTGACGGCAATTGGAGATGACAGAGTCAAGTTTTTCGTCTTCACGCCGCAGGCGCCTCCTCTCCTCGTTGAGTTGATCTGACGCCTCCTGGGCCTTGTTCAGCTCTTCGACAACAGAGGCGCGCTTCTCACCATATCCCTCGAGCTGGGCTCGCAGCTGTGCAATTTCCAGCCCCAGCTGAGCAATGCTCTGTTGGACATTTCTAACCTCTTCCTCCGCATCTAACCGGAGAGCCTTTTGTTTGCTAAGAGACAGGTTAAGTTCGGTGATCTGCTGCTTAAGCCAAGCATCGCGCTCGGCCTTGTTCTTGAACTGCGAGCTTCGTGTTTGCTTCGTGAAGAGGCGCTGCCGTCCGGCCTCGGCTGCATCGAGCTGTTGTTTGACCTTAGCCTCCTCGGCCTTCCGCTTCTCATATTCAGGGGCAATTTTGGCCAGCTCTGCCTCCTTGGTCTTGATCTGTTGGCGGACCTCTTTCAGCTGAGCTTCCTGCTCGCGCTGCTGCTGCTCCCGAGCATGTCTGGTCTTGTCCAGGGTCTGTGCCTTGAGTTCGGCCCTAGCCCTTGACTTGGCGGCGTCCCGGCGATCCTCGTCCAGTTGCCGTCTCTCGATCGTTCGGAGTTCCATTTGCTGTTGCAGTTCCTGAAGCGTGCGCTCTAGCTTCGCGATGGCCTTTTCTCCGGCTTGGAAGGCCTGCCGATCCTTATTCGAGGCACCCGTGCCGTTGAGTCTCAGCTCTTCGATTTCAGCGAGCTTTTCGAGGAAACTCTCCTGTGTCTGATGGTAAGACGCGTATTCCAGGCATCGCCTCTCCCGGTCTCTGTCCTGGAATAGCCGTAGCTCTTCCTTCTCTTCCTCGAGCTCGCTGAGGCGGTCCTTGATATAGTCCAGCAGTTCGTCGATCTTCTCCCGCTTGTTGTTGGTCTCGTTCATGATCTTGAGCGACTCGGTCCGGCGTTCCTCGTAGACCTTTGTACCGGCGATCTCCTTCAGTAGGTTGAGTCGGTCGGACTCCTTCATGTTCGTCAACGCCGTCACGCGGCCTTGAGGTACAATATAGTAGGGGTTCGCTTTGGAGAAACCGGCTGACTCGAGCAGAGACGTGATGTCCTGCCTCGTCACAACCTTCTTATCGAGGGAGTATTCGTCCTTTTTCAAGCCGATCGTCCTTCGGATGGTGACTTCCTCGCCATGGCCAGGGAAGCGAGTATCAGAGTTGTCAAAGATGACTTCGACGTATGCGGACATGACAGCGGAGCCGGAACCTTCGTGCAGCAGTCCCTGGCGCTCCTCGCGGGTCATTTGGGTGTAGGCATCGCTGAGGACGAACCGGATGGCGGCGAAGAAGTTACTCTTGCCGGAGCCATTGCGACCGACAATAACATTCGTGCCGGGGGAGAAGGGTTCGATGATGGTCTGGTCCTTGTAGCTACGGAAGAATTAGCACGCGTTGCGCAAGACACTTTACCAGCAAGGGAAGTGGTGGCTGTCCGTACCTTTTGAAGCCCTGAATGATGATCTGTTTAATAAACATGTCACCGACAACGCTGTCAAAGCAGCAGCTCAAGCGACACGGGGAGAACTACACGATATTCGAGACCAGAATAGCGGACAATGGTATCGCGGGGTCTGGATAGGTTGACTGAAGTCGGCGCAAGTGTTGTGGTTCTGGCGGGCGCAATCACGTCTCGGTAGATTGAGGGGACCTCCAAGTCAGACGCGTCGCGATGCGAAAAGTGGGGTTGTCGCTCAACCTGTGGTCCACTTTCACGTGACCACTTTCGTTTAAGGTAATGGCGCGATGATAGGTAAGGTAGGGTCCCATTTGGTCAAAGTTTCAAGCTGAGGTTCGTTTGAGATTAGATCTGTTGCTACCTTACTAGCCTGCTTCCCACATGGACGTCCGTTCTCCCATATGTTGAACTTCCTGTCGACATGTGCTAGATTGCGCGACCGAGACATAGTACATGTCTTTCCTGCTGTGGGCATGGGGGAATGCTGTTCAATCGACGTCCCCCGTCTAAAGCAGCAGCCGGCATCGTCGGTGATGTTCGACGGATCTACAGTACAATTCACAGCTCCTTTGTACACACAAAACTGTCTCTCCATCAATGAAGGCCACCTTGAAGAACTTCAGGACATTTAGCTGTTAGTCTCCGACAAATGTGAGGCAGGTAGTCAGACGTGTACCGGCTTCAGTCCAGAACTTCCAAGGTTAACTGGTCTGTTCTTCCTGCTTGTCCGAACTTCACAATCACACAAAAAGACATCAGTGCAATACTGCCAAGCCATGGATAACTGTGGTCCTGGTCGGGTGGTGATCGACGGTGGACCGGCACCAACGACACAAACCGTGCAGGGGCCACATCCAGCGGTTCCTGACCGGGAAGCTGCCATGATGAGTGTTGACCTCGAACAGTCAAAGTTGACTCACGGAGGATGACTGTGATGAGTTTCGTTCGCGCCAACCTAGTCATAGACAACCCTCAAGGACCAATATGGCCAGCTGTTTCGTGAGAGAGAGACACTCCGAATGAGCTGGAGCCGGGCTCCGAAAGTCGGGATCTTCTTTCTGATCTACGCATATGAGAGACACGGAGTGTAGAGGTAACCTTATGCATCATGACAAGACGCCCGCAGAGGTAGATTTCCCGACTTTCATGCAGGCCAATCTGCCAAGATGCCGTACCTGAATAGATATCCCTTAGCCACCACTGGCAGGCAGTATACGGATGTAGCTCTCTGAGAAAAGCAGCTGCGTACCGTATCGTTCATGATGCTCGGATGACGCCCGCCACTTTTCAAAGTAACCCGCTGACCGTCACGAAAGGTCACGAAAGGTCAGGGACTGTGAGCCGAACAGCGAAAGTGACGGGAGATAAAGAACTCCATTCCATGTCGTGACAGGCAGAATTCATCTCAAGGCAAGAACGCGAGCAGGCACCTTTTTAGGGAACGTCTTACGTATGTCCCGAAGTTGCGACGAACGACGAGACTGCAAGAACTCATCAACCAGAGAGTACGCCTTCATTGGCTGCTGCTCCTTTTACCGCCAAAAGTCCGTGATTGAATATCAGCTAGAAGCGGCGACCGATTCCGTCAAACACATTGCGAACAGCGGAGCAGAAAAAGCAACAGCGAGAAAATTGAGGCAAGTCGCAAGGGAGACCGACGAGAAAGCACGGGCATCTTGGAGCCACAAAGTGGGTCCATGGCAAGGATGACAGGGAATGACATTGCAAAAAAAGCACGCTAACCGATTAAGCGAGACGCGGGCGCTGGAGGAAGGAACCGTTGGGACTGGTCTCAGCCGTGTATAAAAATACTGCAATATTCGTATAGAAAGTCCGACGCGCCCTCCACCCAAATTCTCGACTTGTCCACCCCCAGTCGACGTTCCGGCTTTTTGCAGCCTTTGCATCCAGGCACCAATTCACTCACCGAGAGCATCCACACTCCTGCACAGCGCCACTGCAGCCAATCACCGCATTTGCGCACCGCATATTCTCAGCTTTTCGCGCTATCATTCTTCTTGTCGCATTGCCTCACATTTTGCCTCACCTTGACTCACCCGTGCTCACCTTGACGCTATCACCAGTTGCTACCTGCTCCACCTAATTGTATCTACGCAGCATCACTCGAGGCAACGAGCTGGGCGGCATTCGGCGACCATTCTATAAGCTCACTCTAGCAAATCTTTGACTCGGTCTCCGGATGATATCTTGGGTTGCTCCATTTCTTGAGCACCCTTGCATTTGAAGCAATAACACCAAAGTTCAACCACGTGACTTCTTCCCCTAATACCTTGTGTAAGTCTCTTTCTCAATATTTTCCCCCCTACTTGTACTACTCAACGGTTTTTCCTTCGTTTAATACCTAAGTGCACATGGTGATCATACGAGGACGAGATGTCGTTTCCTTGTTGTGTTTCAACTTGTCTCTAGCCACCACCTATCATATACACACGATGACATACACGCAACGTCACATCTATGAGACGGATACTAACTGTTTTGCAGGACCATGTCACAAGAACAGTGACCGCATACAACTCTGCATCATCTGATATGAAGCAAGGATGGCGTCCAGGCTTGATCGGCTTGTTACCATCCTCGAGACAGGGAGCACCCGGCTCATCAGGGATACTGCCGTCAACCAGCTAGCTGATTGGCAAAAGACCCACCCTGAGGAGTTGTTCAATATCCTGTCTCGAGTCGTCCCATACCTTCACCACAAGGATTGGGAGACCAGGAATACTGCAGCGAAGGCCATCGGCAAGATTGTCGAGCATGCCCCGCTCTATGATCCCAACGACGGCGAGGTACCTGAAAAGGAAGAGGAGCTAAAGAGCGAAAATGGCCTTGTTAAGAAGGAGGAAGAGACCAAGGATTTCGCTTTCGCCCGGGAGGACTTCTACAAGCTCGAGACACTCGACATCAACAACGTGTTGAAATACGGCAGGGAACTGCTGAGAGGTGGACCCGTTGACTATGCTCTTGCTGCTTTGGATCCCCAGGCCCGGCTGGAGCACCAAAAGAAGACACTCAACGGGCGGCTTGGCCTACTTGGCCGCCCCTTCCAAGATGACGAGATGCCCATCATCTCAGATAACCACAGCGCATCCAGTCCGCCAGAACACAACGGCAATAACGGCCACAATGGATTCGGCCGGCAAGACAGCTTGAACGGCGGGACCCAGAGCCAGAACACCGAAGAGTCTGGTCTCAGTACACGTCAACTCAACGTCCTGAAGAGGAAACGAAAGCGTGAAGCGCAGAAAGCAGCACAAGGAAAAGCCGGATTCGGCGACCTCCAAATCCGCCGCACAACCACCGCAGGATCCGAGGGCTTCGCCGACGACATGGAAACCGACGCCAAGAGCAACGGCAAGGTGTCGGAATATTTCAACCTGGAGCGGCCAAGCGACGTCGACGAAGACAGCAAGGTCGTGTCCGAATTCAAGGGCCCAATTCTCCCCATCAAGTCCGAGCTGGAAGCGGACGAAGTCGTAGAGGGAATCGAGTGGCCCTTCGAGCGTCTTTGCGATTTCCTGAAGATCGACCTATTTGACCCAAACTGGGAAACACGGCACGGAGCAGCGATGGGCTTGAGGGAGATTGTCAGGGTTCACGGCATGGGAGCCGGCAGGCAGAAGGGAAAGTCGAGGACGGAGAACGATCTGATGAATCGCTCTTGGCTAGACGACCTCGCTTGTCGCCTGTGCTGCGTGCTTATGTTGGACAGGTTCACGGACTACTCCTCCGACACTTCTGTCGCTCCCATTCGAGAATCGATAGGACAGACCCTCGGTGCCGTGTTGAGGCATATCCCAAAAGAGTCCGTCCACGACGTCTACCGCATTCTGTACCGGATGGTCATGCAGACGGACCTGCAGTTCGACCGCCACATATGGGCTATCTGTCATGGCGGTATGATCGGCCTGCGGTATGTTGTGGCTGTCCGGAAAGACTTGCTTCTCCAGGACGGTAATATGGTCGATGGAGTTGTGAGTGCTGTCATCAAGGGTCTGGGTGACATGGACGACGACGTGCGTTCGGTCAGTGCCGCGACGCTGATTCCCATGGCCAAGGAATTCGTGAGTCTGCGGCCCGGCTCACTGGATGAGCTCATCCATATTGTTTGGGAGAGTCTCTCGAACCTTGGAGACGACCTGAGCGCCTCTACTGGCAAGATCATGGATCTTTTGGCAACCTTGTGCAGCTTCCCCGAAGTACTGGAAGCCATGAAGGCCTCAGCCGCGCAAGATGCGGAGCGTTCATTTACACTTCTCGTCCCCCGCCTTTACCCCTTCCTTCGTCACACCATCACCTCGGTCCGCCTGGCCGTGCTGAAGGCTCTCATGACTTTTGTCAATCTTGGTAGCGAAGCCTCACAAGGTTGGCTAACAGGCAGGCTCCTTCGGCTGATATTCCAGAATATCCTCGTCGAGCGCGACCGTGACACTCTCAACCCGTCACTCGAGCTTTGGAGTGCGCTTGTAAAGTGCCTGGGCAGCAATCCTGCCATTCTGGCTGACGAGTTTGAGCCGCACGTTGATGCGCTCATGCAACTTACTCTGCATCCGATCGGTGTGTCCAGAAACCCACTGCCGATGAATGCGACTCTCTTCCTGAAACCTTCCGGAGGCACGTACTCGATGCCTGGTGGTATGCCTCCCGTCGCTGCAAGGCGGTCATCGCCAATAGATGGCGCGGAGAGGGCCACCAAACGCAGGAGGAAATCCACCAAGGTTGACGATGTCCCAACGTCTACCCATTCTCACGATGTGGATGGTCACATGATGCAGGGAGATGTTGACCTGGTCGGCATGGATGTCTTGGTGCGCTCTCGGGTCTCCGCAGCCAAGGCGATGGGCCTGATCATGTCCCTCGTCCCAGCAGCAAACCTGGAGTCCTACGATGCCAGTGTTATCCCTGGCCTGTCCTCCGCCTACTCATCGACTCAACTGACCGCAGCCGTCATCATTGAAGAATACGCCAAGAACTGCTCTGCCGCTGAACAGGCCGCCAGATTCACGCAACCTCTACAAAAGATGATCGATGGCGAGCGTCCTACACATTACAAGGATCTAGTCACCTATCTTCAACGGGCTCGGTCGCAATGTCAACAGCTCATCAACATGTTCCGTGATCTAGGCAAGGTGTCGCACGGCAAGCTCCCAACCCTGGCTGTTCTTGTGCAGGGAGAGCCAGAGGCAGGGCCCAGCGCCTTCTCTATTACAAACGCCGAGAAGGTCATCGGCGATGACTACGAGCGCCTCAAGAAGGTCATGGCTCCGGGTCAGCGCCTCATCGCCCTTCCGCAGCTCCAAGAGGCCTGCCAAGTTACTACCATGGCTGTTGAGGAGGCCAAGTCTGTGAAGGACGTCAGAGACGCCCGTATCAAGGCGGCCGCAGCCTGCGCTCTTGTGGCGATGAAGGTGCTTCCCAAGAAGCCTAGCCCCTTGATCAAGGCCGTCATGGACAGCATCAAGGCGGAGGAGAACCAAGAGCTCCAGAGCCGGTCCGCAAGTACTATTGCGCGTCTCGTCCAGCTCTTCACGGATTCAGGTCGCCGTGGCCCAGCCGACAAGGTCGTAGCCAACCTGGTCAAATTTTCCTGCGTTGAGGTCGCCGAGACGCCCGAGTTCCCGGTTCACGCTCACAAGACGAACGTCATCCTCTCGATGCAGAAGGAAGAGGACCGTGTGGACCATCCCGACGCTGCTAAGTGGGCAAGAGAAGCTAAGGCTGCTCGTATCACCAGACGAGGTGCCAAGGAAGCTTTGGAGATATTGTCTCGAACATATGGCGCCGACCTGCTTGAGGTCGTACCAAGCCTTCGCGCCTTTATGGTCGAACCCATGACTAAGGCCTTCTCAGGAGATCTTCCTGCAGAAGCCAAGGATCCGGAGAACACGTTCGGCCAGGAGATTGTGGATGCAATGTCCGTCATCCGCACCATGACTCCCACATTACACCCTGCCTTGCATCCGTTCGTCATGCAGCAGGTGCCGCTTATCATCAAGGCGCTTCACTCCGAGCTTTCCGTCTTCCGATACATGGCTGCTAAGTGCATGGCTACGATCTGCAGTATCATTACTGTCGAAGGTATGACTGCTTTGGTTGAGAAGGTGCTGCCGTCTATCAACAACCCACTCGACCTGAACATCCGCCAGGGTGCCATCGAGACCATCTACCACTTGATCGCTGTCATGGGAGATGCCATTCTCCCCTACGTGATCTTCCTAATCGTTCCTGTATTGGGCCGCATGAGCGACTCCGACACAGAGATTCGCTTGATCGCCACAACATCTTTTGCGACACTGGTGAAGCTGGTGCCTCTAGAGGCTGGCATACCAGATCCTCCCGGACTTTCGGAAGAGCTTCTCAGAGGCAGGGACCGCGAGCGGACCTTCATCGGTCAGCTCTTGGATCCGAAAAAGGTCGAGCCCTTCCAGATTCCCGTTGCCATCAAGGCAGAGCTTCGGTCATATCAACAAGAAGGCGTCAACTGGCTGCACTTCCTCAACAAGTATCACTTACACGGCATTCTTTGCGACGACATGGGTCTCGGCAAAACTCTTCAAACGCTCTGTATTGTGGCCAGTGATCACCATCAGAGAGCCGAGGAGTTTGCAAAGACCGGTGCCCCTGACGTCAGGAGACTCCCTTCGCTGATTGTCTGCCCCCCTACCCTTTCGGGGCATTGGCAGCAGGAGATCAAGACATATGCGCCGTTCCTGAGCGTCACCGCGTATGTCGGCACGCCGCCTGAGCGGAAGGCCATGAAGGATCAGCTCGATAAGACTGACATCGTGATCACGTCTTACGACGTCTGCCGAAACGACTGCGAGGTCCTTGAGAAGTACAACTGGAACTACATTGTCTTGGACGAGGGCCATCTGATCAAGAACCCCAAGGCCAAGATCAGCATCGCCGTCAAGAAGCTCGTCAGCAACCACCGTCTCATCCTGACGGGAACGCCAATCCAGAATAACGTTTTAGAGCTCTGGTCTCTGTTCGACTTCCTTATGCCCGGTTTCCTCGGCGCAGAAAAGGTCTTCCTCGATCGGTTTGCCAAGCCCATCTCCAACAGCCGATACAGCAAGGCCTCGTCAAAAGAGCAGGAAGCCGGTGCACTGGCCATTGAAGCCCTCCACAAGCAAGTACTGCCATTCCTGCTGCGTCGTCTCAAGGAAGAGGTCCTGGACGACCTGCCCCCCAAGATTCTGCAGAACTACTACTGCGACCTCAGCGACCTGCAGCTCAAGCTCTTTGAGGACTTCACCAAGCGCGAAGGCAAGAAGATCACCGAGGAAGCCGGCCGAGAGGACAAGGATGCGAAGCAGCACATCTTCCAGGCGCTGCAGTACATGCGCAAGCTGTGCAACTCGCCCGCCCTCGTGCTGAAGCCAGGCCACAGGTCGTACGAGGACACGCAGAAGTTCCTTATGAAGCAAGGAACCAGCCTCGAAGACCCGGCCCACGCACCCAAGCTTACCGCCCTGCGCGACCTCCTTGTCGATTGCGGCATCGGTGTGGAGGGGCAAGAGTCCAGCGACCCGCTCTATACACCTATCAAGCCTCATCGCGCCCTCGTCTTCTGCCAGATGAAGGAAATGCTGGACATGGTGCAAAACACCGTCCTCAAGTCCATGCTGCCCTCCGTCTCATACCTCCGTCTTGACGGCTCCGTCGAGGCCAACAAGCGCCAAGACATCGTCAACAAGTTCAACAGCGACCCGTCCTACGACGTGTTGCTGCTGACCACCAGCGTCGGTGGTCTAGGCCTCAACCTCACAGGTGCCGACACGGTCATCTTCGTCGAACACGACTGGAACCCGCAGAAGGACCTGCAAGCCATGGACCGCGCCCACCGCATCGGCCAGAAGAAGGTGGTGAACGTGTATCGCCTCGTTACGCGCGGCACCCTCGAGGAGAAGATCCTTAGTCTTCAACGCTTCAAGATCGACGTCGCCAGCACCGTGGTCAACCAGCAGAACGCGGGTCTAGCTACCATGGATACGGACCAGATCCTAGACCTGTTCAGTCTAGGCGACACGGGACCGAACCTCATATCCGACAAGCCGAAGGACGGCATCGAGGGCCGCGAGGAGGATATGGTCGATGTCGAGACGGGCGACGTGCGGCAGCCAGGGAAGAAGCCCGCCTGGCTGGACGACCTGGGCGAGCTGTGGGATAACAAGCAGTATGAGGAGAGCTTCGATTTGGATGGGTTCTTGAAGACTATGCAGTGAGCTGCTGGAACATGAGTAGGATAAGAACAACAGAGATTGGCGTTGATTTTCACATCGCCATGGGGTGATGAATCGCATAGCAGGTTCTTTTAATGCGTTGTTTTGGTAATGGGGGCATGGAAACATGACAGAGTATTTTGCCTTTCCCCGAGGCTGGATGGATGGATGGATGGTAAAAAGGATGGTCATGGCTAGATGAGATGCACAGACGGGTGCAGCCAGGCTTGGATGCGCATGCTGGCTTTATTTGCGTTGTTTTTCTGTATAACCCCCATGTAACATATACTGGATTCTCCTCGGAGGGAGAAGATGCCGTTGGGCATAAGCAAACGAAGTATATCATTTTTGCTACAGGACTGCTGTCCACGCTTGGTTTGTATGTGGTTTGTCAAACATGATGTTTTTTTCCATAATTTGGTCCGAAAACTAGACGTGATGACAGGCGTATCATTGTCTGTTTTTCTTCGTCGTCTCTCGTCCCTTCGTCTCGTCGTCCGTACGCATCGTCTAGTCGTCCCGTCGTCCACAGCGGATTCGGCAGCCGTGGTAACAGACACAGCTGACCTATCACTAAGGAATTCAAGCTTGGGCACGTTTCAAGCAAAGCAAAAAGCAAAACGCTGAATTCCATCGCTTGCTGGTCTAAAGCTCCTCTTCGATCACCCAGTGGTGTCATGTCTCATTATCATCTTTCGTCTCTGGTCTCTGGTTTCCCCATCCTCTCGTCTCTGATCTCTTCACCCCCCCCTTACTATTTTGTACTATCGTTCCCTCGTTATATCATTCCTCGTACTGTCATCCCCTCGCGCAATCGTCCCCTCGTCCCCCTCGTCCTCTGGTCTCCTTCTCCTCGATGATATCATCATCCTCCTCATCCTCACTCTCACTATCACCCAAATCCTTCCACTTACACCACCACGTCGCCTCGACATTCTCCCTCTCCACCTCCTCCACCTGCCCCCTAAGCTCAGCCCTGGCCCTCCTCAGCTTCTCCACCACATTGGGGATGACGTTGGTGCGGCGAGCGGGCCGGATATCGACCAGCTCCACAAACTCAACCTCCGGATCCTCCGGATCGGCGTCGCCCTCCACCGAGGGGATGGGAGAGTCGGGGTCGTAGTACCACCCCTCCACCTCTACCTCCTCGTCCCCATACTCGACGATAATCCCCTCAGCCATCGGGTCGGCCAGGAAAGCCGCCTCTTCCTCGGGACTGAGGGTAACCTCCCACTGCCCGGGTGCTACTTCCTTCGCGTTGGCGGGGATGCCGGGAGGGAGAGTGGTTGTGGTGGCGGCTTGTTTGCCCTTGCCCTGACCCTTTGTAGCGCGAGGCTTGCGAGGGGCCTTTGGCTTGGGAGCTGCCTTTGGCTCCTTCGGCTCCTTGGGTTTGCGAGGGGCCCTCGGCTTGGGAGGCGCCTTGGGCTTGGGCTTGACCTGTGGTTCGGCCTTGGGCTTCCTCGGGGCGCGCGGTTTGGCGGGCTTCTTCGCCTGTTTGGTTGCCTGCTTGGTTGCCGTACTTGGAGTCGGCTCGGTGGATGCCTGCGCGGTCGTCTCCTTGCGAGGGAGGGAGGTTGGTGTGGGGAGGTGGACGGGGAATGTGGTCTCGCCGCCGTTGTGCTTGTTGGGTGTCATGGGGTTGGTTGCCGGCAGAGGCGTAGGCTGCGGCGTGCCGGCCTTCTCCGGCTCCGCAGCCGCTAAGGGCTGGTTCTCGTCGACCGAGGAGACCTCACCGGCTCTGTTGACCGGCTCGGGAGGAGGAGGAGTGGCCGTCCGAGCGCGCTTGGCTGGCGGTGCCTTGTCGTCGTTGTTGTTGTCGTCTTCCGAATCATCAGCGCCGTAGAGGCCGGGACCGAGGATCTTGGCCCAGTAGGCTTTGCCCGTGAGCTGCTCGTCTTCCTCATCGTCGTTGCCGTTCTTCCAGCCACGCTTGCGCTTGACGCGCACGGCGGTGCCGGGCTTGACCTCTTTGGGTGGGGATTTGGAGGTCTTCTTGGCCGGTGTCTTCTTGGCCGGTGTCTTCTTCGCCGCAGGGGCCTTCTTGGTAGTCGAAGGAGAGGTGGTGCCGGTGGAGGACGGGGGAGTGAAGATGTCCATCTCGACGGACTGCGAGTTGTTCGTCTGACGAGCCATTACTGATGATGGCTGAGATGGTTTGAATTAGGGTGGTGAGATATGACGAAGTATGTAGAGGTATGATGGGGAATGTTGGTTGATGGTGGATGGTGTCGTGCTGAAAGTTTGCTGTGGTTGGAAGATTGAACGTGGTGATGATCCGTGATCAGGGTGACTGTTCGATCCTCACTTGGTGTCTTCGGGTTACGACAAAGAAGCAAGAAGGGAAGGGGAGAAGGTTAGGAAGTGAGTGAGGATTATATAGTCTGGGGGATGAGGCCTGTGACTCTGGCTCGAGGATTCGACAATAGCACCTTCAGGACAATGGGGACAAAGGTTTTTCAATCCGGTTCAATTGTATATTTACTACGGTCCTTGGACCTCGAAGGGAATTGAATAAAGGAGAGCTACAGCCTATTGTCTAGATACTGCTAACGGACTGGACCTCGATATCAAACAATAGGCCTGGTGTGGGAGTCGCAAAACACTAGTCCATTGCTAACACTCGCACCGCGAACGTGAGGTTCCGTACGCCCATGGCAACAGTAACACGCCAGATCATCAATAGAGAAGTGACGGGTCTCGAATTTGAATAACAGCAAGGTGCAGAAGTGAGGTCGATAAATGGCGAAGCTAGGCCAGCCAAATAAGCAGAGCACCCAGGGGCAGGTGAGAAACAGGTGTGGAAGACCATAGCTTCAACATGTCAATAGACAATCAACAAGCCAAAATCAAACAATAGCAAACCCGTAGGGTACATCTGCGCTCTCTTCTCGCATAGGAGACAAACTCCAAGTCGGTGATTGCGGGAAGGGGGGTCTGACAAAACAGCACTCAGGGGAAGGTGAGGGATTCCTCTTCCCTCCACGGCACGCCTTTAATTAAGCTGTACCCGCTCGCCTTCTCCCGCCAGGACTTTGTGACAACCCAAAAGTAGACCAACTCCGCAGGCAGAGGTGGTGGATGAGCACCTGCCTGCCTGAGGTACCTACCAATTCGCCGGGCTCAACCAAGCCCATCGGACACTCTCTCGCAAAATGCTGGCACCAACTATCACACTCTCTAGCCCGGCGTGCGGCAAGAAGCCGACAACAATCGGTTCTCACCATCCAGAACACCCATTCTCCCCTACAGAAGACGACACGCTACCTACCTTACAGATGGGATGACAAGTAATAGCCAGACCACCGAGGGCTTACTTATCTCGACCAAATGAAAAGCGCCGCTCTGTTCACAGGGCTTTGATGCTCGCGATTCGCCCGTAATGTACAGCCGCCATCAGCATCGCGAGCCTGAAGACATTATAATGGTCTCAACCCGTGAACTACGAGTCAATAGCAGCCACTTGATTCCATGAACAACAATGGGGGTTATACAGAACACGATAGTCCTCCAGGCCCCGATACTAAAGGGACTCAACCAAAGCCGGGCGTATGGCACGACAGTCATCCAAGATGCCGATGTGAATTCCTGCAGAAAAAGGCAGGGAGCTGCTGGACCCCATTTGGAAAAAGAGCTCTTCTGGAAAACCAGACGGTGAGCTTGCTTTCCTGCGTTCGCCCGAAGATGAAAAGGGGCAGGTTCATCGATACTTCAATCTCTGCGTCACATCCATCCTTGCCGTCCGTTGAGTTGAGAAGTTCACTGTCGCCGAAGAGTGAGTGTCCGGGTGAGGAATTACCTCGCGACCTCACGTCGACATGTAGACTCTAAGCCCCTGAACTCGAGGAAATGGCTTAGCCAGCATTGTCATTCTGTCTACACAAAGCCACACTCCAGTCACACCCAAAAAGCGATGGTGCAAAAAGCGCACAGCATCATCTATTTCTCTGTATCGGGCATTTCAAGCCGCCAGACGGAAAAAGGGGAGACGAAGGGATCCCTTTCTTCATCACATACATTAATAACCCGGAGAAACTCTTTCGCACGCTAGAAAATGCTCCAGAAAGTAGAAAGACAAACAAAAGACCACCCCTCCCAGCAGCAGAATGTGTATCCGGGAAAGAGGTCAAAGCCACCTTTTCTTGAAAGTCAAGAAATCCCGCCGGTTTGGTTTCATCCGTATAAACAACCCTGAGAAAAACGCAATGGTACCACTCAATGTCCAAGTCAGCCAACCAAGCGGGGGAATAATCACCCCGTCCTGTCAATCTTCAAACGCGCGGCCTCCTTTTGACCCCGTATCAATCAACCTCATTATCATCACTTCCTTCCCCTTTCTACTCCCTCGGCACCTGCGGCCCCTTCCCCTCCTCCCCTCCGGCCCCAGCCCCAGCCCCGGTCCCGGCGCGGGAGATGTCCAAACTCTTCCCCCTCGTCGGAATGGCGCTCGGCGCCAGCGTATTCGGCCTGTCCGCCGGCGGGGACTTGTTCCGCCTCTCCTCGCGCGTCTCCTTGGCCTCGCGGTACTTGTTCTTAATCCAGCCCGTGAGGCCGCGCCCGGACTCCTCCCTGCCCTCCCCCCTGCTGTCCGTGCCCGTGAGGGATGTGTTGGACAGCGCGTCCATGCTCGTGACCGTCGGGTTCGAAGACTCGCCCGTGAAGCTGCGCCGGGGCTTGTCCATCCCGGCCCCGCTGCTTCCTACCGAGCTGGTGCTCGCGTCGGCGTTGAGGTTGGCGCCGAGGGTTTTGCGTGGCGAGGAGGTGGGGTTGGAGGTGGGCGCCTCGTTCTTGCGCGATAGTCGCCAGCGTCTTTTTCGCTCCTTTTCTTCTTGTTGTTGGCCGGACGTGGTGGCGCCCTGCTGTTCGTCGAGCTGGTCGATGTCCGAGCCTTCGTTGAAGGAGCTGTGCAGGGATGTCGGCGGGGACTTTTGGTGTCTTAGGCCGTGCTCTGCTGCGCTGTCCGGGTGGAGGGTGCTGTTTGACGGGACTTGTGATGCCCTCGGGGTTGGCTCTGAAGGTGTGTCGGCTGCTAGTTGTGCCGTAGCCGCCTCAACAGCTGGTGACGTTTCTGCTAGTGGGGAACGATGCGAGTCCAGGGGATTGTGTGCTTCGACCGTGGGTGATGCCGTGCCGGAGTGAGGGAGCGACGCGGTCGAGCTATGCGCACTGGGGTTTGTACTACCTGGTAGCTTCTTTTTCCTAAGCTTATTCGGCGCCCGTTTCTCGCTCTCGGCGGTAGGTGATCTCTGGAACAGACTCTGCAGTGGCCGCTCGCGTGAGGGTGTCATGGCGCCTGCTGCGCTGGGTTCCAAGAAGCCAGGTTCCGGCTTATCAGCCACCAGTGTCGACGTGCCCAGGGACAGTTTGTTCTGCGGGGCCGCTGGCGTCTCTTCTGGAGGCGTGGCGACTTCTTCGACAACGGCAGGCGGAGGTTGGGGCGCAGCAGATGGATGGTGGGGAGTCACGGGGGTCAGCGGTGCGATCGGAGTCGACGACGGGTCGTGTCGGTTGTGAAACCGTCCAGACGGGAGGCCTGGCGATTTCTTAGACGGCACAGTGTTACTGCGTCCCAGTCCGCCCCCCGTCGGCGTTGTCGAGATAGCCGGGCTGCCCGGACTCCGGCCACCGTTCGATTGCCGCGAGTGCCGTGATGATACTGACTTGTTCCTCCGAACCATCCCCTCCTTGGCCACACTCTCGGCGCCTACGCTGGCGTTCGACAGTGATCTTTGTATGCTGTGCCGCCGGTTGGGATCTGGTGTTGCCGGCGTTTTGACAGCGGGGGTAGCTCCCTTCTGCACCTCGCGCACAGTATTCTCGTCCGCTGCCGTGCCCTGCATTCCAATGAGGAAATGGTCTTGATTCTCGATCAGAAATATTATAACGCATTGGTTGAGGCGGTACTCTTCCGGCGCCATAGCATGGTTAGGGTGCGAGAGCATGCCAGGTTGAAAGATGGCTGCCAGGTTCTGCGAGTTCATCCTGTTCTCGTCGGACTTCGCAGCAAAGACGGCGAGGAGATCGAGTAGGTACAGCAGTAGCTGCCGGTTCAGAGGAGGCAGCTCGGTGATGAGTTGTTGGTATTTAGCGATGGCGCCCGGGATGTCGAAGTTCTCGACGAACTGCGGCCCTTCGGCATCGCCGGCCGCCTGTTTCGTAGCTCCCCTCAGCGGCTCGCGGAACTTCTCATATAGATCCAGAGGAACCACCGGTTCGGGAAGGTCGTTGAGGTATCGTCTGAGCACATTTGCAGCGTCGTGGACGGTATAACCATCCCATACCAGGCCCTTGCCGTATCTGTCGGGCGAGTCGAAGATCGTCTTCAGTTCCTTGATTCGCTTTTCGGAGCCGCTCAGGCGGAATATGCCCTCGATGTGTGTAGCTAAGAGATGTTAGGCCATCTGTTGGGCTGTCCTAAGGCCGGGCGCCGTGCGCTCGCTTGCGCCTGAGAGAGCTCTGTTGGTGGATTTACGTACCCTTTTCCTTCAAAAAGACGCCGCATTTTGCTACCACAATCGGGACGTATCCGTATATATAGCTCTTTCCATTCTCATCGATCAGGGATATCGCGACGTTGGCGTACGTGATGCTCTGTCGTAGAGGGACGCCGAAGATGCCTTGTGGTTTCGGTTCTGTGAGTGTTAGGTCGGACTCTGAGCGAAGCTTGCAGTAAGTAGAACATGATGTGCAGGAGAAGAGCCAGGTGAAAATGTTGGCAGATCTCTCCCGCCGGCGTTGCTCAACGCTGGGTGCTGTCGCAGGCGGGCCTATCTCGACGCTCGCTTGAGGCACATCGCAAGTCGCAACGGGCACCTGTGACAGCGGCGTCTCTTCAGACGACGGGTGGCGTGACGATCTGAGATGGCCGACTGATTGAGCGGCAAAGTGCTCGACAAAGAAAGATGCTGATCTGCGGGGACGAGAACTAGCGGGCAGGGCTGAAGTACCTTGTGCCTCTTGATGCTTGGAGGGGATCTTGAAGCTCTTCCACCACGTCCTCAGATCCCGTTTGCTCGGCGGCGAGGTCGAGGCCTGGACGGCCCCCGGAGCCTGCGCTGGTTGCTGGTAGGGCGGCTGGTTGGCATGCTGGTGTGCCGGCTGCTGTTGTTGGCTGTTGCTGTTGTTACTATGGGGAGTGGCTGCTGGAGCGGCGGACGTCATTGTGGAGAATGACGGCGCGACAGGGCGACGGGCGACGGGCTATGAATGCCAGTTGAAGTGTCGTCGAGAGCGCGATCGCCTCTGCTCCGCCGTTTCGTCGGTTCGATACGTAAACTAGGTTCGGGGGGCGCGACACAGTGGTTGAGGAATGTTGTTGCAGTTGAAGGAGCACAAAAGTGGCTGGTGAAGGTCGATGGGTGGGAAAAAGGGTGGATGGGAAAGCGGAGTTGGAGTTGGTCTAGGTAGAGTTGGGTTGTGTGTGCGCCGAGTGGCAGCGGGCGACTGGGCGCTCGTTGGATGAATGAATGGCTGCAGCAGCACTTGCGGGTTCACCTCTCTTTACCAGAGAGCTGTCCTTCGCACCGCCCCAGGGATCAGAATTGCTCGGGCTTCTACAGGATGCGCTAATGCGACCAGTTGGCTGGTTCAGTCTAGGGCGGCAAAAGCGAAATTGGGGGAAGACAGAGCGTTTTTGCGCGACACCAAATGCCAAGATTTGATCAACAGCAATGCAGTGAAGCTGAGGAAATGAGAAAGACGCTGCTGTGATGAAGAACTGTTTACCTCAATTAGGTACCACGAGGGATTTGTGGGAGAGACCGTGGGGATTTTCTGCCTACTGCTAACCATCCCAACTTTGGTTGTTAATCCTTTTTGGTCTGATGAAAAATAAAAAATTGGGATCAAATACACCGCTAAAATGCCACCGACTGTGACAAGAGTCCAGCCCTTTGCTGCTTCCCCAGGTGACGATGGCTGAGGCTTGGCTCCTGCCATCCCTCTCAGGAGAAAAGTGCCTTCCCCAATTCTCGGCAGAGGACATGACACGCACAGTATCCGCACAGTTTGAACCCAAGTTGGCGGCCCGTGCATTTCTTTGACATCGGATTTCCTTATGTAAGCGGGCTAGGCTCGGAGTCTAGACTCTAGGTAGACCTACCTTAGTGTCCTGGTTTCACCTCGGCCTAGAATCTAACTCCAACATCGCACTTATTCTCACTTCGCATTCTCTATCATGTTCTCTCACTGGTAGGTACTTTAGGTATATCGCAGTTCAATGACTCTACTCACGTCGAAGTCTTGAGACCCCGCGGGCTTCCCTTTCCTCTTAGACTTCTCGTCCTGCTGCTGCTGGCTCGGGAAGACATAACCCCGCTGGTTGCTCACCACCCGTACGCCCTCCTTGACCATGTCTGTCGTGTAGTGTGTGTGTCCGAATGCCCAGCATCCGACCCCTGAGTCGCGCCATTTACGATCGTTGAGAACGTCGGTAGCGAATGCTGCGCTCCACGGGTTGCCGCTGTTCTTGGGGCTAGAAGTTCCCTCGATACTGGGCGCGTGGTGAGTGACGACCAGGACGCGTCTCGGAGGGTCTGCTGCGGTGTCTGAGTGCGCCGCTGTTTGTGCCAGGGACATGTCTCTCAGTTGCTCCTCCAGCCATGTGAGATCCGATGCGAATCGGGCGTTATGCGTCTCGACCGTCCACTGTTCGATCTTCTTGAAGTCGTTGATCTTGGCGGCTGTGATACCTGCCACCTGAGCCGGAATATTCGACCACAGCGTACATCCAAGGACCGTCACGCCCGAAGCCGCGTCGTCCCAACGCGTCTGGTTAAGAAAGACGAGCTTGCCACCCAGAGCCGGCTCTTTCTCTAGCTGACGCGCCTTTGCGATGCCGGCGTCGAAAGACAGGCCGTAAAACTCGTGGTTTCCTAGCACCAGGAATACCCGCTCGAAGCAGGACACCTGCCTGGCGAGGAACTTGAGATAGCTGTCATAGTCGACAAGTCGTCCTATATCCCCGGCGAGAACCAGGTTTGGCGCTTTGGGCGGTATATGGAATTGGTCGTATTGTTGGCCGACCTCGAGGTGAAGATCCGAGAGAATCTGGAAGCAGCACCGCCCGGACGTCCTGCTCTTTGTTTTCCGAAAAGAAAGGAAATTGCTCAGATTCATGATACGGGGATGGCTTCATGGACGACGAGATGGAGACGCTGAGGACGCGACAACATCAGGGGACAAGGAAGCACAG
The DNA here is from genome assembly GCA_009194965.1 of Coniochaeta sp. 2T2.1. Taxonomy (NCBI): domain Eukaryota; kingdom Fungi; phylum Ascomycota; class Sordariomycetes; order Coniochaetales; family Coniochaetaceae; genus Coniochaeta; species Coniochaeta sp. 2T2.1. Next base: position 2,714,438 of record VSMA01000007.1, on the reverse strand, counting down.
GCTACCAAGCAAACTAGGAAAACCCAAGCCAACGCCATCGCGGAATGTGAGAAAGCGGTGAACAGCCAGCTACGGGTCGACCCGTCAAAACTGACGCGACAGAACCAACCTCTCACTCTTTGAGATCAGTAGGTACAGGTAGGTGAATGTTTACTTAGCTCTTTTCCAAAACAGCAACACAGTGTGTTTCTGAAGCCTTGCCCTCCTGTGAGGAGAATGTTCGCTAATCCAGGGATGCTGCTATTGGCGTCCATCGTAATGGAACCACCCATGCATGCATCACTGATCGCATTGACGGCCAAAAGCACTACTTTAGGTCAGTAATGACGTCGACGTGCATGGCACGTCACTTGGACTCGCACCAAGCATCTGGCATATCAGTATCACAGACGTCGTTATACCTCGCGGACATCCATGGCTTGGTGTTGCACAGAGCAGCTATGTGTACCTTAGGCAATAAACCCCCCTTTTAACACCACAAGTTCCCAATATAGAAACTCGACGTCTGACCTAACTGGTCCGTCTCTCACAAGGAAAAGCAAGCTTTTCCCAAGACAGCATGGACCAGACACCACAAGCCTCGTCATCCGGTAGTCACACAGCAACCTGGACATGTAAGTCCGGCGCGGAGAAACTCCGCTGATCACGAGCCTCGTTCTCCAAGCCGGATGAGTGCCGGCGGACCCCTCGATCCAAGATGTCTCAGCTCATGCAGCATCTCTTCCGATTGACAGGGTATTAGCACAGCTTTTCTGCCGTGCTAGCGGGAGCCGATCGTTTCGGTAGCTGCCGAATAACGGTTCTCGAACGTGTGAAGTGGCGATGCGATGCTTTCGCTGCTCAGTTATGCATCGAGGCAACTAAATGGAACACTGGGAAGCAGAGACCAGCTCGGAATATGAGATTCTGAGTCTAGCATCCGAGACGCGCAATCCTGAGGTCTCTCGGCGCGGAAGATGTTGCTTTGTGCATAACGCGAAGCCATGAGCCTTGCCGTTTAGGCAGACTGCTGTGGGAGACGAGCACAGTGCGGAGACAAAGTACGAGACTCAGCATTAGAAAGGACAAGTCACATGAAGGAATGTGGCTAGCCCGAAGTGTTATCTGGTTTCATAACTAACAAAAATATCGGACAGCAACAAAACATCCCAACTATGTTGGTCACACAACATCCGCGAAGCAACTCGTCAACCACTTGTTCAATTTCTTCCACCGTCACTTGAAACAATCCTGATGGTGGTGAGGTCAACAACGCGATTGGGTATGTATGTGGAAGTCGTGCGCTGTACGCCACAAGCGGTTGATACCTATCGGCGTCTCTATTTACCCAATCTATCCAATCATGTTCAGGTAGCTGCCGCCCTCCAGATGAACGAGGCTCGAGGCATTCTCAGCCCCGACACGGCTATGAGCTGCTCAGAATGTCGGTGACCGTTCGGCCATCTTCCCTTGATCTCTTGCGCAAACACAGTGATCTCTTGCGCAGACACAGTGATCTCTCGCATGTTGTTACAAGGACAGAGCAGCCAGACACAATGGTTAGTATCTTCCTGCCTCTGATGGCGGCATTGGCTGACGCGAGTTAGCCTTTGAGACAGCTATTCCCCGCAGGAGCCGGCTCTCTTTCGACTGAGCCTCCCGCTGGCTCTCTTTCGAGTGATGCAAAGGTCGAGTAAGTAAGATGTTTGCGACTGATTGACTCAACCGCGGTCGGCGGATAACTGACCGACTCTCGTCAGTCTTATCGCTGTCCATGGCTTGAATCCAGAAAGCCAGAGCGACGCCGATCACGCCTGGGATACCTGGCGCACACCCCCGGGACCGGCGGGACGCCTTTGGATTCGAGACGACCTTCCGGAGCATCTTCCGGACTCCCGCATCTTCTTGTACCAGTACGCCTCGACGGTGGTCTACGGAAAAGACAGGGGCACATTTATCGACAAAGCGAACGAGCTGCTCGAGGCCATCCGCGTGGAGAGGGACGGTGTCGAAACCCGACCTATCGTCTTTCTCTGCCACAGCCTCGGCGGCCTGTTGGTTAAGCAGGCCCTCATCAACGCGCACAACAACCCAAAGTACACTGCGATCAAGAATGCGACCTCCGGCCTGGCTTTCTTCGCAACACCGCATGACGGTGGGGAATCGAGGCTGGTAAGCCTCGGGAAGGTGGCCTCAAAGATTGCGATGATGGCGGGGTTTCAGAAAGGTGATGATCTGATAGAGGTGCTGGAAAACGGCAGCATGTTCTCGGATATCATGCAGGAACACTGGCGTCATCAACTGCTCGAATATGACATTGTCTCCTTCTGGGGTGCCTTGGATAATGTAAGCTCACCACACATTCATCGTTCTATTGCGTCTTTACTGACCCTTCGGAGATTGTCCCGAGAGAAAGTGCACGTCTAGGACTTCCTGGCCAGCATGAGCACGTGGTCAAACTCAACGCCGATCACGGAAGTGTATGCAAGTATGGGACGAGTGAGACAGATCAAGACAACCTCAAACTGGTGCGTTTCAGCATCAAGGGCTTGTACCGCAGTGCGCTCAAGACAGGTAAGCTTTTGGCACCACCAACAATGGTGAACGATGGAGTGACGGAACGTGAGCACAGTTTGTCGGAGCGGTGGGCTACCTTGCAGCTTTGAAGATGATGGCGGTGGTTATGATTGATGGGGGTTTGATATGGCGCCAGCTGTGGTAGCCTTCTTCCAGTGGTTCCAGCTGCCGGGTTACTCGGCAAGAAATGATATATCGGCATCTACATTACATCTACATAGTTCATTCTTGACCTCACACGCTGACTGCCTCGTGATCCAGGTGATACACATGGGAACCAGGGCGGCGTTGACAGCCGTTCGCCGCAATATACTCTGCCCTCGATCGGCAACAAATACTTCACCGGACGCATTGCCACACTTGAAGCCCTCCAGCAGAAGCTTTTCGTCCGGAAGGAGTCCCAGAAGCTTGCGGTTTTCGGGCTGGGTGGAGTCGGCAAAAACTCAGGTGGCTCTTCAGTTTGCCTATTGGGTGAAGGAGCACCACCGGGAGTATTCCATATTCTGGGTCGCGGCGTTGAGTATGGCCGCGTTTACCCAAGCTTATGAGGAGATTGCTCGAATCTGCAATGTCAGTATAGACATCGAGAAGGAAGAGCCGAAGAAGTCGGTCCAACGGTATCTTAACTCCAAAGACGCAGGGCGATGGCTGCTCATTGTCGACAACGTGGATGACCAGGACTTGCTATACGGATCTGCCGAGGGAACAGCAGGTATCCACGAGTTTCTACCGGACAACGATAACGGCTTGACTCTCATTACGACTCGGTTCAGAGGGATCGCTGCAGAAATGGCAGGAGGCGACGTCCTGGAGCTTAATGAGATGGACCCCCAAGATGCAGAGGCCTTTTTGCAGAAGTCTCTTATTCACAAAGACCTTCTTCGAGACCCAGCTACAACGAAGACACTTCTCTCTGAATTAACCTACCTTCCTCTGGCGATCACCCAAGCCGTTGCCTACTTGAATCGAAACAAGACGCCCCTAAAGAAATATCTCGACCTACTGCGCGGTGCCGAGCAGGACATGACGAGCCTCATGAGCAGAGAATTCCGAGACAACACGCGATATTCGGGTTCGCAAAACGCCGTGGCCACCACGTGGCTCGTGTCTTTCGAACAAATCCAGGAAACGGATGCAGTGGCCGCGGATTTGCTCTCCTTCATCTCGTGCATCGAACCTAAGGCTATCCCACGTTCCCTTTTGCCAAACGCACGCACCGAAGAGGAGAAGGAGTCCGCGATCGGCACCCTATCCGCATACGCTTTCCTGGTCAGGCGAGACGACGACGATCTCTACGACATGCATCGGCTTGTGCAGTTGGCGACGAGAATCTGGATTCGGGAACAGGAGCGCACTCAAGAGACAGCGGTCCGGGCTATGCAGCACGTTCGCTCCATCTTCCCCTCTTGGGAGGACCGTTTCGAGCGTCCAGTATGGCAAGCCTACTTTCCTCACGCATTCCGGCTGCTTGACGACAATGCCATTTCTCCATGCGAAGAGAGATACAACCTTGTGGAGAGTGTCGGAACCTGTCTACTCATAGACAGACGCTTCAAAGAAGCAGTGCCGTACTTCGAAAAAGCCTCAGACTGGGCGAGGGAGCACCTGGCCGCCACTGATACGCGCCGACTCTTTCAAGAGTATCAGCTCGGTCGCGGATACATCGGACTAAGACGGCCTAAAGATGCGATCAAGCTACTCGAACCCGTGGTAGAAGTGCAGAAGGGAACTTTCGACGAGGAAGATCCGTCTCGAATAGCTCTGGAGGGAGTACTCGCAGTTGCGTACCGTCTTGGTGGCCGGGTCAGAGATGCAATAGGGATACTCGAACGTGTGATAGAAGTACAGAAACGGCATTGTGGTGAGAAAGATCGGGTCCTACTAGGTGCCAAGTACGACCTCGCAGTCGCGTACTTGGGTGACGGGCGGATAGATGACGCAATATGGATACTTGAGCACGAATTAGAGGTCGTGGAAAAACTCGACGAGGAGGATGATCGCCGACTACATTTGGAGGACTCCCTTGCAATGGTATACTTTAACAACAGACAGATCAAGGAGGCCATTCGCATCCTTGAGCATGTTGTACTGGTTCAGGAGAGGATATTTGACAAGGAGGATTACCGCCGAATGGCCGCGGAGCAAAATCTTGCATTGGCATACTTCGGAAACGGGCAGACCGAGGAGGCTATTCGCATACTAAAGCATGCTGTGGCGGTTCGAAAGAGGATATTCAACGAGGAGGATAACGGCCGACTGGCCTCGGAGCATAACCTTGCATTGGCATACTTCAGAAACGGGCAGACCGAGGAGGCTATTCGCATACTAACGCATGTTGTGGCGGTTCAAAAGAGGATACTCACCGAAGACGACAAAGATCGGCTAGCATCTGAGGATTTGCTTAGAGATGCACTTGATCGTGTGGATTCAGAGAGGGCGACTTCAACTGCAAAAGAGGTGGAGGGCACCGGGACCCCTAATGGTCCCTTGACGCACGACGTGGAGGCAAGTGGAACTCGAACGAAGGTGTCAGCTGCGGAAACTGGTGGGAGAGGGAAAACCACCAAGGTATCCAAGCATGTTATACCTCTCAAGCTGCGATTCTCTTCGAGTGTGGATAGGGAGTGATGGCACGGAAGCACATTTTCAGACAGAATACATAAGGACGAGATGTTCCCGAGATGTAGCACCGGACGGCTATACTGCTGTTGCGGTTATACGACCACACGGCTGCAAGACGATTACATGTTGCCATGCTCCATTCTACTCTTCAATGTACGCGCAGGGTAATGACCCTGGTAGGTACCAATGCTTAGGTGTCCCGAGGGAAGTCCCTCCCAAGCAGCCCAAGACAGAAATCCACTGCTCCGTGGACATGAAATGCTCAGCAGAGGTCTTGCGCGTTCGTCACCTCAGCTCACTCCACGTCCATGAGAAAGGAACCCATCGACTGTCTGGGGGAAGGAAGTCTAAGCTTATGGCCTGGAACCCAGCCAGCCGGCTTCAACTCCGTGCCAGTCTGTCAATTTCTCCAGATCTTGTCTCTTCTCGTCCACAACACAGCCCTCAAACTTGGGGTCGGATAAGAGATTTGGCTGGACATCCACGTCTCCGTGATAAGCCATCTCTCCCATCAACACCACCCATTGTAAATGGTCGTCTGTAAGGGTGAAGTCCGGGGTTCCCAAAAGGGGTTAGACATGTGTTCTTCCACCCAATCCACCTTTCTCCATCACCGGAGCTGTCTCTCACGTGACAGCAGGCAGCTGACATCATCCAATCCAATCGCTCAGCGCATCGTAAATTTCCAGGCGGCCCGGGAACCCTGTCACTATCGCTATCGCCCTTTCGGATTGGGGAAGCTCGAGAATCTGAAGCCCGTACAAACAAGCATCAACGTCCATCACCACACACTCTACCACCCACATCCTCTTTCTCCTTCACACACACACACACACACACATCACAATGGACGGGTACGTTACCACTCTCTTCGTCACTTACTACTGACTGCTACCACCACCTAAAAGACAACGGGACTGACATGCGATCGCAAACCCCAACAGACTCACCCAAGCCGAGAACCGCGAGCTGGAGCAGCGCCTCCAGAAGCGCCAGGTGAAGGAGTTTATGAGCGTACGTCCTTCTCCCCTCCCCTCCTCCCCCTTAACCTCTTTCTATCCTCTCTCTCTTCTCTCTCCCAACCCATCACCTAAACACTCCTAGCTAACTCCTACGCCCTTCCCTCAAAACAGATGTTCAACACAATGGTAGACGGCTGCTTCGTCCCCTGCGTCGACGACTTCACGAGCAAGGCCCTGTCCGGCCGCGAGACGGGCTGCCTCACGCGATGCGTGAGCAAGAACTTCGCCGCCACGGGCCGCCTGTCGGAGCGCTTCGCCGAGCAGAGCGCCGCCATGCAGGCCGCGCAGGGGCAGGGGCGGTAAATTCTGGCTGGACGTATGCCACAACAGAGGATCGAGGGCCGAGGGGGCGGGCGGGGGAGGTGGAAGAGGACCGTTGGGGGATGTGTGGTTGGCTGGCTGACGAGGCTTGTTGGTTGGATCACTATGACGAGCTATTCCGATACGAGTGGGAGGGAGATCAAGCCTGGTGCGCCGGCCGGGCGTGTATATTGTGCCAGACTGCTAGGACTGGTTGGGATACCTGACTTGCGGGAAAGACATATCAGGACAAAGTTCGGCTGTCTTGTGTAATTTTATGGAATATTGGGATGCAACATAGACTTTCTCTGGTTTCTGGTGGAAAAGGGAACAGGCACCACCACCGCGGCATCGTGAAGAGGAATATTCAACTCTCAGAAGCGCAAACAAGCATGCGACCATCTCTGCATTTCTGCCATTTTGCTATGCTAAACCCCCCAGTTACAGGAACTATCTAAGCAAGTCCCGTCCGTATCCAACGGAACCCGGGACAACGAAAGCACCAATGCGCCAACCGATCCATATCCTTCCTTGCCTCGTTCCATCCTATCCACCTCTCTACACCGGGCATCTCACTCAGCCTGCTCACCAAGCACATCCCTCACACCCGCCAACTGCAGCACGGCCTTCTCCTCAAGCCTGTTCTCGCACCCGCTCCCCTCGCTCGCCTTGGTCGCCCTCCACTCCGCCTCCCTGGGGCTCAGCGGCATCAGCCTCTCCCGCAGCATCTTGCGACTGCGCAGCCAGAACTCGACGTTCTCCAGCAGCACGCCGGCCTCGAAGGGGACCTCGGGGATGTCCCGCCCGTTATTCGCCCTCAGTGCGGCCAACACCCTGGTTAGAAGGGAAAGAGAATGGATCTCCGATACCGCGAGCAGGGTCACGAAATGCGGCGTCTCCCGCGTCGCGGTGCGGGAAATACCCGGCGCCTCGAAGCGGTCGACCGCGCTACGGACGAGATTTGGGAACTGGTTGAGCACGAAGGCTACCTCGGGGGCAATGGTTGCGCCCAGAGCGCCGAGGATGTTGAGGAGGAGGGGCAAGATGCCCTTGGCCCAGATGCCGTAGCAGCGCGCCGAGCCGACATTGTCGCTGAATGGCGACACGGTCGGTCGCCGCATGAAGCCCGCGAGGCTGGCGGAGGTGATGTGGCTCAGCAGACCGTCGCAGGCGAGCTGTTCGGCCACAGCCGGGAGGGCGGATAGTTCGAGGAGGAAGAGGAGAGAGAGCTCGCCGTAGACGGGATCGCCTTTGTCGGCTAGCTTGTCGGCCCAGGAGAAGAGGGAGGTGGCGACGTGGAGGACATCGTGGGAGGCCATGATGTTGAGGATTTGGGTCTGGCACTGGTCCATTCCTGGTATGCTGAGACAGGCTTGCAGGATGGCGGTTATGAGGGCGATGTCTTCGGGCGTGGTGGAAGTGTTGGACTCGTGGACTAGGGTCACGAGGGCGCGGAAGCCCTGGGCGACGACGCGGTCGAGGATGTTGAGGACCAGTTGGGATACGGCGACGGAGGCATCGTGGCTCTCCGGCTTGGCGCCGATGGGAAGGTCGGAGTTGCCGGAATGGGTCGACCCTCGCAGCACGACGTAGAGAATCTTGAGCAGGGTGCGGAAGTAGATGACTTGCTCCTCGCCAAAGGGGTTTTCGACACTGGTTATTGCTCCGGCGACTGTTACCAAGAGTTGAGAGATGTCCTTCGGTAGCAGCGAGCGGTCCGCCAGGCGCTGCAACAGGGTCAGACAAAGATTGGCGCGAGACTGGCTGATCCTGGCGAAGATGGCCTCCGGCGCTTGGCTTGTCTGATTAGAATCCAAGCACTTCTCGGCTACCTGGAGCATCTGCTTTGCAACCTTCTGGTTTTTCTTCGGCAGCAGGCAAATGCTGAGCTCAAGAAGGAGGTACTCCCAAGCATGGAATAGAGCCTGAAACTGTTAGCGGTTATTCGGCGGGTAATGGGATACAAACTCACGATTTGGGCATCAACCAAAGACAAGTTGAGGTTCGCCGTCTCCATCTCGTGTCGAAACCCGTTCTGCCGGGGGCCAATCCAGCCACCATCGAAGCTCAGCATCGCGTCCGCATGATCAAGGGCATAGTAGTACCGAGGCCCTAAATCGCGACGCACCAAGCTTGTCGTCTTAAAGTCTTCCAACGAGCAAGCATACCGACTTTTGAAGTTCTTTGCGAAGTTCACATGCAGCGACTTGTTGTAACCTGGAACCTGCACGCCATCTCTCAGGAAGTAGTCAAGGTCATTCACCACGTCTCTCGCAAAGATCTCCTCGCGACCCATCTGCCGCAGGTGATAGAGTTGCATCGCAAACGTCTCTGCGATGTAAGCAGCTATCCGGGCTTGAAACCCGGCCTCCTTCGGATCAGTCTTGCCAACGACCGATGGCGACTTGAGGTCACGAACATATCGGCGGAGGTCTTCCAGAAAAGAGTTGTCTTTCTGCATGGCGAAGATGGTCCAAGGCCAGTAGTTCTGCGCAGATGTGAAGAAGTCCAAGATAACCAGAGCCTCTTCACTGGACAGCGTGCCTATGGCCTTTAACTTCCCGAGGGCAACGTGCAGAACCGAGTCTGGGGATATCTTGGAGATCTTGCCATCTCCCTCAAGAGCCTCCCGAGGTGTCTTTCCGGTCAAGAGACAGTTCGCCATCCACTGTTGCCGGTTGCGCATGATACTTGAGAAGAATTTCCAAATCGCCGATACTGTAGAAGGCCGGTCATATGGCTTGTCCAATTTGGACAGAATATGTATGAACGAACGGGACACCTGAGGACCCAGGTACCCGAGGAGGGACGGTGGCTCGCTGCTCCCCTTGCCAGCGCTCTCAACCAGGACGCCCAGCAGTGACAGCGCAGGTAGTCTGAACGGGTCCTGGGCTGCATACAGACGGGCTACAAGCGAGGAGACCTTGAATAGTTGTGTCTGAAGTGCTACAGATGGCTGTTCCAGATAATCCGCGGCTCGCAGCAGGGTCGATCCGAAACCGAGTGCTTTTGTAAGTCTCCCTGATATTATTTCGGCCCTTTGGGGGTACAGGAAAGTCTTGGGAATCTGAAGAGCGACAAGCAGAGTCGCTATGAGCGGCTGGAACCTCAGGGATCCAGATGAGGGTGATGATAAAAAGCTTTCGACAATGTACTTGGCGGCAGGGGAGAGAAATGATGTCAAGCCGGGATCCTCGGGCGAGCCTATGCTGAAGGCGGAGGTGATCAGGTCGTCCATGACTGTCACCACGTCTCGCACGATGATGCTCCGGTGGATCTCCGGGGAGAACCGCCATGTAGCAGAGTTTTCGAATACGTCGACCGATGTCTGAGCTATTGACAGACACACGCGGCCAAGAATCTTTTCCGAGGTTCCAATCCATGAGCTCTCCTCAGTCTGCTGTCTACCGGCAGTTTTGATGCCGCTCTTGCGGTGCACAACGCTACTCATAGCGCTCTTGACGAGGCCGTCAAAGAGGTTGACGCTCGACTGAAGAAGTTCGAATCTCTCCGATAATATGTCCAGAGCACCGGTGAGGGCAGACAAGCGACCGGATCGGGACGCTGAGTAAAGCAACTCGCACCTTGCCATGTAAGACCAAACACGGCCAGGAGCCAGCGGAAGAGCTGCGTGCAGGAACTTCAGGCATGCAGACATAATTGCGATTTCCGCTCCGTCTGAGCTCATAAGGTCGGCCTGGACATAGTTGTCGAGAGTGTCGGTGATGACGCTGATGATGTCCTTGTTTGGAGGAAGGTGTTTGCTGGCTTCCTGTAGTATACTCAATCCCGCTTCTGTCGCCTGGCCAGGCCCGAGCCCCTCAGACCGCAGTACCGTAGCTCTGAGGATAGTTGCGAGCAGGTTTACTGATTCTGCCACTTCTTCTTGCTGAAGTTGACCAAGGGTGTTGTGATATGCTTCTGGCGTCAGGTTCACATCTAGCCGCTTACCCAGGAGTGCGGCCGTAGAATGCTCGTATTCCAACAGGGCGATCTTGCCATTATCCGTGACGAAGCGGCCCAAGGTGCCGGCTGGAATGGAAAAGGGTTGGTCCCCCGGCGTGCGTCGCTTCCAGCTCGATGTAGGCGTGAACAGAGGCAGGTCTCCGATGAGTCTAATGGTATTCGAGTTGTCCTCCTCTTGCGCCAGCTCGTAGTCATTCCAATCGTCCCCCAGTACGATTGTCAAGGTCGGCGTTTTGAGAAGAAAGTTGAGCAACAGATCGGATCGGTCATCCGCACAGACACAGGTCGATAGCGCCTTGCAGTAGCTTGTGAATGGAAGGAACTCGTAGGGATACCGGTTCAGCGACTCGGTGATGTAGCTGTTCAGCAGGTCGGAGTCTTTCAAGGCGAGGGCAGCAACCTGTTGTTCAGGAGCCATCGAGGCCTCGTTGGAAAGATTCCAGTATGATTGTTGCCCGGAGAGAAGTGCAAGCAAAGCCGTGACGGGTTCAGCACGGTACCCAACATAGGGAAAGCTCGTTTTTAGTAACTGCACCAGGGCCAGCCTGATCTTAGATCCGACGACTGGAGAGAATGCGGCTTGCTCGGTGCTTCCGGCACAGTTGGCAATGTCCATGATGATATCATAGACAAGGCCCTTAGAGGTGGCAGCCTGGGCAAGGAGTTCAACGCCTTGGGGATCGCGGTCCAGTTGTGAGTTGATGAGGAAGATATCGTACGGCGATTTCTCGATTGAAACAATGCTCCCGGCCGAGTTCCTTCGCCCACCACTGGGACGAACATTCTCCAATTCGAAGCCGTCTTGTGCCCGCTGGTTCTGCAACAAGTCGCGTCTCTCGGCCCGCTCCTGATAGCCGGCAGACATGCGCTGCAGGATGATGCTCCAAGCGAACATGACGGGAGTCGCCACGATGACACCGAAAGTCGCCGCGCCCATAACAGTGTTATTAATCGAGCTTAGGATATCCGGCGACCGGAGATAGGCCTCTTCCCCCTCTTCCAGTTCAACCTCGTGGTCCAAGAAATTGACAGCTCGATCGGTATTCAGAACTGTCAGGGATATGGCACAAACAAGACTGCGTAGAGGGAGGATCAACTCTGTTATGGTATCATCGGTTTCGTTGATCATGCTGAGGAAGCGTGTATCGTCCAGGAACTGGAACCACTGGTGCACAATTTCTGGCGAAGCAAAAATGTGAGCAGACTGGTCCAGTATCTGGAATATGAGGCTCAACGCATGGGTAGCCTGGGCCAAGCCAGCCGCCATGGCTGCAATTGCCAGATCGCTGCTGTCATACTTGTCATCCATCTTCTCACTGATTCTCTCGAAGTTCGACAGGTACTGCGGGAGGATGGAGATGTAGGATGTGAGAAGCGGTTCGAACGAAGCAAGCGTGACATTCTCGCCGTCCCCCGATTCGAACGCAGCCTTGACGACCTCACTACGCAGAGCCGTAGCTTCCGGTCCCGTGAAAGATGGCGCCCGATGGAGAATGAAGGTGATGAATGCATCGGCAGCCGCCGTAAACGCACGCTGTTCGGAGAGGAGGGTGGCAATCAGTCTCGCGCGCCGGCTCTCCTCCTTCTCGAAATCGGACCATATCGTCTCGACGTCTGCTGCGGCGGAGACGTCGATAGCTCCGAAGATGGAAGACGCCTGAGCGCTGCTGACGCCTGCCGCTTCTTGAACGTTAATCACATCTTGTGATGAGAGAGGTCCAGTTAGGTGGCTGTTGGACCGCAACTGATGCTCGACTACCACGACGCGAAGAGCGTCCGACTCATTGACGCCGGCATTCTTGCTGAGCCACAGGGCATCTTCCTTGATGACCTTGATGTCAAATCTGTCCGTCGGTACCGGGGTGACGTTTATGGCGGCAGTCTTGGTCTCGAAGGCAGCTTTCGACTGGGAGGATGGAGGGCCGAAGACAAGGCTCGGCGTTTTTAGGAGCTCATGAACGTGTGCATCTTTGAGGAAGTCGGATACAGCTGTGCTATTGATGCAGTCGGGCGAGCTGTCGGTAAGAGCAGAAGCAATCTGGTTCCAAGATCTGGAGGGAGAGCGTTTGGTCAGTAGTTGTCCAATTCTCTTCTTGTTGCTCTAGCAATCGGGTCAGGGCCTTACATCAGAGTGCTCTCTCCAGTCAAACACTGCTCGAGTGGAGGGAAATAAATTCTATCGGATGACGCCTGCATCCTTGCTAGCTGTGGGATATCCCCGTACTAGCAAACATGAGCAACGGAGGGAGTGGGCGTACTGTTGTTGATGCTGGGAGCAATAATGTAAATATTCCAAGCCCAGCCCAGTCGCGCCTCAACGCAGCTTCACGCAAAAGACCATGCGGTACAACTTTGTTTGACTTGGAGCTCTGGATGCACATCGGCCAATCAGATGAAGGCCAAAGCTTGTAGTGGATTAATGGTCCCCACTAGCATATTTTGACCCCTTGCAGTTTCTTTGACCCCTGTCAGTCCCGCCACACCACACCGGGTTCGGAAGCATTGATTCAACGTTGCGCTTCCACAAAGGGAACTGCGTATATGTCTCTCTCCTAGACTCAGAATTGTGAATAAGCATATTAGCACAGTCATACACCTCACAGCTCACTACCTCCGCGGAGTCTCACACTTCTCAACCACCGGAACTCAGCACTATATCCCTATATAAGGGAACTGGTATCCGTCGGTTAGAGCCGTACGTACTCCAAGAGACTGATAGATTGACTCATATCGAGCTCAGATATTCAAATATGTCTTCACTGGACATCATTGACAACTCACCCCACCACCCGGATCCCTCACCCCCGGTGGCCACGGCTTCCAACTTGATCCTCATCGACAACTACGACTCATTCACCTGGAATGTCTACCAGTACCTGGTGCTCGAGGGCGCCAAGGTCACCGTCTTCCGGAACGACAAGATCACCCTAGACGAGCTCATCGCAAAGAAGCCTACTCAACTCGTCATCAGCCCTGGGCCAGGTCATCCCGCTACCGACTCCGGTATCAGCCGAGAGGCTATCAAACACTTTGCCGGGAAGATCCCTATCTTCGGCGTCTGCATGGGCCAGCAGTGTATTCTGGATGTCTATGGCGGCGACGTCAGCTCGGCGGGAGAGATTCTCCATGGCAAGACATCTCCCCTCAAGCACGACTCCAAGGGTGTTTATGCTGGTCTCCCCCAGGATCTGCCTGTGACGAGGTATCACTCTTTGGCCGGCACCCATGTTACACTGCCCAAGTGTCTGGAGGTCTCGTCCTGGACCGACAAGGCCGGATCTCAAGGCATCATCATGGGTGTCCGCCACAAGGAGTATGCTATCGAGGGTGTCCAGTTCCATCCTGAGAGTATCCTCTCTGGTGAGGGACGCCGCATGTTCAAGAACTTCCTCCACCTTCAGTACGGCACTTGGGCAGAGAACGACAAGCTGAAGGGATCGCAGTCCGCGGATCAGAACAAAGCCGCCGCTACGGAGGGTACCAATGGAGCAACTAAGGCGTCAGGGGGAAAGAAGAACAACATTCTTCAGCAAATATACGCACACCGCAAAGCTGCCGTCACCGCTCAGAAACTCGTCCCCTCGCAAAGACCGCAAGATCTCGAGGCTGCTTACAAACTTAATGCCGCGCCGCCTCAAATATCCCTACTGGATCGGATACGGAAGTCACCCTTTGATGTGGCACTGATGGCGGAAATCAAGAGAGCGTCTCCGTCCAAGGGTGTCTTCGCGCTTGAAATGGATGCGCCGACGCAGGCTCGGAAATACGCTCTGGCCGGAGCCAGTGTTATTTCTGTGCTTACGGAGCCCCAGTGGTTTAAGGGCAGCATTGAGGATTTAAGGGCCGTCAGGCAAGTCCTAAACGCCATGCCCAACAGACCAGCGATTCTGAGGAAAGAGTTTGTCTTTGAGGAGTACCAAATCCTGGAAGCAAGGCTTGCCGGCGCCGACACCGTGCTGCTGATTGTCAAGATGTTGGAGACCGAGGTCCTAGAGCGGCTCTACAAGTACTCGCTGTCACTAGGCATGGAGCCCCTCGTGGAGGTGCAAAACGCCGAGGAAATGACGATTGCTGTCAAGCTAGGGGCAAAGGTCATCGGCGTCAATAACCGCAACCTCGAGAGCTTCGAGGTTGACCTTGGCACCACCGGTAGGCTCAGGAGCATGGTCCCCAAGGAGACATTCATCTGTGCCCTTAGCGGCATCAGCAGCCACCAGGACGTCTTGGACTCCATCAAGGACGGTGTCAATGGCATATTGGTCGGCGAGGCCATAATGAGGGCCCCGGATGCGTCGGTGTTCATTCACGAACTCTGCGCTGGAGTCACGCCAACACAGTCAGCGTCTAGCGCGCCGCCTCTTCTGGCGAAGATTTGCGGTACAAGGACCGCTGAGGCAGCAGCCGAAGCCGTTAAGGCGGGTGCTGACCTCATCGGCATGATTCTGGTTCCGGGTACTAAGCGCTTCGTCAATGATGAGACTGCACTGGCGATATCCAAGGCTGTCAACCAGAACGAATCTACGCCGGCTGCGGATGCTCCACAACAATCGTCAGGGGCAGTCGACTTTTTCGAGCTCTCCGCAAAGACGCTCTCCAGCCGGAGACCGCTCCTGGTGGGCGTCTTCAAGGGGCAACCCCTGGAGGAAATTCTGGAGAAGCAAAGGCTATACAACCTCGATGTCGTCCAGCTTCACGGCGATGAGCCAGCTGAGTGGGCCAGCCTCATCCCCGTCCCCGTTCTCAAGAAGTTCGAGCCTGGCCAACCGGGCATTGGATCTCGCGGTTACCACGCCCTGCCGCTACTGGACTCCGGTGCTGGATCTGGTAAGCTGCTCGACATTGAGGCTGTCAAGGCAGAGTTGGAGAAGGACGAGAACCTGAGGGTGTTGCTTGCTGGCGGTTTCGACCCGAAGAATGTTGCCGAATCGGTGAAGGCGTTGGGGCCGTTGGGGAGCAGGGTCGTCGGTGTCGATGTTAGCAGTGGG
Organism: Coniochaeta sp. 2T2.1; assembly: GCA_009194965.1. Classification (NCBI taxonomy): domain Eukaryota; kingdom Fungi; phylum Ascomycota; class Sordariomycetes; order Coniochaetales; family Coniochaetaceae; genus Coniochaeta; species Coniochaeta sp. 2T2.1. The sequence continues at coordinate 2,698,987 of VSMA01000007.1, read as the reverse complement.
GTCGAGGAGGATGGGAAGCAGAGTTTGGAAAAGATTCGGTCGTTTGTTAAGGCTGCTAAGTCTGTGCGGTAGAAAGGGTTCCTTCCGTTCCTGGATATAGAGGGTAGAGGTATCCAAAAGCTTTACGGGCTTCTTGTCTTCCCAACAAATCCGCTGCGCTCACCCAAGTTTCCCCAGCGCTCAATACATCTGACTGTCAAGGAGTTGAAGGAAGGAGCTACGCTGGACCCAGCTTCTCAACCGACTATTTCTGTTCAGATGAACCCGTTCGCAGTCCTCTCCCACAACCTTCCACCCTCTCTGCTCCCCCTTGGGCTTCGTTCACCGTCAACATCCTTACTTTCATTCCTACTCTACAGCATCCTACTTTGTCTCTCTTTGCCTGTCAGTAAACGCCCTACGCCACGCACCACCGCCAGAATCCTTGCCCAGCCTCCGGCCACCATGCCTCAAAAACGCTCCGAAAAGCAAATATTCCAGGACGTCAAGCTCGCCGTCGCAGCGCCCCTCGGCGGCCAATGGACAGACACGAACATAACCCGCTGGCTCACACGCCGAGGCGGCGTCTACACCGCCGAGGTGACGGAGGAGACCACCCACCTCATCTGCACGGTGGAAGAATACAAGACCAAGGGCGTCAAAGGTATTCCCACTCTCACCACTCTAAGCGGCTCTTGGACTGACGTATACGGATGAGATAGTGAAGCAAGCAGCCAAGCTGGGCGCGAGCAAGTGCAAGATCGTCACGCTCGACTGGCTCGAGGACTCGCTGTTCAAGGACAGGAAGCAGCCGGCCAAGAATTACCTGCTCAACGCCGTGCTGAAGAATGAGCGGGCGAAGGAGGCGCAGGAGGCGAAAGTGGTGAAGGGACATGAGCTTGCTGAGCGGTTCGTTAATACGAGTGAGTTTGCTTACTAGGGTGTATTGATGGCATCTGTGGTGGGATGGGGTATGTTGGCAGAACGGAGGACGGCCAACTTTTATCTCCTCTCCTGGGATGCGAAACCCTTGGTCGGCCTAGGCGCTTTGATATTGCATGCCAACATGCCCGGCCTACTATGGGTACACATGAGAAGAGACTAACCCACCCTACAGACCTCTACCACATCTACGCAGACGCAACCAACTTCTTCTACGAGATCACCCTGACGAGAGACGACACCGAAGCAGGCTGGCAAGGCCAGAAGTACATCCTCTACGTACGTCCACCTGCCCATCTCTCCCTCTTCTCTTCCCTCCTCTCCTCCACCCCCTCCCATTCCCTCCCCCCATTCCTCCTCATCAGCCATTTACTCACACCCCGTCTAGCTCTTCGAATCAAACGCAAAACCCCACCTCTACCAATTCGCCGCCAAGTTCTACCAGAAACCCCGCGACACCCAACCCAAGTTCTTCCGCCCGGGCGAGACGCCGAGCACCTTCTGGCCCGAGTACGTGCGCTTCAAGTCCTTCTTCCAGAAGAAGACGGGCATCGACTGGGACGAGCGGCTCGTGCAGATCAGCCTCGACGAGAGCCTGTTCCAGTACAAGGCCCCCGTCGGCGGGAAGCCGGTGGGGTACGTCCCCGAGTCCGGGCGGAGGAAGCCGTCGACGCTGATGAAGGATGCAAGGAGGGGAGAGGAGGTGAAGGTGGAGGTTGAGGTTAAGCCCGAGCCCGGGGAGGGGGATATCCAGTTCGCTAGGTTGATTGAGCGGACTGTTCAGGCGGAGGGGGGTGATGAATTGGGAGAGGAGAAGAAGGACGGCCAACCGCTGACGAATGATCAGACGCTTGCTGTGGCGATGGAGGTTGATGCTCCGATCCAGGAGGAGAAGAGCAAGGTGGAAGCGGCTACCGAGATTGCGGGCTATGAGCCCATCCCAGACAGCGACGTCAAGGCAGACCCGGACGGCTCAGAACAGGGGGAGGTCAAGCAAGACGGCATGCCACCTGCGCAGATTTCCGCAGCTCAGTAGGGAGAGCCGCAGAATGTGCCGGTGTGAAGAGAGGCAGGCGAAGAGGCAGACATGGACGTCGACATGAAGGACATCAGCAACCATCTCGTCGAGCTCCATATTTCGCGTCAGTGGCAATAACCTCTGTCTGAGAGATCGTTCCCTTGAGACAAAGCAGACGGAGTTCGGAGGATATTCGGGCGATGGTTTCTGGCGTAACAAGCAGTTCATACCCACACGTGTAAAGAAATACTCGGAGGGAAGATGTGGAGGGCACAGGTTCGCTTGGTTCGATATTTCGTGGCATGTTCATAGCGGTTCATTTCTGCTCCGTAAACACAGAGCCGTCAGATAGGATACTCTCATCTCCGTCCTGCTCTCATAATCAAACACGCCCACTTCCAACTCATGGTGTTCTCATATCATCTCAACCGTCCTGCCATCTGTCCCCCTCTCAAAACCTCAGCTTCGGCCCCCCAAAAACCAGCACCACCAACACCCCCATCAACCCGTAAATCCAAGCATAAAGCATGATCCGCCCCCACCACCCCTTCCCCTCCGTCACCCTTCTCAACATCCCCATCCGGCTCGCCGCCGCCTCCAATCCCCTCTCGTTCTTATCGAGCCCCTGGCCGGCGCGGGAGACGACGTCTTTATCCAACTCTAAAGTCTCGGAGAAGGACAGTGACGAAGCTTTCAGGTCCGAGGCGATCTTGAGGATGGATTCGGACAGCAGGTCCTGCTCGCGCCGCTGGTGGTCGAGGATGGCCTCTGCCGTTGTGGGCGCGGGGGCCGAGGAGCGGTCGCCGAAGAGGAGGGCGGTTGTGGTGGCTGTGGACGGGGAGGTTGAGGGGTCGGGATGGGAGACGGAGGAGCGGGCGCGGAGGGTGGCGGATGTTGTTGTGGTTTGTGGTTCTGGTTGGGGGTGGGTGTTGAACTCTTCTGATTGTGGCTGGGATCGGGGTGTAGGTTCGGGTTCTTGTAGGACGGGTATCGGTTCCGACTCTGGCTCGGGTTCGATCTCGTCCTCGTCTTGGCTGGGGGTGGCCTCCTGTACGTTGTCCGTAGACCTCGAATCCATGCTCTCGCTAGGCGTGGCTATTATCTCGGCGAGGATGTCCTCGCCGTCCGAGCTGTTGTCGTCGTCGTCATCTTGTGCCTGGGCCGCTATCTCTTCCAGGTCGTGTAGGCGTTCGGTGAGCTGCTCTAGGAGCTCCCGCTTGCGGTTGAGGTCGACTGCTAGGTCTTGTTTTCGGGGGTGTACTTTAGTCGCTAGGGCTTCTTGCTCGAGTCTCGTGAGGAGGAGGCGGGCATGGTCGATGTTCTGCGGTTCTTGTGAGTAAATGATGCAGATGTGACACTGAACAGTGTGGTGGTCTCACTGTGCCGACTTTCTTCCTCTCGTACTCGCTCGTCCGCAGCCTTCGTTCTCGCTCTGCATCTGCGCGGAGGACGGTCTGCTGTAACCTGCTCAGCAGCCTTGTGAGATCCGTGAAGGCGTCTGTTTGCGGGCTGATTGGGGAAATCCTAGCGGAATTGATAGATAACCGCGCCATCGTCTCGAAACAGGTGCGCAGAAGAGTGTTTGTAGTGTTATTCGGACCTGGGTGGACGGATGAGAGCTGCACTTCGGAATGGCCAGCTTGCTGTGACGTCGGGAAGTGTGGCGTAAGCTTTAGAGATGTGGCTGACACAAGAACGGTGCTGTCCCACCATTTTGACGTGCACGCTTAACCTGCCTTGGGAACGGGACAAATGCGTCTAAGTCGCGGTATCTTCCTTGGATGTTCACACTCAACCTAAGTTCTAATCTGATGTTACACGATATGTACGATATGTACTGTGTATCAGTGTGAGGAGAAACAGTGCATTCTCACGTAACGAGAGCGATTCGAGAGTCATTATGGCTAGAAATGGGTATCACTATTTCTCCTCCTCTGCAGCTCAGGGCAAGCATCTGCTTACCCTCCTCCTCTGATCCCTACTTCTTCTGCACAGGCAGCTACTCATCCTTCTCAAAAGCATCATTCAAATATCCCACAAAACTCTCCCTCAACCTCCCCTCCGCCAGATTTCCCACCCCCTCCAAGCCTATCCCGCCCCTATTCAACCCAACAAACGCCCTCCTATACCTCTGCAACTGCGGCAGTCCAACTTTCTTCCCGGGCAACTCAACCACCAGCTCCTCCTTCCCATCTGCCTCTCCTCCGCTCTGCGGTATCCTGACCTCCCCGCCCCCCTCCTCGCCCTGCCTCTCCAGTATTCGCTTTACGATGTCCTGCGTCTCCCGCTCCAGCACATATAAATAATCGCCGGCCGGCTCCTTCCCCCTCTGCATGGCCGCCTGGTTGGGGCGGATGACCTTGCGGGCCTCGCCGGCGATGGTGTCCCATATCTCGGCGAATACTTCTCTCGTCCGCGCCGCGTCGTCATCCCATATCAGGGTGAATAAGGGGCTGTCCCAGCGGGTCATGGGGTTGGGCTCCTCGTAGCGGAAGACGAGGTTGTCCCAGTTTGCTGGGGCGTAGGGTTCCTCCTTGTCACCACCGTCTTCACTCTCATTATTATTCTCATCCGCGGCTGTTGCTGTTGCTGTTGCCGTTGTTGTCTCCGCACTAGCCTTCCTTGCCTGCCTCTCTAACCTGGCTTCATTCACAGCCTTAGCTCGGTCGGGTACGCACCCTATCTGCAAGACACAGCTCGGCGTGCGCAGGTTCTTGGCCTCGCAGAAGAGCTGGTACCGCCAGCCCTTGATGTAGTTCAGCCCGTCTAGTATGACGATGTCCCTGGCCGAGAGGACGCGCTTGACGGCGCCGTAGATGGCGGCGCGGGCATCCTTCTCCGACGAGTTGGCCGAGCGCGCGTGGGTCGGCACGGCGGACAGGTCGTAAACTGTGCGGGAGATGGAGAGGGACTGATCGGATATCAGGTGCAGGCGGTAGGGTGGTGTGCTGCTTTTTGGGGTGGTAGAAGACTGAGAGGCGGAGGAGGAGGCTATGCGCTCGGAGAGGTAGGCGTGGAGTTGTGCGGCGCGGGTGGATTTGCCTGAGGTCGGTAGGCCGGTTAGGATTATTAGCTGTGGGAGGGGGTTAGTGTGGCGTTCGTGAGAGGAGGTGAGGAGGGAAAGAGGACTTACAGGCATTGTTGTTCTTGCATTGGGTGAGCAGTGATGAAGATGTCGAGGGGCCTTGAATTGTTAACGCGGGGAGTTCTGTCGGACATGGACGTTAACGACGGGAGCGATAAGAAAGTTTTAGTGGAATACTGCAGCTTATCGCTACGCATGCACACTGCGTAGCGCAACCTTCCCGCGCAGCCACGCACTTACACGTGTAGAATCGCACACTTTTGGCAGCTACTAACGCGAATTGCACTTCTCCATTCCTCTCACACAACTGGAAGACAACCGCACAATATGCCCAGGCTCACGGACGAGGAGGACGAGCCTCTCCCTTGCGAGGTGTGCGTCGAGAGGATCGGCATGAGGAATCACATGGACCTCGAGTGTGTGCCGTCAACGGGTTTGAACTTTGCTTCTTGTCTTGTAGCTCTGACATTGTGTCATGTGACTAAACAAATGCAATTGACAGACCGACGCGCAACGAGGTGCACCAGCTGCATCAAGGTCCATCGCAGGTGCAGCCGGATACACCCAGACGGGGAGGACGCGGTGCGGCGCATGCTGGACATGCGTACAGAGCTGTGGAGTGGGAGGATTACTGAAGATGTGTGTATGCTTTGCTTGTGAGAGATCATCTGCACGCTCCTCATACGGATATGTAGGACTTTCACTACTCGCACCGAGCCGCGCAGCTGGCGATAGCAGATACGAAGCCGAAGCCACCTAAGAAGGAGAGTAAGCCAGAGCCCGTACTACAAGTACCACACTTCCAACCAAGTGCTCCCGCGCGGCCGGCCGTCTTTCGTGGAGAGCAGTCCTGCTCCTGTGCCCAGGGCTCCTCAACCGAGTGCTCCTGTGCCGATCGCTCCTCAGCAGGACGTCGCAATGCAGTATGAGGAGGACGAGTACATGGATATCGACAATCTGGGAGTCGGGGCCACGCTGCATGCCATCTTGAAGACCCTGATCAAGATAGATCGGCGGATGGAGGCTCTTGAGGCGCGGATCTGAGGACGAGACTGTCAGTATAGGCAGTATGGGTTGACCTTGAGAAACTGGGACGAACCAAGGCAACAAGCAAAAGATGTAACGAGTAACGAACCCTGGAATGACAGTCATTGATAGCCTTAGAGCGGAGTAATCATTGGATCGGAGCAAGCCGCACTATGTCGTACTGTCCTCGCAATCTTCCAACGGAAACCTGGCCATAGCAGAAGAACATCAGGGCTAGCAAAGGCTGTACTTGCCATTGCCTCGTAGGTCATTCAGGTCCTCCAAGTCTTCTTCCGACACAGGATTGTTAGCATTTCGCCTGCCCTGAGGTGGTGTGGCCGACATGGCGGCGACCTGGCCATTGGCCCAAGACCCAGATCATGACATGACAACGCATACCATCACATCCATCCAGAAACCAAGCTGGAACCAACAACAAGGCGTTCTCTGCTCAACCCTGGCATATGCGAGGCTGCCAGGTCAGGAGAGTCGATCGCCCCCGTCACGACAGGTTGTCGGAATTGCGTTGTCGGACAGTGCGCCCTTGTGGCACCCGACGCATGTCTCGGTTCGTGTTCAGACTCAAACGCAAAGCTTTGTCCATCACTGAGACGAAAACAGCATGCCCGCTGGTAGATCTTATCTTCTTCGAGACGAAACTATGAGCTATCCGCATAGCTGTGGTTCAATTGTCAACAACTCAGCTCTCCTCGATGCCGGCGAGGCTTGAAAAGGCTGGCCGCATAAAGAAGAACCCTGGGATGATGCGCTCAATGCAGAGCATGCAGAGTGCGCTCAGCTGCAGCGCCACGTCTGTGCGTTATGTGCGGGCGGCAAAGGTTTCGATGCTGTCGATGGCCGGCCCGCGGCTTGCGTAGATTCGATATCTCATGTTATGATATTCCGGATGAGCAAATCTGATTGCGAGATTGGCTTCGGACATGCGTCAAGATGCGTTGTTTTGTTGACGGAGGAGCCGATGCAAACCATCGAAAAGCCAAAATTGACAAGTCGGCCAGGGGTTGCCAAGAAAACCCGGGGTTCGTGAAGATGCTGTGTCATTGAAGGTTCCCCATTGATGATCGCCCGATATGACCCTGGTTTGACGCCTGCGACTGGCTGCCGGCATTCCCCAGCGCCATGGAACCATTCGTGATGCATCGCATCAATTGGCTGGCGACTCGAGGATTCCCGGGCTGCGAGCCTGCGATGAGACGTGCCTTGAGCGTCAGCGAACCAGCGAGTCCATCATGAAGTTGTTGCGAATTTCATATGGTAGGTAGAGGAACAGAAAAGCCGGAAGGCAGAGATGATTGGACAATGTCGATCGCTCCTTCTAGCTTGAAACTTAAACGATTAGGAGAGCTTCGGTGAGTAGGGGTTCTCCTCAGCGAGACAGTCTCAAGGCTCCTTCCCGCAAGAGTTAGTCCACGCTAACGTGAGACATTCCAGCCTCACACAGAAGGAAAGAACGATGGAAGACTGCCGTTACCGGATGCGGTCTTGGATGGCGTCTGCGACTTCTCTGACAGGAAGATGGCGAAGCTTGTTGCGGATGGAAGCACAGGGCGCCGTTTCCGGTGTTGCTGCATCGACTTGTTCCATTGGCTCCTGGCCGGTTGGTGTTGCTCTTTCCTCTCTTGCATCTCACGTCAACTCGACTGAACTTTCTTCCTTAAAACCTCTTCTATTGCTCCGCTTCCATTCTCACCCAATCCCGCAATTGTTTCAGTGGCCTTTGTCTCACATACAGTTACCCTCAGGAGATCTTCCTCGTCGGCCGTTATTTCGAGGCTCTATCGAACCGTGAGTTCCAGAGAATACAAATATCAAGCCGTCTTCTCGGGGGATACGTCCGTACAGCAAGAACACCTCAACCAGTTGCGGAAAGTGCGGCTTTTGCTCGGCAGCTGGATGCGCAATTAACCTCCCACATGGTGCCTGACTGGCCCTGACATGGGCGCCCTGGTCAGTTAGCCCTGCTGAGATTAGCGGTGCATGAAGCCCCATGGTGTCCTGGGTGTCGACCCAATCCCGACCACGATCCCACTGAAGGTGCGGATACTACTGCGCACTATCGCTGTGTCGCGCGTCAGGGGCGTTCCATAGCGTGTAAGCCCCGGCTCCTCCGACAAGATTCCTGGTACTCGGCGACTCCAGGAGTCCAGCTTTTATAATGAGCATTGGCCCGGGTTCCTGAAATGACCTCGGACCATCGTTCTTGTCCTCCGTGCACCTGGTTGTGCTGTCTCGCAGATCACCGGCGCTCCCTGAAAGCAACTTCGTCGTCCGTGATAGTTACGGCAGTTATACCTACAGCTCGACCCGACTGCTCGTCTCTCGTTGGACCCCTGCGTTGGATTACGGTATAGGAGAGTTCGCCTGGTCGAAGTAACGTCGGCCCAGTCACTGAGTTGGGCATTTAAGCGCCGACCACTTACATCGAGTATCGACAGCTTCATCCAGCAGTACGGCGCTTCCGTGAACTATCTCGCCGCTTTGATTGGCCAATTGGTCTATCCTTCAATCACACCCTTTTGCTTGCGTCTATCCAGAAGATGCTCGCCAGCGAGGCGATTGGGTTGCTCTGAAACCGGCAACTTCTTGTCTCATGGACGGCTTTGACTTATAAGACGCCATCGAGCCCTCGTTCGACGATTCGACCGCTCAAGCGCGTCGAGTCGATATCGGCCTCTTGCCATGGACCCGACGACTACGCTCTTTACCTTCATGCTGTGAGTCTTGACGGCTTCTGTTTTGATTTTACCACCCCTCTGGGCCTTGCTTTATCATCCCTTCGTTATACTATACATGTTGTGCATCCCCCTTCGAACAATTTCTTCACTTCGAATATCGAGCATTGTCTTTCATTAGAGGTGCGCATTGGTCAGTTGTGAGACCCTTTCCCGATCTGGTCACAATTTCTATAGATGGGCGGGTTGTCTTGGAGACATTTCCCCTGAACCGAGAAGTCTCGCTTATCATTGAGCGCCTGGGTCATCATCACAACAAGGGGCGGGTTGCTACCTCTAATTGGTAGGAAGCTGGGCCTTGTTGCGAAGCGTATCCAACGTCAGCTTCCTGATATACGGCCGCCAGGCTCCCCCAATGTGGCAGTCCGCACCTTGTTGCATGATTACCATCATCATTACCGGAGTGCGAAAGCGTGCTTTCTCGGTGCCGAGGTGCCAGTAGCACAGCAGTCCACGAGGCCGGAGTTATAGCCTCACATGCTTATGAGGAACGTGCTCTTGTCCGAGCAAATGTCAGCTTATTGGTTCATTGGTACAATGTCATGCATAGTTCCCTTGATCGGTTTCATATGATATGAGCTGGGGGTTGAAATCATTTATGCTAACTCGACGTTCAGGCAAACACATCCTTCAGTCCAGGCTGTATATCTAGTCGGCTCTTGGGACAACTTCTCCACACCTTACGCCATGGAACGCGACACTCGTCGAAATCGAGGCCAGTGGCGTGGATGTCACTCATTCAACAACATCATCTGCGACGGTGATAACGGATATAGCCCTAGCAGGGACGGTGGCCTCAAGATGGGAGAGATGTACTACTACTACGTAAGTTGCAATGACTCGCCCCCGGATAACTAGGCTAATTGAGTATCATAGTACGAGTTGGACGGCTCGACGGAGATCCACGACCCTACAGTTCCTACGACAACCAAATGCCCATATCTCCCTGGGCAGACTGTCAACACACTCTTCGTTCCCATCGAGCAAACCTCTAGGCAACGAAGCGCGTCTCTGAGCTCCATGCACGCAACAGACCTGAAGACGATGAACCCGCAGGACAAGTTTACGACTCCACGACCGGTGCCGGCTCTCTATGGGAACAGCGTACGGATTGTCGCGAGCTCTGCATCACCATCCATCCGGCACAAGCGATCAGCACGCTCGCTTTCACCTGCATCAAGTTGGACTTTCTCCCCGCGGAAACTGTTTAGCCGCAAGGCCAGTTCCTCTTCGGTAAACGGAGATGACACATGCAGTCTCTATACCATGCCAACACAACCATCATTGGAAGATGTGCGAAGTCTGCGCCCTCAGTCCCGAGACGTTCAAAGCATTCGTCCTCACTCGCGAGATGGAAGCCGATCACGAGACCTTTCTCCCGACTCACTGCGCAGATTCTTGTTGGACGACACACCTTTCGTGGCCGAACCCGAGGTGGTAGAGCGGCTTGCGCTCGCCATTCCAGAGGATATTGCAGAGGAGAACGAGGACGACGACAACTTCGCAACATCAGCAGTGTCGGAAATTACACACTTCACCCTTTTGTCGCCACCGCCTTCACAGCATTCACTGTCACGCTGTACAACTCCTATGCCCTTCATGGATGATGCGACAACTCTGGAGCCAGCAGTTGAGGAGTCGTCCGCTCTCGCGCCTCCCACACGCACACCGCCACGCATCCCAGAGTTTGCTCAAATCGAGCTTCCTCCTCCACCTACCCCGGAGACGTTCTTCATCGATTCCAACCTACTTACACCAGCATCACCGGAGTCGACAGCATCCAACGATATCCCGTCCTTCTACTACTCGGACGACGAAGAAGATGAAGAAGACGAGAGCTACCAGCTGCCAGTGGTTGAAAAGTGTCTCGGCGATACAGACTCATTCAACCAGCGATTTAGCAAGTCACTCTCGACATACAGTCTGCCCCTGACTTCAGACCCAGCCGACAAGCTGGCCGTGGAAGAGCCCGCAACAACACAACTCGGCTCGTCGGCGCTCGTCACAGAGTTACCAGCGGGCACCCCATCGCTCCTCACAAGTCCGATTGCAAACTCCGGCCTGGATGAGCTGGTCTCTGAGCTCGGGTGGATGGCCGACTTCATCGGGAAGACTGCTTGAACCGACCAACTTACAAATTTCTCAGGACAAATGTTGATATCAGCCGGTTTATGCAGTTCATGTATATGGGTGGGCAAGGATTACCCCGGGACGGATTTTGGAGCCTTCTGTTTGAAACAACTGGGATTATAGGAGTTATATGGCGCGGCTATGGGCTACAAGTCCTGTTCGATACCCTGGAATCGGGGACTCTCAGCTGAGAGCCGGAGGATATCACGGAGTTTATATGGTTGGTAGATTTTTGGACTGATATCAACCGCTTGTCGGACGACAAGGGACTGGGATAGCAGAAAATAGAGAGCGCCTTCCCGCTCTAGTTTCAACCGAGTTTTATTACTTGCTCGCACATGCAATTCAAAATTATGGTTCACAGGTGCATCACGGTTCCGAGGCAGAACTCCAACGGCGCAGTACCTGTCTCGCGCTTGGCAAGCCTGAACTCTCAATGTCAGCATCATCCAAAATCATTATACTAATACAGTATCTATACAACCCTTTCCGTTCTCATCATTGGCACCCTGTGTCCTAACCCCTTCCCTTCCCAGTTGGATTCCACCCCTTGGGCTGCCAATTCTGCCCCGGCACGCCCGCATCAGCCTGCTTCCAAGGGTCCTCCTCCGCCTTAACCTCCTCCCCCCTTCTAACCTTCCCCCTCTCCTCCGCCTGATCAACCCCCCAACCCTGTCTCTTACTACTCCCCGGCTCCTCATCCCTCCTATGACCACCGCTCATACTCTCCCTCACATCCTCGCTCAACGTCCCGGCCGGCCTCGTCTCCCCCTCCTTCCCCCTCGCACTCCTAAGCGGCGGCAGCGCCTGCCCCATCTCGGGCCCGTCCGCAAGGGCCTTCTGCGCCTTCCACTTCGCGTCCGCCTGGGCGGCGAGGTATTTTATCCTCTCTTGTCTCAAGAGGTCAGTCTTCTGCTCTTCTACCGACGGGGGCGCGACGCGCGTGTGCCGGAGCCACTGGTGCCAGGCGGGCGAGACGGCGACGTCGCCGTAGTGCGTGGTGCGGGGCGTCTTCACCACGCGTCGCACGCGGCCTATCTCGGCGGCGCGGGGGTCGCGGAGTTCCCAGTAGGTGTTGCCTTTTAGGTCGACGCCTGGGAGGAGGAGGGTGGTGTTAGCTTTGCAGGTTCGATGGAAAGGGTTTGTTTGAGGGGGGGGGTTTTGAAGGAGGAAAATCGTACCGGCTAGCACCTGTCGCCTCCATGGTAGAGGTAGGGTCTTCCACTTATACCATATCTTTGCTAGCGGTGACACGTTTCTTAGCGACATATTGGGCGGTGGTGGTGGCTTGGATGCATTTGAGACCGAAAGTTGGGACTGACGAGATGGGAGCTCTGGCGATTGTCGACAGCTTCCACCAATGACGGAAGTATGGGACGGTGACACCTGTAGATATTCACTAACGCACCGGGAACGCTAGCGCTAGCGCCCTGCCCCCCCTCGACGGTGCGATAAGATAAGCAATTGCTTGTGTGAAATTTATCCAGCAGCGAGGGGCAAAAGTTGGGTTAACAGCCCCCCCGAGCGAGTGATACATTATGACGAAAAGTGAGTAGAGTCCAATCTTACCTCGCCGATGTGCCTTACCAATACCTGCAACGTCAACCACAGAGGTCCCCTCTCGGCCTTTTCTTTTCTCTCTTTCTCCAGAACAATAGCGACTAGTACGCAGCAGCAGCAGTCAGACATAGAAGACGTAGAAGAACAGACTAATTACACACCACCGACCGAAACCGCGACCATGGCCACCCCCCACGAGCCACCGTACACCTATACCGCCAACCAAGGCTACACGCCCCTTGAACCTCCCGCGCCCGAGATCGCCTCCCTCTCCACCGGCGCCCCAAATGACGGCTCCGTCATAACCCCAGCCGACTACGACCAAGAACAGGACGACTTCCTTGACGATGTGTTCGACGAGGATTCCGACATCGAAGAGGAAGACTGGGACGCCCAGGGCGGCGCAGATCTTACCAAGAGCTACAACCGCCAGCGCCAGATGAACTCGCAAACCGACGGGCCCGCCGCGCGGTCCAACCAGCAGAAGCCCAAGGCCAACACGCTGGCCAGCATCGACGACCAGGTCTCGGAGCTCTCGAAGCACGCCGCCAAGATCCGGCTCGACAACGTCAAGCAGGGCGGGGAGAGAGATAAGGACAAGAGCGACCGCGCCACGCAGGAGCTCGTGCTCGACCAGCGCACGCGCATGATCCTGCTGCAGATGATCAACCGCGGCGTCGTGAGCGAGATCCACGGCGCCATCAGCACGGGAAAGGAGGCGAACGTGTACGGGGCCGTGCTGCACCCCGAGGACGGGGAGGGCCAGTCGCTGCCGAGGGCGGTGAAGATCTACAAGACGAGTATCCTCGTGTTCAAGGACCGGGAGAAGTACATCACGGGTGAGCACCGGTTCCGAGCGGGCGCCGAGAAGGGAAACAACAGGAAGATGGTCAAGCTTTGGGCGGAGAAGGAGTTCAGGAACTTGCGGCGGCTGCATATGGCGGGTATCGCGTGCCCGGAGCCGATTAAGCTGAAGTTGCACGTGTTGGTTATGGAGTTCCTGGGTGATAGGAAGGGGTGGGCTTTCCCGAGGTTGAGGGATGCGAGGCTGACGGGGGATGACCAGGAGGCGCAGTGGAAGGGCTTGTATGTCCAGCTCCTGGGGATTATGCGGAAGATGTACCAGGTGTGCAGGCTTGTGCACGCTGATTTGAGCGAGTACAATATCCTGTACAATGCCGGACGGCTGTACATTATCGACGTGTCGCAGAGTGTGGAGCACGATCACCCCCGGTCGTTGGAGTTTTTGAGGATGGATCTCAAGAATGTGGGGGATTACTTTCGGAGACAAGGGGTGGATGTCCTGGCTGAGCGGACGGTGTTTGACTTTATCACCAAGCCGGAGGGACCTACGGAGGAGCCTGAGGTGTCCGCGGCTGTGGAGCACCTCTATGAGATCCGTGGCGAGCTTGAGGAGGGTGATGAGGCGGCTGCCGAGAGGGAGGTGGATAATGAGGTGTTCAGGCAGCAGTACATCCCCCAGACGCTGGAGCAGGTCTATGATATTGAGAAGGATGCGGGGAAGATCGACCAAGGGCAGGGACAAGATCTTGTTTACAGGAATTTGCTGGCCGATCAGGTTGTTGTGCCGAAGGAGCAGGAGCAGGAGGAGGGCAGTGAAGACGAGAGTGGCGAGGGGGCTACGCTCGATGGTGATGATAGCGACGATGACGAGAGCAGGTTCGAGAAGGGCACGCCCAGGGGTAAGAGGTTTGTGGATAAGGATGACAAGAAGGTATGTTCACCCGTCCTCGAATATTGTAAGGGATGGTTACTAACAAACACGACAGGCACACAAGGCGGCTGTCAAAGAGGAGAAGCGCGAGAAGCGGAAAGAGAAGATTCCCAAGCACCTGAAGAAGAAGCTCGTCAGCAGCACGTCGAGGAAGAAGCATTAGAGTTCCTTCGGCGTCAAAACAAAATACGAAATCATCAGCGACACGGGCTGTGCCCTGATTTACTTGGCCATTTGTGAAGAAGGAAACCTGTGGGACAGACAGAAACCGGATGATGAAGGCAAAATCTACCGACCAGAAAGCAGTGCCGGCAGTGTTCGCCCCTCTGGGATATAACCTACGGCTACTGCCACGGTTGGATCTGAGCGGCCCATGACTGCTTTGACGATCAAAGAGAGCCCTGACGGTTTACTGTTTGTCCTATTGCCCTAGCCTTGACCAAGGACTGCGCTCTGTGGCTACTGCCTTGTCCTCCACCTCCGTGTTACCACTTCGACAAGTGTCGAGGTCTTTTCTCAAGAACACTTCACTCGTCATTTTGCTCCCCTACAGGTTCATATGCCTCGAAATGTCGCAATGTGCGGGATTTGCCAGCAGCGGAAGTATCAAATCCTCGTTCATTCATGCTATCAAAACGTTAAGCAAAGCTATTCAAACCCACGATCTCATGAACCACCCTTCGAGATCACACAATCCTATACCCTACTCCCGCCCGACAACCTCCTCAAACCGTCTCGCAATCTCATGCACCTCGGCATCACCACCACTCAACCCCCAAAATGTGACGCCAAACGGCAATCTCCCCTCCTCTACCACCTCCTTTCCCAGCCCCAACTTCCCGACGTCATACTCCCCCGCTGGACAAGCGACCGAACATAGATCAAGCACATTTCCACCATGCGTAAACGTGCTCAGAAAACTATTCTTCCCTATCGGACCGGCCTCCATCTCCGCTCTAGTAAAATGCGTCGGCGCCGTGGGCACGACGACGACGTCCACCCCTCCTCTCTCTCCTGTGCTAAAAAAAGTGTTCCGCACCAGAGCGGTGAGGCGGGCCTGCGTTTGCAGGTTCGCGGAAGACGTCTCCTCGACGGGGTCGTCGCTCCAGCGCCAGACGATTGTGTCTGGCGGGCCGAGCTTGCGGTCCGGGGTTTGTGGTGGTGCTGGTGTCTCTTGTGTTGTGGATGCCATGGTTGCTTGCGGTCAGGGGCAAGACTGGCTATTCAGGGGTGAGTGTGATGGTGCTACTGAGACGAAAAGTCCGAAGTTCAACGGGAGGAACATTGCATATCTCGTTCAACATCACATAGTGAGATAGAATCCGTGATAGTATAACCCGCTGTTGGAAAAACTTCTAATTTCTTCAACCGCACAGATAAACCACCAAGCTCCGCCTCCCTTAAAGCACCCCCCAGGCCTTATCAACCGGTAAACAAACCCCATTGATAGTCCTCGCCTGATCACTCACAAGAAAGGCAATGGTCTTCGCAACCTCCATAGCCGTGATGGGCGTCCCTCCATTCCCCGATCTCGCCTGGAGAGCGAGAACGGGCTGGACCTGCTCGAAGCCCGACTCCTCCGCCACAGATCCGGCGGCTATCGCCTTGCCGATGCTCGAGTCCACGGCCCCGGGGAGGACGGCGTTGCACCTGATCCCCTCGTTCCTGAACCGCCAGGCTACGTTCTTGGTCGCTCCGATCTGCGCAGATGTTAGCGCCCCCAGCCCTTATCTCACCTCACTCCCCAGCAACAGAACAAGAGGGGGGGGGGGAGGGGGAAGAGCGAGAGAGGGAGAACTTACAAGCCCGTGTTTACTAGCCGTATAAGCAACCCCCGCCACCGCACCGCTCACGCCCGCGACACTAGCCACGTTAACGATACACCCTTCCGTCTCCTCCCCTCCTCCTTCTTTCTTCCTCTTCATAAACCCCACAACACCACTCATCATCCTAACCGGCACCGTAAGGTTAACCCCGATCACCCTCTCCCACTCCCCCTCTGCCAGCCCGTCCACGCTGCCCCACCCGCCCAGCACGCCGGCGACATTAACCAGCACGTCTATCCTCCCGCCAAAAGTCGCCACGCAGATCCTCACCGCTTCGTCGCATGCCCCTCCCTGGTTCTCCAAGAGATCGCGCCGGTGGAAGTGGAACCTCCCCTGGTCCTCGGGGCGGATGAGGCTCGCGTAGTCGAACGGCGCGACGTCGACGCCGAAGACGCGAAACTGGTGGGCGAGGAAGAGCTGCGTGGTCGCGAGGCCTATCCCGGAGCTGCACCCCGTGATGAGGGCCACGCGGCCGTAGCCTAGGGGGTCGACTTGGAGAGGTGGGGAGTATGGGGTTTGGGGGTCCGCGTGGTAGAGCATTCTGAGATGGGGGTAGTGGTGGTGATGTAGGCTGGGAAAATATTTGGGAAGGAAGGGGCGGTTTGTGAGATACGGGGGATGGACGCTGGGAGGATGAGGAAACCTAGATATGCTGGAGAGGGATATCTCAGGGGACGGTGAGCTTATCTATATAGCACACTAGTATCTAACCAGGTGGCAACAGAGGACCATGGCCTAGACCTAGGCCTTCATCGTAGATAGTGCGATTAAGAGAGACATATCCTTGGCTCATCTAAAACCAAGTTTATGACTGAATTACTAGCACGCGGCAGCTGGACTCGAAAGAACAAGCCACAGCTGCGGGAACTCTTGGCCTTGTGAGCTGTGACTTGTCACGCCATTTCCCAGCCATCTCGATGTCGAAAACGCGGGGGGTTTGGTCGCCTCCTGATCGATTGCAGCCTTGGGGAAAGCTTGGGGGATCAGACCACTTCGCTTCGATCGATCTGTAGACGGGATATCGATGGCTGGCACACCTTGCACTACTATGCACTTACATCAAAAAATACTTCAGTCGAAAGGTGGAAAGAAGTGCAAAAGATACAGGTAACGACCGCTAGTATGAAATGATTTGTGAACAGACTCCCTTACTCCAAACCGTGCCGGAGACTACCATTCGCGCCTCTGACCATCTCCGTGTCGCAACTCGCGTCCAAAACTACTCGGCCGTGCATTTGCCGTCCGAGGTGAACCGTTGCGCCCCAAGATAGGCAGCCCGCACCTTATGACCCAACCCATAAGCGATGAACCTCACATATTATGACACGAACTGCTGTCCACATCCCAAGACAAGTGTCAATTCAGCTGCTTGAGCAGGAAATTCATCAAGAACTTGTCTTTGTCCTCGGGAGCAAGAGGGGCACCACTCCCCCTCCGCGAGGCGGCTTGAATACCTTCTCCGCTGACCGAGGCGTTCGACTGCTGAAGAGATATGGGCTGCTGTTGTAGGGGCACTTCCTTCTGTTTGCCCTTATCCAACATGTTGGCTTGACCACCCGTGGTGGGAGACGACTGAGGAGCCTTGCCGAACAGCGAAAGGAGTGCCTTTGCCTGTTCTGGGTTCTGCTGTTGCCTGCCCCCAAGCATGCCAGCGGGAGGGAAGGTGCCAGTGTTGGGCGAGTGGGAGGCAACGCCAGTTGGCCGGAATGGGTTGATGTTCTGGTTGAGATGCGCCGGGAGCTGTGGTGCAGGCTCCGGTTGGCTGACCTGTGCTGAAACCGGGGCGATCATGTGGCGGATCTCCCTATGCACCGGCGGAGGCGGTGCCTGTGCGCTTAGGTTATACTGCGGTTGAATGGGGACGTTCTCGACCTGCTTCGGCCTGCTCAGTATCTGAAGTGCCCGGAATGGGAGGTTCGCTTCTGGATTCATGGCGACGGGAGCTCCGTTGGACTGAGATGGAGGAGGCACGATGTACTGTTGCTGAGC
The DNA here is from genome assembly GCA_009194965.1 of Coniochaeta sp. 2T2.1. Lineage (NCBI taxonomy): Eukaryota > Fungi > Ascomycota > Sordariomycetes > Coniochaetales > Coniochaetaceae > Coniochaeta > Coniochaeta sp. 2T2.1. The sequence goes on along the minus strand of VSMA01000007.1, from coordinate 2,680,944 downwards.
CTCCCGTTGCTGAACCTGCTGTTGCTGCACCGGAGCCTTGGGCACTTCCGCTCCGCGAACAGTATGAGCCTGTTCGGTCTTTCCGGGCCGCACAGTCGCATCACTGCTGCTAGTAGGCGACAAGGGCACTTGGTTCTTGAACAAGTTCAGCATGGCCGAACGATGTGCATCTTGTGGTGGAAGCCGAGCCTGTTGAGTAGGCAGCGGTGCGTTTTGAGGCGCCGACCTCGCTGTTCCGTCTAGCTGTTGATATAGACCCGCGACTGCAGGATTCGGAGACGGATCATGTGGTTGATATTGTTGCCGCTGTGCGGGGGAAACCAGATCCAACAGAGACCGCGCAGCAGCTGGCTGCTGCCGGGTTTGAGGCGCCATTGCTCGCACCTCTGGCTGCTGGCTCTGCCCGTTGGGGGCCTGCGCAGGCTGCTGTTGAGAAGTGCGCGGAGCACCACTCTTGAAGGTATTCAGTAGAGACATGGTGTGGGAGTTCATCTGTGGAGGCGGCATGTTGGCGTTTCTCTGCTGGACGGGCGCTACCCCTTGGTTATGATAGGGTGGCTGGAAGCCGAGTGAACCGTTTCCTAATCCAGCACCATTGCCACCAACCGGCATACGCGCCTCCTCCTCCAGTTGCGGCGTAGGGACCATACCTCTAGTGAGAACGGACTGCTGGACTTGAGGTAGCCGAGGTTGAGGATGGAGGAGTGGTGGCTCTCTCCGTGCTTGCTGGACCGGTCGCACCTGAGGCATGCCCTTCTGATATGGTTGGTTCTGTTGATAAGACTGGTTCTGCTGATACGCTTGGTTTTGATTGTAATAGTTCGGATGCCCGTGGTTGGGGCCTTGAGCCTGGTTTTGATAGCCGTAGTGCATATTCTGATTGTGGCTGGTATGCTGGGGAACGGAAAAGTTTGGAGGCGGTTGCTGATAATAGTTATCGGGGAGGCGCTGCGTCGAGTGGTGGTAATGAGGGCTTTGCGGCTCAGGAGGGTTGCCCTGTATGTGGTCAAAGGGCGTATGAGGTACGGCGTTGTGTAGTGGAGGCACGGGGTGCTGCTGCTGGACAGTAGGCCCCTTCCTTTGCAGCATTGCTATCAAAGCCTTGCCCTTGTCGTGAGTCTCCGGCTCTGGGGCACTGGGCTGAAGACCTTGAGTAGCAGGCTGCAACTTGATAAGCCGTTCCAGCTCCCGATTGGCTCCTTCAACCGACCCTACCGCTGGCGTGGAGGTTGAGGGTACGTCAGCGGCATCCGTCTGGGTGGCAGTCTCCTCTTCCGTCATGGGCTCCTCGAGCACTGGGTGCGGGTTGAGATGCGAGTGACTCGAGGCCCGAACGGCGTCCTTCTTCCTTTGCTGCACCACCCATTTTTTCAGCGGTCCTAGGAAAGGGGCGACCATGTAAAACTTGTACTTTGAGGCAGCGTCGTCTTCCTGGTTTGTGCCTTTCCTCTTGAAAGCGGGAAGCTCAGACAGCTTGAACCACTTTATCTGGCTGATCTCCTTTCGGGTCCTGGGCGCAAATGCAGTATCGGTCGGGATATTCCGGAAGACGTAGAGCCCGATCTGCTGTTGTTGCATAGTAACTTCGATGTATTTGGCTTCGCCGGGCCGCGGCACCAGGCCGGCCGCCTTGATATCAAACCCCGTTTCTTCATAGACCTCCCGAATGGCGCATTCGAGGCTGTCCTCGTCTTTGTTAATCTTGCCCCTGGGGAAACTCCAGCTTGCGCTTTTCTTCCATCCTTTGACAAGGAGTGCCGAATCCATCGCCTCGTTAAGGAGAATGGCGCCTCGGACGGGGATTCTCGTCTTGTATTCCATGAAAGTGTCGAATGCCCTGTGGAAATCGTCGGAAAGGGCCGTCAGTAGAGGGCAGTGCTTGAATATTCGGAAGCAGAACTGCCGAAGGGCCATCTGGGGCAAGGTCGGGTCCAGCGGACGGACGAAATCTTCGTAGAACCAATGGGCCTCCTCAACCTGGAAGACGATTCGCTCTACGGAGGAGAGGTCTTCTTCGGGAAGATTGATTATGAAGCGGACGCATAGATCGTCCAACCCTGCACGATGTGGTTAGATAAGAAGACGCAGGCAGAGGGTATGCGCATGGCAACGCAGGTATCAGCAGCTTACAATCTTCTAGCGACATGTTGGTTTCGGTCATTGTGATCGGATGTGAGTTGCATATCCAAACTCTGGCGTGGTGCGAGTGTGAAGTATTGATTTCCGGAGAGAAATCCAGCGGTTGCGAGGAGGATAAGACACAGCCAGCCAGACGTCCAGCTGGGGACCAGGGAAAGGGAAGCCCCGATTTTCGAAGAAGATCAGGAGGTGCAACGATATGCGATCGGTGGTCGCAAAGAGCAGGGCAGGGTCGGCGCCAGCAAGGGATGTTGCAAGATAAGCGATGCCTGCTGTTGACTCGGGCAGGACAATGGGGGCAATTGCTTCGGGTCTGGGTGGCAGCCGAGTGAGCGTGAGAGTTTGAAGAAAGGGAAGGAAGAACTTGGAAGTGAGGTTTCTCGGACGTTGGTGAATGGAGGTTGATCCTCTCGTGGGCCGTGTGGCAGGTGCAGTTAGTGGTGCAGTGTCAGGCAAGACGCGGGGAGACGTGGTGCGAGGCCATTGCTTCCGCTCGCGAATCGTACATGTCATTTCTGCCAGCTGTCTTCCGCTTTCGGTCAAGCAGCCTCATCATGCTGGGCTCAATGCAAGTGGTCCAAGCTCCGGCACGTTCTTTGCCAAGCGTGGGGCCACGATTCAGATAGTGCGCTTACTCAACGCTGTTTCCGCCACAGCTGATCCACACTCGGAGGCCAATGTGGCGGTGCATATGTGGCTGGTTCTTCCCGCAGGTCACGACGCACGCTGTCGTCATTTGGGGAGCTCTCACTCCGAAACGTCCAGACCTGATGCGCTGCGGAAACCAAGATTGGAGTGCTGGACAAGGGTCAAACACACATGACGGGCCCAATTCTTGAAGCATAAAGAGCCACCATCTGGCCCGTATTCAGACACATGCAATCTTACTTTTACTGTGAATCTCGCCGTGTGGTCGGTTTCGAGGTCTTTACCTTCGTACTGTCTTTGATTCAGTGACGGCCAACGCCCAAAATAGCTGCCGCAGCGCCTTTTGAAACAAACGATACGGGCGGCCTCAGCCAACCATTCGACCACCGGATTTCGCCCCTAAGCGCAACACGTTCAACTCACTCAACAAAGAGAGGTGAAGTAGATTACGGCACGAGGATAAAACCGTGTGCATTTTCTGAAAACCAAAAGCTGCTGTTCCGTCTCACTCTCTTATTCTAGGTCGCTGGTTAACTCTCATATAAAAACATGGCATCTCTCATTGGCAAGGCGCTGGCCAAGAGGACTCTCAAGGACGCAGCCCAGAAGAACATCAACACGTCGGTAAGAGTCAAAACTATGTAGCATACCTCCTGGACTGGATCTAACTCTCTCATAGAATCCCTTCGAAGAGCGAGTCGAGATATCACCCGGCAAATTCAAGACTAAGAAGCGCGGAATCCCTGATGGCCTCTCGCCAAATGACCAGAAGGTTCTGAAGAAGGTCCGCCGGCGGGCCTACCGCCTCGATATGTCGCTCTTCAACTGTTGCGGCATTCGCTTCGGTTGGAGTAGCGTGATAGGCATCATCCCTGTGTAGGTTCCCTATTCACGGACCGGCGGAACTCTTTGAAGCAGGTCAACTAACATCACCCTCAGCCTCGGCGACATATTAGACTGTTTCTTGGCCCTGATGGTCGTCAAGAGCTGTCAAAAGATCGACGGCGGCCTGCCGGCTACCTTGCGAGCGCGCATGATGTTCAATGTCGCCCTCGACTTCGGACTAGGTCTCATTCCCCTCCTCGGCGACGTCGCGGATGCCGTCTTCAGAGCCAACACTCGCAACGCCTGGCTGCTCGAGACGTACCTTCTTAAGAAGATGGAAGCCGAGCGAGTCGGCCACGTCAGCGATCCCGAACTGGGCAAACTCACGGTGCCTCCAGGACCAGGGACAGGTAGCAAGCCATGGTATCAGCGCGGACTATCTTACAAACACAAGGAAGAGGGACAAGGACAACGACAACAGGGAGTCGTCATGACCCAGCCGGAGCCTGCCAGGGTGCATGAGAGATCACAACCAGTTCGTTCTTTACCCGGTTACCGGTATGGAGTTCCTATTGGTACTAACGGCGATACAAGGCGACATAACCAAGAGATGGTGATGAATGGGCTGGAGTACGGTGCGCGGGTGGGTTCGGAGAGGCTGTTGGGAGTGCGCAGTGGCGGACAGAACGGAGGGAGGAGCCAGACGCCTACAGGCTGGTCGATACCGAGCAACAGGCAGGAGTCTGGAAAGGCTGCGGTGCAGAACGGGGTACATGTTGCTCAGGATATGTATAATAGTCGATCGAAATCGGCTGGACGGAGGTGATGACAGAGTTGATTTTCATTCTTTATCTGTGTTATTCTTTTCAGCATTGGGCGTTGGGGACTATCGCGTTAGACTGGCTACACACGCATCAATACCCTGCAGGTACTTTCAGATGGGCATGGCAGTTAGGCAAATTTTGATTCCTTTGTTGTGTTAATATGGTGATGAACACGACCTTTCGAGACATGTGTAGTGTATGTACTTACAGGAGGATTTCTCAAGAAGCCAGTCTGACAGGATCGAGTGGTTAGACGAGTGAACAACCAAACAAGTGCACGCGACAACCCATCAAAATCATAGCGTCGTCAAGACACGTAAACACAACATAATTAGGCCGCTACATGTCCGTTGCCGGAGTCGTTTGGAGACGGCCGCCAAGGGGTCAACTCTGGTTGGCATGGACTGGGATGACCAAACGGCTTATCAGATCATCAGATAACTAAGGTAAGCATCCGAACCCCCCAAGTCACTTGATCTCGTGTCTGTGCCAGGCTGAATGCAGAGACGGGGCCCATTCATCTGCAAGGGACGACGCGGGTCGCGCTCCACTGCCACCTAAAAGAGTGGTTGATCCAGCCCGAAGTTGAGTCACTGCCCAGCTGGAAGTGGATGATGCATCAACTTCTTTGTCTCGTCTCCAGGACGATGATGTGTTTTTTCAATGAGCTTTCCTGCCGCCAAACGGGCAAACGTGCAGACTCCCAGGTTGGATCCTTGTCGCGCGTAATTCCGAGCAGTTAAGTCGGAGGTTGGCCTGGCTGGCTGGTTCGGCTGATGGGCCCAGGATGGATCATGGATGGATCGCGTGTCGTTGGCGGGTTGATCCAAGATTTTCACGCTTCATGGCTGGAAAGTGGAAAGTTTTGATCCACAGTCATGACACACGCCTGCCATTCCCTGCAATTCCTTCGGGCACGGCCAAAAAACGCGGTTTTCCGCTATGAGACGCGTCTCGGCTGGGACCCACATAGACGTGCTTTAGTTTCCATTTAAGCCTGCCCTTTCCCTTTCACGTCCGAACTTGAGCTTTCATCCCACTCAACATCGCGCTCAAGACACTTTACACGCACAACACAATCTGGTCTTCGCAGTTCAGTCTCTATACCGGACTCGAAACCATCTCATCCTCCCTTCTGCACGCGCATCATCTCCCAATTCTCCTTTCCACAATGGCCTCTACCATTACCCCTTCCAAGCAGGTCAGTACTCAACGTCACCACTTTTGCGCGATCACCGCAAACGGCGTCGCGTCTTGTCTCTGTACATGCCATTAACACACTTCTACCTCAGGCTGCTGCTGCCATTGAGAACCTCAAGATGGAGTCTCCCGTCAAGAAGCTCATCTTTTCCGAGTCAGACAAGGAGAACAAGCCCTTGAGCGATACCGACCTTGCCACCCTCGAGGCAGAGATTGACGCGAAGCACGCCGAAGAGACCAGCTCCAAGGCCGTCACACAAACATCACAGAAGGTCGAGGAGCCTGCTCATGTCGACCCTAATGAGGATGAGCCGTTGCTCGCCGAGAACCCCGGCCGCTTCGTCCTGTTCCCCATCAAGTATCACGAGGTATGTCGCGTCGCGTCTCCACTCCACTACGCGTAAAGTGCTCCGCATCCTAACAAGCATATCAGATCTGGCAAATGTACAAGAAGGCCGAGGCCTCTTTCTGGACTGCCGAGGAGATTGATCTCTCCAAGGATATGCACGACTGGAACAACCGTCTCACCGACGACGAGAAGTTCTTCGTGTCGCACATCCTTGCCTTCTTCGCTGCGTCTGATGGCATCGTCAACGAGAACCTGGTCGAGCGCTTCAGTGGTGAGGTCCAGGTACCCGAGGCTCGCTGTTTCTACGGCTTCCAGATCATGATGGAAAACATCCACTCCGAGACCTACTCCCTCCTCATCGATACCTACATCAAGGAGCCCGCCCAGCGCACCCATCTGTTCAATGCCGTTGACACCATCCCCTGCATCCGCAAGAAGGCCGACTGGGCCATCAAGTGGATCCAGGACAAGGAGTCCACCTTCGCTCAGCGTCTGGTGGCCTTCGCCGCAGTCGAAGGTATCTTCTTCAGCGGTGCCTTCGCCTCCATCTTCTGGCTCAAGAAGCGCGGCCTCATGCCCGGCTTGACCTTCTCCAACGAGCTCATCTCCCGCGACGAGGGTCTCCACACCGACTTCGCCTGCCTTCTCTTCTCTCACATGAAGCACCGCCCCAGCAAGCAGGTCGTTGAGGACATCATTGTCGACGCCGTGCGCATCGAGCAGGAGTTCCTCACCGAGGCCCTGCCCTGCGCCCTGCTCGGCATGAACTCCAACCTCATGAAGCAGTACATCGAGTTCGTGGCTGACCGTCTCCTCGTCGCCCTCGGCAACGAGAAGGTCTACAAGTCCACCAACCCCTTCGACTTCATGGAGAACATTTCGCTCGGCGGCAAGACCAACTTCTTCGAGAAGCGCGTCGGCGAGTACCAGAAGGCCGGTGTCATGAACAGCACCAAGAAGCCTGCTGCCGACGCCGCGGACAAGGTCGAGGACGTCAACGGTGGTGACTTCAGCTTTGACGATGACTTTTAAGTTATTTGCGTCTTGCGCACCTTCCGCAACTCAACTTAATACCCTCGACATCCACCTCACTCGCCTTGTACATTTGACATGTGCCGCGCGCAAAGCAAGCGAAGGCATGAACCTTGCATATACAAGATGGCGACTACTGCCACTTTTTTCCTCTCTTTTCCTTTTCTGTCAGAATCTCCTATGTTTGGGTAATATCAGCGGGTTCCGGACTGCGAGGTCTGGATGTGAAGTCAGACCATTGACTGGAGTTGGAGGCGTTCACCGGGATAACTCAATAGCTAGCTGTCCCTGGATTTTGTGGTTGCTTGCTCTTGGTGGGAAAACATTGACGGCATGTACGAGTAGATTCTCGCTTTAGAGAACTGAATGAAGAAAGTATGAACCAGGCAGACCCCACCTCCGACTGATTACATTTGATCATAGTGATTGCTGTTTGTCTTCGCAATCTCCGTTGTTTGAGTCCATCTAGCATCCGATCTTAGGTCCCCCGGTGTCTCGTCTTCGAGTCGAGTTGCCACCAGGCTAGAGTGGCATCCGTCTCCGAACCGAACACAAGCAACATCACATGGTTGGTGGCACATATGTTCGATGCCCCTTCCCTCGCCTTATTACGCATCGATAGCCACTGCCGCATTTTCTATTTCTTTCCTGCACGGCTCCAGGCGCACCCACGCCGCGACGTTCGAATCCCGCATGCCCGCCTGCCCCTCCTCTCCTTCCTCTCTTCTAGCCGCCCTTCATCATCACGCCGTCTTCTCGCAGCCGGGACACCCTCTACCTCTTCCCCTTCTTCTTCTTCCCCTTCCCACCACCCGTACCCCCAGCACCACCCTTATCCCCTCCTCCCACCTGTTTATCCCCTCCCACCGGCGTAGCCACGCCACTCCCACCCTCCGCACCCGCAGCCCCGGCCTCGCCCATAACCACGTCCTCCCCCGCACCACCATCGACATCCTGTTTGACACTAACAGGCGGTACGCCCGCCATAACCCCTCCCAACTGGTTGCCCAGCAGCGACTGCACGAGCCTCCCGACCTCGGCGAGCTTGACGGTGCGGTACTTGAGGGCGACGCCGGAGACGGGGTCGTATGTTTTTAGCTCCAGGTCGCCTCTCGGTGCTGTAGAGACGGGGGTGGTAGAGGTGTTGGGAGCTGGGACGGCAGAGGTAGAGGAAGACTTGGGGGTCGTGCGAGGGCGGTGGGGACGGATTGTGTAGCGGGTTGTTATACGTGTCTGGAGGAGGAGAGTTAGTAATGGCTGGAGAGAGAATAAGGGTACTAAGTAAGGGTGGAGGGCAGGAAGGAGAGGGGAAGTGGTGGAGGCATGGTGGTGGAAGAGGGAAGCAGGAAAGACGTACGGTTTCCGGTCGCGCTTCGAGGAGGAGGGAGGACTGGTGCAGCCAGTCTTCTGACTTGGCGTAGGTTGGCATCGTGACTGTTGCGCAATTGATCGTCCGGAATGGAAAACTTGAAGGCGAGGACGAATTTGACTGGTTGTTTTGGTGCTGCGATACGGTCGCGAGAGAAGAGTGCGCCGCGTTTGTGGTGTAGTGGTTCAATGTGCCTAGCTTGACGTTGATAGCGGGGAGCACTTGTGGAGGGAAGTTGGTGGGGTCAGTATTCAAAGGTGTGTGAAGGTGAGAGCTGCTACACCTTGTCGGTGAGCCACTGTGACGTACTTTGTTGTGCACTTGGAAACGAATCAACCACCGTATCTGCTCAAGTAATAATCTCCGTTTCTCAGTCTTCTATAATGAGATTCTGTGTTTTCTGGCCATAAAAGGTAAAGAAAAAGATAACTATGCGGCCCCCTGCAACCCGCGATGCTCAACCCGCAGCAAGGCCTCCCCGTCCCATCGAACGCCGCAAAAAAAGAGACATGTATAGCTGGTATTACAAACAGCAGGAGAATTTTACACTCCTTTCTCTGACCCCTTCAAATGCGAGGTTGTAGGTAGCACGTCAAGGCCCCCACACGATCTCTCGGATTTCCTACTTCCGAGCATCCTTGACAAGCCCAGACTCCTCGTCGCTGCCGTCGTCGGAGAACTTATCCCCATCCTCACCGACTGCGAATATCGTCTCCCCATCCAGACTATCCCTATGTAACGGCTGGTGCGGTTGTGTCGCCGTCGCCGTGGCAGCAGACCTCGCCTGCACCCCGCTCGACTGCGGAGCAGAAGCCTCATACCTCGCAGCCGGTGCAGCCGGGCCAGAAGCAGACAGGCCACCATTCACCGGCTTCCCGCCCGGCCGCGACTCCTCATCCTCGTCCGAATCATCCGGCGCCCCGATGTCGAGGTTGGCAATCTCGAAGTTGCCGTCGTCGTCCTGCGCGATCTCGTCAGACATCGCAAAACGGCGGTTGTTCGCCGTCGGCCGCCAGACGTAGGCTATCCAGGCCACGTCGGCGAAGTAGACCAGGTTGAGCCAGCCATCCAGAATGAACCACCGGGACTTCCAGTGGAAGGGGACGTAGTCCGGATCCGAGGCCGAGGCGAAGGAGAACGAGTTGAAGAAGAAGAAACCGAAGATGACGAGGATGGAGATGAGGATGCACCACCACAGCTTCTTGTACATGGCTTCCTTAACGTGCTGCTTGCGCTCGCGCAGGTCTTTGAGGGTGAGGTTGAGTGAGTTGAGGGTCCAGACGTAGAAGGCTGTTAGGGTGCCTGCCAGGGGGAGGACGATGAGCAGGACGAAGGGGCCTGAGTCATGGTTAGCTTCATGTATTTTGGTATGTGGGAAATGATCAAAAGCTTACCGGCACTGTCAGGTGTGATCACCAAGCTAGTAATAGCATAGACCAGCCCAAAGACAAAGTGAGCGATGGCGAGCCAGCGAACCCAGATCATGGTCCTGCCTAGGGTGGGCTTGACTACACCATAGCCCATGCACACGATAAGCAGGAGGAAGAACGAAAACGAGTTACGGATTGCGTTAAGGATGGCGACCACGACCAGCAGGACCTTTGACCCCACGCTGGAGCCGTTCCTGTTGAGGTAGTCGTAGAAACCCCATGTCATCAGCATCTCAACCACGAGGAAGACGAGAATCGCCGTGATGTAGTTCTGAACAGCCACTGTAACGTGTTAGTGTACAGTTCAAAGCAAGCACATAGGGTGGTCACTCACGGATATCCGACCGGTGCTGGAAGTATAGGAACCCCCAGAATACCGAGACCAGCGCATAGAGTAGCGATATTCCCCCATAGAACGGTAGCTTCGGGATCTGGGCAGCTGGCAGCTCGCCATACGCATTCCGGAACTCAACCAGAGCCTCAAACTCGTCCGACGAGTATCCGAACGTCAGGACACAGTAGTATCCCGTCTTCGTAATGGGGTAGTTGATGGGCACCGAGTCCTTGAGGTGCATGGCCTTGGTGACGATAACGCTGCTCGACTTGGCGGTCGCGTTGGGCGCGAGGATGAACTCGCCAATGTCGGTCGAGTTGCAGAGGCCAGCCTCGACGAACTTGGGCTCGCACTGGTAATATTTGTCGTAGGAGTCCGGGCTCGCGGACACGCCGATGAAGTCCTCGTCCCTCCACTCGAATATTACCATCGACACGATGGGGTCGTCGCCGTTGTCCTTGCCCACGTCGGTGAACTTGACGAGGATGAAGGGGTCGACTGGGCCGCCCCATGCTTGTTGGCTGTACATGCCTGTGTATTGTTAGATCGGGGATAAATCGAGAGGGATGGTGGAGATGTACCATTGCACTCTTGTCGGTGTTTTCCATCCTGTTGTTCGCCATGTTCGTCAGCCAAATGTCATTCCTAGAGAGAGGACTCCAAAATCGTTCACTGACAAGTCTGACTTCCAGTGCCGCGGCTGTCCAGAAGGACACGGCCAGCAGCAATAAGCTGCACGCCCAGCGCCTCATGATGTTCTCGATGGTACCGGCAGCTCCGCGTTAGGGGTTTGAGAGGCAATCGAGCGTCTAGTTGATCATCAGTTGACAAGTCTCTATGTCGACTGTGGTAAGACCGGATGCAGCTGCCTCATTCGTGTTGAGGGTTGTCAGAGGGAGGTGTTGTCGAAGGGAGAGTTGCTTCAATCCAACTTGTGGCCAGCATTGCGCAAGCCAGAGGTCCAAAAGCTACGGCCACGGCGGCCATCACTCGCGGGAAGCTGTTTTAGTGGCACCCCCTTGTTCACTGGAGCCGCTCGTACAGGGGACCGTCATCCCTGCCTGCCGTTTTAGCGTGGAATGCGCGGACGAGCGATAAGCGATAAGCATCAGCTTTCCGCAATTCCGCGACCTGCAACTTTTCGAACTGACATCACCGTGCCACAGCAACACCAGCTCGAAACAACAAACCGTCACGATGGGCAAAAATACGGATAAGCTCTACATCACCCACTCCGAGTGGTCCTCCTCCGACGCATACTCCGCCTCCGCTGGCGCTGGCGTCCGCGCCGGCAACTCCTCCACCGCGCCCTCTTCCTACAAGCGCCTGCCCTTCAACTTCTGCGCCGCCTCCCTCCAACCCTTCAAGAACCCCGTCTGCACACCCGACGGTACTATATTCGACGTCGAGGTTATATCCGCCTGGTTCGAGAAGCATGGCCACACGAACCCCATCACGGGCAAGGCTCTCTCGCCAAAAGACCTGATCACCCTCAAGTTCGCGCGCAACAGCGATGCCTCGTCCCTCGACAACCCTGAGGGCGAGATGATCGACCCTGTCAGCTTCAAAGTTTTCACAGACAACACACACATTGTCGCCATCCGGCATGGGAACTACGCCAACGTCTTCGCCTGGGACACGGTGGAGCGCATGAACATCAAGCCCAAGATGTGGCGCGACTTGGTGGACGACGTGGAGTTCGGGCGGAAGGACATAATCACGCTGCAAGACCCGCAGAACGCGGCAAGTAGGGACATGAGCAAGTTCAAGTTCTTGCAGGACGGAGAGGAGCCGGTCGTTACGAAAGAGCAGGAGGAGGAGCGCAATTCAGGGAGCGTGAATGTCGATGCGTTGGGGCGGATAGGGAATAAGGTGCTCAGGGCAAAACAGGCGGTTGAGCGTGCGAGGAAGGAGAGAGAGGCAGGTGGCGATGTCAATCGGATGTCCAAGGCGCTCACGGTTGGGAAGATGGGACCGCCTGGGTCGAGGCCACAGTCGATACAGGAGAAGAAGCTGGATCAGAAGGCGGCCGTCTATACCACCGGTAGGGCAGCGGCGAGTTTCACGAGTACTGGTTTGACGCCTGAAACGACTGGGGAGAGGGCGATACTCACGGATGAGGAGTGGATGCTCAAGCCGAAACGGGTCAAGAACAAGGGGTACGCGCGGATGGAGACCAACTTTGGCGACCTGACAATCGAGCTCCAGACGGAGACCGCGCCCAAGGCAGTATGGAATTTCGTCAAGTTGGCGCAAAAGGGGTACTACAAGGGCGTGGCGTTCCACAGGAACATCAAGAACTTCATGATCCAAGGCGGTGACCCAACTGGCACAGGGCGGGGAGGCACGAGTATATGGGGCAAGAACTTCAACGACGAGTTCGAAGGCCCGCTGACGCATGGCGCGAGGGGTATCATGAGCATGGCGAACAAGGGCAAGAACACGAACTCGAGCCAGTTCTTCATCCTCTACCGGGCAGCGAAGCATCTGGACAACAAACACACCATATTCGCCAAAGTTGTGGGCGGGTTAGAAGTCCTGGCGAAATTGGAGGCCGTGCCGACAGACGGGTCTGACAGGCCTCTGAATAAGATCGTCATCAAAGATGTGGTCGTGTTCGTCGATCCGTTTGAGGAGTTCCTGAGGGAGAAAGCGCAAAAGGAGAAAGCAGACGCAGAAAAGGAGATAATACGGAGGCAGGGCGGCACAGAGGACGACAAGACGACGTGGACGGGCAAGAGGATACGTGCCGACGGGAGTGTGTCCGGCGACGGGGTGGCTGCGGGCGTGGGCAAGTATCTCAAGGCTGCGCTGCAGAATCAGCAAGGTGAGGAGGAGGACACGGGTGTTGATACCTGGGAAGAGCCGGAACCTCCCAAGAAGAAGGTCAAGGCGGGTGGGTTTGGAAATTTTGATAGCTGGTAGGGTTGGCTTAGGGGCATAGAGAGCATTTGGCCGGCGTTAGGCGATGGGTTTCGATACCACGGGCATGGTTTTGGACATATAAAAAATTATGTCCTACTCTCGCAGTCCTTGGCACGTGTTCTCAGTCACATCTAACACCACTTGGCGATGTTGGGACTCGTCACATCAGGAGAGAATACCACCGGCATTAAGTTACCCAGAAAATTAAGAAGGCCCAACAAAATCAAGAGGTCAGACGAAACGCCATTACACAGCAAACAAGGTATATCCTTCAGCCTCCTTTCCCCAGTCTTGTCAGAGACATATTGAAGGAACCACTCTAACAGAACGCCAGGACCTCAACAATCCACCTTCTTTCTAATCTCCTACTTCCGCTTAAGCATCAACACCCCCCAGGCAGCAAGCCTATAACCGACAATAATCGCCATCATAATCCCGATATCCCTCCCCATTCTCCCCGTCTTGTACCCATACTGATTCAACACCCCCTGTCCCGCAATCTTACACTCCTGCTCCAACACACTGGGGAACATACAGAAGCACCCACCTTCCTCCCCCGCTCTCTTCGCGCACTCATACGTCCGGTACGCAAACTCGTTCACCATCATGTTCTCAAAGACATACTTCTGGTAATCCCAGTAGTGAAAGACATACCGGTAAAACACGTTCAACACCCCCGGCTGCACCATGAACCCGTCGACACTCATCCACAACCCATTCGCGAACGCCACGAGCGCGAGACTAATAACGAAGCTGGGGAAAATAGACGACACCAACACGACGAGCGACTCGGCAGCCAGTAGGTCGAGGAAGAGCCACAGCACCCAGACGAAGAAGGCGGAGGCCTCGGGGCGGAAGTTGGACAGCCAGTAGGAGACGAGGGAGAAGAAGAGGGAGATGAGGAAGAGGGGCGGGATGCCGATGAGGAAGTTGGAGACGATCAGGTGCGTGGGGGTGTAGAGCCCGTTGAGGGATTCCTTGGTGTAGGTCGCCAGGTCCTCGAGGAAGGCGGGGACGTAGGCTACTGCCATGAAGGACATGAAGGCGGAGCCGTAGAACTAGGTCACACAGGGGAAGTTAGTGGTGGGAGCAGGTAGAGGGAAGAACAAAGGGGGGGGGAAGACGTACGATGGCGTTGGTTAGGGGGATGATGGAGGACTGGTTTGTCGAGAGGCGCAGCCAGACTGTGCCCATCATCACGGCGAGACCTGGGGTATGTTAGCTCTGCTCCTGTTCAGGGGGTGAGAAGGGAGGGTACTAACCAAAGTACATAGCGAACCGGATGCCATACACGACGACATCGCGGTAACTCTTGATAAAACTCCGATGCAGCAGCGTCAACACCAGACCCAACAAACCAGGCTTGCTCTCCGCCGCGTCAAGAACAACACCACTCCCCTCCGCTCCCCTTCTCTCAACCTCAGCCACAGCCCCCGCCAGCTCCCTCGCCCTCTCACTCCCCTCCCACCCCCCCCGCATCTGCTCCAGCCTCGCCTCCGCCCCCTCGTCCCGATGTCTCGCAAAGTCGATATTCGTCACCTCAAGCAAAAACTCGGCCGGGTTAACATGCAGCGGCACCTCCATCCCCAACTCCCGCTCATAATGCCCCGCCACGCCGGCCACGGGACCGAAGTAATGCGTCCTCCCGGCCGAGAGCAACAGCAGCTTGTCGAACAGGTTGAACGTCGACGTGCTGGGCTGGTGGATGCTCGCCACGACGATCAAACTGTGCCGCCGCGCCACGCCGCGGAGGTAGTTGACCACCTCCCAGCTCGCGGCGCTGTCCAACCCGCTCGTGGGTTCGTCGAGGAACAAAATCTTGGGGGCGGTGATGAGCTGGCTCGCGACGCCGAGGCGGCGCTTCTGCCCGCCGCTGATACCCTTGCGGAGGGGCGTGCCGACGAGGGTGTCGGCCTGGTCGACTAACCCGAAAGAGGACAGTAGGGACTCGATGCGCGCCTTGCGCTCGGAGGCCGGGAGGGAGGTGGACAGGCGGGAGGCGAAGGTCAGGGTCTCCCGGACCGTCAAGGCGCCGATGAGGGCGTCTTCCTGCTCCACGAAGCAGGAGAGGGAGCGGAAGGACGCGGTGGAGGGGGCGACGCCGTTGACGAGCACGGTGGCGGTCGCGGACTGGGCGTGCGTGGGCCGACCGGCGAGGACGTTGAGGAGGGTCGTCTTGCCGCTGCCGGAGGGGCCCATTAGGGCGCATATCTCGCCTGGGGGAAGAAAGAGTTAGATGGTGGTGGTGAAGTGGGGAAAAGGGTGAGAGAGAGGAGAAGGTTACCGGCGTGGACTATGCCTTGCACGTCCTCGACTATGGCCTTTGGGAGCTTGGTTTCCCTGTCTTTGACCGTGACGGTGACGTTGCTCCAGGATATGGACTGGACGGTGGTGTTTCTCAGGTGGTCGTCGGCGGCAGCCCCCTGTTCGACGTCGACTACGGGCGCGGCCTTGTTGGGAGACCGCTCGGTGTCCGTCGTGTCTGACGGTGAAGTGGTGATAGACATGGTTCAAATCTTGGTGGTGGCCCCGGTGTTGAGGTACTGGTAGATGTTGGGTAGGATCGAAAAGGCACGGTATATGGTCGTACTCAGGTCGGCACGGCACGTCGATGGCCTCCTTTATGTAGGAGGGCGGTCACATCAAGCAGAGTTCCAACTGAAAACAACTCATGCCATTTTCTACGTCGCAAGTCCAGACATGCTTCTAGCAAATCGTTCAAGTCCTGCAGTAGAGGGACCGAAGAACGACACAGCCTCCAGTCGCTCGTACGGGGTTCATTGTTGGCCCTACGGGATTGCCGCACCCGCCCCAGAAATGCAATGTTGACGTCCCCTTGCGGCAGCCAATGTTTGCCGGGTACAGTAAGCACTTAGACTGTCGGCGAGCATTTCCACTGGAAAACTGCCCTTGGGGCTGCTCTTGGCAGAGAATAAGCGGCGTGCCGAGGTCGTGCAGCAGGAGGCTGTTGGTGATGGCCAGTGATGGATGGTGGGTGGCTGCATACCCTGTCATGGCGTGCCTTCCTGGACATGTTTGATCAAACCCCCTTCATTCATCTGTCATCGGGGACGTCGATATCCGAACAAAGACAGACTTTTCGACGTCTATGTACGATGTATTGGATGGTTGAGGACTTGATGTCCCGCTTAGCATGCTGCTGCGAGCCTGCGATCGGGATAATTGGCCGTTCGGTATGCCGTTTCGGGCGATCTGATATGCGGCTTAGACTAGGGTAGTCGCCGATGCTGGCCCGCTTATGGATGCCGGGTGGTACGTTCTTTATAAGCGGCCCGAGCTGGGATGTTCGCCGACTATAATCCCCTATGTTTTCGTAAACTACTGGTCGTTTGTTCTCCTTTCTCCTGGCTGTTGATAGGCTCAGCCGTACTTCTCGACAATCCTACAATCCTTCTGCGAGTTCTGCATACCGATGTGGGTTGTTTGTCTGGTGTTGTTTCGAGGTTGCCAAGAGGCGAGCCCGACGTAAACGGGCGCTAGTTCAGCCCTGTAATCTAGTATGGACGGCGATCTAGAGTTCGCGACGATTCGGCTCGTCTTGCCCGCCGTCTCACTCTTCGGCTGCGAACGCTCAGCCACGTGGAACGCCAACTCCACTCGGCTACCTACCACCACCCCCTTAATATGATTGCCGAGTTTGGTGCATGTCGGCGACGACTAAAGCTCTGCAGAAGGGACCGGCGACTGTCAAGTTCGCCGTCATTTGTTCGCCGTTGTGGCTGGGGGAAGGGGGACCAAAGCTTTGCAGGCTTGTTGGCCCAAAGGTGCATGCAGAATGGATCAGCTCAAACCCGGACTCGAATGACACGTTCCGGACCCCCTTCTGCAGTCGGCGAACAACAGGCGGCGACCAGTGACGACGACCAAACGAGGACGAGCGTGGACTTCAATACAGGTGCTCTGTTGATGTTATTCCCACTCGAAAGTGGGAAGAGCGCGGATCAAAGTCCCATGTTGCTCTGGCGCCATCCGTCTAAACGTGCTTGCATTGCATGAAAAGGAGAAAAGGGAGCAGAGATTGCGTGCTTGTTCCCCCTTGATGGAAAGGAAAAAAGGATCATGGTATAAAAGAAAAGCAATCCGTTGCCGCAGCATCCTTCGTCCATAAACCCAAAAGAACGCCGGCTTTTCGCACGCTTGAAAAGCAAGTTTTCATCATCAGGATAACCCCCTTAGATCCCGTCCTTTTTTACCCTTGTCCCTTATATCCCATAAAGATTCCTGCCCGTTTATATTTCTCCGTCCGTTAGCAAAGGTTGAGTGTGGCAGCTCACTGCGGCTGCGTAACGGCAAGCATGGTGTCAAATTCGGCCATGATGCCCTCGTCCGCGTTGATGGAGCTGATCATCTGCTCCTGCGTGAAGCCCACCCAGAAGGCAGGGTTGATCTGCTGCGCCTTCTTGGCGCGGTAAATCTCCTGCGCCACGCCTTTCACCTGCCCGCACGCCGTGTTGGCCGCCTTCCAGACCTCGCTGATCTTGGTGAGGGCGCCGATGTTGAGCCGAATCTGCTGCCGGAGGTCCTCCTCGTCGTGGACGAAGTACATGGCCCACTTGGACAGGTGGACGATGGAGGCGAGCGTCACCACACAGGTGAAGAAGTGCGTGTGGTTGAGCACAGGGACGGGCATCGTCACCATCTGGCTGATTTCGTAGGCTGCTGTCAGTGTGTGGCTGGTGTGCACGTTGAAGTCCTGGCCCGTGGCTACGGGCCTGTGCGGGGCGCACGAGGTGACGGCGCGGGTGGGCGAGGAGTCGAGCTGGGAGAGGGGTTGGTGGAGCATGATTGAGCAGCTGTGCGTGGGTAAGGTTGGTTAGGTTAAATTACATCCCCGGATCGAGGGGTTGGGAACGGAGACTTACGCATGCGTGATGAAATGTCCCTGGAACATCATCTCGTCCAGTTTGCACTTCTTGTTGATATTGTGCCTCTTGGACTCTGGTAGGTGGATGCGCCAGTTGGTCAGGAGCGACTCTATTTTGGCCACGTTTTCGTCTCCCGGAAACAGCGTTATGGGCGTCCGCATGAAACGGCCCAGGTTCCGCGCGGCCGCGATGCGGTACGCAAAAGACGAAAACGGACGATCCTCGCCAGAGAAGATCTGGTCGTCGAAATCTTCCATGTACATTGGCTGTGGGATGTCCTGTGGCTAAGTTAGCACGAGGGGTGCGATGAGACGAGGGCTGGCGTCATAGTCCTTACCCCATTCAAATACTGGTGCTCCTCGCACGGTAGGCCTACGTCGGCCACAATGTCAAAGAGCAAGAAGTTGGTTACACGATGCACGCCGGCGATCATGCCGTCGCAGACATACAAGTCCCACCACGTCCGGCGCCAGCTCTCCTCGAGGACTGGGTTGCCCCCACCATGCATGGCGGCGAATGACCGGGTGTTTAGGTTGATCTCGAGCGCAATGCGCTCACAGTCGGCGAGCAGTTCGCGTGCTCTTTCTTGTTGGCAGTTGCCGTCGAGCGCGACGATGACCAGTAGCAGTGCCTGGACAAGGAAGCCGTCTTTGGGCGTGCTAGGTAGGTAGCACAGGCGGAGGGCCTCGTCCAGGTATATCGCCCTTGCCGGACCGGCGTCGATGTACAGCGACCCTATGTACCGCATGGCCGTTACGACGGCGTCTAGCTGTGTTTTGCCGTCGTTCATGAGCCGTAGCATCTCCCCTCTCGGCAATACGAATGGATGACCGGCATGGAAAAAGTGGTAGAACGCTTCGAAGCACCGCTCCGGGAGACTGGGCATCTGCTGGGTAGGGGGTGTCGTCGTCATACCCATATGTCGTGAAGCCCCATTGGTGGCGAGGAAGGGGTTCCGGAAGACCTGCATGCCCTGCGGCCCGGAAAAGGGCGAGGCCGGCTCGGCATCCGGGAGCAGGACGACTGGGTTGAAGCCGGCGACGGACATGGTGGAGGCCGGTACCGGGACAGGCGTATGGCCCAAGAGCATAGGACAACTATCGCCGGCTGTGGAAACTGGAGGCGAGTCGGATGCGTGCCGCTTGTTGGGATTGGCGGCCATGTTGCGTCGAGGACCCTTGTAACCGCGACGCGAGGCGACGTAGATGCATTCCTGGTTGGAACTAAGGCATCGGGAACATGGCGTCACGCCATCACACTTGAGATGCTTGCTTCGCTAATAGTCGGCGACCCACGAGGGGTCAAGGTTAGCATCCTGTACGGCGACTTCACAGAAGTGAGACGGGGCATGCACTGTGGGAACATACACAAGCTAGACAAGCTGCAGGTACGGATGGGACGGGCGGAGGCTGCGAGCCCTTGTCGCTACCGGCAGACGATAGGGATGGAGTTGTGATCGCCGTCCCATCGTTGTAGTGCGTCGGCGAGCTGGTGTTGGTGGTCGCCGAGGATGACATCGCCGACACAGTTTCAGATGGATAGGAAGCCATTGTCGGTCAGGGAGCGCGCAACGCTGCAGCTAATGCAGGCTGTTTGCTGCAATTATTCGACCAAGATTGAGGTGGAGAAGTAGATGGTAGATACCTTACCCTGTGCTGGCGACGAGCGTTGATGATTAGACGGGATGACGATGTGTTGGTTTGGGACGCTGCGACGGCAGGACGGTAACGTGGCTGTCACGGGTATTAAAGACGGGGCGACAGACGGCGGAGCTTCTGCCCGCTCTGAGCCTCAGAGGGGTGGGTGGCGCGTGTAAGTTTCTTCGCTCTGCCCGAGGAAGTAAATGCACGTAAGAACGCTGCCACACAAGCCTTTGCTTGCAAGACGCTCAAATTGGATGGTTAAGAAAGGACTCTGGACCCCGGTTATGGGATGATGATGTTGGGAGGAGACTGGAGAGGAACGGGATGGCGATGGTGCCGAGCGACGAAAAAGACGACGTCGTAAATCCTTGTGTGCAGCCAACACGGCACACCGGTTCGGTCAGGAATTTAGGGACGCACCGTCTCAGCCGTGAGAGCCAAGGGTAACCTATCTCCAAGCCAGGTCGAAAGGATGTCAGGATGTCAGGATGTCGGCTTCTGTTGGATCTTTGATTGACTGGGGATTGGCGAGTCAGGTCGTTGCCGCCAATTGGACACGAAAGGTTGTGCAAGTTTGCCGGCAGGAAATAGTTGGGGAGATTTGGAGGGGGCTTCCGGCATGGCTTTGGCAGCTCCCCGAAGCGATGGCGTCGAGCCATCCCGTCCTCACCCTCCACACATCCCACTGGCGGATTGAGGACCTCCACTTCTCTGTCCAACCAGCACTCTCAGGGGAAGAAGACGCTGCCAACCCGGCAAAGTCAAAACCAATGATTGGCCTGTATTCTCGACGTCCCCTGCATGAGGCTTTTCGAGAGCTCCCGCCGGAGTAAGGTAGGTCTGCGAGAGTAGCTCCAGATCTGGGCGATCAATGGCGCTGAAATCGCAGCCAAGCCGCCTGGGCACGTTTCGACAGTGACATCTTTGAAATCAATTGAGCAATGAATAAGCGACGGGCATACGAAGTATTCATCCCACTGCCAGCCCCGTTGGAACTGTTGAGCAATTCGCTTTTGGCACAGCTTTCAGCTGGGCTTGAGCTGTGTCTCCAGAGTCACAAGCATCCTGCTGGATGGACAAAGCCAATGGCCCAGTTAACCGTGGGAAGCCGCGCGGTGTTTGGTGGAGAAATGGAGACAGACTCCATCGACATCTTTCACAAGATAAGCGCTTACCTTGACCCTGCACGATGCCAATGACGGCCAGGGTCTGGATGCCTGTTGAAGTTTGACTCTGTCAGCTCTCGGCGATGGCGACGGGCTGCTGAACCTCGAGGCTGAAAGCTGCTTCGTATCCTGGAAATCCTGCACGACTGTGTCAGCCGCATCATCGACTGGAATTCGGCATAAGTGTCTTGTCGAATGGTGTGATATTGTACCTAATGTCTAAGATGCATCGAGTCTGGTGTCTCGAATTGCTCGATACTATAAATGTTTTGCCGGGGTCCATGTGCTAACCATGCTTGACGTAAGGGAGAATGTCAAACTGTGGGCTTTGTCCCACTATTTGGCCAGAGACGAACTACTAGCCGCCGGTTACACCTTCCTTGAAGGCTAGGAATTATAGATATGGAAGTTGCAATTTTACAACATATTGCCAGAAATCTACCTTATTTTACAACCAATTCTAAACCGCCGTCTTTCGTCCATTCAGTCTATCACTTGTGGCCATTGATGTTAGATCAAAATGTCTTCTGGAACATGTGCGTGTAACATGGGTGCTTCAGTGTTGGACACGATGGAACTTCAATTCGGGTCATCTCGATCGGGAACCCACTTTTGCACGACGAACATCATCACGGCAACCATCTCTCTTACAGTACTCTCAAGTGTGAACGTCTTTCCCATCAAACTGAGCTATAAATCCGACCCATCTAGCATCGACACTAGTAATGGATCCGGTCTCCGCAGCCGGCCTTGCCCTTGGCGTGGCCTCTGTCGGCCTCCAGATCTACACCGGTTGTATCCAAGGTAGGGAGGCTTCCTTCACCGATGACGCTCTGCGATGGTTTGTCTAACTTAATCATTAGGCATTCAACTCCTGATTACGGCCAGGAACTTCCCGGAAGACTGCCAGTATCTGAACCTGAGGCTGCGCATGGAACAGCAGAGACTGTTTGCATGGAGCGAGACGTCAGGTCTCTTAGATCTCGACCTCAAAAACGAGAAGAAAGTTCTCGAGTCTAACACATTCGTCTTGCACCGACAGACCATCTTGGACTTGCTAGTTCAGGTTCAGTGCTTGTTCCGAGAGTTCGAAGACAAGCAGAAGCGTTACCACAACCTACAGACTGCAAATGAGCGGGACGATGTCCTCGAGACCCCTGAGAAGGACGCCCTCGAGGCCAAAATACCTCTGACAGCAAGGAGGAGAGACTTCATCAAGAGAGCCATGTCGACGTTAAGACAGTCTTCCAAAGAGGCCACTACCCGGCTGCGATGGGTGTCATTCGACAAGGCGGCGTTTGAGACTCTCCTCTCCAGGTTTGCAACCTTGAACGACAGCATGACTGACATTTTAGACGCCCGTATGCAAGTCGAGATACACCATACGGTGCAAGATACGAACAGAGGTGTTTTGCAACTTCACCACAAAATAGCCGACCTTGGCCGCCTCGTCATGGCTCTTAATGTCAAGCTTGAAGCCACCGTTCCGGCTTCGGTTTCCCCTATATCGATGGCTCAAAAGGCGGCCAATGCGTCTGGGCTGCAGCTCTTGTCCCAGCTTGCCAAGTTCAAGGCGTTCAACGAGTCTATGGAGTCGGAGAAGAAGAGTCTTTGGGATGATGCCACGGCGATGTGTCTTGGACTGGGAAGTCCGAATGCACAAAAAGGCCTGGCTCTTGACCGTTCAATGATCGAACTGGACCCGTCCGCGGATAATGGCGACTTGCCAAGATGCGAGGCTCTGCTCAAGCTGCCCAGTGGCGGCAAGAAACGGGTGTGGATTGAATGGAAGGAATATGAACGTCAAAAGCCAAATGATCCTTCGCCGCCCAAAGACGTTATCATTGAGCGTGTCCGAAAACTCGCAGCACTTCTGAACCACAGCCCCAAACCCGAGGCCTTTCGCACGCCACATTGTTTAGGCTTCTTTGATAAGGCATCCCAGCGGCTGGATGGAGATCAAGATGAGGATGCACTGGACTTTCGACTTGGTCTCGTCTTCGAAAGACCGTCCGATTCGGATATCGATGCATCGTTGCCACCTGTGTCCTTACGCGAACTGCTGGGCTCGGAGCGTAAACCACGGGTCACAGAAAGGGTCAGATTGGCATTGGCGGTTAGCAACTGTCTCCTGTATCTCCACGCAGTCAACTGGTTGCACAAAGGCTTACGTAGCCACAACATCGTCTTCTTCCGAGCAACAGAGGGACACATCGACTATGGCAAACCGTACCTGTCGGGGTTCGACTTCTCAAGGCCAGCACGCCCTGACGAAATGACAGATATACCAGGCGACGATGCCGAGTTCGACCTATACCGTCACCCTCGAGCACAGTCTACCAACCCGGGAGAGAGGGCACGCTTCAAGAAGAGTTTCGACATATACAGTCTCGGGGTCCTATTGGTGGAGATCGCCCACTGGGACACCATTGACCGTATCATGCGGATCAATATAAGCGTGGCTCGAAGCAGGCCGTCTATAGCCCTTCGCCTGAAGTCCGCCCTTCTTACCGCTGATACGATGGCGGCTATAGGAGCGGCAATGGGCGAGGTCTACGAAAAAGCCACCCGGATATGCATCTCAGGCGGGCAGGCCCTGGGACTCGAGGACCAAGATGATGAAACGGACGGCGCTGTGGCCGCGAGGCTGTCCATGGCATTCTACGAGAATGTTGTCAAGGAGCTGGAAGGTGTGAGGGTCTAAGTCACGAGAAGTTTGAACTCTGTCGCCTGACAAGCTAGCCAACCGGCACCGCTACTCCTTACTACTGTATCGGCAGTAACGGATCCCTCGATTAGGAAGCCGTTCCGCCCTAGAGGTGCGTCGATGTAGCGCCATATGTGGACCCATGGGAGCTTGTCCACGTCCTCCCCGTGAAGAGGCCGCGGCTTCAAAGATGCGGTGTCCCATCATTTCGGGAACCCTGCCTTCGAAATGTTCCGTCTCCTGAGCATCAGTAACTTGGGTTCGCGGAGAAGTCGAACTTCAAGAACTGCGTACTGTCGGCACGCCTTGCCCGGAAACCTCCATCGAGTTACGCCATCGGAGGGTGCGTATAGAGACGGCCGCTGGGTTAGCGGTGAGGTAAGCTGTGTTCAAGCGTTTCGGCTGATGGACACATCCAAGCTGTCTAACACAAGGAACAGACAACCGTCTCGGTTTCCTCCTGGTCGACGTCACATGCACCCGAGCACTTCACCGGTCCTTACAGCTCTGCACCCGAGCGCTGGCTCGAATCGGAGAGAGCCAAGTTTCCCAAACACGTCAAGGAAGCTTCGCAGCCATTCTTGACCGGGCCCAGAGGCTGTATCGGCAAGAACCTGTCCTACATCGAGCAGCGCCTCATCATCAGATGTCATATCCTCTGGCACTTTGACATGCAACTCGCATCCGAGCTCAGCAAAGCAAACAAGCTCTGGAATCCGGAAGGCGACATGAAGCACATGAAGTCCTACCTTGTCTAGGAGAAGCCGGACTAATGGGTCAATTTGACGAGGGTCACGAGTTGAGCGTGAGGATCCGGGGAATGGAAGAACCTCTCCGCATTTTGGGCTTTCTCTTGGCAGGGGTTGATGTTCGATTTCCTTCTCAACCGTCCATTTGGTGTGGCTGCTCCAATGTACGATTCGTCACGACTTTCCTGACCATCATGAGGAGGCGCACCCGGTTGAAGTCCCTTAGTGGTGGCGTCCTCCAACTTCGGCGGAGCGGGTGTTGCTATTAGCTCGAGTCCGGTTGGGTGTATTGCAACCTTCTCCAAATCCTTTGTTTCCTTTTTGGACAGCTTTTTCTTCACGGCTCCAGAACCGCTGTGGTTTTCCCACCAAACACCACATTTAGCCTGAAAACGGCAAGCCGTGTGTTGTCGTCACTTCGCGATGCGGGCAGCGGGGCAAGCAGAACAAGCTTTGCGGTGAACGGCATCTGATCCACGATCCGGTGCCTTAATGTCGAGCCGGCATGACTGTTGCTGCTGTGGCGTTGGCTTGCACCCGTCTTACCTGCCTTCAATACCACCCCAGATGATGATGGCGTCCCGGGCCATTGGATGGTGACGGGGACAGTTCGCCCCAATGGGGAACAGGAAGCTGGGTCACCGCGTGGTCCCGAACCCGGCAACTCGTTTCCTTAGATTGAGGGTGCGGAGGTCGGGGGAGATGCGTGGTCGACTGGCGATATTAAAAGCATCTGACCCTGCTTGTTAGGTTGCAATGCCAGTCCTGCTGTTGTTGTTCCTCTCAGTCGGTGCTTTAGAACCGGGTTGCTGTTCAACATGGTTGGTCTCCTTGGTAGTGTAGCTCTCTTGGCTACGGTCGTCGCCGGTGCCCCTTCTCCCTCGAGCTTGAGGTCGAGTATCTCGCTCCTCATTGACAATGATCTCCAGGGTTAGTCTTCCCGGCCCTTGACGACGGCTACAAGAGAATCGAGATTGACAAAGTATCTATAGGCGCCAGCAGCCCTGCCGCAAACTCGGCCGTGATCCTATTGAGTAGACGGTCCCAGAGCGATGCGGCTTCCGCCTGTCAGGCTCTCGGCGAGCAGCTCTTGTCTCCGGAGCTCAAGACGGCCAGCATCCAGGCGAACCTCGACTACCTCAAGTATCAGGGGCAAATCGACGACTCGACGCTGATGTGGATTAGCTCCGCAAACAATGGTTCTCGAGCTATCGGTGTCAGTGGAAAGGTGGCTGATGTCGATGCCGGTCTTCGTCTACCTGTACTGTGTACCCAGACGGCGCCGTTTGCTACTGGGTCAAGCCAGCCGAACAACAACCCGCAGTACCAGGTCTCTATCCACTCGAACAACGAGGACTACACCGGGTGAGCCCCTACAGTAATATCTCAAGAAGAGCCAGTCACCACTAACATGCACCATAGCTTCCGCGACCGACTTGCCTTCCGCTTCTTCGGCATCCGGTACGCCCCTCAACCGAAGCGATTCACCTACTCAACGCCATATAAAGGCTCGGGGGGCTCCGTCTCAGCCCTCAACTACGGCTCCCAGTGCGTCCAAGGTAACAGCGGCTCAGAAGACTGCCTCTTCCTCAATATCTGGACCAACTACCTTCCCAAAGCCGGCTGCACAAAACCCAAGAACCTCAAGCCCGTCATGTTCTGGATTCACGGCGGCGCCTTCACGGGCGGCACGGCCAACGACAACACCTTCGACGGCGGCAACATCGTTTCCCGTGGCGACGTCGTTCTGGTCGCCATCAACTACCGCCTCACGACCCTCGGCTTCCTCGCCCTTGACGACGGCGTGACAAACGGCAACTTCGGTCTCGCCGACCAGATCAACGCCCTCGACTGGGTGCGCGCCCACATCGCCGACTTCGGCGGCGACCCGGACCGTATCACCGTCTTCGGCCAGTCCGCGGGCGCGGGCTCCGCGCGCGCCATGATGGCGTCCCCGAAAGCCGTCGGCAAGTTCGCCAACGCCATTCCGCTCTCCAACCTCGGCGGCATCAACTACGGCACCACCTACTCGGAGTACTACACCATCCCGCAAGAAGTCACAGTCGCGGCCAACGCCATCCTCGCGGCGACGAACTGCACCGACGCCCCGAGCCAGGTCGACTGTCTCCGTGCCGTCCCCGCCACGACACTCGCCTCCCTCCCCAACCCGGCGCGCTACCTCGTCGTGGACGGGACCTACCTCACGACGCCCGAACTCCCCCTCACGGGACCCCGCGCCCCATACAACCTGATGATGGGGATAATGCGCGACGACGGCGCGCCCTTCATATCCTACCCCAAGACGACAAACGAGACCCTCTACCTACAGCAAACGGGCTTCTCCACACCGCCGCAGAACCTCTTCCCCATTCCCGACAACGGAGCCAACGCCACCTTGAACCTGTATAACATGACCTCCCGCCTCGCGACGGACGGCATCTTCCGCTGCGTCGACGAGGCGACCGTCGCCCGCGGGCTCGCGACCGGCGTCTTCGGCGATAAAGTATTCTATTATGAGTTCGACCGCTCCTACCAGACACGCGGTTGGCCGGGGACAGACGTGTGCGAGGCGCCGCGCACGGCTGCGCGCCCCAACGGCGACCCTTCCCTGCCGTACTTCAAGTGCCACTCCGGGGAGCTACTTTACGTCTTCGGCAACCTCGCGTTCCAGGGGCTTCCCTACCGGGACGAGAAGGATCTTCCCTTTGAGCGGTTCGTGTTAGACAGCTTCACGAGCTTTGCGCGGACGGCGAACCCGAACCCGGATGCTGGATATTTGAAGGCTAGGGGTTTTACAGATACGGCGGCCGAGATTGCGAGTGCGGGGGAGTGGAAGCCTGCTACGAAGGGGGATCTGACGCTTAGGAGCCTGGATTGGCCGAGTAGTCAGGGGGGGTTTAGGGAGGGGCCGCAGTGTGATGGGTTGGGGCTGGGGTTGGATTATTACGGTGCTGTTTAAGGTAGGCGTGTGGGGATGATATATGGGATATCTGAGTATCTAGGGGAATGAACATAGTAATGTCTTCTGTGGCTTAGTAGATAAATGTGACGAATACGAGGAGCGGACCGTCCCATCTTTCCACCAGGGATATTCCAGACTTGGCAGTGGTTGTCAGGGTTCGGGTTGTGTAGCCCAGCATGCACTGATTGGTCCGATCCAAGTGGGCCCGGGCTCCCCTAAGCACCCACTCGGTCGATCCCGACTCCACGGGCGGGACCTGAGGTGACGTTGGGTATTACATCATTGCATACCTGACCCTGAATGTCGCCAACAATAAAGAACCCAGGGACGTCTCCCAAGCAGTGACACATGCTACCCACACACCACCACCAGAGCAGTGCACGACAGCGCAGCAGCTCACAAGACACAATGAAGCCCTTCCCCGAAGTCCGCGAGGCCCGCACGCCCGCGACCACCGCGTCCACGCCGCGCCTCATCATGCGCTCCCTCCGCTCCGTGCGGTGGCGCTACGTCGCCCTCTTCGCCGGCGTCTCGTACGTGGCGTACTGCTTCCTCACGCGGCAGCCGCTTTTCGCCCACCCGCTGCCGAAGCACACGGGCCCTTACGCTGTGGGCGTGATCGACATCGAGGCGCCCGTCAGCCCGTCGCGGGTCGTTGACCCGGCGGTGTTCAAGGGCACGGACAATAAAGCCTTCGAGGTCTCCTCCGTGCTCTTCAGCCTGTACTACCCCGTCGCCAAGTCGATTCCGGGGAGCAAACCGGACCATCACACGCACAAGCGGCACACCTGGATCCCACGTCCCCTGTCTCTGCGAGCAGAGGGCTACGCCAAGGCGGCGCATATTAACAACGCCCTCACCAACGCCTTGTTCACGGGCGCCCTCAAGGTCCTAGCCGGGTCCATCACCATCCCCGCCCTCGTCGACGCGCCCTTATCCGACCACGCCACGGAAAAGGCCAAGTTCGCCACGAGCTGGGACAAGGACGAGTCCCCCCAGCAAGTTCTCGCGCGCGAGATAAGCGGCCACCCCGTCATAGTCTTCAGCCACGGCACCGTTTCCACGCGGACGGACTACAGCCACTACGCCGGCGAGCTGGCCGCCAGGGGTTACGTGGTCGTCATGCTAGAGCACCGCGACGGTTCCGGTCCCGGTTCCCTAATCAAGCGGCACAAGGGCACGAAAGAAAAGAACCGGCACGTCCTCCTCTTCGACGAGTCCGAAGTGACCACCACCTCCGGCACCCCCCTACAAATAGAAGACTTCCACAAAGCCCAACTCCTCTTCCGCGAGGCCGAAATAGAAGAAGCCGTCCACGTCATCAAGCTCATCAACTCCGGCGGCGGCTCCGCCGTCTTCGCCCAGAACCCCTACGGCGAGGGCGCCACTCTTGCCGCGTGGGAGGGCAGGCTGAACACGGAAGAGATGATCATGGCGGGGCACTCCTACGGCGCCACGGGCGCCCTACAAGCCCTCCGCGGTGGGCCCACCCCATCGCGGCCCTTCAAGGGCGGCATCATCCTCGACCCCGGTAAGTCCTCTGGCCCGCTTAACCGCGACATCCGCGTCCCCTTGCTAGTGGTGCACTCCAACTCCTGGTCCAGCCACAGCAGCATATTCTACGGCCGCGCGCATTTCGACACGGTCAAAGAAATCGTGTCGGCGAACAACGAGCGCGGCAACCCGTCTTGGTTCATGACCTCTCTCGGCACGTCGCACCCGAGCGTCACCGACGCACCGCTGCTGGAGCCGTGGTTGTTGAGCTTCACGACGGGGGCGACGATCGATGTGTACCAGGGGCTGAGGCAGTACGTCCACGTGGCGGAGGACTTCTTGGCCTTTTTGCACGACGGGAGGGCGAGGGGCCTGTTGGCGGAGCGGGGGGAGTTCCCGCAGTACGACCCGGGTACGTTGCTGGGGATGTGGAAGCCCGGTCACGGCGATGATACGAAGGCGAGGGAGCAGGGGGAGTGGTGGGACTGGAGGAGTTATTGGCAGGTTCATGTGTCTGCTGTTGATTTTGGGGACGATACCTCGGATAAAGGGGGTGAGAAGGCGGAATAAGGGGTTGGCTTTTATGATTTGAATGAGTTCCTATGTTGTAAAGATATTTGGTTTGGGATAGGATTAATGGGAATGGAAATAATTATCGCATCCTCGAGTTGCCTTACCCAGGACTGCAGTGATGCTAGTTGTTTGTGTCTTGCGTCCTGCATGACGCGTGTCTTTTGTGTCTCTTAAAATCGCGGTGTTCTCCTAGTGCGCAGAGAAGAGTATTTTCACGAGGAACTGAAGGTTAGGAAAGAAGAACAGTCTGGGTGGAGAAGGGTTGAGGACCTGGGAGAGGACAAAGAGGGCTTAGCGTGGTGGATTGGACCCGACCCGACGGTATGGTCCGTCCACTGCCGAGTCGGGATGCGTGGGGGTCACGGGTGTTGGACCTCCTTCTGCCTTCCATCATCTGGCTTCCAAGGGTTATCTGGCTTCCAAGGGTTATCAGGTAAGGCGAGTAAGTCACATGGCCGTATCAGGAGTTCATGATAAGGTCTCAATAGGAATGTCCAGTACCCGAAGTAATACAGAATAGCCAAGTCATGCCAGCTCCATTGGATCGGACACCCCGGCTCAAGACGCTCCCAGCCCGCCAGTTACAAAGCAATCTCAACACGTGCCAGGGTCATGGAGAGTCAGGCATAGTCCTCTCTCAAGCCCCCTAATTTTCTCCGCGTGGGGAGGGAAATTAAACAGAACTCCCAGCGCCATCCATCATGCAGCTCACTGCTTCTCGGCTCAAAGCCTAGCTGCCTAGGCCAGAATGCCGACCTCATTCTTGGGCCGAAACCCGGCAGTGACGCGGCCATCCTCCGGGTCGTCCACTTCCGAGTCCTCGCCGCCGTCCATGTTAAGGAGCTGGAAACGGTTTGACAGGTTGCTACCCTTCCGCAGCGGAAGACCCTCCCTGCGCTGCTGCTGGGCGGTCGGAACCTGGAGCCTCGGCGGCTCGACGTAAGGGTAGGGCTCGGCGCACTCGTCTGCGCCATACATGATCTTTGTTCCGCGGTACTTACTGCAGAGTTGTCAGTCACCCGTCGCTGGCTTAAGTAAAGGGAACAGTGGTACTCACCCCCGGCTCATCATGCACGTCCTCGCAAACAGTGCGTAGTTGAGCGAGTTGGTCCTGATGTGGCAGTCGCCGCCGATGAACTCGACCTTGATGACGATGAGGTTGTGGATATGATCGAGGTCCTCGCGGATGGTCTGCTCCGTATGCCGGGCGCGGTTGATGCCCTTGATGACGAGGTTGCGGGTCGCTCCTCCGGTGATCTTGCCGATGGCGTGGCCGGCCAGGGTGAACTGCCGCTCATTCCACTTTATACCGACCTGTACATCTTCATTAGTATTCACCGGTGGATGTAGAATACGGGGCTCTTACCCGCTTGTTCCTGATGTACAAGTCCTGCTTGCGCACATGGTCGAAGAAAGCGCGGGCATCGGCTGAGTGCAGAAATGAGATGGAGACGCAGTGGTCGTGAGGCCGCAGGAAGATGTCGAGAATCATACCACCGCGGACAGTATCTGTAATGTCTGCGTGGGTGGTCCCGTCGGCCAGGTTCGTCAGGAGGACGGTCCTCTGGGACTTCAGCTCATATTGCCCGTCCCGGCTGCGCTGGGGGCTGAGATTGTTGTCTCCAACGGGAACATCGACAGTAGTCTCCTCGTCGTAGTCGTACCCATCGGCATCGGGCTCTTCGTCGGCCCAAGCCGCATTGTCCGCCTTGGTTTGATAGCCGCCGTAGTTGTATATAGCAGCGCCTCCATTCTTAAAGGAGTTCCCATTCCGAATGGGAAGACCAGGGGGAGGCCTCGGCTTGACCTGGGAGGCGTGAGGGGACTGGTAGGTGGTCGGTGTCACACGCGACTCATCGTCGGTCGCAAGGTGGTTCTTATTCCCTTGGATCTCTGAGTCGTCACGGCTGAGGAGCTGCGGGAGAGAGATGGATTAGTCAAAACAAGGGTGGGGACCGAATCTAAGCTCCGGAAGCGGGTACAATGGCAAGGGCCAAGATGGTCCGGTGGGTTGCGGGAAGGGCGGGTGTGCGGGTAGGATCGAAAGCTTACATCGATGGCAGCATCTTCGACTCCACCACGGATCAAGTTCCGTCTCAGATTCTCTGGATGAATGCAGGTGCCAGATCAGTCATCAGCTTGCAGTTGTGCTCAACTCAGCTATTGGTGTCATGCACGCACCGTATTTCCTAGCAGCATTGCGGAGCAGAACAATCTCGGACGGTGAGACCTGAGAGTCGGCTGGAGCTCCATTGGGACCGCCCTAGAACATGTCAGATGAAGAGTTCCAAGCTTACTAGAAGCAAGGGATGAAGCTTACGTGACTGGCCCTGGATACGATTGGAATGTTAGACAAAGCTCCTTCAGGAATGCACCGAGCGCCATGACTCGGGCGCGTAGAAGAGTAAGAGCTTACTACTTACCTGCGGAGCAGCGTCTCAAAGTAATGACGGTCAATGGTGACCGTAGCCATGCCGTCTGGAGCCATTGTTGACATTGCTAATCTGCAATGTCAACAATAAAAGACTTAAGGTAGGAGGAATTGGGCTGAAGTTGAATCGATGGAAATAGTAAACAAGTTGAAGCGGTTCAGTAGGTAATACTCCAAGGTACCTTAGATAAGGTAGCAACCCGATCAATAGTCTTATCGTTATCGCCAGCTTCCCAAGCAGCGCCTTCTCTCACCGTTAACTCGTCACTCGTCACTCACGTGCGGCCGTTGGTTCCTTCCAAACTCGCCTGCGTTGTGACTTGTCTCGCAAGAAGCAAGAAAGGGTCTGCCCAACAGGGTTATTGCAAGGGTTTCAGCGGCGATTGGCAATGTCTGGGCGGGATGGCACTTCCTTTTGGCAGCGTCACACTGCAGCCACAGGTAAACTTGGCGCTTATTATTCCTCAGCCGCGGTGACCACACATGCAGGTGTAACCCGACACCTGCACTGGACTGTCAAACGCAGAAAGGGAGACCACTTCAGTAAGGATCAGAGAAGGGAGGGTATATACTTAGGGACTGAGAGCCGTCACATTCGATCAGTAGAGCTGAGATACAACACACTGCCCTGCAATCCTTCATCCATCAGAATGGTCATGACGACTTGCTTGCTTGCATGTGATGCCCGTCACAAACTGACCGACAATCAACCTTGCACATCGCCGCCAAACCCAACCGGCCTCCTCCGTCCCTCATTCTCAGGCAGTATAGCAAGCGCCTTATACACCTTGCCCATCCCTCCCGGTCCCCGGTCGACAAGTCTCCTCCAAGCAGTCTCGACCGCCTTCCTGCTTTCCTCATCCTTACATCCCTTCGTCAGCACCTCAACCCTCTCCCGAATACCCATTCCCTCGAGGAACATCCCCTGCTCCACCGGCCCGTGAACCTCCACGCCTTCACTTGCATTCATAGCCGACTCGGCGATACCCGTAAAGTCGACGTCGACGCTCAAGTCGACCAGCCCCGGTTCGGCAAAGGGGCTGACGCGCTTGTGCGCCTTGATTCCGCGCAGAGAGTTGATGGGCACGCTTCCGTCTCCGGGGCCGTAGTCGAGGATCAGCGCCGCGCCTGAGGGTCGGGATTTGGGGTGCGCTGCGCTGCCGCCTATGCGCGAGGCGAAGTCCGAGGCGTAGAGGTTCGCGTCGGGACAGACCTCGATCACTGCTCCGGCGCCGTCTTTGGACTTGATGGTGCGGTAGCGAGGGGATGTTTCAGGGAGGTAGCGACTGTGGCGGGTCGAAGAGTTGGCGAGGGTCATCTGGAAATCCGGCGGTGGGCCGGAGCGTGATTGGGACGGAGGCGTGTGAAGGGATTCGTGAGTTGAGCCTTCTGGTGTGGGGGAGACGAGCATCTCGCGCCATTGCAGGGTTGGCAGGGTTGTTTTTGTTGAGGGCGAGGCGGAAGACGGGGGCTCTGCTGGTAGGACGGAGACGCATTGGAAGGCGTGGATGGGGAGGGCGTCAAAGAATTCGTGAGCGACGATGAAGGGTGTCTTGTCTGCGGCGCTGGGGATGAATTTGATGGTCTCTGTCCAGACGATAGGGAGTTGGGTTGATTTGCAGACGCTGTGGTAGCCTACTTTGGACTCGGTCATTGGGGCGTCTTTGCCGCACAGGAGGTCCTTCTGGGCCAAGCGGAGTTTGGGGCTGGCTTCTACCATGTAAATCGCGTCTATGCCGTTAGCCATAGCCGGGAATTGGTTGATAGTCTGGGGGCAAGGTTAGCAACCTGCGGTTGAGTCGATGGGCGAGATACGTACGCGCAGCATGTCATCCATCAACGTTCCTCTGCCGGGTCCGACCTCAATGAGCTCGACGCCCTTTTTGGGCTCTCCCTGAGCAAGCCACTCGGTGAGGAACCAGATGCCGATAAGCTCGCCAAAGACTTGTGAGATTTCGGGAGACGTAACGAAGTCGCCCTTGAGGCCGAACTGGTCACGGCCATCCTCGATGGCGCCCGTATAGTAGCCCCCAGTGTCAGAGGTCAGACACATGCGCATATAGCTTGCAAGTGGTACAGGGCCAGTCGCCTGCGGTTCGTGTTAGATGTCTCTCTTCTGATAAATGATGGCTTCACTCACCCCTATAGCATCGGCGAGCTGCTTGGCTAATGGAGTAGACCATTTCCTTTCAGGCTCATCCTCGAATGTGTTGACGGGGTGTTCTGTTGCCGGTTCGTTCGCGGAAGCCTTGCCTGAATAGCTTCGTATCCTTAAGCCGTGATAACTTGAAGCTCTGAGTGCTGCGAGTGAGGCAGGCCTTGCTCTAATCGAGCTGTGAAGGGCCGCCCGTGTGAGGCGGGGTACTATCGACCTCATTATGTGCCGAAGATGTGAAATTCAGGGGTCAGAACCGATGTATGTGAGCTGAACTCATCTTGGACTAGAATATGGGGAGGTTAATGTAGGTGTGATAGAGGTGTAAGTGTGTACATAAGAAGGAGCAGTTTCGATGGATGAGCTTGAAGCTTTCGGCACTAAAACTGAGCCCTGTGCATTAGCGTTGGAGCTGTCCCCGGGAAGCAATCTGACACCTCTGATTGGCCGATAAAACGTGCCGGATCCCAAAAGCTTGTGCAAACAACACCCCTCTGGTGCAGTCCAAGGTCCAACAATCGACATCACTTCAAAAGTGCGTGGCGACAGAAAACATCTTTGCTGTAAACCACCGATCGCACGAACAGACGAGGCTTCAACTACCCTATGTATCACCACCACATGGTCACCATCTCACACCCCGAATAGCCTCCATAATGGCCAGCAAACCCAAATCCTCCCGCTGGGCAGAAACGGAAGAAGACACCGCCCTCGCCGCAAAACAGAAAGCAGAGAAAGAAGAGAAGAAGCGCCTAAAAGCCGAGAAAGCGCGCAGACAACAAGAAGCAGCCGAACGAGCAAAGGCCGCCGCAGCCAGCACCGCCTCATCCCAACAACCACACGACGACGACGACGACGCACCCCCCCCAAAGCGGCGCCGCCTCTCCCCCCAGCCTCAACTTCAGCCTTCAGGCACCCAACCTGGAGAAGCAACACCCCTACTGCGCTTCGACTCCGCCGGCGGGTTCGGCAAGTGCCGCAGCGTGGAAGAGTACGACAAGCTGAACGACATCGAAGAAGGCGCCTACGGCTGGGTCGCCAGGGCCAAGGAGATCAGCACGGGCAAGATCGTCGCCCTCAAGAGACTCAAGATCGACCCGAAAGACCGGAGCGGACTGCCCGTTACGGGGTTGAGGGAGATACAGATATTGCGCGACTGCAGCCACAGGAATGTGGTGCGGCTAAATGAGGTCGTCGTGGGCGAGGATACGAGGAGGATAGAGAAGTATGTTTTCCCTAACCCCCCCTCACCCTTTCCCTGCTCTGCTTACAACTGCTAACGTACGGTGCGGTTACAGCATCTTCCTAGCCCTAGAATTCCTCGAACACGACCTGAAGTCCGTCCTAGAGGACATGCCGGAGCCCTTCCTCGCCTCGGAGGTAAAGACGCTCCTCCTCCAGCTCGCCTCGGGCGTGTCCTACCTGCACTCCCGCTGGATCCTCCACCGCGACCTCAAGACGTCCAACCTCCTCCTCAACAACCGCGGCCAACTCAAGATAGCCGACTTCGGCATGGCGCGGTACGTCGGCGACCCCGCTCCGCCGAAACTCACGCAGCTCGTCGTCACGCTGTGGTACCGCGCCCCCGAACTGCTGCTGGGCGCGACGCGGTACGGCCAGGCGGTGGATATGTGGAGCGTGGGGTGCATCTTCGGCGAGCTCTTGACGAGGGAGCCGCTGCTGCAGGGGACGAACGAGGTCGACGAGCTCACCAAGATCTTCGGCCTCTGCGGCGTGCCCAGCGACGAGACGTGGCCTGGTTTTCGGAGGTTGCCCAATGCGCGGTCGTTGCGCTTGCCGAGCGCGAAACACGAGCCCGGGGTGGACAGGAGCAGGATACGGACCATGTTCCCGCTTTTGACGACGGCTGGTGTTAGCTTGCTCAACGGGTTGCTAAGTCTCGACCCGGAAAAACGGCCCAGCGCGAAGGAGATGTTGGAGCACGAGTACTTCCGCCAGGATCCCAGGCCGAAGAGCGAGGCTATGTTTCCTACCTTTCCTAGTAAGGCTGGTCAGGAGAGGAGGAGGAGAAGGGAGACGCCTAATGCGCCTGGTAGAGGAGGCAAGGCGGTTGAGTTGGGGGCTGTGGATTTCAGTGGCATTTTTGCAGGGAGGGAGAAGGAAGAGAAGGGCGGTGGGTTTTCGTTGAGAATGGTGTAGAGGTGATGCCATGCCGTATGGGGCAATATGACCGTAGCATGTCAAGGGACCACTGTTACGAATGCAACGAGACGGATGAAGGTGCTACTATATGTATCATTAAATGTGTGTTATATGCTAACCGGTGCAACTGCCAAAAAGTTCGCCGTAATTTTTGTCCCTCCGATCCTGTCATATCCCCGGCATTCTGTCCCCATAAACGCCACCGTTGTGCCCAGTCAAAGTCAAACAGGATAGAAGGCCGTCGTCCGGTGCTCATCTCCTCTGCACATTCTCCCCAGATATTATTAAATGGTAGTCAGATCGTCCAATATCGCCCAAACTCAAATAACACCAAACCCAACAACAAACCAAGTGAAGCTCAGCACAGTAACGACACTCATCACCGCCGCCGCACCCAGCGCCCTCCTCTCGCCCGCACCGAACGCAGCGCTGCAAGTGGGACACTGCCAATCCGCCAAAGACGTCGCCGCCTTAGGTTGGTACATGCCGAACTTGAACCCGCTGAACGGCGCTAGATACCCGGCCTCGGCGGTGCTGGTCGGGCTCCCGTCGCTGTCGTAGATGACGAGCGTGTACTGCTCCGTCAGCAGCGGGTTGCCGACGTTGTCGTCCTGGTACTGCCTGGTGTCCCACTCGTACACGCCCGGCGTCTCGAACGTCATGTTCTGCGTCAGCGTGAACGTCGCCGTGGACGCGACCGAAATCAAGACGTCGATCGCCGTGGGCGTGCCCTGGAGGTTGGTGTAGTTCCACCCCCAGGTGACCTTGTCGCCGATCTTGTAGAGGTTCGTGGCCTGCGCCGTGGCCGCGGGGGTCACCATCACCACGTTGCCGGCCGGGTCTTGGGCGGGGAACTGGGTGTGGTGGGTCGGTTCGGAGGATTTGCTAGCTGTAGAGTTGCCTTTGGCTGTGGGCTGGATCACGCCGCCTGTGTTGAGGTTGGTGGCTTTTGCTGGGTCGGATTTGCCTGAGGGGGTGGCGGTGTTTGAGGAGTTTGCTGGGGAGATGGGTTAGTCGGGGAGTTGGGGGACAGTGGGAGGGGAGGATGGGGGAGGAGGTGAATCGTACTGTCTGCCCGTACGATGAGTGAATCGAGATCTGGAAGCCATCGCGGCCATGATAGGGCTGAGGCTGCTGGTGAGAGGGAGAGGGCGAGGGTGGCCAGTTGGCCGACGGAGAGTGTCGACCTCATTGTCGGTTTTGTGGTTTTGTTCGTATGGGAGAAAGTCGTGACGAAGTCGAAAGAAGAAATGGACTAGGCCGAGGGTATGGACTCGTCTGTCTCAAGTTCCAGGCGTTGACAGCCCCTCTCGGACAGTAATATGGACGCTGTCCAACCGGTTTTGCGTTCTGTGGTACTGATCACTCCACAACGTCGATGCTGTGGCTGCCCCCTATTGTTCCGTTCGGAGAAAGAGAAGCACTAATTAAGAAGAGGTAGGTAGAGTCGTCGATGGTCGTGAAAGGAGGCCGGAGAAAACAGCGAATGACGAAAGAAACAGACAACACTGAAAGATGAAACAAAAAGTCGAAGAGTGGAAGTGTAGCGAATGTGGTTGTTGTTGTTTTGTTGTGTTCCGGAAAACCAGGAAACGATTGACTGGTTGACGGTTGGCTTGCAGAAGGATGAGCCAGAGACAAGATTCCAAGACACAACGAGAGATCGAAAAGTGCAGGGAATAAGGAGGTCGTCTGGCCGCCAACTAACACACCCTCCCAGCCAATGAGAGATGCCAGTATAAGCCCCCTTGTCGTCGGAGCAATCGCCTTCAGACTGCCACATCGTATTCTAGCGCGCCCCACGAATTTGGCTCGTGTTGTTCAGCCGAATCCACTTGTTGTCTCGCCTTGCTTGCTAAAAATACGCCGTGGTTGTTCGACTGCCACAGGACAACAAACAAGCCATTGTTCGTCGTCCTCGACTTACAAGAGATCACAAGATAAAGTTTCATGCCTTCCATCTCGTACTACAGATCGCAATCGAAGGATCAGAGTTGGCCTCACTTATTGCAGGCTGCACATAACACGACATAGATTGCATAGATGCTGCAGCACTTCAGTTAGGTTTTTGGCTGCACGATGTCCGTCCTATGTCCTGCTTCGATGGCCTGATGTGTGTTCGTCCAACGTCATTTCTTGGATGTGGATGTTAGTGCCACCGGAACTCAAAAAACGTGATACGGAACATATGTTCTTCTTGCTGCCCGTCACCTCAGTTAGGGAGGCAATTGTATTGTCACAATTGCTGGTTGAAGCAGAGTTGAAACTGAACTTGGGAAACTGAACACAGGTTCAGAAATGAAATATCAACCACCATGTTTCCGTCTATGAAGGGCACTCGCATTCTTCTCACTTTTTTATGTCATAACGCCTCCAGCTTGAACCTGTACAAAATCAAGGGGGTATCATCGTTACCAACCCAACCATTTTTCTGACCATAAACGCCAACCGTGAAATGCAGATATGCACTCTGTTGCAAATGCCAGACAGTAATCTTCACAACTGCAAATAATCTCCTTCCCGCATCTTGCTGCCACCAACCTTCCAATACACCCTTAATTGCTCCATCAACTCCTTGGCCTCGCCCGCTCGCTACGCGTGTGGGTCCGGAAGCCAGAACATGAGCTCCTGGTCCGCCGACGCGAACATGTTGTAGCGCGGGTTGAACGCCAGCACGGCCGCCTCGCGCTTCTCCTCCAGCGTGTACAGGGGGTCCAGCACCTTGTCCTCCCCGGAACTGCCGAGCGTGTCCCACACCAGGATGTCCTTCTTGCTCCCCGATAGCACGTACCGCCCGTCGGGCGCGAAGCAGCAGTCTCCGCTGCTCTCCAGGCGGTTGGGGTCGTGCACCTCGCCAGCCCCGGCGCGGCGGGTGGCCGTGCCGTCCGGCTTTCGGAGGATGGCTTTTAGGTTGCCCGTGAACGCGTCGAAGAGGTAGTGCGCCGGCCCCCTCGTGCCGAGGAGGATGTGTTTCCCGTCGTTGGAGAAGGCGAATGTCGTCCAGCCTGTTGCGAGAGCCTCGGCGGCGCGTGGGGAGGGCATCTTCTCGACCAGGTCGAACTCGGAGATGGGGCCCTTGGTGTAGTTCTTGTAGTCGTAGAGGAGAATCGTGAAGCTCCAGGGCGAGGCGATGCCGAAGACGTTGCCTGAAGGGTCCCAAGCCGAGAGGAAGGGCGTCGTGATGTGCAGCTTGCCGACCCAGTTGCGCGCGTTGAGGGCCCACAGGTGCACCGTGTCGTCTCGCCCCGAGGAGATGAAGTTATCAGCTCCCGGGTGGACGGAGATGCTCGTCACGGGGGCTGTATGGCCTTCGAAGTAGCGGATGAACTGGGTGTTGTGGGTTGAGAGGTAGCGGACGGCGTCTGGGTGCGGGAGTCAGTGGGTTATACATAGATGTGGTGTTATAGTCCGAAGCTCACCGTTTTCCTTTGTGCTCGCAAAGAGGATCATGGAGCTGGCATGGGTGAACTTGGCGAGCTTGACGCCGTACTTCTGGGATAGCAGCTTCTTATCATGACGCCCCTCCTTGACGTTGTATATCATCAGTGTCTCGTCGCTCTCGGAGGTTATGCAGAGCTCGCCCGGGTCGTCGAAGTCGATAGACAGCACCGAGGGCTTGGACCGGGTGTCCTTGACGTCATCCCGGCGAAAGAGTTTCATCGGACGGAAGTTAGCCATCACGTCTGAGATTTTGGTTGTGCTCGGGACATTGGACCCTAGGGTTCGCTGGATGTTGAGAACGGGGGCCGGGGGTGGTGGAGGTGCCGTTGGAGTCGACACGGCGTCGTCCACGTCCATCGGTGTCGAAGCCATCTTGTATATCAGGCTTGTCGGCCGAGGGATGGATGGTGTGTCTCAAAAGCAAGCAGTGGACTCTAACCCGAATTGCCCCAAATGTTGCAATTCCGTGAAGCTATCATGGCACGGTATTGCGGGAAGGGCAAATGTCGCGTCGTCGCGAATTCATACGTGGGGCAATGCCAAGGTGCACATGAATATGTGTGAAGCTTGAACTTTGGAGATGGTCCGTGCTCAAGCTCTCTCGAAGTTGTCGTATCTCCAGCTCAGTAATCACTTGTCTCCCGAGCCATTCTCATTGTAAGAAAATATGCCGGTTTCCAGATACCAGGTAGGTAATCACTGAAAAGAAGGAGTTCACATTAAAATATTAGAATAGGGATTAAAAATGTCCGCTCCGGCGCTCTCACAGGAAGGAGCTGACTCAGATATGGCTCTTCGTGCGGGATCTCCACTTTATTTTCCCACTCTGGAGCCGCACTGGACGCTCCGAGTCGGAGCTGTGCAGCCGGGATTGGACATCGAGGGCATCAATTTGGAAGTGAAGACCCCGAACTTCGCTCCTTCCCCCGTCGGAACTGCGAGAGTCATCGTCAGCAAAACATTTCCGAGCAGACATGGAGCGGCCGTAATACAAGAACTTTCTCCTTTTCCCGTTCCTGGGGCTCTCCTTATTCTAATCACATTTCCATTCTGTGTAATTCTTCAAAGTGTGCGGCGCGTGTTGCTCTCTCTCTCTGTCCTCCGTCTCGGTTCGTCGCCCGGCTAAGACCGGCCCAAGCACTTCAACTCTTTGCGCGAGGTTAAACAGTTGATCCCGCGATGTCTACAACGGCTGGGTACGTTGTCTCGCCCTTTCTGTGCCCTGCGCTCACTGTGGTCCAATGGCAAATGCTAACTCCCTCTTCCAAACAGCGCCTTCATCGCCGGCGGCCTCGCAGCCTGCGGCGCCGTGACAGCCACCCACCCCTTCGAGACGGTCAAGATCCGCATGCAGCTGCAAGGCGAGCTCCAAGACAAGGGCCACCAGCCGAAGATGTACCGCGGCCCTATCCACGGCGTCTCCGTCATCGTGCGCAACGAAGGGCTGAAGGGCATCTACCGGGGGATAGGATGCGCCTACGTCTACCAGATCCTGCTCAACGGGTGCCGGCTGGGCTTCTACGAGCCCATGCGCAACTTCACCACCAAGTTGATCTTCAACGACCCCAAAACGCAGAGCCTGGGCGTCAACATGTTCTGCGGCGCGTCGTCGGGTATCCTGGGTGCCATGGCCGGCAGCCCGTTCTTCCTTGTCAAGACGAGGTTACAGAGTTATTCCCCGTCTCTGCCGGTGGGCACGCAACATAAATATAAGAATGCGCTAGACGGTACAAGGCAGATCTTTAGGACTGAGGGTGTCGGTGGCTTGTACCGGGGTGTTGGTGCGGCTATGATCAGGACGGGTTTCGGCAGCTCGGTGCAGCTGCCCACGTATTTCTTTGCGAAGAGGCGGTTGGTGAAGCATCTGGGCATGGAGGAGGGTGCGCCGCTGCATCTTGCTAGCAGTACGTTCAGTGGTTTTGTTGTGTGCATAGTTATGCATCCGCCAGGTAAGCTCAACAACTCCCTTAAACGCCCTTTTGTAGGAACAAGCACTAACAAGCTTTGTGCACCTCAGACACCATCATGTCGCGCATGTACAACCAGAACGGCAACCTATACCAAGGCGTCTTCGACTGCCTAGCGAAGACGATCCGGACGGAGGGTTTCCTGGCCATCTACAAGGGATTCCTGCCCCATCTGGCAAGGATCTTGCCACATACCATCCTGACTCTGAGCCTGGCGGAGCAGACGAACAAGTTATTAAGGAAGATCGAGGACCGCGTTTTGACGAGGCCAGAGATGAAGAGCTAAAGTACATAAGGGAGACATGGCGGAGAGTGCGGGTGTACTACAACACGGCAACTTTACATATATCTATAGACCGGCCTCAGGCTCACGGGGCTCTAAAAAAGGTGTGCGCGGACTCCAGGAGAGGGATTCCTCGACTCGGTTGGATAGGTACGAGGTAGCGTTTGCGGAATATGCATTGGGCAGCGATGCTTGCATCCTTTTTACATCAGTACTACCGCCAGACTGCTGGTGTTGGTGACAGACTGTGAATGAGTTGACTTCGACACTTCATCTGAACCAACTTTCAAAACGGTGAATAATCGCCACGTGATCCAGTAAAAATGAGTCAATCGACCGTGAAACTCAACTCTCGTCTTTACAAGTAAAGGCCAGCAGATTTCAATATAGTAAATACCAGATATTGAGGTCATAACCCAGAGCCAGCTAAAATAAAGCAAACCTCATCAGTGCTCATTCAAAGTTGGCGATGGCGTCCAAAGACGCGGCGGGGTCGCAGCCCCTGGAACGACCATGCAAAAAGTGCAACAAGCAAGAGGCCACACAGATTAGCAGGACGGAGGCAGTTTGCACGTACGCGAACCTCCTCTTATATCTCACCAGGGCACGTATAACTGACACTACTTCATCACAGCGACTGCTTCACCCAGTACATCTACAGCAAGTGCGTCCGCCAAATCGGCATCATAGGCAAAGAAACCCAGCCACCACAGGGCGCGCCCCAGGGACTATCGCGGCGCTACGTCCTCGGTCTCTCCCTCGGCACCTCGTCCACGGTGCTACTACACATAGTGAACGGCTACGTGTCCGCCATCCTCTCCAAGGGCCGCCGGTGCCCCTTCGATCTGGACGTGATCTGCGTCGACACCAGCATCTCCTCCGATGACGGGCCCAAGACCCTCCTCGAGGACACCCTCGCCACCTACCGCCAGCGCTACCCGGGGGTGAACATCGAATCCATACCCTTAACCTCCGTCCTCGGTATCCCAAGCATAGACTGGTCCTCCCTACCCCTCCTCAACACCTCTCTGGCACCCTCACAGCAACTCCACGACCTCTTCTCCCGCTTACCCTCCACTACGTCCCGAGCCGACATCCTCCGCCTCTTCATCCGGCACCTGCTCATCCACACCGCTCTGACCCGCAACGCCCAGGCCGTGCTGTTCGGGCACAGCACCACCGCCCTCGGCGCCCTCACCCTCGCGGAGACAGCCAAAGGTCGCGGCTTCAGCCTGCCGTGGCAGATCAACGACGGCCCTCTTCCCATCCCTACTTATCCCTCCGAGCCCTCTTCTCCCCCGCGGAGTATAAGGATCCACCACCCCCTCCGCGAGCTCTACGCGAAAGAACTCTCCACCTACGTCACGCTCACCACTCCCCCTTTAACAGAAATCATCCCCCCTCCCGCGGTGGTGGATAAAGCTACGGCGGCGGTGGTGTCGCACCGCGATTTGAGCATAGACGAGGTCATGGCGCGGTATTTTGTGGATGTGGAGGAGAACTACCCGAGTATCGTGGCGAACGTGGTCCGGACGACGGCCAAGCTGGATAGGATTGAGTTGGGGTCCGGGCGGTGCGGTGTGTGCGGCATGACGCTGGATGGGGATGGGGATGATCGGTGGAGGGGGGACATCTGGGATGATGTGGGAGTGAGGGAGGGGGGAGGGGGGAGGTTGTGTTATGGGTGTGAGAGGAGTGTGCATGGTTAGTTTAGGCTGGGTGAGCTAGATGGCGGGTGAGTGATAGAGAACATGAACCCAAGTCACTGTGGTCTAAGCTGCATGCATGATGGGATCAAATCAATTGCTTGCTAACTAGCATGCTTCGAGTTAACTTCACCTTTCAAACAAACTCGCCAAGTCAGAAGCCAGGAACCACTCCCTATCCCTCCCCCAAGCTCTGACAATGATCTCCTTCCCACGAGCAATGACACCGTGCACCTGCTCCTCCGTGCCCCAGCCCTGCACGTTCCCGAAGGCGACGAGATGCGTACCGACGGTAAGAGCGGTCCGGAAGGCGAAGGCATCGTCCTCGATGCCGTATCCCGCGCAGAAGCCCTCGATAAGCCGCAGCCCCGCCCCTATTCCTTTGTACAGGTACAGCTCGTACAGCTCGGCGATCATCTGCCCCAGGTCGAGCGGTCTGACACCAAAGGAGCACATCTCCCAGTCTACGATGAATATCGTGGGCTGATGTCCCTCTCGGAGTTGTTGGTTGGCAATCAGTGCACTTCGCTGTGTCAGTCACTCTAATCTTCAGACGAGAGAGGGGGAAGGCCGAACACATACTTCCCAGTCCAAAAATCCCCATGAATAACCTGCAGCTTCCCCTCGTCCTTCATCTCCTCCTCCGCCATCTTCGCGACCTCCTCAAACAACCCCCTCGCATCGCCCAAAATATCAGGGTACGCGTCCACCCTCGACAGCAGCGAGCCGTAGTTAACCGCGTACTTCAGCGGCTGCATCTCCTTGTTGGCCCCAATGTCCGCCCGCAGCTTCGCCTGAGCCGGACCTGCCGCCCAGGTGTGGAAGTTGCGCAGCCAGGTGCCCAGGTTGCGGCCAATGTCCACCAGACGGCCTTTGAGCTCAGTTGGGTGGTCGCCGGAGAGGTGGTTGATGGCGTAGGTCTTCAGGCTGACGGAATCGGGCAGGTACTCTTGGATCTGGGTGTTGGTTTGGGGGTTGAAGTGGTAGAACCGGGGGGGCCGGATGACGCAGGACTCCGATGAGACTGGGGGGAGGCCGCTTAGGGCTGAGAGGCAGTCCTCTTCGATTTGCTGTTGAAATTGTTAGATTGGTCAACCGGAGAGATTGGTCGGGGTTGGGATCTACGGACACAGCGAGACGTTGGCACTTTGAAGTCCGGAAACGAGCCGACGTAGTCTTCTCCATGCTTGACGACAACGTCTCGAGTCCCGTCGGGGAGAGGGTGAAGCAGGACGCCGTGGTATATGAAGTTACAGCTCCCTCCTGCGAGAGGCCGGAGTGAGCTACAGGCGTAGGGAGTGCCGTCGAGCTCTTGGCTGACCTTGGCCTGCATGGACTCATCGCCGGTCCAGACTGGCTTGATTCCTATGCTCAACTCCATGGGCGGCGGGAGGCTCTCGAGAGGGAACAAATGCTTGATCGTCGGCTTGGACTTAGAGATCGGGGTCGTGAGACCGGACGGTGAGCTTGAATTGGACTTGGGATGCGAATCAACGAACAG
Organism: Coniochaeta sp. 2T2.1; assembly: GCA_009194965.1. Lineage (NCBI taxonomy): Eukaryota > Fungi > Ascomycota > Sordariomycetes > Coniochaetales > Coniochaetaceae > Coniochaeta > Coniochaeta sp. 2T2.1. The sequence goes on along the minus strand of VSMA01000007.1, from coordinate 2,636,042 downwards.
TTGGGTTGAACCATATAGATAGCGTGTATTACTGAGAGTCTTATACTTTCACATCGGGCGTGGAAGCTTCACAAGTTCACATCCGTCTTCCAGTACACAATTGACCAATCAGAATCGCCAACACGGATCTTGGAGAACGGCAGATGACTCTTTCGCCGGGACTGCAGTACGTAAAATGAAGCGGAGAATGGACCATCGACTTGCTGCAGCTATTCCATTGAACGTGCTACATGCAAATAAGGTAGCCTGTGAGGCCTCTGTCCAGCAGTAGTATTGCAGTTACGAAGTACAATCTTCCAGGTTGTTTGTGATGTTGTGTGATTTCCAAGTCCGGCAGTGCAAATAAAGTTTGGCGGTCGGTGATTGCCAGTGCCAGGTTGCACAGTGAGCAGTGGACGGTGCAGCACCCAACTTCCACACCGTGTGAAATCGGCCAAGCCTTCCAGTTCCTGCTCAGCCACCCGGGAATTGTTCCATTCATCAAGCTTCTCCAACCCCCACCAAATCTTGGGGCATCATGGGCACTTCTGAAACCTTCAACCGCCCGCCAGTCGACATTGCATCAACCTTATCGCATGAAGCACGCGCTTCGGCTCATCCGCTAGCCATCAGATGGCGGCCATCCGTCTCATCTCTCCGTCTCTGTCGTCCACAAAACCCAAAACCCGTCTGAAGCTCATCGGCGCATAGCTGCATCAACAATTATTGGTAGCTCGACTTAGGGACAGCTTGCACTCAAAGTCGCGGTATATCCGCTTTCGGGACCTGCTGCAGCTCACCTTTGCATCATCGTCATTGCGGGACCTGCCTGCTCCTGCGCTCAACTTCTAAAAGTGCAGCTCCCGTCCCGACAGGAGATCGATCTACCCCTACATACCATACCAACTTGCAGTTTCATCTGAACAAAGTTTGGCTGCTTGCAGATTCACAGATTCACACATTGCTGGTCTAGACTTCCGTGGTGTCGGCAATGGTTGTTTTGGATTCTGAGCTACCGGGAACAGAGTCCTAAAGGTCAACCTGCTAATTTTACCGGCGTCACGTCGGCCAGCCGTTTTATTATAACACCTGCGCTATAGCTTCAACCACCCACCCCCCTCGACTTTGATAAACACCAACCACTCCCCTACCTCGCTTGGGTGCTGCTACCTCGTTCACCTCTATACCAACATTGTCGCTGGTCGTCGTCGTCCAGAAACTTGAAGGCGCAGGCCGTCTCCCCAACATACCGCACCGCCTGCCTCTTGCAAACAATCTCGACCTCGACAACTGAAGCTATCCCAGAGCTCATCAACCAAATATCGCTTGTTGCGCTACAGCCCAAGATGGTCGAAGTCCAGACTCATTCAATGACCGCGGCACCGAGCGCGAAAATGGGACGCCAAGCCAACGTCGCCATACCTCCTACCGCGATCGATATTCCTCGTCAAAGTCAAAGTCATGCCGACCGGTTTCGGAGTCGACTAGGCCAGGACGCCTTCTCGCCAGTCAACCAGAATGGAAGTTTCGAGTTCGACCGTGTCATGAAGAGCGGCTACGTCCAGAAGCGCACACAAAGGACAAAGGTGAGTTCCCGATTGTAGGTTCTGTCATTGAAATGACAAATAAGGCTAATTCGCCAAAGACATGGAAACCCATATACTTAGTACTACGACCGAACACGCTATCCATATATAAGTCGGACAAAGAGGACAAGCTGCGACACAAGATATACTTGTCAGACCTGACAGCCGTCACCCTACTCAAGGACCCGAAACAGAAACGGCAGAACGTCTTTGGCCTGTTCTCTCCGGCCAGGAACTTCCACTTCCAAGCTGAAACTTTGAAAGACGCCAAAGAATGGGTGGAGCTCATTAGGAAAGATGCTCGCATCGAGGAGGAAGAAGAAGAGATGTTCCTCGCCAGCCCTGTGGTCCAAAGACGGTCATTTCTTGGCTTCCCTCTTCCTTCCCACGAAGGCGCTCCAAGTCGCCAGCTTGCCGACCATGATCGGATGATGTCCAGCTCACCGGAGCCGCAAGACATACCAATGCCGGTCGTGGTGACTTCCCCCGACCGGAGGCCCTCGCAGTTTGATTCGTCTGGCATGTCAGGAGGCGAACTAGCTTCTCACTCGGACTTCTCGGACGCCGACGTGCAACGTCTAGGGGCGTCGATAGAAAGCCTGGCTCTGCAGACGACACCAACGCGAAGCGATAGGCCGCCACTGGGACTCGGAAACGCGAGCCAAACGAGCGGCATCAACATCGAAAAAGATCCGGACCGCGTCATCTGGCAGGGGCGGCTGCTGTTCCTCCGGAGCAAGCGCGGCGTCCGGCAGTGGAAGAACATGTGGGCCGTCCTGCGACCGAGAAACTTGATCCTCTACAAGGATGAATCGGAGTACTCGGCACGATTCATTATCCCAATGTCGTCAATCGTCAATGTCGTTGATATCGACCCCGTCAGCCGGACCAAAACGCATTGCCTGCAGGTTATAACCGACGAGAAGAGCTACCGTTTCTGCGCACATGACGAGGAGACGTTGGTTCAGTGCTTGGGGGCGTTCAAGAGCTTGCTAGCGAAACGGAAGGAGTTGGAGGCAAAAGTTGCGGCCGCCAACGCTGCTGCCGCGCCATGACACTGGCGGCCGCATCTTTGAGCCGTCTCACATCTGGCTCAGAACCGACCTTTCTTTTACTTGTTCACCTTTTTATGTTTAAATACCCGATAACGCCGTCATTCACGGCCTGTCACACCTTGGACTCTGGAGTGGGCTTGGGGCATTCTGTATCTTGGACGGCTGTTATTACCAAAACCCTGTGCTGAGCGAGCACTTACCTGTCTATACGATTTTATTATCACGAAGTTTACGACATATCACGAGCATGGTCGAGCACCACCTTCTGTCGGGAAGGCTATATACTTACCGGAGGCTCCTTCATACATAGGGCTCGCCAATATATGGACTATTACCAGTTTTCAGATATTATTCTCCACGGTGGCCATACGTGATACATTTACTAACATGTCCTTGTTCAATGACACTGGCCGGTAAGTACCCTGCGACCGAACTGGTGTAACAACAATCACACCTTCCCGAATTTTGCACACGCGGAACAACCAGCAGATGAGTTCCGATCCCCCTCATGACGATACTACCCACTCCAGAACTTGATCCTCTACATGCATTCCTCTCAATCCCCAGCTCACAGAAACAGGGCCGAAGACAACATGCAGACCGAATGCCGGTTCGATGATCCAATTACATGCGGTTCCCCAGATTCCAACCTCTTGGAACAAGGAAATCGGACAGCTACTGTACCACCCGTAATATGGTCACAACCGGCCTCCAAAATGGCCGTCTACCGAATTATGTTGCGCGGTACTACCCCTTCAATCCTTCACCTTGACCAAGATACAACATCTCGATCCTCCCAGCGAAGGATCCTCCACCATTGTCATGAGTCGAATGAGTCTCTCCTATCTCGCCCATGCCTGTCAAGTGTCACGGGCTGCTGCGGGATAGTTCCGTGCCGTCCATCTTCACGACCTGAATGGCACGACCCTTGGCCCCCGAGTAGCAATGGGGACACAAAAGGGATATATGCCCGCCTACATGTGCGTTCGATGTATACACTTTCCACGGGTACCCTACCCTTTTCTTCCAGGACATGACATCAATGGCGGCCGCCATGTTGCTTTGACCTCTATCAGTTACATACCGGCCTTAACATCCTGAGCTGAACGCAGAGAGCATGTGATTTTACCATATCTTCACGAATCCAGTCCTTGAGAATGTCTCCGGGAACCGTGCCTTTACACACTTCGTTTTCATATATATACTATACCTTCACAACTCGCCCTCCCCGGCTAATCCAACCATCCTCATACCTCCCCTATATCCAAATCCCATATCCCACACCAAAACATACTCCTATACTTTCCCCTCCACCACCACCACCATGCTCCCCACCCTCCTCCTCCTCTTCATATCCTCCCTCACCCTCGTCTCCTCCTCTCTTACACCCCCTTCCCTCCCCCTCCACACCTCCTCCCGCTGGATCCTCGACAGCACCAACACGCGCGTAAAGCTGCGCTGCGTAAACTGGGCGGGCCATCTAGAAACACACATCCCCGAGGGCCTGCACAAGCAATCCATCGCCAGCCTGGCGGACTGGATTTCCAGCCAAGGGTTCAACTGCGTGCGGCTGACGTACAGCATCGACCACGCCCTCAACCCCGACCTCAAGGTATCCCACGCCTTTGCTGCTGCCGCAACGGCCTCCGGTGCTAATCGCGACGCCTTGATGGGGTTGTACGCAGCCGCTGTGGGAAAGGACCCCTTCTTGGCTAACGCCACGACAAGAGAGGTTTTCGCGGCGGTGGTAGACACGCTCTGGGAAAGAGGCGGCGTCATGACGCTGCTGGACAACCACGTCAGCCGGGCGCGGTGGTGCTGTAATCTCACAGACGGGAACGGGTGGTGGGACACGGGGTTCGGGTACAACGCGCCCAACTCGCGGTTTTTTCACACGCGGGAGTGGTTGGACGGGCTCGGGGCGATGGCGACCTGGGCCAGACAGCACAAGGGCGTGGTGGCGATGGGGTTGAGGAACGAGATACGGGAGTTCTTGCTGCAGGGGACTTTCAACGGACGGCAGGACTGGTACGATCTTGTCGCGCAGGCCGGCAGGGTGGTGCATGCCGCGAACGGGGATGTGCTGGTCGTCGTGGGCGGGACGATGAGTAGCACCGATCTGACGCATGTTAGGGCGGGCAGGATGCTCGACACGAGTGCCTGGCCCGGTAAGCACGTGTGGGAGATGCACGCGTACAGTTTCACCGTCACCTACCCCAACCTGCTGGGCAGCTGCGACGTCGTCACGGCCGAGTACGGCGCCTTCGCCGGGTTCGTGCTGGAGCAGGGGAGGGCGTACACGGCGCCGCTGATGCTGAGCGAGTTCGGGGTCGGCATGACGGGGGGGACGGAGCGGGGGCTGAACGAGCAGGATAGGAATTACCTCAGTTGTCTGGTGGGGTACATGGAGAACAATGATGCTGAGTGGGCGGTTTGGGCGCTGCAGGGGAGTTATTATGTGAGGGACGGGCAGGTGGATTACGACGAGGGCTGGGGCGTGTTGGATCACGACTGGTCGGGGTGGAGAAATGGGGAGTTTCCTGCTATGTTGGGGCGGATGTGGGAGGTTACGCAGGGTCCGTGAGGGAGGAGGGTGTTGGGTAGGGTATGGATGCTGCTGGGTTGGTTATGCCGGGAAGGGATAGGAATGCGGTTGCGGTCGTGCACGGGTTGGATACCTTAGACATGACGCCTCGTTGTCCGCGCTGAAGGATGATTGATCATTGTGTTGCTGTTAACAACTCAATGATTCTGCTCCCCTGCTTCTCTCTACTGGGAGATATACATCCCTTCACACGACCACACCCCAGTAATAACCGGTTCAGTCTATCCGCCTCCATGCTCTTCGTTGATATGTCTTATGAGGGACCCGGGTTGCTCGTAACCATAGTGATGCCGTTTACAGCCAGCGTGACTGCAGTGAAGTTTCCGTCGGCAGCCCGGTGCAGCTCATCTGCCGCCCGAGTACCTTATGCATGCTTGATGGAGCAAGAATGGCGATGTTTGCAGTGGGATATTATGTTCGGCCGGTAGAGGGCCCGATAATCGCAATCACCGTGACTGCAACCATAGGACTCCGCGCGATCGATGTCGCTAATGTGTTTGGAACTACACCTGTGATCAATCCGGCAATGTCGCCCGACGGATCTCCACCTCGGCAGCAAACGACCACACGTCGTGAGGGCAAGAGAAGACGCGGTCTGTGGTGCGGGGCCTACGTGCCAGTGTATTATCTTCGGGCTGGCCGTGGTGCCCGGCCCCGGGCAATGCGTTACCAGGCCCAGCACCATGTATCTTCTGGTCTTCGGGCTCTTGAACTGTACTCGTCCCTCGGGGAGGCCCTCCCGAGGGTAAGGGCCGAAGGGGGCGGCTTCAGCAGAACCGCCCTGACCACCCAAGCTGTCAAAGAGTGAGCCCTGACCAAGCCCAATTTCGCTGGCAGAAACAGAATCCTGAGCCAAGCCAGCATCACTGCCGCCGATATTGCCATAGGTCATGTAATCTCTGTTGTTGCTGCTTTGCGCTTGAGCACCTTCCGGTTGCGCGTTCATGCCTCCGGCGACTTGTGCTGTCGTTGCCATGCCAGATGGACCGGGTGCGGCAATAGGATTGTGACTGTTCCGAAGCATGTCGTGGGACTGCAACCCCTGAGTGTGTTCCGCATTACTACCTCTACCCTGGGCCGGGACGCTGCGAGCAAAGCTGGACTGGTCGACCATACTGTCGTTGAAATTCCCGGCTTGAAAAGCGCGGTTGTCGAAGTTGTTGTCACTGAGGTTACCGTGTTAAAAGGCGCCATCATTGAAGTAGTTTTTACTAAGGTTGCCGTAATCAAAGGCACTGTCGTCAAAGTTGTTGTCACTAATGTTGTTGTTACCCGTTCCTGCATCCATCGTCGCGTGTACAGCACCCCTCCCAAAGATGGCCGTGCTCCGGCTGCCACACCGGACTGCACCTGGCCGACTTGGCTCGACACCTAGCCGATCCCAAAGTAAGGGTCCTGGCCAAAGTCCTCATCCCCGCCACCGGCATTCTCGTAGAAAGAGTCGGCGAAGTTGTTGTTGTTGTTGTCGAATTCAATGTTGCCCAGGTCATAATCCATGTCCATCCCCTCGGCCGAGGTGGAAGCCGCCCCGCCATTGAGCAGATTATCTATCTCTGCGTCCAGGTTGGTCATGTCTGCGGTGCCATTGTTGCTATCCATATTGCCGAAGTCGTTGTTGGTATTGTTATTCTCCATTCCTGTCAGGTCCATCATCCCGGAGTCCGTCCCGTTGTTGAAGTCGGACAGGTCCATGTTCCCTGTCATGTCTGCAGGACCCCCGAACTGCGTCAAGTCTATCATGTCATTAATGCCGTTGGGGGTATTCTCTTGTTGCACCGGTGCCAGTGCGTACGTCTGCCCCCCGCCGTTCGAGGGCTGGGTTGCCGCCGGAGCCACTGAAAATGTCATGTCTGTGAAGACCATTTGCGGTTGCGGAGCCACGCCCTGAGCCTGTGTGCCTGCTACTGTTACAGTATTAGGCGGGATCGAGGGAGCAGCTGTCATAGGAGCCACCATCATTGGAGCTGTGGGAGCAACGGGTGCCGATGGTGCTGAAACGGGCGGCTGGGGAGTTGAGCCCGCTGTGCGTGCGTGCTGAGGTGGCAGTGGTGGCCCGGGTTCTTTCTTTGGCGGAGCACTCCCAGCCCTGGCGGCCATTGCTGCCGTCTGAGCAACTGTTGGCTTTGGCGATGTCTTCGGAGACGCCTTGACCTGCTTCGTCTTGGCCTGCGATAATGCTGGGGATGGAGACGGCCGCACTTCCGGAGACACAGTAAGATCGAATCCCATATCAGGCAAGGGAGCTGGTGGTCTGCCATCCAGCTTGGAGGGGCGTGATGGTGCCGGGTAGGAAGGCTGCGGTGCTTCAGCTGCGGGTGCAGAAGACAAGGGCTCGGCGGGGGGAGACTCAATGGTCATTGGAGCCGGGGGTGCAACCGGCCGTGGCTCCGATGCGGCAACTGGAGGAGCTAGAACGGGAGGGGCCTGGACTGGCGGGTCTACAGTTGGGGGAGCCATCCTCTTCGCCCTCAGCTTGTTGAGGTCTCGGGTGAAGACAGACAATGCCCCCTTCTATGGCGGTACTTCGCATCAGTACACCATGCGTCGAGCTATACTGGAAGGGAAATGCTTACAAGTTGAGACTCTATGGTGTCCAGGGCGGTGTGAAAGTCCTCTGTGGCATACACGATCTTTTTATTGGTAGACGGGCCGGGGCCGGCCTGAGCACCCTTGGGGTCACTGCTGGGATTCTTGATGCCGTTGGCAGCTTGGACAACCTGAACGCATGATTGTCAGACCTCGAAAGCAATACATAACCCATGATCGCATGCAGCGAGACTTACGACATCATTGTAAGCCTTTTCGAGCTCCTCCAGCGCCTCAGCGATGATCTCGTTGGATGACATGTTCGTTTCGCGTTGTCCTTATTTCTCCAGTGAACAGAGGCGGAAAACTTTGTGGAAAGAAAGAAGATATATGATATGTGTTCAGCGGCAGACTTGATATCAAGATGCCTGATGCCCGGTTTGGTTTGGATGAAGGAGAAACAAGCACCTCGAAAACGGTCAATTGGACAAAGGTTGGGGACTTCGAAGCAAAATGTTCCCCACAGAAAGCTGCATCATGTCTTTACCTACCTTATGCAAGAGAGCCCTGAGCAAGGGCGGTTCTTCGGTTGGGGAGGAACACTCGGCTTCTGCACTGCAAAACTATTGCCAGAGAGCAGTTGCCGTGATGTAGAACTCGATCTTTTCGAACGCGGATAGGGAACTCAGCCTGAGAGTGAGGCTCAACTGGCCCTTTCTGCACGCTAATCGGTAGCTCCCTGGTAGTGGTACAGTGTCCAACACACTGTACTCTACCAATTTGTAAGTCCCGTCTGAAATGGTGACTCCGTCATGAAAAATGGCCGTGTCTCTTTCATTTGTTGCACTTGCTTTTTCAGTACTGAGATTCTGTAGGTATACCTTAATGAACGTAGTGCACTTGGAAGTTATCGTCAATGAATGCGACCGTGGCTCGACTGAGCTGCTCCTGCCAAAAGTGAAGTTGCCAGCTCAGGAACAGCTTGAACGCACGTTGGCCGGTGCACAGCGAACACCGTTGGACGGAGAGGGACCCACACAGCACTCGCGGACAGGGGTCTCGTCGTCCAATCCCCAGCTCTGCTTGCACTAGCGTGAAATGGCACGATTCGAAAATCGACCCCATTTTTGCCTTCCCCTCTTCGCTTTCACTCCTCCTGCTCCCTTTGTTGGCGTTTATCAATCTTGCGGAGAAGAGACACGAAGCTATCTCCATCTCTCCATCGTGCTGTGTTGCGACTGTTTCTGGGCTTCCTCCTTTTCACGGCCGGTTCTCTTTTCAGCTCTTTCACCTTTTCGTCGGGGTTCTTCCTTTTACGTCTCTTCACTTACGCTTATCACATCTCATCAAAACGTTTCGAGTCCTAACGTCTCCTTGTCTCTTGACTCGGCGTTGTCTTCGTCAATCCCGTTCATCTCTGTGTCTTGCGCGCGCAAACCTTGCAACTATTTCAGGGTTGCCATACCACTAGACACACAGTCTTTCCTCGGTCCATCTACGTTGGAGTCATCTCTTTCAAAGCTGCACCAGACGTTTCGCATCGCTTACTGTCGTGCTGCTTTCTGCTAGCAATCTATCCGAGTTGGCTCCGTCCATCAGCAACACCAACAGGACCGCGCTCTCGTCTTCCGTCACCGCACGCTTCCCATATCTTTTGCCCTGAACTCGGTAAAGGATCTAATCGATACTCGACTCTGAAGATCAGTATCTTCTTCAGCTCAGTACCAAGGACTCTTCCTTTTCTCACTGCACCAGTCTCCTGAGCGTCTGCAATCTCCGGCGCGAATCGAGCCTGTTTGCTTCCGTCAACCGACCATCAAACGCATCTTTTTCGCACTTCGATTCACACTTCGACCCGCACTCTAGATCCTCCCTCGAGACTCGACTTGTAATCAATACCGTCACGATGGCCGAGTCCGTTCAGACCGCTCAGCTCCCGCCCCCTCCTCAGCCCAACGTTGGCGCTCCCGGGTACGAGAACGGGCAGAACAATCAGGGCAATGCTCCTCACATGCCGCCCCCACCTCTTCATATCCCCCAGAACACCAATCCGATTCCCACGGCAATCACCTCCCCGATGGGCAGCGGCGACCAGAGCGGTGGCATGATGTCTCCTGGCAGCGGTGGTCCGTTTGCGAGACGGGCCGCACCGGAGCCTAACAAGCGGGCGCTCTATGTCGGTGGACTGGACCCCCGTGTGACGGAGGATGTTCTTCGCCAGATCTTCGAGACTACCGGTCACGTCCAGAATGTCAAGATCATTCCCGACAAGAATGTGGGTTCTCTAGTCCTTCCCATTTTTACTTGGCCGAGCTCGGTCATGACACGGATTCGGAGTACAGTTGGCTAACCGTTGAGTATACAGGCGAAGGGCTATAACTACGGGTTCGTCGAATATGATGATCCCGGTGCGGCTGAGCGCGCCATGCAGACTTTGAACGGGCGCCGCGTTCACCAGTCGGTAGGAACCTTAATCATCCATCCGTGTGGGTTTAGGAATCATGTTGCTGACACTATGGAAAGGAAATCCGCGTCAACTGGGCTTACCAGTCCAACACTTCGAGCAAGGAGGACACGTCAAACCACTTTCACATATTTGTCGGTGACCTTTCTAACGAGGTCAACGATGAGGTCCTTACGCAGGCCTTCTCCGCCTTTGGTTCTGTATCCGAGGCGAGAGTTATGTGGGACATGAAGACGGGACGCTCTCGAGGTTACGGCTTTGTTGCCTTCCGCGACCGTGCTGATGCCGAGAAGGCACTGAGCTCCATGGACGGAGAGTGGTTGGGCTCCCGCGCCATCCGTTGCAACTGGGCAAACCAGAAGGGTCAACCTTCGATAGCTCAACAGGCTACGATGCAGCAGATGGGCATGACTCCTACCACACCCTTCGGCCACCACCACTTCCCCACCCACGGCGTCCACAGTTACGATATGATCGTCAACCAGACGCCTGCGTGGCAAACAACCTGCTACGTTGGCAACCTCACGCCGTACACGACCCAGAACGATCTCGTTCCCTTGTTCCAGAACTTCGGTTATGTCGTCGAGTCTCGTTTCCAGGCCGACCGCGGTTTTGCTTTCATCAAGTTGGATACTCATGAAAATGCTGCGATGGCCATTTGCCAGTTGAATGGCTATAATGTTAATGGGCGCCCTCTGAAGTGCAGTGTAAGTGGAGACATCATCATCCGCTGACACCTTTCCGTGTATATTTGATACTGACGACAAGCAGTGGGGCAAGGACAAGAGCCCGAGCGCTCAGGCTGGTGTATTCGACCCTAACCAGGCGCAGTACAGCCCGCAGAGTGCCGGCGGATCTGGCTATCCTGCGACGCCGTCGCAGTACTTCCCTCAGTACGGCGGTATGTATTGATTCTCCCGCGAACCTCCCCTGATACCTGTCACAGGCTAATTCTCCGAAGCAGGTCAGTACGCTGGGCAGCAGGGCAACTTCGCGGCCCCTCAGGCTCAGTCGCCTGCTGGATACGGTGCGCAGGCAATGGGCTACGCTGGGCCGCCGAGCGCCGGTGGCTATGGACACGGCCGAGGTCAGCAAGCCCAGAACACACAGTGGGCGCAGACCACTCCGCCGCAGAACTTCAACAACGGGTTTGGGGGCTACCAGGGCTAAACCGAGCTGTTCCTTTGCTCTTCCTCTGTTTTTGATTTGATCGACGTGCTGCCTAGGATGGCATGGCACCGTCGGGATACTGGCCAGCCGGGGAAGTCTTTTATCAGTGATCAGGGAGTTATGGTTGATCTAGGCCTGCTTTGTCCTGTTCGCCGTTTTCAGAAGGGTCCGAACCGATGTCGTTTTTCTCATCTCTGGGGCAAAGTTGGTGGAGGAAAACAGACTGGGTCTCTTTCTCTCTGATGTATCACACCTTTCTGACTCTCGACTCTTATTTTCACCCCATTTCTCTCTATGTTCTCTTCTCTCTCTCTCCTGTTGGTGGTGAATATTGCGTTGCGCGGATATTCCCTTTGCGTCGGGGCTCGAAGGTTGTTTGCCGTCTCATGTTGGGTCCCTACATTGCTGCCGGTCTGATCTTTTTCTCGATGCGCTGGATACCACTTTTCCACTTTGTCCCCCACTGCATTGCGGTAATTCTCTTTTCTCCCGTGTTTGGCAGCAAGTCGGAATTTCCATGTTCTTCTTGTCTGACGAGTTTCACGATTTCTGCTATCTTCCAAGAATTCAAAACTGCGTGCCTCTCTTCTGTCTATCTCTCCTAACCTAATTCACGGGTGAGTCTCCAAATTAGAGGTTCAATTTGCGGGAGGTATGGGGCAAAATCACTCCAAGATTGTAAGTCTTGCGTCGGTTAGTGAGCGAGTGAGCCCCTATCTGCCTCTTCGATGGCAAGGCGAAGGATGCTGGGGTGCTAAGGCGTTATTCGCCGAGGATAACGGTACGGTCTTTGGGCGTCTTGGGTTGACTGAAATAAGGAGTGTTTCCGGAGCGAAGCTTTCAATGGGTTGGAGACAATTGGCACTTTCACTGACCGGCCAGCTCCAACCGTCGTCTGACTCCACATGGAGTGGTGACTTGATTTCACGGACTACTTGAAAGGCGCAAGGGCGTTAAGATGGGATAAGGTATCGTTTGGACGACTCTCGGGGCCACTGGCCTGTCTACCTTACTTTACCTTGACCTCGCACGGGCACTTGCCCTGGCTTATGATGGCCTCCGAGCTCTTCATCATCTTCGGCGTACGCGAAGCGTTGTGCTCTCACCCATGCCCGTGAAATAAGGGGAAGGAGCGATCGAGAAGTGGTGTCGAGGAAGCTCCTTCTCTATTCCAAATTAGACGTAATGCCCGCTTCAGGCTAGCGGAGAGAAGGATAACTGTAAAACAAGGTAAAATTCAAGTCACTGGACTTATTAGAGTCTATATCTTCGGATAGAACAGCTTCAACACCTGTTGAGGGTTGAAATACACACCGTGCAGACCTTTGGCGACGTAATCGACTCTGGTAGCACAGAAACCACCACACATGGCCATCCGCTTCAAACGTTGGGTTGAAACTGTGATGCATAGTGCAACAGTTGTACAACAGGTCCAACTTGTTTCCTTGAATACCGCGTAACCAGGCCGGACACAGCTGGTATGCTCGCTCAAACCCACCAGTTGGTGGTTACAATCTGGTGTTTGGGTCGTAATGGGCAGAATACCGGCGGTTCGCCCAACCTTGAAATCACAGCATTTGGTGAGTGGAGCCCCCCCCCCAAGAGATGGAACAACTCACTCGATTCATGTGCAATTCTGCCGCACTGGATTAATGGCTTGAACTTGGACTGCGACTGCTGATTATCACAAAAAGCCAGTCGCCATGTCTACTCGGGCTTAATGAATGTCATTGTTCGGGCCAAAGTATCGTCACGAATTTCAAACCCAGATGTTACAGCAGATGGATTAGTCACTTGCTCTTCCCCCTTCATTCACTTCTGCCTCCTCTTCCCTCATTAGTGTTCATTCCACTTGTTTAACTAACAGAATGATACGACCTGCCATGTCACCACCAACCACTGCCGCCTACTAAGGTACCTAACGGTCCTTTCTAATAGCTTGTTATTCCAGCCAGGGCGGTGTCTGGTGTCGTCGGCTTGGCTTGTCTGAGTTGGTCTCCACAGTAAGTTAATAGTGGGTGACTGCCCGCCATCTCCATCTTCGTCAGGGCGGGTACGAGAGCATCATCCTCCCCACAGCACTCGCACCCTCTCTGGAGTGACTTTGGACCACTCTGACCACTGGCGGCACAGGGCAGCTTCCCCAATTCTTCAGCCCAAAAACAACCTTATCCAACACAACTTGGACATTTCTCACACACATTTACCCTACTGCCAACAACATCACATACCTAAACATTCCCTCGACCAGCCTGGCGCGACTGCCAGTGTCGCGCATCCAACAAAGCCATGGATCAATGGCAGTCTTACTCGGACCCCTCAGGGAGCTCGAGGAGATATAATGGCACCGCCAGCAGCCAGATGTCACCGCGGGACTATAGCACCACCTCTCAATCCCAGTCCTCTTCCCAGCTCCCCTCGCAGTCGCAGCAACAGCACCAGCAGCCGCCCGCCGGCTTCAAGTACGATCAATACCAACAACAGAGCCACTCCGGATCGCCCATCATCAACGCCGCCTCGCAACAACAACAACCAGGAGGCATCGGCCGCGACGGCAACGGCGACGTCGCCATGCAGGACGCCAGCGACCCATACGCGAGCATGAAGTACCCAATGCGGCCCCATCATCAGCATCATCTCTCCTCCGGTGGGCGACAGTCGAACCTGCACTCGCCGCAAGAACCCTCCGCTGCCGCACAACGATACTCCCCGATGGAGGTCATGTCGCCGGCGTCGCCCTACGCGCCCAAAACGGCCGCTCCTGGTCCGTCGAGCGGCCAGTACGCGCCGCTGCAGAACCCCGTCGTCCAGCGCCAGTCGCCGAGTCGCGCCCAGTCCGATTATCCGACCCAGAGCCCCTACTTCAGCAGACAGCAGCACCAGAGCAGCCAGCAGATGCAGCCGCTGAGCCCATACGTGTCGACGCAGGACGGCTACCCTTCGTCCGCCGTCGCTGCGATGGACGGTTCGTTCGCGAATGACCCCAAGTCGCCGCGTCGGTTTCAACAACAACAGGGTCCGTCAGTACGAGGACCTGTGCCTGAATTCAAGAAGGTCCGGACTTTGGCGGACTTGCGGCCTAAAGTCAGCTCGCAACCGCCATTCCGGCGAGCGAACCCGGAGGGAGGCTTCATAAGTGTACGTACTGCGCCGGCTCCCCGGTCTTCTATGTCGCGTTCCCAGCTACGTTACTGACATCTTCGCATCCAGCCGCTACAAGCACTCACCGTCCATCTACCGGCGACGTATCGCATCTGCAATCCGAGCTTCAAATACGAATCGTCAAGGAACCCCCGCCGAGTGCTGACGAAGCCGAGCAAGGGGACCAAGAATGATGGATATGATAATGAGGACAGCGATTACATTCTCTACGTCAACGACATCCTTGGTTCCGAGGAAGCTGGTCACAAGTAAGCTCACGGCTGCGCTTACAGATTGACCGTGATTGGAAGCTAACAGTCAATCAGGAACCGGTACCTCATCCTCGATGTCCTTGGCCAGGGCACCTTCGGGCAGGTCGTCAAGTGCCAGAACCTGAAGACCCAAGAGGTCGTCGCCGTCAAGGTGATCAAGAACCGGACCGCGTACTTCAACCAGAGCATGATGGAGGTGTCCGTCCTTGACTTGGTAAGATTCACGTTCTGCTTCGGCGCTCTGAGCTCTGACTAACATTCGCAAAGCTCAATACGAAGCTCGACAAAAACGACGATCACCACCTTCTCCGTCTCCGAGACACGTTCATACATCGCCAGCACTTGTGCCTGGTGTTTGAGCTACTGAGCGTGAACCTGTACGAGCTCATCAAGCAGAACCAGTTCAGAGGCCTCAGCACGACCCTCGTTCGCGTGTTCGCGCAGCAGCTCCTCAACGGTCTCGCGCTACTCAACAAGGCCCGCCTTATCCATTGCGACTTGAAGCCCGAGAACATCCTTCTGAAGAACCTCGAGAGCCCGATCATCAAGATCATCGACTTCGGCTCGGCCTGCGACGAGCGCCAGACAGTGTACACCTACATTCAGTCGAGGTTCTACCGGTCCCCCGAGGTTCTGCTCGGTCTACCATACTCCTCCGCCATCGACATGTGGTCATTGGGGTGCATCGTGGTCGAGCTGTTCCTTGGTCTACCGCTATTCCCGGGCTCATCAGAGTACAACCAAGTCTCCCGGATCGTCGAGATGCTCGGCAACCCACCCAACTGGATGATCGAAATGGGCAAGCAGGCCGGCGAATTCTTCGAGAAGCGTTCGGATGAGTTCGGACGCAAAACCTATCACCTCAAGAGCATGGAGCAGTACTCTCGCGAGCACGGCACAAAGGAGCAACCTAGCAAGAAGTACTTCCAGCAGAGCACCCTGCCCGAGATCATCAAGTCATACCCGATGCCGCGCAAGAACATGAAGCAGCAGGAGATCGACCGAGGTACGTCGCGACTCCTTCCACCTACACACAGCCACTTACTGACCGCTTCCCAGAAATGAACAACCGGATCGCCTTCATAGACTTCGTCCGTGGTCTCCTAACGATAAACCCTCTAGAGCGGTGGTCGCCGCACCAAGCCAAGCTTCACCCCTTCATCACACAGCAAAAGTACACCGGCCCCTTCGTTCCGCCCATGAACCTGAAGTCCAGCTCCCTGGCACGATCTCCCGCTCCCGGCACCCAACAACAACAGCAAGCCGAAGCCCTAAGCAAGCAACGCGCCCAGGCCGCCCAAGCACAAGCCAACAGCGCCGCCCAGTCCGCCTACGGCTCTATGGCACCCAACCAGTACCAACCCCCCCACGTGCAACAACCAACCATGTACCCTCCCAACAACATGTACTCCAACCCCGCCTCCTCTCACACCGGCTCCTATGTCTCCGCCCAACCATCCACCTTGTCGCACACGGGTGCACCACCCCCCTACGGCTCTCAAACCTCCGGTTACAACCCCCAAGTCCAACCCGTCTTATCCTCACAACAGCCACCAACCGTTCAAATGCCTCCAGCAAACTACTCCGCCGCTCCGCAACAACAGCCGAACCTCTACACCCAGCAAACAGCGTCCCAGCGCGGGGGCTCCCGCCAGCGCGCCTCGACGATGGAGCAACAGCAGAGCGGGATCCCGGCCGCCATCCAGCGAGTGGCGAGCCACCTCGACCCGACGCAGCCGATCAGGCTGCAGCCTAGTCCCGCTTACTACCCACCTCCCGCAGATGGCGGGATGGGGAGGCGGGGGAGCAGGGCGGCGGCGACGGGTCAGCCGGGGCTGAGGGGACAAGGGCAGGGTCAAGGGAGCCAGGGTGGACAGAGTAATAGGGATTTCATCCGGAATTTGGAGGAGAGGACGCTTGAGGAGGGGTTTATGCCGGGCACTAGTCCGTGGCATTGAGGCGTGATGAGGAGCGATGACAGGGGCCGGGCGAGCCGGGAACGACCGAGGTGCATGCTGGACAACAAGGCAGTTGGCTGCGAGATCGATGTATATCAGACGAAGCTACCGGGCCGATGCTCACGACACAGATGCTGTCCAGCCGGAAGGGGTGCTCGGCATGCGCGGACGTCATGCCAACTAGGTGCGAACTCGAGGATATGCCCCGAAGGTCCGCCCGGAGACACCGCAAACGCCCGGTTCGTCTTCCACCAGCCACCGCCCGGGCGTGTACTGGGAGAAACAGCGAGTGGAAGCGTGGGAGTCGGAGTTGGCCGCGAACAGAACAGGACACGCTTACCCCATACCCAAGGGTCCTGCCGCCTAGTGAAGAGAGAAGCGAGAAAGTTGAAGAGAACGTGGCCAAATTGGACCATAAGTGAGTGGTATAGAGAGAAGCGTTGCATCGAGTCCTCAACAACGAGAGGTTCATTAAGGGAGAACGGGAAGGGAAGGGGAGGGAGGTTTGCATTGCTGTGTGTTCCTTTTTCTTATTTATCTCTCCTGCCTCGACGACTTACTTGCGTTGGTATAAATTTGTTCTTCTCTCTTCCCGCCTGCCCTCTGTTTTGCGATTTTCCCCCCCCTCTGAAAACTCTGGCTGGGCTTGAGGATGGAGGATGGAGGATGGATTGATGGGTGGATAGGACTATGAAACTTTTCGTCTGAGGAGGGAGAGAGAGCATCCTTGTGCGGTAGGGAGGAAGGGAGGGCGGTTAGGTTAGGTTAGGTTAGGTGAGGAAGTGCATAGCTGGATGGTGAAATGATGAAAAACAACCTGAAACCGCAGACCTACAATACTACTTAAGTCTGGTTTCTTCGTGATTCCGTAAGGCACACTCTCTAACAATCGGTTTGGATACGGATCGAGCGATGACTCGAAGCTCGGTTTACCCTATACGCTGGTAGACAACAGATCTTACTTGTGTATCATGATAGCCTTGTTCGCTGGATCACAGAAAGATTCTATCGAAACGCCACCCCTCCCTTAGCTAGCATACCCATAATGTCGAGCGAGGCGTACGTAGTGTAGTGTACAAGCCATAACCTCCCTTCCACTTCCTTTCCTAGCGCACCTCGACTACAACTCATCACCCTGCCATCCCCCTCATATTGAAATCTCAGACCCTAACCGTCCCATTCCAGAAATCAAAACGGGGGCCACTCAAACTCATTAGGCAAATCCCTCGAGGGAGAGGTCGGCCGAAGTGATTACCTCCTGCCCCTACCATACCCTCCTCCTCCTCCTCCTCCTCCTCTCCTCTGCTGGCCATTAGTCTGCTGGTGCTGGTGCTGGTGCTGGGGAACGAGGTTATCGCTGTACAGCCCCGCGTTCCCGCTGCGCGTCCGCGTGTCGCCCCGGCCGACGTCCTCGTAGAAAACCGCGGCCCGGGAAGAAGAACCCGTCGTCTCCATCGGGTCGTCGAAGCCCATCGACCCGTCCACCACGGCAGGCCTTATCGCGCGCGGTTCTCTGGGTGCGTGGGAGGGAGCCATCTTGAAGGAAGAGGAAGAAGCGGGAGCGGTTGAGGCGCCGCCGCCGCCGCCTACTTTGTAGTAGACGTGGATTAGGCGACCGTCGGCCTGTTGTGTTCTGTTAGCTTTGCCATGCCGTAAATTGGGGGTCGAAGGAGGTAGAAGAACATACAGTCTGGTTGTTAAACGTCTCGATAACCCGATCCGCCCCCTCCTTGCTCTCGAACACAATCTCGGCAATGACGATGGGCTCCGTCTTCAGCAGCCTGCAGCTCTGCACCAGCCCGCCCACGGGCGTGACGGCGCTCTCGATGTCGGCAGCCGTAGTGCCGGGCGCGAAGTTCTGCGCCATCACCACGAAGGGGCCGGCCAGGCCGCGGATCGTGATGCCCTTGTTGTTGTTACTCCAGGCACCGTTGGTCTGTGGCAAGGTTTGTTGTTGACGGACCGTGGCGGCGGAAGTGTGGTGACCGCTGCTGCTGCGGGACGCGGGGGAGAGCTCGGACGTCGTCAGGGCGCGGGATACCTGCGCGGCGCGGCGGGGGTTGTTGCGCACGCGGCTGGCGGGACCGGCGGCGGCCGGGGCGTTGGGGTTGGTTATGCGGCTTGCTAGGGAGCCGGCGCCGGAGGCGGACTGCCGCGGGGTGGAGGATCGGGATTGTTGCTGCTCGTGGAGGTCGTGGATCCATTCGCCGTTTATGTTGGGGGTGTGCTGCTGCTGCTGCTTGGGCCGGGGACCGGTTGGGATGGGTTGGCGGGGCCCGGCGGTTGAGGCGACGCGCTTGAGGAGGGGTGTTAGAAGGTGTTCGATGATACAGAGGGGAGAGATGAGGAGGAAGTGGAGGTACCTTCTTCACGCCTACTCTAGCGGCGAGAGAGCCGCCCAGCGCGGGCTTTGGCTTCTGGAGCGGCGCGCTGGAGCGGCGGTCTTTGCCGAAGATACGGGCTGCGAGGGCTTCATTCTTTTTGCGGTCGCGGGCTAGATCGGACTGGTTAGACGCTCGTTGCAGGAAGCGATTGGAGGTAGTGGGGCAGACGGACCTTCGTGTATGATCTTCTCGAAGTCGGAGGCGTGTTGCTTGCCGGCCATGGTAATGATTGAGGACGCGAAGACGGCTGAGGAGAGCCTGTCGAGGGAGGGATTCGGGAGAGGCTGACAAGGTGCAGCAAGCGGAGAGACGTGGCCGAGTATTCGTCCCTGATCGGTGGATCTCGGCGATGAGAAGAGATGCAACTGGAAAGATACCACTGTCGGAGTGTTCGCGACGTCACTTCGCTGTTATCGAGGATACTGGACTGCACTGTCGAAGTCTCGGTAATCGGTATTTGCTGCTTTGGAAGGGATCGCGACGTAGAGTTGCAGTTGGACGGAAACAGCGAGTTGGCGCGTCAAAGAAAGTTGATTGCTCGCGCCTCTCACTGCCTCCGCAAACGCTTATTGAGTGGACCGTGCACTTATCTTATCGACCATGCAGGGATTCGCAATGCGCAAATAGGGGTATTGTTGTCGAGATCTAGAGTCTAGACCTAGGGTCTACTATTGTACATGAATATTATACAACTTTCAAGTCCTTATCCTCGTGTACCCGCCCTGCCGACGATTCCTGAGGGTTATATCAGACATGTTAGGGACCTCCGGTGGCGCGTCTGGCGCAGGCGGCTTGACTGGAGCCCTCGAAGCTTTCTCATCCGTCTCCAACTCTGCGAAGGACGACATCCTCTCTTCATGACCGTGTATCCTCTCTGTATGACCGTGGAGCCTCTCGTTGTACATTACAACATACCTATTGAGAATGTTTCGCCTCGCCTTCAGTTGTTTAACGACGTCGCGGTCCGCGGCGTTTTCCGTCACGACGAAGTCCATAGCTGCCACCATCCTCTTGCCTACGGCCATGGCTTCCGCCTGGTCGTTGGACTGGGGCCCAAACAGCTCTTCAGGCGAACGCGTCCTCAAGGACGAGAACGAGAACGACCTGGTCAGAGTGCCAAACGGCTCCCACATGTTGTCCAAAGCGATGCAAATCTGCTTGGCCAACGCAAACTTCCCCTCCGCTTTGGTCATGTTTGCCGTGACAGGCCGGAAGTTGGCCCTCGTCGCTTGCAAATAGAGTCGCATCGACATGGCATCTGGAGTCCGAAGCTTCTTCATCTCCTTGAATATCCTCGTGGCGTTCGCGAAGGCATGCTTGTTAAGGTTATCCTTGACGCAGCAGGACAGCCCGATTCGGAACGTCTTGGGAGCCAGCATCGATGTTGGCATCTGCTGTACGATATCCGCCATCTTGGTGCTGTTGTGGCCCGAGCGCAGCAGCCTCAGATAGCTCATGTAGTTCTCCTTGTCCGGCTCGACACTGTGCTCGTTCACCAACACATTCCAGTACTTTGGCCCCAACGTCGTCTTCCGTGAGGATCTCAGCGACTCGAGAATCAGCGACAGCGTGATGTTTCCGGGTATTGCGTATTCAGTCGGGGCTCTTTTTGGCCCTCTCTGTTGGTTCTTGTGCCTGATGACTGGTTTTACCGGTGTAGCAGTAGGATCAGCTGAGCCAGATTGCCCTTGGGTTGGCGTCGGCAGACTCGCGGGGAGTTTATCCTGCCTCGGGATGTTCATCGTTTGCTCCACGAGGTCAAGAACTTCGTCATTCTCTGCGCGACCGCCGTGGCAGAGTATCCGACCCATTGCGCAAACAAGGGGCTCGTCAATGACAACCTTAGCCTTTCGCCATTTGGCAATAACCTCTTCCCATATGGCCTTGGCTTGGTTGACTACGGCCATATCCCGTGGATCGGCTCCATCTTGTTCTTCTTTCACTTCCTCTGTTTCTTCCTCTTCTTCCGGTTTCGGCCGCGGTAATCTGTGTATGGGTATCTTGGGCCGCAACGAGTTGAGGATGGTGGTGTAGGTGCGGTTGTCGGCGGAGCGGCCTCTGTCATCGCCGGTCGAAACGATAGAAAACAGGCTGTCCATATCTCCAGCACGACCACATACCTGCAGCACCGCATTCATGTGGATGATATTGGGCTTGAGCCTCGTGCTTTTCATCATTGTGTTGTATATCCGGACTGCCTCCGACACAGCCAGTTTAGGGTGGTCAGACATCGCAAAACCCCTGAACAATATGGTATATGTTTGCGCGTTTGGTAGCTGATTTCGCTTTTTCATCTGCGGTACCAAGGAGTTAGAGATGGCTCCTAGGACACAAGGCGAGAGAAGAGGGGCGGCATACCTCGTTGTAGAGCTTGACGGCAGCATGAAGCCTCTGGTTGCGCATCAAATAATCAATGAGATGGTTCCAACTGACGACGAGATCGCCGTCGCGACTAGCCTCTCTGACCAGCAGAAGAGCCTCATCATACTCCCCGCGCTCCAAGGTGCGCTCGACATGCTCGGCTATCTTGAAGTTGTTGTCGAGGTATTCGAGATGCTTCTTGACCTTCCACCTGATCGCTTTGTCCCTGGAATCTGAGAGGCCTGTAGTTTCGGGTGCGCCATCAAACGCTTCCCTTGTTGCAGCTGTCCGAGTGCTTACAGCTGCGGTCGCAAGGTACCGCCTGTCCACGGTTCGTAATGCGCTTGTTCCTGGCGGTGCAAGACTCAGCCGCCCAGCTGTCGCGCGAGTGGCTGGAGTCCTGGATAATGCCTTCCTCCAGCAAGCGCGGCATATAAACATATTTCACTCGGGTGTTGGGCTTCGAGGCACAGTCAGTGCGTTGTAAAACTTGATCGGTGTCGAAGATGTTCGAGTCGAGTCTCGAAAAAGTTGAGGCTATCGAGATATTGAACCGGATCCGACATTGGTCATTGGCTGAAATGTCCGATGCGCCACGGTGCGCTAGCGCAAAGACACTGCACGCTTTAGTTCCACTTAGCGCGACAGGGGTTCGCGTCGCCAGAAAGTGGAGCAATCAATTAGAGACGCGGTTTCCAGGTCCTCTTCACGCGTTTCTAGCCCACCAAAGCCCGTTGTCCATTTAGCACTTAGACCCGCCAATGCAGCACCAATCCTCGCCAACACTTTCACTACTCGTGTTTTCCCCATGACCGCTATGTTATGATACCTGCCCTCTACTGATCTTGATAGTGTCTTGTCCTCCTCTCACCAAGCAATTATGTCGAGAGCTGCGGGCAAGAAGAACAAGTTCGCTGAGCTGCGAGCTCTTCGACAGTCGGGCAAGAAGACGTTCGACACATACGAAGTCGACCAGGTCGGCGATCTGTACGAAGAGGTCGACGAGGACAGCTACAAGAAGATTGTCCGCGACCGTCTCAACCAAGATGACTTCGTTGTTGACGACAACGGCGAAGGATATGCCGATGACGGCCGAGAGGAATGGGATCGCGTCCCTGTCTACGGGACGGAGAGCGAGGATGAGATGCTTGGGCGTGGCAAGGGCCGCAAATGTGAGTCCTAGATGTCCATAGGTCTCCGTGACATGTTACTTACTGTTATCTAGCCAAGAAGAAGAACGATGAAGAGCAGGCAAAGCGAGACGCAAATGACCGGGACATTACCGAATACTTCACGAAAGGTGCTGCCAAAGCCCAGCCTAAGCCAAAGGTATGCTGTCCTCAAGACCACGCCTCTTCCAATACATAAACTTACACTCCGAAACAGGTGATCAAGACCGAAGACGACGAGAAGTTCCTGGCCGATCTCCTCGGCGAGGTCGACACAAACATTCCGGCACCTGCGCCCCGAGCGTCAAAGAAGAGAGAGAGGTCACTCGAACGACCACGAAGAGCTCGGGTCGTCTCTCCCGCGCCCGAAACACGGCGACCCTCCGCGAAGAAGGCAAAGGTTGCGGACGAACGGCTGCCAACACCAACCGAAGACACATATATGGACGATGACGACTTTCTACCTACTTTCGACGATGAGCCAGTTACTGCCAACCCGCCCACAAGCGACCCGGTGGCGCCCTCGTCACCGATCGTCAAGGCTGTGGAGCGCAAGACGCAAGCCAAAGCTGAGCTCGAAGAGGAAGAAGACGTCGACGACCTTATGGAGGTCTCGCATGCCCGAACAATCCAGACAGCCAGCGTGAACCTCTCAGCGTCGCGGGTGAAGAAGATCATCAAGCAAGAACCATACCCCACGCCAGCCAACTCCTCTCCAAACGCCACACAAACCAGCGTCGACTCGTCCTCATGGAACCAGATCAACGACAGGCTCAACCTTGTGAGCAGTCCCCAGTCTGAGGCCAGGTCGATTGGCAAGATGGACTACAAGGACGCAATTGAGCAAGACGGCAGTCTCAACATGTTCTGGACAGACTACACCGAGGTCAACGGCAGCCTCTGTCTTTTCGGCAAAGTCTTGAACAAGAAGTCGAAGAACTACGTCAGCTGCTTCGTCAAGATCGACAACACCTTGAGGAAGTTGTTCTTCCTGCCCCGTGAGCATCGTTTCCACAATGGTGAGGAGACGACGGAGGAGGTTGCCATGACCGACGTCTATGGCGAGGTCGACACCCTCATGAACAAAATGGGCGTTACTATGTACAAGAGCAGGCCATGTACGAGGAAGTATGCGTTTGAGCTTCCCGGGATTCCTAAGGAGACCCAGTACCTCAAGGTCTTCTACCCCTACACCAAGCAGCAGCTCGACTCATCACTTACCGGCGAGACGTTTTCCCACGTCTTTGGTACCAACACGTCATTGTTTGAGCAGTTTGTCCTGTGGAAGAACATCATGGGTCCCTGCTGGCTCAAGATCAAGGATGCCGATTTTGGTGCCCTGAAGAACGCCTCCCACTGCAAGTTGGAAGTGCTCGTCGAGCATCCCAACATGGTCTCGACCTTGCCGGACGGAGACGGCCTCGAGGCTCCGCCGCTTACGCTTATGACAGTCGCCCTGCGTACCGTCTTCAACGCCAAGGACAATAAGCAAGAGGTTCTGGCTATAAGCGCTCGCGTTTACGGCAATGTGTCCCTAAACGACACCACACCGGCCGAGAAGCTGCCATGCCGGACATTCACGCTCATCAGGCCGAATGGTGCCGCATTCCCGCTCGGGTTTGAGAGGCTAGTCAACTCACGCAAGAAAGGGCTCATCAAACTCATGAAGCAGGAGTCGGAGATTTTGAGCTTCTTCCTTGCACAAATCGACGTCGTCGACCCTGATGTGATTATGGGCCACCAGCTCGAAGGCGTTGACTACAGTGTCCTCCTCAGCCGTCTGCATGAGAAGAAGATTCCGCAATGGTCTCGTTTCGGCCGGCTGAGGCGCTCGCAATGGCCGTCATCGATAGGAAAGATGGGCGGCAACGTGTTTGCCGAGCGTCAAGTCATGGCTGGTAGACTACTGTGCGACCTGGCCAACGACGCTGGTAAATCTACCATGGTCAAGTGTCAGTCGTGGAGTCTTACGGAGATGTGCAGCCTATATCTCCCTGGAGATAACGCACGTAGAGAAGTCGACAGCGAGGTTGCGCTCAAGACATGGGCGACGACTCCAAACGGATTGATGGACTACGTCTCGCACATGGAGGCCGACACATACTTCATCACTGCCCTGGCGCTCCGAGTCCAGATCCTGCCACTGACCAAGGTTCTGACGAACCTTGCCGGTAACTCATGGGCAAGGACTCTCACGGGAACGCGTGCTGAGCGAAATGAGTACATTCTGCTGCACGAGTTCCACCGCAACAAGTACATCTGTCCGGACAAGCAGACCTTCAAGGGCCGCCAGCGTGCCGATGACGAGAACCAGGAGGAAGAGAACGTGGACACCAAGAAGAAGGACAAGTATAAGGGTGGTCTCGTGTTTGAACCGGAGAAGGGTCTGTATGACAAGTTCGTCCTTGTCATGGACTTCAACTCGCTGTACCCTTCCATCATTCAGGAGTACAACATCTGCTTCACTACTGTGGACAGGTCAGCACTTGTAAGTCTACATTTCTAGGCACGTTGACTGGAACATCTACTAACGCTTTCTGCAGTCCGAGGAGGAGGACACGGTCCCAGAGGTCCCGAAGACCCCCGAACAGGGCGTCCTACCCAGACTCATCGCTACCCTTGTCAGCCGGCGGCGAGCTGTCAAGAGCCTGATGAAGGACAAGACAGCCACCCCAGAGCAGCTCGCAACCTGGGACATCAAGCAGCTCGCCCTCAAGCTCACAGCCAACTCTATGTACGGCTGTCTGGGTTACACCAAGTCACGCTTCTACGCCCGACCACTCGCCGTTCTTACAACCTACAAGGGCCGTGAGATTCTGCGCAGCACGAAGGAGCTGGCTGAGAGCAACTCGCTGCAGGTCATTTACGGTGACACAGATTCAGTCATGATCAACGCCAACGTTGACAACGTTGCAGACGCATTCAAGGTCGGGAACGAGTTCAAAAAGGCCGTCAACGAGCGGTACCGCCTGCTCGAGATCGACATTGACAACGTCTTCCGGCGCATTCTGCTGCAGGCCAAGAAGAAGTACGCCGCCATCAACTTGGTCGAGGTGGACGGCAAGTTCGTCGAGAAGATGGAGGTCAAGGGTCTGGATATGAAGCGCCGCGAGTACTGCGGCCTGTCCAAGGAGATCTCCTCCCGTATTCTCAACGACATCCTGTCGGGCGACGAGACCGAGGTGGCCATCCAGCGTATCCACGAATACCTGCGCGAAATATCCGCCAAGATGCGCGAGGGCG
This sequence comes from Coniochaeta sp. 2T2.1, assembly GCA_009194965.1. NCBI lineage: Eukaryota > Fungi > Ascomycota > Sordariomycetes > Coniochaetales > Coniochaetaceae > Coniochaeta > Coniochaeta sp. 2T2.1. The sequence continues at coordinate 2,610,129 of VSMA01000007.1, read as the reverse complement.
CCGTGCCCATTCAGAAGTACATCATCTTCACGCAGCTCGGCAAGGCACCCAAGGAGTATCCCAACGCCGACAGCATGCCGCAGGTCCAAGTCGCCCTCCGCGATCTCGCGCGCGGCAAGAACGTCCGCAAGGGCGACGTCATCTCCTACATCATCACTGGCGACAGCAAGCAGACCTCGGAACCCGTCGCCAAGCGCGCCTACGCCCCCGCCGACGTGACCAAGGCCGACTCCGGTCTGTCCCCGGACATCGAGTGGTACATCGGCAAGCAGATCTTTCCGCCCGTCGAGCGCCTCTGCGCCAACATCACCGGCACATCCACCGCCCAGCTAGCTGAGAACCTCGGGCTCGACATCCGCCGCTACGCGAACAACAGCAGCAACAACCACAACTCGGGCTCTAACGACCTCGAGATCCATCCCCTCGAGTCCCAAATCCCCGACGAAGTTCGCTTTGCCGAGTGCACCCGGCTCTCCCTCCGCTGCCGCGCCTGCAAGACGTCCTCCCCCTTCGAAGGTCTCCTCGGCACGCCCGCCACAGCACTGGAGAAGCGCGTCTCCGCCGCCGGCCTGGTCTGCCCCAACTGCACCGCCACGCTGTCGATCCTCTCCGTCGTCGCGCAGGTGGAAGCCGCCGTCCGCGCCGCCGCGGCGCGGTACTACGAGGGCTGGCTCGTGTGCGACGAGGCGACGTGCTCCAACCGCACGCGCCAGATGTCCGTGTACGGCACCCGCTGCCTGGGGCCCAAGGGCCACGCCCGCGACTGCCTGGGCCGGATGCGCTACGAGATGGGCGAGCGGGAGGTGTACAACCAGATGGTGTACCTCGCCAGCCTGTTCGACGTGGACAAGGCGAAGGCGAGAGCCTCGGCGAAGGATGGGGAGAGCGGTGGTGGTAGTGACGGGGTCGAGTTCACGCCCGCCGAGCGAGAGAGGATTTTGGCGCTCGCGGAGCATAACCGCACGCGGTTCGAAACGGTCAAGGGGGTCGTGGACCGGTACCTCGAGAAGAGTGGTAGGAGGTGGGTGGCAATGTTCCCGCTGTTTTACAAGAAACTTGGGTTGGGGCCGGCGGAGGTGCCTGTTGGTGGTGCTTAATGTGTGGGATAAAGAGAGTGATGAGCTGGTTATGATTGTGTTTTTGCGCTGGATGATGGGATACTGTTGCTTACTCTGACTTGACGTTGAGCCTGGTTTGAGTTTCGGGCGTTTGGGTATGGATCTTCTCATAGTACAAATGTGCCCGTAATTCAATGTTTGTTTCATGACTTTGTTACTGTATATCAGTCAGCGCCCATTGATGTCCGAAACGTCTTGCCGTTTACTCGAGAATCCTCCTCCGTGTCAGTGACCATCCGCACACCCTCAAGCCCCTGAAACCTTGTCAACAGACGGTGCAAGTCTGAAACTGAGGCCTCAGCAGTCAGGGTAGTCTACGCTTGCACCCCCGGACAGTGCCTTCCCCAATTGTATAGGGAACATTTGCAATGAGTTCTGAATAGCAAAAGAAGAAGAAAAAAGAGAAAAAAGACAAGATATGTTCGTTCATAAACAGAATTGAAACAAGAAGTCGCAGGCAGCAAAAGCAAAAGCAAAAGCAAAAGGATGCGCCAGCCGCGAATCGAACGCGGGGCCCATCGATGGCAACGATGGATTTTACCACTAAACCACTGGCGCTGTTTAGATAGATGATTTGATGTAATGCTGGAAGCTTATCGTGTGTTAGCACACACTTGGCACACAAGTGGACAAAGTGTGGATAGGAACAATGTCTTTGTGTGCGGAACTGGCTGTGGAGATCGGGCTGGTTTGCATGGGAGAAGCAGCGATAAGTGAGAAAGGGGCGATGGATATCAAAACGGGCGGGACATGGGGGAACCTAGATACTCAGACTGCTTGTTGGCGAGTGTCAAAGTGTGGCCCAAGGGCATAGGTAGGTAATCGGAGTCTCCATCTTCAATATTTCACATATTTCACACGTCTCAAAAGATGACTTCGAGGAGTTTTATAAAGCAAGCACTGCGCATGAAATTGGAGAATGCCGACCTAAACCAACTACCTAACCATTATATCATATCCTCCCTCCCTCCAGTCTCCATCGCACCTGGCTTTGTCTTCTTAGCTAGAGTATACCCTGGGTCCGTCCCGCCCCTGTACCGGTTCTCGAGTCCCAAATCTCGAGGTCAGGTACATCGGACATGGCTATCCGGATGGCGAGGCTCGATGTTGTCGATGGGCTAGGTAGGTAAGGTAGGTAGGTTTTACAGAAAAGCATGCCAGAAAAGAGCGGGCGGGCGGGCGAGCGAGCGAACATGAACCGGATGTCTCTCCCCCTCCTCGTTTTCTCTCCAGTGAAACCCAAGAGCGGCGCGGTTGCTTTCCCTCCCTCTTCCTATTCCCAGATGGCAACCGTCACCCACGAACCGCGTATCAGACAGGCCAAGGTGACTGACTTGCACAGAGACTGGAGTGGTGTAAGGGGTGAACCTCGAACCTCTCGTACGAAGCTTCATCTCTCCGTGTAAGTCGAGCCATGAGTGACGGATTCCCGTCGTTCCGTTGGGCAAGCGACATGTGATAAAACCAACCAACTACCCTCCACGGCTCGCATCCCTTTATCGCAGTGCATTTTCCGCAGTTTTGCATCTTGTTTCTTCTCTATCACCCTCTCAGAAGCGAGCCCAAACACGGTTAAAAACACGAAAAGAAGGATGAACGAAGCAAAGGGCACGTTATTAGAAAGTTCGTATAGTTTTGTGGTACTGCTTCAGCAACCCATATTCTTCCCGTCTTGCTGCCATGGAAATGGAACTAATGAACAGGGTGCAAAAGAAAAGATGCAACTCGCGCAGCATGTGACTTTTTAAATGAGGCAAAGGGTAAGAAGAAAACCAGCAGCAGTAAAAAGTAATAATCACAAGTGAGAAAAGGGTGTGAGAAAACACGACCAGCCCCTGCCATAAACTCCGCTGTTTGAGAAAAAGAAAGAGACAGAGAATGAAAAAAGAAATCTCGGGATGGATTAAGAAAGCAGCTTCCTCCACGCATCTATCAAATGGTCGAGGTATCAAGAAGGGAGAAAATCGTGGGCCCCGTCGTACTGTTGCTGCTACTGTATTAACACAAACACAATTTTGTATAACCCCTCCCTTTGTCCTGTTTGCCGCTTCGAAATGCAAGAGAAAAAGGATATGGCCAAACCCGCCAGCCCCGGTCTATCCATGCAAGACACCGTAATGCAGGGAAATATAAAATCCTCAAACCTCCTTCTCCTCGCCGGCAAGGGATGCCTGGGTCACGGCGGGAGAAGCCTTGGTGGAAGGAGGCGAGGCAGGGTGGTCGGCGCTATCGGCGAGCAGGCTGCAAGACAAATCAGCATAATGAGCTACGACATAAACGGCCCAGAGTATGAGGACTTACCCAAATGCATTCGTATGGGCGACTGCGGTAGGTGGTGTGCCAGTGCGCGAAGAAGCACCAGAATCCTCACCGGGGCGAGCAAAGCCACCACCTGGTACCAGGCGACGACCGCTGTTGCTACGAGAGCTGAACATCGACGTAGGACCGAAGGAGGCATTTGTGCTTGGGGTGCGAGTGGCCGAGCCCTTGAGGCGACGCAGGTCGTCGGACCCGATCTGGTTCTGGAGGGCCTGGTTGTACGCGGAGAAGTTCCGTGCATCTCCGCGACCTGCTTGAGGGCGACCGCCGGGGCCACCCCTCTGGTTGCTGCGGGCACTCTCGGCAGCCTTCTGGGCAGCAGCAGCCTCAGCCTAGAGAGGGAGTTAGCATGACAAGTCGTAGTAGTTAGATGGCGAACCATGTTGAGACATACCTCTGCTTGGATCTCCTTGAGAGTCTTGGGACCCTTGTTGTTATCCTTGGACGCCCAGTTGGCCTTGCGCAGGTCGACGGTGTCCAACAGCATGAACCTGAGACGGCTGGGAAGACCCTCGATGTCCATGATGGTCTGGATCCGCTGGAAGTAAGCATCCATCATACCCCTACCCTTATCAGTGGCGTCGAGGTTGCCACCAATAGTGGCGAGGAGCTTTGTGAGAGACTCGATCTCAGCTTCGTCGGGGATACCCTGGAACTCGAGGAGCTTGCGAACACACTCGTGCATGATACGTTCCGTAAGCATGCCGAGCTTGAACAGCTCACCGATGAACTGGACGAGACCAAGACCGCGCCGCTTAGCAGCAGCAGCGATGTAGTACTCGTCGGAAAGAAGCGCAGCCTCGCCGGTCTTGTTGCCGTCAGCATCCTCCGGCTGCTTGGGCAGGTCGACCTTCCAACCACGCTCGAACTCCTCCTGGCATCGGTTGAGGAGGTACTTGCGGAACAGGGCACCACCGCTGACCACGTTGCCGTTCTTGTCGAGGATGCCCTCGTCGCGAATCTCTGAGCTCATCGTCTCGAGCATTTTCTTGCAGAACTTGGCATACATCGATGCCCAGTGAGCCTCGTCCGTGGCCTTCTCGAAGGTGAGCTGAATGACCTGGCGGAGGGTGCGGCCGTCCTGCTCGTTCTTGGATTGGCCGGCAATGGTGAGGATCTGGTCCGAGATCTTGTCGAACTTCTCGGGCGTCATCTTGTTCAGAGCCGCCTTAACCTTGCGCTGCACCATCTCCGGGTCGAGATGGCCTTGCTGGGCAAGGGCAGCAATAGGTGCCTGGGCAGCCTTGTTGCCAATGCTAGTTGGCTTCCAGCCTGAAGCTGTGACAGCGATAGGCTTGAGTTCTTGGCCTGCGGTAAGAGGCATGTTCTTCGCATTCTGAGAATTGTTGCCGAACCCGTCCCTCTTGCTGCCGCCGCCTCCGCGCCTGCTACCTTGGCGGGGCGAGTTGGGCATACCACCCGCGTTAGCAGACGAGGGGGTTCTCGACATTCCTTGGGAGCTGGGGAAGCCACCGCGGCCACCGAAAGAACCCATCGGGTTGCTGCCCATGGCAGGCCTCGAGATCTGACCTTGAGACATGGCAAAGCGCTCGGCGGAAGTGGTTCCGGAACCGAGAGGGAGAGGCTTAGCGCCAAATTGGCCCATAGAAGGGAAGCCACCAGCAGGGCCAGCCTTGGAAGCAGACCGTCCGGTGCCAGGTCCGGCAGACCTAGTGGAAGCCGACCTAGAGCCGCCATCTGGGTCGCCGATGAGGGTCTTGATCTGCTGGCCGAACTCGAGCGACGGCTCCTCGGTGAAGACCTTCTGGAACTGGAGAAGGAACTGCGCATCGTACTTGAATGACTTGTTCTTCTTAGTAACAGCCGTGTTCAAGGCGGGGTTGGGCGATGCGAAGCCACTCGGGTAGATCTTGGGATCGTAAAGTTCTTTGACGTCGAGCCAACGAGCCGACTTGAGCGACTGGAGAGCTGCACTGGGCTGAGGAGGCTCAACCGGCTTCGAGGGCACCGTGATGTTGAGTGCTGCAGGCTTAGGCCGGGCCTTGTCGCTGCCACCGGTCTTGGGGGCAGGGACAGACGCACTGCCGTCGTTGGTGCTTATGTTGAGGTTGGCGAGCTTGTCAGCAACCGAGCTAGGCGTGTCGGAGATCTTAAGGTCCTCGATCTTCTTGGTGAGAAGGTCGGCAACGGAGGCACCACCCTTGGCCTCCTTCTCGGCGCGTTCTTTCTCACGCTGCTCCTCGAGGCGCTCCATCTCGCGCTCTTGCTCCCGAAGCTTCTCGTCACTGTTGGCGTTGGCCGCCTCTTCCGCGGCGCGCTTCTTCGCCTCCTCCGCAGCCTTCTTCTTCTTCTCAGTGATCTCGGCCTGCCGCTTCTCACGCCTCGCGTCTTCCTCTTCCATCTCACGGATCATACGCTCCAGCGCTTCGTCTTCGGTCTCGGCGGGCTTCTCGTCCTTGGCCTCGACCTCCTTAGCAGCGGTCGCAGCCTGGGCATCAGCCTCAGCTTTCGCCTTCGACTCTGCTTCAGCATCCGCTTTAGACTTGGCTTCGGCATCGGACTTTGCCTTAGTCTCAGCTTCTGCTTGTTGCTTGGCCTTGGCGTCCTCTTCCGCCTTCTTCTCGGCAGCAACACGTTCCGCCTCCTTGGTCCGCTGCTCCTCTTCCCGCTTGCTCTTGTCCTCCGCGGCAGCCTTCTCGGACGCAGCAGTGGCTGCATCAGCCTCATCAGGCTTGGCTTTGCTGTCAGTCGATCCTTCACTTCCCTCGGCCTGTTTGCGGACACGCTCAACAAATTCGTTCTTGATTTGCTCGGCGGTCTTGGAACCAGCGGCAGTGCTGTCGGCCCGAGTGTGGATGGGAGTCGATGGCTTCGGGGGTGGTGTGGGTGTCGAAGCCGCGACGGGAGGAGTCGATGCGTGACTTGCCGCGGCCGGAGATGCCGGCGTCTTCGTGAGGCTCTTGATGTCGACAATTTCGCCTTGTTGGTTCCTGATGGTGATCTTCGCTCTAGGCTTAGCCGGCTGTCGTGAAACACCCGAAACAACGGCGGGAGGTGTCGGCTGCGACGAGCGCTGCGAAGGTGTCTGTGCAGTTAGTGGAGCTTGACTCTGACCGGTGCTCGAGGACGGCCTCTCCGAAACCTGTGAACCGTTACGTGACATGGGTTGAGCGGTGGGCGCGCCCGGCTGGAAGTGGCTACCATACGGCTGACCGTAGGCAGGTCCCGCACCCTGAGGGGGTTGGTTCATGTACGGAGGCTGACCAGGGTAAGGCTGGTACATGTTGTAGGGATTGAATCCGCCCTGGGGAGCGTAGTAAGGGTTGCCGGCGGGCATGCCCATATGCATCTGGCCCATCTGCTTTTTGGCTGTTAGCAGCTTTTCAAGGTCGCCGCTCTCAGGAGAGAGGTTGATCTCTCCCGTAGGCGGTAGAATAGAAGAAGAGCGAAAGGGAACAAAATCATAGGGAGCTGATCCGCCTGGACACGAAGGTGGAACGGATGGTCCACCCGTGTTGGCGTACCGCTCCCGCGTCGGTTCGTCGCGTCTACCGCTGTTGATGCTGGACCGACGAGCGCCGTTGTACTGATAGAAAGTGTTGCTCTGCTGCCTGTAAGATGAAGAGCTGGGCAGTCGAGAATTTTGAGAGGATTTCTCGTAGTCTCGGCGGTTGCCGCCCTTCTTCTTATGCGGCTGCGGCTTGGCTGACGAAGCAGGAAAAGAAGGAGTCGCAAGGGAAGGGGTATATACTTGTTGCTGTTGGTAGTGGTTCGGTTGTTGGGGTTGCTGGGGGTAGAATGGTTGACCACCAGCAGCGCCGATAGGGATAGACGACAAGGTCGGGGTACCTGGTACCGCGTGAGACAGCGCCGGGCTGGCTCGTGCAGGCTGAGGTGAGTTGGGGAATTGACCCATTTGGCGGCCGGGTTGATATGGCATTCCGCCGCGGCCATTGTTGGGGTAGCCACCAGGCCTCGGTTGGTTATTGGGAGGGTAGCCCATGGCTGGCTGGTGGTTGTAGCCGCTTGTGTAGTTACGCCCACCGCGGGCGCCTTGCTGAAACCCGCCGCGACCGGCACCATGGCCAGCGTGACCCGGCATCTCTCCGTGAGCCGAAACCTGCGAGTCTCTCCGTGCGTGATTGCCGGCTTGTGGGTGACCTACGGCAAGAGGATTCTGAAGTTGCTTCAAACCCTGCAAAGGTGGAGATAGATGGTCAGTCGTCATTCTTCAGTAGCGCAGATTGCCTGTTTTCAAAGGAAAACAATGATTTGGGTTGAATGCCCGACCGTCTTAAAATAAAATGAAAAGCCCACAGGAGTGTGGCATGTGCCGAACTGTGTTTAAAGTTCATGGGTCGGAGTTGGAGTGAAGAAATGTCACAGGCAAACGGGGAAATACTCACAGAATCATTGCCTGGGAAGCTTCCGAAAGTCATTTGGTTAGGAGGAGCGCTCGAAGTCGGGCGTCCGCCAGTAGCCGAAGGGATGGGAATCGGAGAAGGCGATTGTGCGGGTGATGGAATACGGTGGTTGATGTTGTTCCCGGGGATGGGGATCGGAGCAGAGACCGAAGGCTGCGGCGTGCTGTGAGCGACTGCAGGTGATGGCTGGAAGCCAAACTGAATGCTGGCCTTGGGGCCGCCAACTGGGCCGCCGTTGGCAATGTGACTCGAGGGCGCGTTTGCGCTGATGGTGACGGAACCCTTGCGGGCGTGGTCGTTGGATGCTCCGTTGATGCTGGAGACGACAGCCGGGGCACCAGAAGAGGCGACGGGAACGGCTGGCGTGATGGCCGGACGGCCGTTTACCGGCGAAGCTGAGACGGGCTTGCCATTCTGTGCGGCCTGGGTAGACACGACAGCGGGACCTCCAACCACGATGGGCGGATTAGTGCCCGTCGCAGTCAAAGGCGTCGGGGTCGGCTTCTTCGACGCACCAGCAGCAGAGGCATATGACGGAGCTGCGGTTGAGGAGGAATTCGGCGCCGGGTTTTGGTTGGGTTGACCAGCAGTAGAAGTCATAAGGTCCTTGTTGACTCGAAAGCCGCGTGTATTTCTGATGATCGTAGCGGTGGTTGAGTAGTTGAGCGTTCGTTTGTTGATGGGGGGGGAAGGAGAGGAGGTTCGATCGTTCAGACTTTTTCGGAGTTGAACGAAATTAAAAACTGGGTGGATGTCGAATCCAGTCCAAGTCGCGGTCGCGAAAAGAGACAGAAGGTGAAATGATTGTGTTCTATACCGCGATGATGAATGTTATCAAGCGGTGATAGATGAATTCGATAGAAAGTCGAACAATTCAACAAACGTCTCTGCGATGAGTGACGTTTTTGCGAGGTTGAAAAGGTTCTTTTTCGGGTTGGGTTGTTGCTAAGGAAGGAGTGGATTTTTCCCTTGTCGCAAAAAAAAGTCCTTGACCCGGCCGCGAGACAAATTACTTTTAGTGACGGGCTGGGGAAAGAACCGCAGCGAGAGTGGAGATTTTGGCCCTTTTTTCTACGTTAAAGAAAAAAAAGAAAAAGCTCCGGTCTGTCTTGGGAGGTATTTAATAAGAACTTCTCCGTTGTGATTATTACAAGGAGGAAGGAGAAAAGGGGAAACGCAAGTTGCGATTCTCTACAATTCACTTCTGGGATGAAGGTGAATGTGTTTGGGTGTGGTGGAAGGCGGAAAAAAAAGTTCCTGGGGGAAATGGCGTTGTCTTTCTGGCCTTTCGCACTTTCGCGGGTGAAATGATGGTTGACTTTTTTGGGACTGGGGTGGTGGGAAAGCGTGGATGTGGGTTGGTCCGCCAGCGTCCGTGTCCCAGAAAATGTGACAGGGGTGAAGGTTTAACTCTGAAGAGGTGGTCAGTGAGTGCGGCAACTAATTGCACTGTATACAGCTCGCTTAATTGCATTTGCCCCCACTCGTACCGTTCACAAGTAGTCACAGGGAAAAGGTACATTGCTCCGTCCTTCATCGCGGACTCCGACAGATTCACTCCAAGTCGAGGTCGGCCTCCTCTGACTCAACATCTGCACCTTATCACATTTTACTGGCTCATGGAGTCGACGTGGAACTCGGAATATGCACAGAGGAGTCAGATCTCGACCAGATCCCAAGACTCCCAATGCATGGGCAAACTCTTAAGTCCGTGAACACGCCATATCTCACACCGGTGCGGCCGATTCATTCGCCTTTCGTCAAGACGAGTGGCGGATGCATCTTGGCTCTGGGGAAGAGCCAACCGGGGCATGCACAATAGAGTCATGCTCTCTCCACCGACGTCAACCTCACCCATCTTTGATTCATCGTTGTTATCTTGAGGCCGGCTTCAGTCCGATTGTCAAGGGCTCGCCCAAAGCATATACGGTCACTATTGTTGGCTGTTGCAGGGCTAGTCAAGGCTGGGCATCCCTTGTGTTGGTCAAACAAAGCCAAGCATCGTGTAGCCTTTTGCGCTATTGCTTCCCCTTGGCATTGTTCAGCCTCCATGTTTCTTCAGTCCTCAGACGACGGCGGCTTTTGCTCTGGTCGTTTCCCCGGAACAGACTCGGACGCCGGAAACGTGGCCGCCACAGGACAGCGGAAGCAGGCAAGGGTACAAGTTACACTTCGTCTGGTCTCTGGATGGTCTCGAACCATATCAAATAGATACCCGGTACGGAACAAACGCCGTGATTGCACACGTGCCCTTGATGGGGTCGCCTTCTCGACGTCTTCTCTTGCATGCAGATTACCCGAACAGCCCTGGCTTCATTTGCGACGCTGAGCTGAGGTTGCGCGGTTCCGTTCCGGCTGCCCAGTGCCTTTCCCATTCAGCCACCAGCTTCAGGATCCTTCCATTCGATTCCCCAGATCGACGGCACAGCAACTCCCGTCCCGAAACGAAACCAGGAATCGAGACACTCGTGCTCACGTGTGGCAGCCGGCACTGTCCGATCCAAGACTTCGTTCATCTCATCATTAAGGCCAGCCCATGACGAGTATCCGTCAGTTGCATAAATGCATAACTGCTTATGACACTAGCGACGCGTAAGCCTTCCGACCAATCAACTCTCTCACATTATCTTCTTTCCCAACGATGGAAACGAATTCAAAACTCAGCGCAGGAACGGAACGCTCCTTTCCTCACGCCGCAGACTGTCTTACCTTTAGCAGCTTCCAAGTTCGAGTTCTTCCAGGTTTCCATCTGCTAACCTTAAGTTTGCCTATCCGTAAGAATGAGGTCATCGTCAAACGTTTGGCCCTCTCCCACCAGCGGCGATTCCCATTTCCTTACCTTCAGCCCAAATCGTTATCGATTGGGCGACAGTCCCCTTGCTTGTCCCCTCCTGCACAGTGACGAAACTTTGCCCAAGGGGCCCCGGCTACCGACGGGGTACTTTCCGCACCGCTGAGAAAAAAGTTACGGCCCTTCCATCCTGCTGGCGTGCATTGCATACATGTACAGTCTCCTGCAGAACAGTATTATCTTCCATTCTCTCGGTGCCCGTCACTTTTGCCCCCTGCCGGCAGGTGTCGACTGGCCGAAGTAGCGGAAGAGTAAGTCTAACTTGTGGGTGACGTTTGCTTACTGCAGAAAGGGGCGGACGGTGCTTGTGGTTCGACCATTTAAAGTAAAATAAACCTAAGTCTCTGGAATTTTCACATGCCAGAAGCGACAAATCAATGACCCCTACCCCCTATTTTCTCCAATCTGCGCCATGTTCAGGCAGACATGGCTGTCGTACCGTTCCCTACCACCCCCGGAATACGCACCGGAACACACTACGGATGCGCTATCTACACCTACTGTGGTAGACCGTGAGTAACAGGATGACGCATCCAGTACGGTGACAAGCTTAGCTGTTCCTCGTCGCTTCTCGTCGCCTACCTTCCTACCTAATCGCGTCGTCGTCCGATGTGTGTTGAAAAGCTCCATGTACCGCCCTGAACAATGCGTGATCCTACTACACACAACACATAGGTGAAGAAAGTACCCTGACAAAGCTGTCACAGACCGTGTCACCGGTGCGACCCGACAGTTACAGGACATCGGCAGTAACCTCCAAAATAGAACCCTTACACAAGCATAAGGGGCCCTGCAGTGGAATCTGTCTGTACTACACTAAGCTCGACTTGATGTGACACACAAGAAAATGCGGGCTGGTATCTGATTCAGACTCCTATACATCTAAACGACCAACTCGAACCCTCCTCTCTCCTTCGTAAGAGTCCAGCCTGGCAAAAAAAGAGAAAAGAAAACCATCCAAAACTTTTGGTAAAGCGCCACGATGCATCCATCTCCGAGGTCAAGCAGAAACGCCCTACCCAAACCCATGTATACCTAATCACTACTGCTACTCCTCCTCAGCCTCAAACCCCTCCACCATAGCCTCAGCAACCGCCTCCTCCGCGTCCTCCCCTTCAACCTCCGCTACAACCGTCTCATCAGGCTGCGGCACACCCTCCTCCGGCACGACCACATCCTCCGGTAGTCCGCGCTCGGCGCGCAGCTGCTTGATCCTCGTCTGCGTCATCTCGTAGACGTACTGTCCCAGGTGCTCCACGTTCTCCATTACCGTTTCTCCGGTAACTTCTTTACCTCCTTCCTCCGCCAGAAGGCGGGTGGAAGGCCACAGCTCGCCCGTGACGAGGGTGAGCTTGTCCGGCCGCTGGAGGAGCAGCCCGAACGCCTCGCGCAGCTCGAAGCAGGACTCGAAGACGGACCGGCGGCCGAGGATGTAGAGACCTAGCCGGGCGCGGGAGAGGGCTACCGTTAGGCGGCGGATGTCGCGGAGGTAGCCTACGCGCGAGGTGCGGGTGAGGGAGAGGATTATGTCTTTGGTGAATTAGTAACGAGTTTAGAGAAAATAAGAAGGGAAAGGGGAGGGGGACGTACAGTCGTTCTGCTCGCCTTGGTACTTGTCGACGGTGGTGACTATCCGCGGCAGACCAAATAGGGGGTTCTTCGCGCAGCGGTGGGCGAGGACGTCCTTGATTAGGGCGCGCTGTCCAGCGTAGGTTGCCAGAATGCTGATCTTGGACGCAGGATACCCGAGCAGCCGCATGTACTGGTATATGGCAACGGCGTACTCCGCCTCGCCCAGGTTCTGGATGAAGTGCGGCGTCGGCTCGGACTCGCCCTTGCCCTTGTAGTCGGGCACGTCGATGAACTGGTAGTCGAACTTGAAGCCCGCGTTGGCGGCGAGGTACTCCTGCTGGGCCTCCACGTGCGGGAGGTTGCCCAGCTTGGGGTAGCGCCACTGGTAGAGGCTTGCGATCGACGGGCGGGCGCGGCCTTGCTGATCGAGGGTGATGGCTGGTACACCGAGGCGGATGAGGCGGGAGAAGAGCGACTGCTCTAGGTTTGCGTAGTGGCGAAAGGCGAGGCTTTGGATGACCGGGGAGTTCTGAAAGTGGTCGCCACACAAGACGACCCTTTGCAGGGGCATCTGCCCGTCTTTGGGCTTCTGCATGGCCAAGGGGATGAAATTCTCGATCTCGGTTATTTGGGCTGCTTCTTCCATGACAACGTTGTCGTAGTGGAAGCCGAGGGAGGCGATCTCCGCTCTCCGCATGGCAGCGTGTGTCGACGTCATGGCGATGATGCGAGCTTCGTTGGTGAGGAGGTAGTTGGCCTTGTCCCTGTCGCGCCGCAAGATTTCGAAAGGCAGGATATCTGCCAGCTCGGCGAAGATCTTTGAGATGTGACGGTAGCACCCTTCTGCGATTTCGACCACGGTCTCGCGATCAGAGTCCTCAGGGAAAAGGGGTTGTGGTGCGTCGGCGAAGTAATAGTGGAAGGGGAAAGTTTGGATGATGTCCTCGGTGGATGTCTTGTCCGACCTAACAGCCTCCTCGAACTTTGCCCAAGCAGGTTGCACATAGACTGAGTTGAAGTAGCCGGCTGTTTCGGCTGAATTTCCGTGGGCACCAGGCGCGCCCATACTTGCAGCGAGGCGGTTGACCTCCAGAAGATACCTGTCGCGGTTTTGTAAGAACGACTCCACCCTGCCGAACTTGCTGAAGTTGCCCTCCGCCTCGAGCTCTTCCTCGCCGTGACCGAGCCGTAGGAGATGCCGCTCATCGATATCCAGAGCAACGATCTTCGCGAACAGCTGATTGAGGGCTTGATTGCTGTGGGCGATGAGCAATGTCCTCTGGTTGGGGAAGTTGTGATAGATGTTGTTGATGATCTGCGTGGCAACGTCCGTCTTGCCTGTACCCGGAGGTCCAACGATGACCGTCAAACCTGGCTGTGTCCCGGAAACGATGGCCTCGACCTGAGCCGGGGTGAAGCGAACCTTATTCAGTTTGGGCGCATCGACGGGGTATGGGCCATTGTTGGGTGGCTTGTATGTCGAGACTTGGAGCGTTTCCACGTCAGCGATCAATGCCGGTTCAGCATCCCGCCTCCGTTTCTTCGATGACTTTGCTGTCGCTTCCGGGACTTGGGTTGCAACGTTTTCCAGTACGTAAGGCGGCCCAAAGCTCCCCGATGCATCCTCGCTCGGCTCAATAATCTTCCCAGGGAGACTCTCGATCAGATGCTGCCAGTCGAGGAATGTGTCCCTATAGTCGACCTTCTTGACGCGATTCGGAAGGTGCTTGTAAGTTGCCCCCGCAGGGTCGCCGTACCCCAAGAACACTTCGTGGAGCCAAGAAGCCAGGGGAACGTCAGATAGTGCGAGGTTGCGGATAGATTCAAGGACCAGCTTGAAGTTGTTCTCCCTTCCGCTCCTCCGGACGATGACGTTTATCTCGTCATAGACATTCGGCTTTCCAGACGGCGACTTCTCTGTATCCTCCTTGTACCGCTGAGAGTCAAGCTTTAGCTGTATCCTGCGCGAGGAGCTACGATCCCGGCCACCATAATACGCCTTCGCATCTTTGATAGGGTTTCCTTTGGGGTCGACGATCTGGGAGACTTCAGCCGAGCGGACGGCTTTTAAGCCCATCTGTTGAGATTCGCTCTGCGACGTAGCGCCTCCATTCGACGCCTGCTTATGCTTCGATGCGTCCACAGCGAGAAGAAATACTACATCGCCAGGTCGCAGCGAGTCCCAGTCGCGCCGGATAGAATCCGAGCATTTGCGTACGTCGATGGATACCTCAGCCCGCACGCTGGACGGCTTGTCGTCGCCCACTAATGCAGGAATTACTTCCAGGATAGACGGTTTGTTGATAGCGAGTGCCATCTTTGAGAAGCCCGAAAACGAGGTTTCGCCTGCCTTTGTCGATTCTGGTTGCAGCCTCCGCACAACGTCCTCGATGTCTCGGCGTATACCGTAAAACGACTCGCAGCGGTAGAGCACTAAGGCTCTCCAAAGGAAATCGCCAACAGACAGGTATTGGAGGTTCAGCTTCGGTAGCGCCAGGGGACGAGATCCGTCATAGTAATCCGTCCTCATCAGGCTGTGGTCGAAGAGTGTCTCCTCGTCAGGGAGTACATTCAATCCATGAGCGGTTTCCTGAAAGGTCTGCCTCTTCTCGAATGTCGATAGCAGCACCTCCAGTACGAAATTCCGATCGACTGCCAGCTTTGACGAGTCGGGATAGGATATCCTCAGATCCAGCAGGTCGGCCAGTTGCGTGAGCTCCTCCGTTGAAAGTGGTTCAAGAAGGCCTGCCAACTCCGTCCTCTTGTCAATCGAAGCATAATTTGACAGAGCAAGAACCGTCAGTTTTTCTTCGAAGTGTTTCAGAGATATCCTCTGGAGCTTCGCCAGTTGTTGACAATGCCGGTCGTATGCCTCTGTCCTGCTATGCTGGACTCCTGTCTGGTCATCGATCGTGAAGTATGTGTAATGAGCGAGCATGGAGTATAGATCACGCAGGAGGTCGCTATCCTCGTCATTGAACACAGAAGAGAGAGAAAGAGCTGGCAGAAGATGGAGGTCGTGGAGCAGAGTGTTGACGTATCGCCTTGTTGGAAGTTGGCTTTGTAGGTCCGTCAGGAATTCCACGAAACGCTCACAGTATAGTAGCTGTTCTTCCTTGACGTCGTCCGAGTATATCTGGTTAAGGAAATCCAGAACCAGGGTGTATAGCCACGACCTCTCAAACCGAAGTCTGGCCTTGGTCTCATCGTCCGCAGCATCGTAGCGTTTGGCCGAGGCTTTCCACGCCTTTTTCAGGTGGGGGCTGGCGGTCAGGAGCTGGTCCCTCTTCTTGTCGCTCGACAAATTATGCCAGACGGATATGGACACAAGTGGTGCGCACTCCTTGCGCACAATTCCGCAGTCCAGACTCTGGAAGGCATGTATGACGAAGAGGAGGATATGTCGACGGAGGGTCCACGATAGCGAAGTGTCGAGACTCATAGATAGAATTCGTCGGAATAGGGCAGAGAAGTCGGAGGGCCGGTCTTCGAAGATACCTGCGACATGTTAGAACCTCAACTAGCTCAATGGCCAGGCACAGCAGGCCACTTACCCCATGTTTCGAGCCGCTCCTTTCGCTTGACGTTGGCGATCAATACTATCAGGAGGACATGGAAGTTCGAGGAGTCTTCGGTATATCCAGGCCATAGATAGCTCTCGAGTGTCTGTAGACCTTCCAGTGCAAGTAGCGACTTCAGCTGGAACCCGTCCTTCTCGATAGCATCCCATATTTCGCGTTTCAACACGTCGTTCTTGACTTTGACTTTCGTAGTCCGTTTCGAGGCCTTTAGCCAGTGTTGCTTGGCGACAGACGCGAACTCGCCCTGTCCCTCGCCTTCAGTAACATCATCACTGGCAGCTGATCTTGACGAGGACCGTTGTGAACGCGACGGGGCGCTGCTTCGTAGCCTCTTTGCTGGAGGCATCTTGATCGCCTGGGGGGTACCAATGTGATGTTCGTCGCGTGCCGTAGATATCGGCTATGGGGTCGCGACTAAATGCTGTATGAACGAGACTCAGTTTGTCGAAATTTGATCTTAAAACAAGTGGTTGTCGACCCAGCGTCACAGCTGTGGCTTGTTGATGTGTGGCTGCCCATGCACAATTCCTGAGCTTAGCTCCTTGCTAGCGTGTCAGCCTTGCAGACGCCAATGGCCCACTCTTTCTCCATGCCCCACCAGTCTTGAACCGCGTCCGTTTCTTTCAGCCTCATGGCACTTTATCAAGACAGCTACCTCGTAACTCACTCGCATATTGACTGTTCGGCTTGAATCTTCAACACATCTTTCATTCGCAACCAGTCTACCTCCACCAGTCAGTCATACATTACACGTATAGTCAGCACTAGGCAGTCGACTCCTGATTAGTTCAGTCAAGCTATATCAACACCCAATCGATGGCGTCTACCTGTTCGACGAGGCCTTGATTACAGAAGGCGCCATTTACTACCCGAACTTGTTCATTCTGTCGACAATTAAAATGCCTTCTCTCGAGATGGACGACACGATTATCCCCGGCCTTTCCGCGGTGGATAATCTTCTTGACGAGCTGCTTCAACACGCCGAAACCGTCAAACAGACAGCATCTATCGAGCCTCCTCTCTCGCAATCAGATTTCTCAGACCTCCCAGCACGCTTAGACAAGGCTCTGGCTCCCACTGGCCTACCAAAAGACCCGCCGGAGAAGGACGACCCCGTCAAGTCACGACGATTTGCGATCATCGAGACAGTTGCCCGCGACAAGTTCAGCAACCTGATAGTGAGTGGAGGGAGGCGCGAGACGGTGTAGTCGACAACAACACTGACCACACCCTAGGCGACAACTTCTATTGATTCCCCGGACTTTGTCCGAGTCTGGAATCTGTTCGATATCCTCTCCATCCTTTCGGACAGTGGCAATTGCGATCCGGCTCTCCTATTCTGGCTTGTGGAGGAGATCCTCGACAGCCAAACGATTGCCGGATGCCGCAAAGTCTTCGACTACCTCGAGTCACGCCGCGAGAAGATCACCTTGAAGAACTTCGAGCAGAAGAAGTTGGCTATACTACGGACATGCAACGAGTTACTTAGACGACTGTCCCGTGCAGAGGACACGGCTTTCTGCGGCAGGGTCTTCATCTTCATGTTCCAAAGCTTTCCTCTGGGTGACAAGAGCTCGGTGAACCTCCGCGGAGAATACCACGTCGAAAATGAGACCTCGTACGATCAAGAGCTCAAGAAGGACGACAGTGCAGAGCAGATGGACGTTGACACACCGAGCAACGGAGCCCGAGTAACGCCAGATACCAAAGCTGCGTCCAAAGACGGGAAATCGGCATCACAACCAATAAGACAGCTTACTGCGGATGAACTCTACCCTGTCTTCTGGTCCCTACAAGCTGTCTTCAGCCAACCGAAGAAGCTCTTCGACCCTGCCAAGCTAGCTGAGTTCAAGACTGGCCTCGAGGCCACAATGGCCACCTTCAGCACCATCAAGCCGGAACCTCGCAAGCAGGAGAAGGACAAGCAGGGTGATGAGGCGAAGCGGAGTCCGAAGGAAGAGAAAACGGATGATGGGGACGACGAGTTGGCCAATACATTCAATCCGAAATACCTTACAAGTCGGGATCTGTTCGAGCTAGAGGTAAACGACTGGTTCTCATGGCATTGTTTCTGTTTGGTCATTGGCTAACTCCCACTAGATCAGCGATATTTCGCTCCGGCGCAGTGTCTTGGTACAAGCTCTGATCGCGCTAGACTTCCTCTTGTCTCTGTCTCCCAAAGCGAAGGAGAAGCTGAGCAAGTTCACCGTCACTAATAAGTCGGTCGCTTACACCGATCAGATCCTCAGCGAGGAGGACACCAAGTGGGCGAACGAGATGAAGAAGACCATCGGCGATTACATCCGGCAGATGCATCCCATAGAAGGGCCCTATTTCCTGAGGATGGTCGAGTCGGTCTTGGTGCGGGACAAGAATTGGATCCGATGGAAATTGGAGGGCTGCCAGGCGATAGAGATGCCGGCAGTCTCACCTCAAGAGTTCAAGGAAGCCAAGGCTGTTGCGCGTAAGATGGCAACTGCTAGGCGTCCGTCGTCGCAAATGGGCACGCTTTCTCTGGATTTCTTATCTGAAGACGCCGAGGACGGCGATGTCATGGCGAAGTTCAGGTCGAAAGAGCGGTGCCACCCCCCAGACCTGATGTCTTACAAGAGGAGGATCGCCGATGACGACTTCGAAATCGAGATGCCGACGAACAACCAGACAAAAGCGGCGGCTATCGACGCCAAAGCCAGCAAGAGCTGGAGGGCTCTGCGTCTTGCCGGCCGGTACAATCTGGCTTCGTTCGACAAGATAGATAACCCAGACAAGATCGATGCTGTCTTTGAGGAACCGGCAGATGAGCCTGAGGAGATGGAGCAAGACAATGTTGAAGCGGCGGTACCCCCAGAAGATCGTCGCCCTATCGTCCTCGTCGGGCCAAGCGGTATTGGAAAGTCTTCGCTGATTAAGATGCTGATCGAACGGAACCCATCCGTGTTCGAGAAGATACTGGCTCATGTCACGCGGAAGGTCGAATCCGGGGAGACGAATGGTAAGGATTATCATTTCGTGGACGCTCAGGCATTCAGCATGATGCGCGATGGAGACCAGTTTCTGCAGTTTACGGACACCGATGACGTCAACTATGCGACAAGTCGAAAGCTAGTTGACGCCGTCAGCGAGACTGGCAAGGTGCCGCTGCTGGTGATGGACCATGAGGTAAGTCATGCCCTGAAAAGGCGAATATTCAGTACCTTTCCAGCTAACACGTATCCGCAGGGTGCACAACAAGTCAAGGACTTCGAGTACGCCGCTCGCTTCGTGTTCATCAAGCCATCGAGTGCTGAGGTCTTGGAAGCCGGGTTGAAGGAGAAAGGTACTGCAAGTGAGAAGATTGAGGAGATCCTCAAGGGTCTCCCAGCCCAACTCAAGATCATGGACGACTGCGACATCCTCTACGAGAGGTTCATCACGGGCGACAATCTAGAGGAAGCGTATGCATCGCTGCGCGATCTCGTCTACGGGTCCGCCACCTACGGTGACAAGGCGTCGGCGAATGCCGCAGAGGACGAGTACGTGGCAATGGCTGACGCCTCCGGCGATGCTGGCTCAGGAGTCAACGGAACGAACGGCACGAACGGAACGGAGGCTTAGAGCGGCGGCGTTGGAAAACCAGCATTAGGCGGCGTTTTGTGTACATGTAGTTACTCTTGGGAGTTCAGCGGCTAGAGTCTAGACTTTAGGAGTCGAGCGTTGTCTATTGATACCCGTTTTCTTGATGGCCGCTGAAGTCTGTGATGTTTCCATCACACCATGACGCATCACTCTCTGGATCGCTGACACCGGATGACTTGTGCTCCGCGTAAGGTGGTGGATCGAGTGACCTGAGGAGGCGTCTAGCCAACAAGAGCATCACGTCCATCGGCTCCGTATCCGGATCGTCGCTGGAAAGCATTGGCTGCCGTCAACGCGATGGCGGTGCAACAGCCTGTACGAACCGGATCTCCAATGCACAGCGGGCGTGTCCCCGTGTATCCCGTGTTTCTTCTTTGAGCGCGAACATTCCATGGACTGGCTGCATGGTCAGCTGCGGTCCATGGAGGTACTCCACTCCCCAGCTTCTGGGTGGTGCGGCAGTAGGTAACTCTAGCCGCATGGCTGACGTCAACGATTCAGGGTCATCTGAGGCCGGAGTGGTCCCCTGAATTTCTTCAAGACAGAAGAGAAATCGTACCACTTCGGCTCCCAGGCGCCGAAAGACATATAAAAAATAAAAATAAAAAAGGGGGTGTGTCCTCTCTACCTTAGTAGACGCTGCTACACTGGAGGGTTCCTTAAGTGCGGTAAGTGACTAATTGTCGTCTCAAACAGCCGGCTGATGCGTGTGCTACTAATAAGCAACAACAGCAAAGTGTTGTGTCGATGAAGAGCGTGAGTTCAGATCTGATCGACATCGATGACAGCTACCTGCGATCAGGGTCGGCAAGAGTGGACGGTTTAGTCCTATTCGGGTCAAGCGCTTACCGGGGTGCGTTGACGCTTTTTATGCGCTACATCCAACGCCTCGTTGCAACTGGATCTCGATGTACAGTCTCAGGCATTCTAAGCGGCAATTTGGCCCCTTTACATGTACCGGTACGAGCGTTTTACCGGCTCTTTCTGTTAAAGTGTGTTCTGGAACGACCAAGCTGTGCCAGAACCTTTCATGCGCCTGGCGGTTCCAGTGCTTCTTTTCTGGCTTCTCCTGGGTTCTCGTCTTTGAAGTCCAGAACTTGCACCATTCCTCCCATTTTCTCTTTACCTGTCCTTTTGCATGACGACTAGTACACGAAGAGCCAAGTCAGTCTGAGTCGTGCCACACCACACCTTCCCCGGCCCTCCCCCTTCCTCGCTACCATCTTTCGCAACCCCGGCACCTGTACGGATCATCATGTATCGGTAGACCCTGATTGTCTTTAACACCACCAGTCCCACACAGTAACCCATACTATTCTCGGCTTGATTGGGGACAACAAGCACGCAACCTCGACGGCTTCACCATTTCACCCTCCAGCACAAGAACGATGTACTTGTAGTCTCATGTGTCCATTGTGAAGGCATACCTCCTCCCGCCCTCTCCAGGATTACTCATGGACTGGACAATCCCACCGTTACAAATCACACTGCTGTTCCCCCCGATCCTCTGCTCTGGCCCGGTCGCCTGTCAGTAACACTCACTCTTTTACCGCATACTGTCTTCTTGGCTCTCTACCCCGGCACTGGTCCCGACTGTTGGCACCTATTCGTCTTCAACTATACGATCGACTGTTCCATTGCAACAATAAGAAGCAACCAAGCAAACGTCCGGAGCATAAGGTATACACCGTGGACTCGGCCTGCTGAGAAGGACAACCGGCGTCAGACCCAGGCTCCGCCATTCATCCAGGAAGCAAGACTCCACATCCGTTTTGTCATACCGACATCATTCATGCATCCAGCAGTTGGCTGGAACCCATATCACAGTTCATGTCCTCATCCCGGGCAGACGATGCTGTTGCGACTTCGTCAATACCACCGCCTCGTCACGACGCCGGCTCCGTCACCGGCTCCGTCACCGACGCCGAGACCGTCAAGGTCCCGGTAGACGAGGAGGAGCCCCTCACCCCGGAGCAGGTTAGGGATGTCATCCGCCTTATACAATGCCCGAGATGCTCCTTTCCCATACGGCAGCCCGTGACGCTGCCCTGCGGAAAGACAGTCTGCCGGCTGTGTCTCCCTGAGGCTCACCGCCGGACGTACATCACGTACCCGGCTACGGAGTCGAGGTCTCAGGGGTTCCGTTGTCCTTTTGTCGACTGCCGGAAAGAGCACGCACTAAGCGACTGCGGCGCAAACGTGGCCTTGAACAAGGTCATTCCGGCCGTCCGGGCGGAATATGAGAAAGGACGGGATGTCGCCATCAAGAGTTCTCTGTCCACCCTCGTGGCACCCAAAGACCAGTGGGAGATATCCGGCATACCGTCCCTCAAGGAGGAAGAGACAAAGCCACAGTCCTTTCCCGGCGGACGTCTCCTGGCAACCTTCCTCCTAGCCGAGACGGGTGAGCTAGACTACAACGCAGAAGTAACCTACCTCAGCCCCAACACGCCCGAGCACGCCGACCTCGACGCCGCCGTCCTCGCCCAGGTGAAGGAAGTCACCCGCGCCGAGATGGACTGCCAGGTCTGCTACGCCCTGTACTACGACTCGGTCACCACGCCCTGCGGGCACACCTACTGCCGCGTCTGCCTGCAGCGCGTGCTGGACCACGCGCGGCACTGTCCCATCTGCCGCCGTCCTTTAACCATCCAGCCCATCATCTACCGCGACTCCTGCCCAGAGAACGAGCTGATCAGACGGATCACGACGTACTTCTGGGCGGACATGCTGGAGGATCGCCGGAAGCAGGTGCAGGCCGACGCCGTGAGCCACGACGCGGAGGAGTGCGACATGCCGCTGTTCATCTGCACGCTCGCCTTTCCCTCCATGCCCACGTTCCTGCACATCTTTGAGCCGCGATACAGGCTCATGATCAGGCGGGCGCTGGAGGGCAACCGGACGTTCGGGATGGTGCTGTACAACCACCCCGGCTTCGTCGAGCTCGGGACCGTGCTGCGCATCGTCAACGTCGAGTTCTTCGACGACGGGCGGAGCCTCCTCGAGACCGTCGGCGTCTCCCGCTTTCGCATACTCCGCAGCACCGTCGTGGACGGGTACACGGCCGCCAAGGTCGAGCCGATAAACGACATCAGCATCGCCGAGGAAGAAGAACTGGAAGCGGCCGAGCTCCGCGGCACGGCACACCCTCCTCCTCCTCCTCCTCCTCCTCCTCCTCCTCCTCCTCCTCCTCCTCCTCCTCCTCCACTCCCTCCAACAACAGACGACAACACAACCTCCACGTCAGACACCTCCAACCCAGCAGCACCAACACCAACACCAACCCCAACCCTCCCCCTCCCCCGCTTCCCCACCACAAACCAAGAAATAGAAACAACACCCACCCAAGTGCTGATGGACTTCGCCACCGACTTCGTGTTGCGCATGCAGCGGCGGTCGGTCGGGTGGCTGACGGCGCGCATCCTCGCCATCTACGGGCAGTGCCCGCACGACCCGGCCGTCTTCCCCTGGTGGTTCGCCAACATTCTGCCGGTCAGGGAGATGGAGAAGTACCGGCTCCTCGGGACGACGAGCGTGAGGGAGAGGCTGAAGATCTGCTGCGGGTGGATCTTGGAGTGGGAGGCTACTGGGAGTCGGTGGTGAGTTTTTACCCCTTTGGAGAGGTGATGCGGAGAAGAAGAAACCTGCATGGCTGATTGATGCTGAGCATTTTTTTGCGCTTTAGAGATGGTGTTGACGAAGGAGTTAGGTCGTTTATGGATTGTGTGGTGTTGTAAGCGTGGAGTGGAGAGTGTGACCAGAGCGAAATTCGATAACGGCATTTGTTTATCTTTTTTTGGAAAGGGAAAGCATTATAGAGAGAGAGTTTTGGTCTGGGGCAAGTCGGCGCGTGACAAACTGAGTATCGGGAGCGGGATCAACAGAGTGAATCTAGGTGTGGTGTAACGAAAGCTGTTACTGACAGATACCTTTCAAATTTTATGAATGCATTTACAGTTAAAACGAGGACCCTGATGTTGCGACGCCCATGTCATGATGGGCATGTCATCGACATGCCATAGCTGCTCAGGGGGGCAATAACAGACCAAACATCGGTGTTGTAGATATCTACATGTCTAGTCAAGCTTACGGTACAGTACCTGCAGTTCAAGACCAGGAAGCCCAGTTATCTCTTCGTATGCGTGTGTCGTAATCATATACACAAGACATTAGCTCGTATCTTGAACAATGAGTGTTCGTATCCTCACCACCCCGGAGCGCTCCTTCCACTTCCTCCCACCTTTTGCTTTATACACCCCATGATCGAATCTATCCTATCCTTGGCCCCGACGGTGTGCTAACCGCGCTCCGCCTCTCCCCCAAGCTTCGAAGCGGTATTCATCCGCCTCTCGCTTCACGTTCCTCAAACAACCCCTCGACCATCCCAGCAACCCGATCCGCGCCCCGATCCCCCGTCTCGGCGCAGACGGCGCGCAACCTCTCGACCACGTACGCCCTCATGTCCCCCGGACAGCAGGAGGACGCGCCGGCGACGTACAGCGGCCAGACGACGGGGTTCGTGCTGCTGGCCAGGAGCATGAAGCGGCGGGCTTCTTCTCCCTGGGAGTGCGTGAGGAGGGGGTTGAGGAGGGTTGGTCCTGTGCGAAGTGATGTGGGGGACTTGGCTGCGGGAGGGTTGGAGTTGGTGGTAGAGGCGGGACTGGAGCCGGATGTAGAGGAGGACACAGAGGCGCGGCTACTTATTGTGGGAGGGGAGGTTGCTGGGCTGGGGGTCTCGCGGATTGTGACGGAGGAGATTGGAGTTGCGAGAGAGGAGTTTGTGCGGGGCGTGACGAGGCCGATGTGTTGTGGCACGCTGGCGGTGATGGCGCCGATCATTTGGGTGAGTTTGGTGCGGCAGGTTTGGTAGGTTGCTTTGTGACAGGGGGTTGGTGGTTCGGGGAGGGTGTGAAGCTGGCATAGGACTGTTTCCAGGACGAGTATGCGGCACGTCCGGACACCGTTCCATATCGATGCTAGGAATGTGCTGGGATAGACGTGGCAGATATCGCGGTATATCGCCGGGTGACGCTTGGAGACCTGAATGGTGCGGTAGTTCCAGTCCTTTGGGAAGCGGGAGAGGATGATTTCGAACTCGTCTTCTATGGCAAGCAGCCGGGTGATGATAGCTTCCGGGTCGTTGACTGTGCCTTGCTTGATGTCGTACCGCGCTTGGAGGAGTTCGTATATCGGCTCCATCATCTGCCAGGTGGGATCGTCAGTTTTGTCGAGTGTCCTGCCCAGCTCCGCCCGTAGGTCGATCAGAGCCCGTGGCATTGGTATCTGCCTCTGGATACAGCTTATCATGACCTTCTGGCAGAGCATGAGGAACATCTTCCTCCCACCCGGAGTGTCGAACTGCTCTACCCCGCGCTTTCCGGCAAGGCTCGTCGCGCCGGCGATGTGATGCTGCCATGCTTCTATTGTTTCCGCTGTGGTTTCGGTCATCATCTCAAACAGGCTGAGGATCAAGATGGCGAGCATCGTTGTGTCCTTGACTGACTCCATGGGGTCCTGGAGAGCCCGGTTTGTTAAGCGCAGGGCGGTTCCATATGCTTTTCGTGCCGCATCGGCCGCTTCTGGGGAACGGGTCATGTTGGCTAGACCGACCAGGCCCACTGCCGACATGCTAGCTAGCACACCGTCGACCTGCCGCTCGGGGACTAGGGAAACCGGTTTCCAGACGTCGTAGATGAAGTCGAAGCGTTGATGGGAACAATTCTTGTCAACGGCGACATATCTGGAGAAGAAGAACGCCGTGCCCCGTTCTTGGGAGGTCGGGTTGAGGTTATACAGCATGGCTATCATGGGCGTCGATGGCCAGCTGCCTGAGTCGGGCGACGGTAGGAGACTCGTGTCGTCTCGGGTCCAGTTCAGATGTGACACTGAGGGACTCTTGGACGCTCGACTTCCTGGTGTCAGGAGTGAGAGGGTCCTCCCTTTCGGTTCTGGTGTGACTGACAATCTTGATCCCTCGGTTTCCGATGGCGAGTCCGGGTCGGCCGCGAGGAATGCTTTCCTCCTAGCCTTTGCCTTTGCCTTCTTTATAACATGCGAGCTCTCGTCCCGGAACATCAGGTCGACGATGTTGCGGTAGCCAGGGCATTCCTGCTGCCGCTTCTCGCACTGTCCGCATCCTGGATCGCGCTGGTCGCACTGAGGGCAGCGCTCATGTTAACCTCTGTATATAGGCAGGTGTGAAAGCGAGATACGACGACGATAAAAGAGAGTTTGCCAAGACGGTGGCCCTCCGAAGCCCCGCAGATGCCGGGACGCCAACTTGCTGAACTGGGTTTGCAGTGCGGTGGTGGGGAGCCACGGCGATGATAGAGAGAGCTGCACTACATATATTCAGGAAGACGGCAACACAATAAACGGGCCACTTACACGGATCTTACGTTCACGACAGTTCGAACAACCCTTGCTTGGCTTTCCGCAGTATACCATTTTCGAAACAAGCTTCCCGGGAACCTAGCGGCTGGGCTGAACCGGCGCCGTCCCGCTGGTAACGGTGAGACTCCGACCCCTGGTGTCCGCTGAGGGTCACCGGGCGAGGAGGAGCCGGCTTGGTCTTGATCGGGAAGGTGTAAATGGCCGGTACCGATTTAGAGTTCTTGATGTTCCCGTCAAAGTACCGGCGCGACGGTACCGCATGGCACTGGTTCCGGGTATAATAACAGACAAGGTGCTGACTAGATCGCTTGACTGAGCAATATCGCCGGGTTGAGGCCAGCTGAGTACCGCACGGCTGGTACTCAGTCACAGGCTAATAAGTCGTCGAAGGCCGCGTAAGTGTCAGTGCGAGCCAAACGGTCGCTGTTGGTACTTCGGTGATGACTGGCGTTGATTCTCTCCCTCCGGATGAGGCTTCTTACCGGGCGTTCTTCAACGCTCACGCTCAAGGAGTTGGATATAAAATGGGAAGGTGACAGGCTTGTTCTGGTCCTATATCTTTGCCACCGTCCGGGTCCTCACTTGACAACCGAGGGACCGCTTCCAGAGCCTCTTTGGCTTGGTGTCGTGCAGTATAGGGGGCTGTGATGAGGGCTGAGAGTCTGCCTTGAGATTCGATATTTGGGAGCAAGGGTCGTTCGACGCGCTGACAGGCTGTCTCAGCCTTAGGGGTGGCTCAGGTCACTGTATTGGATCCATATTGAATCATACCGTGCTAGTTAGTGTTATGGAAGTACTAGACCATGGTCGAGAGGCAGTGAAGCCAGGAGAGGCTTGCTGGCTTGTTGTGACTGGAATGCTGTTGTAACGAAAAGAGAGGAAGTCGCTCAGTAACTGTAGCTGAGGAAGACAGCGAGCTATTCCTATTTGGGCAAGCTGTGCGATGCATTTTGATTGGGCCAAAAGCGAGAAAATGATTCCTAGTCAGCCAATCAAAATTCCCAGTCGCAAACTGCGGGTCTGGACCCTTTTTGAAGCTTCATGCCAGCCTTTCAAGCTCCCTGGAGCTTCCATCTTCTTTTAACTCACCATCCAACGACGGGAGTCGGGGCAATGTGAACACACTCCCAAAGAAGACTCATCTTTCAAACGCAGCCCTTCAACCTTGCACTAGTAACGCCGCTATTGGCGCTGTATAACGGTCCTAAACTCTCTTTGAATCGTAACGGCGCCGGAACCATGGCCCGCCCGGTGGCTCTCCCCGCGGAGGGCGGCGGAAGTTCCCGCGGTTGTGAGACCTCGTCTGCCGTGCAGTGACGCAGGAGGATCCCATTTCATTTGGGTAAGGCTCTTTCAGCCCTACCGACGTTGTGCTGGAGTAGCTGCGAGGGGTGGTCGCCTTACCTGACTTCGACTCCGACAAGTCTCATCCTTGTATGTTTGTCCGAATGCCCGGCCGAGGGAGGACGAGTGGAGGCCTACGGCAAGATACTTGCACCGGCAAGATGTTGCATACTCGCCGATGTCGGTTAGACTGGTGTTCCTTCCAGTGAGTCTGAACTTCTGAAGGACTCAGCTCCCAGGTTGTCTGCCGCCGTGAGTGGAGCTGCCGTCCCCGGATATGGATTCAGAAACTACCTCCAGGCAGAGTTGGCATGCGGTGCCGATATTGCAGAGAAGCCAGTCACGACACGGCTCGTACTCAAAAACCGCCTGTACAGCCCATCTGTTGCTCGTGTCGGCGATGCCATCCTCTTCGGTCCCAAACTTCAAGGTCTTGTCAGTTGTCCTCCACTCAATCCTGGTACCTCATGCGGCTGGCCCCAAAAGTTCGCTCAGCATGGCCGTGTCCGTCTCCTTAGACAGTCTGGGAACTTGGAAGTTCCTCAGCTCAGAAGAAGAAAGGAGAGCCTTTTCAAACCATCAAGGGCCCGAGGTGACTGCCATGGTGTTGCCTCCCGGTGACTTGTAATATGACATCGTGGAGTTGCGTATCCGCAAAGACCCGTCTAGCCGATGGTTTATAATATAAGGTAGGTCGGCGGTGCGACAGGACATTGACTGTGCTAAGCATGGACATGCTCTTCATAGCTGTCCCTGGCTCGGACGACCTCGGGTCCAGCTGGGAGTCCGAGTATCCTGCCGTCGGCAGCGGAAGCCTTGAGTCGTGGTGTAAAGTCTATACTCCCGTCTCATCTGTGCTTCTTCAGTACGCACTGTGTCCTATGGCTAGTCAAAACCAGGTGAACAACCAGTGACACGTCCTGAGGTCTATCACCGAAAACACGGACCACTCTTATCAGCCAACAAAGGCTACATGGTGAAGTGGTACGGCTTACCGCCTAGCGAAACTCCTCCACAGTCTCTTACCCTCGCCTTCAGGGCCTGGGTTCGAGTCCACCAACCTGCGAGAATCCAAAAAGGTTCAAAAACGAAGTAAACCTTATGGGGGATACCGTCCCCCAAGATGGGTTCCGTAGCCGGACACCCTGAGTCTTGCCCGGTGAGCTTTTTGCTCTTGTGCGATTGGCTTGGCCTTTGCATTTGCGCTGGTTTTGATGGAGATATTGAGCATAACCGCCGGTTCCAAATTGTCACGAAGCTTGCGCAAGCGAGATCTTGATGAGGAGGCCTCTCTAGGCGTGATGGCCGCAATACATGTAGGATTGCGGCACTGACTCCGAGAAGACGTACACTGAGACCAGATAATAAGGGGAGAAAGAGTTTGCGTCGTCATCAAGGATGGAGATCATGGCAAGTCTTTTAAGATTTTTGTCGTGCTGGAGGCGTGGCTCAGTCATAAACTCGGCTCGCCCGTTGCAACATGAAACTCAAACGATAACGATAACGAGCAATGAGCAGCTACTACTGTGGTAAGCGAGCGGTTTCACGGGTACAGAGTACGTACACTGTGGTGCTGACACAGCATCAGTTTTAGCTGATGAGTAAGGTACTAGCTACTTTCTCGGATTCGGATTCGCTTTTGCCCTCGCTCCAAACTGCTTTGAATGGCAAAGTCCGTCGTTCTCCGGCACAGCCATGCGTGCTGTTTGAGTGCGTCGCAACCAATAGTAGATCCGCCCTGACCTTGAGGCTGAGCGTCTATACCACTTTTGATATCAAAAGAGATGCCAAACGTTGCCTGACCACGACGATGGCTTGCGCCAAGCGCTGTCATTGGCGGGAATGGCCGCATCCAGGCACTATCAACCATCAAACCTCAACGCCGTGACACGAAGCTCAACCCCCCCCATAGCTTCAACAAGGATGTCTTCAAGTGGCACTTACAACCAAGCATGGTGAATATAAAGGTCCAGCCAGCGCCGCCAAGAAGGCCATGGTCTCGAGCTTGTCTCGACAGTCACCATCACCATCACCATCACCATCACCACATATACCCTAGACCATCACTTCCACATCCTCCACCATAGGAAGAACTTATCACAACTTCACCTTTACCTCTCCCGCCCTCTCCCCACCACCACAATGGCGCCCCTCACTGAGCTGAGCAAAATCTCCATAGCAGAGATAATAGTCTACACTCCCTCCCTCGCCATCGCCACCTTCCTCGCCGTCCGGCACGGCTTCGGCCGCAGCTCGGGCTGGCTGTACCTCATCATCTTCTCCCTCGCGCGCGTCCTCGGCGGCGCCCTGCAGCTGGCGGCCATCAACGACCCGGCCAACATCGGCCTCCTGACCGGCGCCGCCACGCTGCAGAGCATCGGCATCTCCCCTTTGATCCTGTGCATGCTCGGCCTGCTGAGCCGCGTGCTCGAGAGCATACGGCAGACTCGGGACACCTTCACCACGCCGCAGATGATCAGGATCGTGCAGATCGTCGTGCTCGTGGCGCTGATACTGGGCATCGTGGGCGGCAGCGAGATGGGGGATATCGTGAGAGATGCCATCGCGAGCGGCAGCACGAGCTACGCCGTCCCCACCGAGTCCGTCGCCGGCCTGGCGCTGATGATGGCGAGCTTCGCCATCCTGATCATCGCGAGCGGCCTGACGGCGAGGCAGATCGGCGCCGCCGAGCCCGGGGAGAAGAGGCTCCTCCTCGCCATCGCGTTGGCCGCGCCGTTTGTGCTGGTGCGGCTGGTCTTCGCGGCTGTGGGGACGTTTGGCGATCACCCCGACTTCAGGGCTTTCCTGGGCACGGATAGGTACCCTGATCTGCTGGTGGGCATGGCGGTTGTCATGGAGATGGCGGCTGTTGCTATCTTTGAGGGGGTTGGGTTGACGCTGAGGAAGGTTCAGAGGCCTGTTGCTGCTAGTGGGCGGATGGAGGAGGGCGAGGGCATCCCGCTGGGCAGTCGGGGCCGGCACTCGAGGTCGCCGTCGAAAGATGTCCAGCGATCGGGTGTGGAGCGAGCGTGAGAGCCATCTCCCATCGTCATCGGGATGGGCAGATGCGTTCAGTCAGCGCATATGTCAGACGTGATGAAAGGGGTGTGAAAACGCATGAGCGCATTTGGCATGTTTAGGATACCTGCGATTCGGTGCATCCTAAGACTTTGGGGGGATATAATATAGATAGATTTCTTATATTTCTTGTACAAATTAAACAAGATAATGCAGAACACTCTTGACTTCCGTCGTTCACGTCGTTCATGATCGTGACTGAATCCTTCGCGGTCGATATGCAGGTACCCGATTTACCATCACCCGTTTTAGTGTTAGCGCATCTCCCGGCTCCATTCCAACACGTCTTGGCTCGAATCCCTTGGCGCATCGTCAGCGGCAACTTCTTCCTCTCGGCACCTTAAAGAAGTAGACGAAGGGGACAAGCACATTGGCCGGTAGGACGCGGAAATCATAGAAATAAGGCGTGAAACAATCAGGGCATTTCAACGCGCTCTGGGCAGTTGCCAAGTCGTACCTTCCACCAATCAAATGTCACGTGCCGGCTTCCCGAGACTGCCGATGTTAGCGAATTTGATGAAGAAGAGCTTGGACCACCCGCCGACTAGACCCTTTGAGCACCAGAGACCCTCCCATTTTCAGCTGCAAGAGCCCCGAGCAAAGCGCTCCACCACGCCACCTCACAGCAAAAAGGAGAAGACAGCGGGTAGGAGTGGCCAGACAAATCCGTCTCGGACATCGACGGCCTTTTTAATCGGTCGATTGAACACGCCGATTACTTCAGCTTCCAATTTCACTTTCTTCTTACTTTATGCTCATGCTGACCCTTCGTCTCTCCTTTGAATTGAATTCAACCCATTGCATTTACTTTCTTGTCCCTGTTGCGTTTCCCTGAATTGACCACTTGAGACTGACCTCCCTGCCGAGACGGGAAGTTTCCGTTTTCAATTAGGTAGGTAGGTAGTCTTTCGCCGCGTCTCTTTTAAGGTCCCGGAACTCCGGCGAGCGCACAACTCAACCTTCGTGTGAACCTTCGACTTCGTCAACCAAACGAGGGACTCTCGCCCGGACCGCTTCTCCTGATGAACACAACCACAGCCTTTTCCTCCGCCATGGCGAACTCGACAATGACGGCGGATCTGCCGCCATTGCCTGCCTACACCATCAAACCGATGCCCGATCTCCTACCCTTCATTTCGGACTTCTGGCTATCCCTTATCCTCCCACACATCGCCTACTGGGTCGTCTCCCTATTCTTCCACTTCGTCGACATCTACGACCTCTTCCCGCAGTACCGCCTGCACACCCCCGTCGAGATTACACAGCGCAACCTCGTGTCGCGATGGGAGTGCGCCCGCGATGTCATCGTCGAACAGTTTCTGCAGCTCGGCATGTCAACCCTCCTGAGCCTGACCGAGCCGGGGCAAATGACGGGCATGGAGGACTATGACGTCGCTGTTTGGGCAACGCGCATTCGCGTCGCCCAGCGGTCCCTTCCTACATTGCTCGGCCTGCTCGGCCTCAATGCGCTCGACATCTCCAAGAACATGGCGGGCTCCTACCCGCTCATTGCTGGCGCATTGGCTGGTGGCTACTACCCGTTCCTCACTACGCCTCTGGACGGTGACACGGCCACACACGTCCCCGCCTTTGCGACCTGGGAGATGGTCGTGGCCAAGCTCATCTACTGGGGACTCATCCCCGCGGCCAAGCTCATGTTTGGCATCTTCTTCCTCGACACCTGGCAGTACGTGTGGCACCGGGCGATGCACGTCAACAAGTGGATGTACAGTAAGTTGCAGAGCCGTCCGCGACGATACAAACAGAACCACAATGCTGACCGATTACTAGCACACTGGCACTCGAGACACCACCGCCTCTACGTCCCTTACGCCTACGGCGCCCTCTACAACCACCCGATCGAAGGCTTCGTACTCGACACCGCCGGCCCTGCCCTCGCCTACAAAGTATCCTTCATGAGCCCTCGCATGGGCATGTGGTTCTTTGTCGGCAGCATGATGAAGACTGTCGACGACCACTGCGGCTACAAGCTCCCCTGGGACCCGCTGCAGCACATCACGAGCAACAACGCCGCCTACCACGACATCCACCACCAGAGCTGGGGCATCAAGTACAACTTCTCGCAGCCCTTCTTCACCTTCTGGGACCGGTGGCTCGACACCAAATACCTGGGCGAGACGAAGATCAAGTACGACCGCTCGCGGGAACTGGCCGAGGCCAAGGACGCTGCCGAGCACGTCACGGTCGAGTAATGCCAATATTTGACACCAACGGCATACAGTTTTTGCCGGCTTCTGTAACACTTCTGGAACTGGAACGTTAAGGGGGGGACTCGTTTTGGATTTTTAAGGGTCCTTCATCATCAATTAAAACCTGGCATTGGGATGAGGCGTTGCTTTTTTGGCGGGTTACGCATATGTGTGTGTTTATAAGAGAGGTTTCCCAAGCCCGTCAGCTGTCTGGATAATGAAGCGGTCTCTCAGGGTCAGCACTACCATGGCAGCGGACAGGAAGATGAGCAGAGCGGCTGGAGACGCAGGGAACGGTCACAAAGGGAACACTCAACACAGACTTTTGCTGGGGCAGGGAAGGAAGAGATGTCCTTTCCCCGGAACACGATGCTTGGTTAGTGGTTAATATTCAAGGGGGATGGCTACCACTACCCGGTCGTTAATAAGAAATACTTACCCATTGCCCATTCTCCTATGTGCCTGTCTCTCCTGTCTGTGAGCATATCTAACCATACTTACCAAAAAATCCTAGATCCTTTCAAACCCTACAATACTTACCGTCCAACCCTTCTTTCTCACTTACCTCTCTGACTCCCAATTCCCCCCAGCAACCCAAGATCCAACTCCTCCACCTCCCTCCCCTTCCTCTCCAGATCATTCGACACGACCACCGTCTCATCATTCCCACCAACAAACATCATCCTCCCTTCCGTAACCCTCCACACCTCCCTCCAAACCGCCCAAGCCTCGAGCGTCCGGTTGGCCGTCTCCACCCCATTCATCCAGCATTCCCTCGTCTCGCACACGAACGTCCCCAGCTCCACCAGCCTCCCCATGGGGACCATGCAGAACGGGCATTTGCGGGTGGCGAACACCTCGTTCCTGGGACCTTTTCCTTGGGTGTAGAGGGGGCACTGCGGGCAGGGGGCCTGGATGTGGCAGATGGCGGGCGAGTGGAGGGCGCGTGCCAGGGGGAGGTTGGTGAGGAAGAGGGGGAGGATGGAGTGGGTGGAGAGGGTGGGGAAGAAGATGTGTGTTGCTGTGCAGCGGAGGAAGACGGCTGCTATGGGGTTTGCGGGGGGCTGGAGGGGGTTGGAGGGAGGGGGGAGGGGGAGGGAGAAGTCGATTGCTGCTGCTGGTGTTGGGTTGAGGGTTAGCATGTTGGGGTCTACCGTTGTGATGTTGCCAACGGCCAGTGAGCTGTTGTCAAAGGCCAGTGTGTTGACCTCGGGAATGAGGGGACCGGAGGAGAAGGCGTCGAGGTCGAGGTCGTCAAGGTCGATGTCGTCGAAGTCGTACTCGGCGTCCAGGGCGTCCGTGGAGAAGGTGGTGGGGATGTCAATGTCGGGCAAGTTGAGCACCTCGTCCAGTATACCTTTACCTTTTTTGCCTTTGTCGGAGCCGGAGCCCGTTGCCGGGTTCTCCTTCGGAACAGGCACAGCAGCCGGTCCAGCCATCCACCAGTCGTCATCCAAATCTAGGTACTCAGGAGGTTCAGAAAGGACAGACTCACCGTCGCTATCGACTTCAACCTCCTCCTCCTCAGCCTCAGCTTCAGCAGTTACATCCTCCTCCTCCTCCTCCTCCTCCTCCTCCTCTTCCCCTCCCTCGACGGGCGGCGGTAGGCCGTGGTGCTTCTCGTAGTGTCCCGGGGGGTAGTGCTCGTCCCACTTCTTCTTCAGCGCGGCCTGGTACTTCCTGTCACGGGCCGCCTGCTGGGCTTTCAGCTTCCTGCTGAATTCCAGCTGGGCGAGGATGGACTGCTCCGCGGCGCGGGAGATGGCGGCGAATTCATCCTCGACGGTCCGTTTCTTGGGATTGTTGGTGGTGGTGGCCGTGGAAGTGGTGGGGTAAGGGGCAGCGCGCACCCTGGAGCGGGTTGCGCGAGGCATTGTTGGTGAGTTTTGGTGGGAGTTGTTGTGTGGTTGGTGTTTGTTGGGGTGGTGCTGGGTTGTGTGAGAAGGTGAAAGGTATTGTTGCGGTGAGTTGGGTTGAGTTGAGCTGTGTGTGTGGTGCGTGAGGATTGTTGTGTGCGACGGGGGAGTGGGAAAGTTGACACGATGCGGAAGGTCGGAGGAGTATTTATTATTGACTCTGTTGAGCTCTGGGCCATCTGGGGCTTGGTGTGTCGCTTTGTCCCTCGGCGTCGTGGACAAGGTAATCAACAGGTATTGTGTTCAACTTCTTTCGTGGGTTCGATGGTGTTATCGAGGGCTTTGTGATGGCATAAAGAACGACATGAATGCCAACATTGGTCTTCTGCTGGTCTTAATGTGTTCATTGTCCGTCACAATGGACATTGGGAAGAACAAGAAGGCAACCTCTGGCAGCATATATAAAGGAGGGCATGGCGGTTATGCCTGGAATAAGTCGACAATGCCTCTGTGTCTGCCGAGTACAAGGGCATTGTGTTTTTCTCTTACATTGCCCCTTGACAAACAAGAACAAGCGAGCATATAAGACGGCATAAGGGATGGCATAGTGTAAAGAACGACACTGTTTCCGTTCAATGGCCTTGTTCTACGACACCAAGGCATAGATTCCCTTGTCCTCGACAGTAAAAACAAGGAGATCTCTTCAGGTTGGAGAGCTGCCATCGAGTATATATCCAGCCTCTTCTCCCCATCTACTCTCCTGTTGTTGTTTTCCCTCCTCGTCCCACTCACACACTCCTGCAGACAACCAACCACTACTTGAACCACTTACACGACCACAGCCTCAACCACCTCACACGGCATCCACAACCACACCCACTTTCAACACCATAGACACCATGGCCTCACCCGCTAGAATCGTCTTCCCCTGCGACGGCAAGGTCCCCCAGGCAGCCATCTTCCTCCGCTGCCAGGCCTCACACGTCTTCACGGCACCCGCCCTTTCATCAGCAGGACCATCCACAACGGATGGTGTCGGCCATGTTTTCGGCCCCTGCCCCAAGTGCCCCCTCACCAGCGTGTACCCTCACGCCACCGCCAACCGCAACTGCCCCTTTTGCACCTACGAGATGGTTATGTGCTCCAACGGCACTCGCGCCTGCCGCAACCAGGTCTGCTGGTTTGCGCACACCGTGGCCGAGAATGGCACTATCAAGGCGCCGGACGTTTGGCCGAAGCTGTATCGTGAGCAGGGCAACTATATCCTCTACTCTAACGAGCAGCAGACTACTAGGTTCGACACTGCCATTCGCTCTCTTCCTCTGGAGGATATCGAGGCTGCGATGACTCTGGTCGAGATGAGCCGGGGTCGAATGAACGATGGTAGGTGAGGAATATACTAACTTTGATAGTTGATGTGAGAAACCTACAAGGAATCAGGATGAAGGGCTTCAACCCCGGTGATCGACAGCTTAACAGATTGGTGAGTCCTGGGCTCGGGTTTCGTATCGTCCTCCACATAAACCCAATAATTAAAAATAAAAAAAAAGATGGTGTCAGTCACTCCCTGATATCAACCACATATAACAACCTCTCCTCGTGTGCTCTTTCCAACGTGACTCTGCCACAACTCGTGTATATCAAGCCAACCCCTTCCCAAGAAACTCCAAAGCATCCAACGGCACCAACTCGGGAAACCCCTCTCCCGTCCTCCCGTCCTCCTCACCACCTATCGCCTCCACCAAAGCCTTAATATCCCCAACCGCATCCCCCTCAACCCTCGCAAGCACCCCCAACCCCTCCTCCACAACCACCCTCTCCTCCTCACTCAACGGCCTCCTCCTCTCACCCTCCAACGCCCTCCTCGCCCCAGCCTCCCCCTTCCACCCTCCCCCCCGCCCCCGCCCATTCCTATACGCCACCCCGTTCCCCCTGCGCACAACAACAACACCATCAACCGCGCCCCCCTCATCCACAAACCTCGCCGCCTCTTCCAGCCCCTTATAACTATCGTCGTGCACCTTCCTAGGCGTCAGCCGCAGCGGCAGCCTCCCGCTCTTGGCCTCGGGGAGGTCCATGTGGAACCTCACCAGAATCCCCAGCCTGCTCAGGGCTTCGGGGACGGCTAGTATCGCGACGGCGACCCCATACCCTTTTTCGTGAAACAGCGCGGCGAGGGTACAGAAATCGTCCGGGTGCCGACACGCGCTCTCGACGAGCACGTCCAGTTTCCGTTCGGCGGCGTACTCGCACGCCATGGTCAGCCAGCGGCGGGCGTCGGTGCCCGTCGCGGCGCTGGCGAGGGAGGGGTTTGTGGAGAGGATGGAGGTGTAGGATGGGTGGTAGGCTTTGTAGGTGTCGGCTATGAAGTGCGCGGGCGGACCGCGGTTGGGACGGGTGGTCCTCATGGCGGATAGGAGTAGGGGAGCCAGGCGGGTCTTGCCGGCTCCCGTTTGGCCTACTATCAGAACCGCGAGGGGTTGGAGGTTGGGGGTTTGGTGGTGTAACTGAAGGACGGGGATGAGTTCTTGGGGGAGGATTTCGGTGGTGAAGATGTGGCGGGAGGCGGAGGGGGAGAGGATGTAGGAGGATGCTGCCATTGTGAGGGCCTGGGAGGGTATAGGGTAGGTATGCTTTATCCAAGAGGGTGGGGGCGGCGATGTTATAGAGAGGGACAATTTGGGTGTGGTGATTGAGAGCCTTTCCTGTTTCCTGTATATGTTTCAAAGGATGATGGGAAGCGTTTGTAGATTTGTGACTGGCGTTGCTCCTGGCATGATATCGTGGCCTCTGGAATTGAGTTAATATAGTGCCAGCGGTTAGCGCTTGTTGTGAACAACCGACACTCTCTCAATCCCAAACAGCGGCAGAACCTAGAAGTTCAACAACAGAGACAGATGGACTCGAATGAAAACAAGAAGGAATATGTTTCTTGCGTTGTCGAAGGGAAATAGGTGAAACGCATTGCTTCTTCGGATATCTAAGGTTTAATGTAGGACTAATTGCCAACATCGCTAATAAAGCAACGTAAAAATGGGGGTCGCTTCAAGACATAACCAGGTTTGCCCCCAACAGCCTCCTTTTGCGTGCCAATCCATTTCCCGAGCCATGTGGTGTAGTGTACAAGACATACCGGGCCTTCGCCTCTGTCACATAAACACCCTGTCCGGGCGACGGTTCGAAAAGCTGGGAAAAGATATAACTGCATGCTGCATCTCCACCCGGTCATCAGACGAAGTTCCTTCTGCCGCGTATGCCGCGATAGTCTCCGTGACCTGGTTGACGGCTACATGTA
Organism: Coniochaeta sp. 2T2.1; assembly: GCA_009194965.1. Classification (NCBI taxonomy): domain Eukaryota; kingdom Fungi; phylum Ascomycota; class Sordariomycetes; order Coniochaetales; family Coniochaetaceae; genus Coniochaeta; species Coniochaeta sp. 2T2.1. Next base: position 2,572,512 of record VSMA01000007.1, on the reverse strand, counting down.
CCATGCTGCAACAACCCTTGACGGTTATCTAGGCCAGAAATCTAGTCTGGTCTCCTTCTCTTCTTCCCTACCCATAAATATTCCAAGCGTCAACCCAACCGTCTCTCCCTTCCATCAGAATAACACCATACAAACCCCGACGCTAACCACGGGCTAGTGGTGCTTGCGAATGTTGAATATCAATAACAATACCCAACCCTCACCCTTCTCGCCGACGTCCCCGGCCATTAACCAAAGACAATACCCCCGACCGCCTCCCACCCGCCGACCTCGACCTCATTATCACTCATGACATCAACCTGCACAGGCCTGCCCGCCTGCCCCGGTAACCCCTCTACGACAACCCACAGCCCGCCCCTCTCCCTCGCCGTGCGCGGGTCGACGTCCACCTCCCCCGTGCGCACGGGCCCAACGCCCACGTCCGCGAACTCGTCTCCTCCTTCTCCTTGTGCCGGAGGGGCGCAGGTGAGGATGTTGTCCGTCTGCGGTGACGTCGACCGAGAAGACCACTGGGGGTGGTGACTGCTGCCGCCCCCCCACTGCAGGGATATCTTCATCGTGCACGGCGGCGGGCCGACGGTGACGGCCCTAGCCAGCACCGAGAGGCGCGTGAGGCGCGACAGCGAGAGCCGGGCGCGGTGGGTGTGCGTGCCGCGGGAGCCGAGGACGAGAGCGGGCAGGCTGCGGCGGAGGAGGCCCGCGTCGGGCGTGGGGAGCGGGGAGATGGTGGAGGACAGCTCGACGTCGTCCGACGAGATGGCGAGGACGAAGTCGGCCAGGTGGCCCGGCGTGAAGGTCGACACGCGGGCGATGTAGGTGCCCGGCTGGACCGGCTGGGAGGGGTGGGACTGGACGTGCGTCGCGCCGCGGCTGTATTCCGGGGAGGACATGAGCATGTCGCGGAGGGAGGGGGCCGAGGTTGGCGGGGTGGATGAGGTGGGGGAGGAGGAGTAGAAGAGGGCTACGTGAATGCGGAGGTTGTGCTGGGATGTGGTCAGGAGGAGGGAGAGGCGGGTTGGGTGGCGGATGGTGAGCGACCAGGCTGGGTTGGCGTAGTAGCTTAGATGGCCGGTGTTACCGCCTGCTGTGCGCCGGGTCCAGGAGCCGGGGATGGACTGGGTGTGACGGTATGGGTGTGGTGATGGGGAGATGGTGAGGGGGGCAAGGGAGAAGAAGGAGAGGGAGAAGGAGTACTTGGGCAAGGGGAGGTCGCTTTGGGCTACGACGATGGTGTACGGTTCGTTCGGGACGGGATCGTCGAGGCGGAGGAGGGTGTGCGGGCTGTCGAGGAGGGGTGTGTGGTAGATCGGTGATCGATCCGGGAGGAGGATGCTGGTTCCTGGCGGCGAGGTGATGTAGGCTTCCAGCCCCATGAAGCCGAGAGTGTCAGAGACGATGGAGGCCCCCGCGGGATCCAAGCCGTGTGGGCCTGCGTGAGTGTTGTCGTTGTAGCCGCGACGGAGCATGTCCAATTCTTTGTCCTGCCAGTGCCGCCAGAGCAGCACCCATATTGGACTCGAAGTGCGAGATTGGACGGTGTACTGCGGGTTGTGCGAGAGTGAAGAGGACACTGTTTTGTCGGGCAAGTCCCAGTTGAAGTGGTGGTCTTGTCTGTGGGTGAACAGAGCCGGGTTCCAGTTGAGGTAGAGGGAGTGGAAGTCCTGGACCACGTTCTCGAAGGAGATCCAGAACATGCCCGTGCTCTTGTCCGTCGCCTTGACGGATGCCGATGAGGCAACGCCTTTCCACACGACGCTGTTCCGCCAGGGGTTCTTGACGTGCAGCAGACGTTCCCCGTTCTCCTCCTTGAGATCAATGACAGCATAGTCGTGTGCGCTCACAAGCCCGAGCTCGGCCTCCTCTTTGGATCCGAGAGCAGGCGTGCCCAGAGTGGCGACAACGTTCCCTTGCTCGTAGGCTCTCTTCATTGCGGACCAGGTCTGGTCAATATCGAATTCGTGATGTAGTAAGCGCTGTTCCGGGATCCAGCCCGTCAGCACATACAGATCCGTCCCCGAGTTGCTCCCTGGGAAGTCGTAGCCGCCGCGAACTTTGAGGTAGGCCTTCTCCATAAGGGCCGGCCATATCAAATACTCGTTCCGCCTATCGACCACGAACAGCGTCCGGGAATTTGACGATGAGGACGGTAGCCTATCGTCGATGACCACCTGGCGGAAACAGCCGTTGAAGTGCATGCGAAAAACGTATTTGCCGCTCTCGGAGAGGGCCGGACGGAAAGTGTCGTGGTTGAAGGGATACATGAGCGAACCGAGCAGAGAGTCCGCCTTGGGACAGAGATGGGACATTGCGGCGCTCAGACTTGCAACGACGGAGCAGTCCGTGACCATATCCTGGACGAGATCGCTGTCGGGGCTTGCCGTCATCATGTCATGCGCGAGAGTCTCGGGCTGGACTTCACTGGCTTTATCCGACAGCAGTTCAAGAGGCCGCTTCCAGCCGGCGAAGAGGTCTCGCTGGGTAGGTGAGAGCGTGTACTCCGAGGGGTCTTCGTACAGCTCATCGCCATCCTTCTTCGTAAATGATGACGGTTCAGGAGGCTTCTCCCAAGGGGCGAACACCTTTCCGTGGATCTTGGAGGAGCGGAGGATGATGAATTTCTCGGCCGTCGTCAGCTCCCTAGTCGACTTTGGCCCGGGAGGATCAGGGTTTGCGACGAGACGCTTGAGTTCCTCGGCTACTGAAAGAATCTCCTTGCATTTGAGAGTGAGCCTGCTCTTGTCCCTCTTGGTCCCTGCCTTGCCGGCGGCTTGCATATATAGCTCTGCTGCCGTCATGGCATGCTCCAGAGCATTTGGAGCATTGTTGGATGCCAGAGACGCTTTCGCCTTCGAAGCGTGATCCTGACGGTAGGTTAGTTCCTGCGAATATTGCCTTGATGATGGCGACCTACATCTGCCCTGGCCTCCATGACGGCTATGAGAAAAACCCAGTCCCTGTTGAACAGTGAAGGTTGAAGCTACTCATGTGCATATCGAGTATAGGATACCTAACAGTCAACTAGAAAGCAACATGGCAAGTGTGATGTGAGGTTGAATGAGACAAGACTTCCGCAGTGATCAAGCTCAGCGATAATGCCTGACAGTTATGCGATACAGTGGGGATAAGGAGTCGCATGTAAGTCGGTCCCGCCTGGAGTTGCTCGTGGTCTCTCCGACGTATCCAGCACTTGACCCCTGGCTTGCAGCGTACCTTGAGCTAATTTCTCCCATAAGTAGTCAGCGGCGTACATACTAGACACATACTAGTTCTAGAGTTGGAAACTGGAAAGGCATCGCGTCTTCGCGAGTTCTGGGTGCAGAGGACAGAGGGTTAGGGTTTATCCATCGCCGGCTGATTTGCCCTGGAACTCTCAGACGGCCTTTTAAGTGACTTGAAAGGCTGAATGTGCTTGGAACGAACTGCAGGAGAAGTAAAAGAGATGCTAGAGATCTCGTGTCTCACTTTTGTCAGTGCCTTATCGAAATAAAATCTGCAGGAGAGGCTCTCTCGTCCATCACGGGCCAAGTCCATCACTGAAGAACAACTAAAAAGTACGTACCGTTTTACTCCAAGAAGGCGGGGCAAGCGCCGGCCGGCCCCTAAAAGTTACAAGCGAGTCGTTGTGGGATATGCCGAGGTTGACCGGTTATCGTCATCACGGGCTCAATTGCTGGTGTCGTCAAGATATCCGTACTGCCGTAAACCTACTTGTACATAGCTATACGCTTGCTCCTAATTTCTTAGTTCCTAATCTTCTTGTTTGTGCTGCCGGTCGAGCATCATCTGCAATTGACACTCTCACAGACCCGGACGAACGCGAAACGCATACTCTTCTTCATCTGCAGATGCGACAATAAGGATTCCATCCACGACACCGATTCCCGTTCCTCATCTCGTCCTCCTCCAGCCCGCGATGGCCGTCCAGTCCAAGCCCGCTCCGATCGGGCCATGGGGCCGTGCTACAGCTGGCGCTGCCGGTGCAGTGCTCGCCAATGCGCTCGTATATCCTCTCGATTTGTATGTTCAATACGGATCATGTGCTTTGCTACGCATCTACATTGTCCCTGTGCTAACATCCGGTCGCGTGCAGAGTTAAGACCAAGCTCCAAGTACAAGTTAAAGCGAAACCATCCTTCGCCGAAGTCGTTAAAGAAGGCGAAGATGCCACAGAAGCACACTACGACGGCACTCTCGACGCCATCAAGAAGATCGTCTCGGCCGAGGGCTTCCTAGGCCTCTACGCCGGCATCAACGGCTCCCTGCTGGGCGTAGCGTCCACCAACTTCGCCTACTTCTACTGGTACTCCATCGTGCGCACCACCTACCTCCGCTACGCCAAGAGCGCCGCCCAGCCCTCCACCGCCGTCGAGCTGTCCCTGGGTGCCGTCGCCGGCGCCCTGGCCCAGTTGTTCACCATCCCCGTGGCCGTCATCACGACGCGCCAGCAGACGCAGACGAAGGAGAAGAGGAAAGGCATGATCGACACGGCGCGGGAGGTCATCGAGGGCGAGGACGGCGTCTTCGGCCTGTGGAGGGGACTCAAGGCTAGCTTGGTGCTGGTGGTCAACCCGGCCATCACGTACGGCGCGTACGAGAGGCTGAAGCAGGTTCTGTTCCCCGGCAAGGCGAGCCTGAAGCCTTGGGAGGCGTTTGCTCTGGGTGCCATGTCCAAGGCGCTGGCTACTATTTGCACGCAGCCCCTTATCGTGGCTAAGGTTGGCTTGCAGTCCCGGCCGCCGCCCGCGAGGAACGGGAAGCCGTTCAAGAGCTTCGTGGAGGTGATGCAGTTCATTATTGAGAACGAGGGCGTGTTGAGCCTGTTCAAGGGTATGGGCCCGCAGATCATGAAGGGGCTGATGGTGCAGGGTATTCTTATGATGACCAAGGAGCGGTTAGTAACCCCCCGACTTCCCATGTGTGTGCACCCTGAGACCGAGACTAATATGCTATTGCGACAGGGTCGAACTGTTTTATGTCCTCTTCGTCCGGTACCTGAAGAAGCTGAGGTCGCAGCAGTTGCAAAAGGCGGCAGAGCTGGCAGCATCCGGGGCAAAGGTTGCCATTCCCGTAACAGTCAAATAGACGGTGGAACTGTATAGTTTGCATTTTGGTCTTGTATGCGGCCCGGCGTGCTTTGGTTTGGTGCATCTTGATGTCGGTTAAGTAATTCTCAGAGGAGCCCGTGTCAAAATATAGAGCAATGTGAGATGTGGCTATCCCATCTTTCCGAGAGTGATTCGCACTTTTGCTTGAAGAACACATGACAAGCGCCAGATAACTGCAACTTTCACGGGAGCCTGTGCAGGAGACAGACACGGAGATTAGACCGAGGTGAAGGGTTACCGTTATCGATAAGGAGGCTTGGCGTCTGAGTGGGCTGGGTGGGCGGGGTGTGGCTTGAAGAAGTGGCTCGTGCGCAAACTCAACATTAGGGTCGGAATTTCTTAACGCACAAAAAACCACAACTCCACTGAACTTCCTCCCGTCACTTCGCAGCTTAGAGATACCTTTGACCCTTTCCCGTCGCAACCAGGAAACCGTCAAAATGGCCAGTAAGTGGTAGCTACGGTTAATTGACGATGTGAGATGTATACTCACAATCTTTTTAGAGTCCAAGAACTCGTCTCAGGCCAACCAGAGCAAGAAGGCTCACCGGAACGGGTACGTCGAAGCTCGAGACCACGGCACAGCATATCCGACCGGACAGAATCACTAACCGCGATCACCAACTGCAGAATTAAGAGGCCGAAGACCTCCAGGTACCCGTCGCTCAAGGGAACCGACCCCAAGTTCAGGAGGAACCACAGGCATGCTCTCCACGGAACCCAGAAGGCCCTGGTACGCACCACCACCACCACAAATCCCGCGAAAGCAACGACTGACGCACACAAACCCGAACAATCCACTGACACATCTTACAGAAGGAGTTTAAGGAGGGCAAGAGGGAGACTGCTTGATTTCTCTCGGCGAACTTTCGACGGACTACCTTCGGTGCAACGACAACGAATCGGAAAGGGCGAAATAGGCAATCTTTGGGAAACAATGACACTCGGACGATGGGATGATCCTTGAGCCGGAGCCGACTGCTGTACGGCGATTGCGGCTGGCTACTATTCATCGGTAGTTTTCTTTGCTCTCGGCGTCAAGAGAAACGGAATTCATTGCCCTCCCCTGGTCGAGACGTGCCGCCCCCTCCCGTTTCCCGTCTGTGGGTTTGCAGTGCCCGGTGTGATGCCATGCTATTCGATGCGATACTCTCCCACAATACGACAGCGATATTCAGCTCCCGACGATGACGACGACGACGCAGTCCATTCCACGACAACCCTCAGACTAATTGCCCCGTTCCTCAGCATCCCCCCTCGCCCAAGACGGCATTAGTGTGTACAGCTCTGAGCCATCTTCCCATGCTCTTTTTGCTGAAGGATAATATTCTTCGTGCCAAGACGAAACGTTCCCTTCTATTACCAAACACTTCTGTCCTTGTGTCCCATAGGCTGCGGTGCATGAAAGACGGGCGACATACTGAGCAGTTCATGGTGTTGCGATACTCCTACGATGGTGGAAGGAGACCGGCATAACGCTTCGATCAGTTTGTCCTGGGGCAGAGTGAGTGCTGCTGGACTGCTCAGCGACGCCCTGTTCCTCGAGATGATGTACGGCTGAATGATGGGGAATGCGATGCTTTTGTGTGGCTTGCTCTGTATAACAAAACTATCCCCAACCCATGTCTTAATCGATCCCTTCTCGTCCAATCGTGCTGACCTAAAAGGTCAAGTGAAATCGGTTCTGACATCCTGCTGAGCAGACGAGCCTCCCGCCGCCAGCGACAAGTAACTTCAAAGTCCTACCACCAGCACTGCTGCATCAATATATGTATTTACAAATCAAAATCAAAATCAAACACAGCTTTCCATGAAAGCACAGATTACACACTACCTAGTGATCCGTTCTGACCGACGGGACAAGTCCTAAGTGAACGCTCGCTACCTGGAAGAAAGCTAGACTAGGCTTTAATGCACAAGACAACACCAATCCACTGGGAGGCATATCTGGAGCTACCCCTTTTGTCTGTCAGACTCTCTCATCCTGCGCGTGGACCGGTCATCCTCGCTACAGAAATACGAAAGGACCCTCTCTTTGTCCCTCGAATCAAAGTCGAGTTCTTGCCCAAAACTGCCAAAGTCGAAACAGCTCAAGTGATTCGATTCCCCGCTAACGCGTTCACTCGCCTGGAAGCCCAGTGGAAAGCTGAGAAGATGGTCCGTGCGCGCCTTCACTTTCCCCGCCATGGGATCAGCTTCCGGTTAACTTCGCTAGCGCCGAACTTGTCTCACGCTTCGTCCCTTCTTCCTTCAACTTCCAATCGAACTTCCATCCGATCACTCTTTCCACTCTCCAAATCCGATCACCACCAACCGTCTCTTTCCTTTTCGCGTCCGCTACCCATTTCGAGTCCTCACGAGTCGTCGGTCTTTGAATTCCTCGAGCCCCTATCGCGGCGAAGCCTTCCAGGCATCACACCTCGCTGTCGGCATCAACTGAGAATCCGGAGAATCCTTATTTTCAACCGTCCTTTGGGACCGCTAAGAACCAGCATCTTAATGTGTGAGTTGCTTCCGTCTGATATTGCGTTTGATTTTCTTTGCCCACTGCCCTATGCAATTCAATCTTGTTTTCCTGCGGTTCTTTGAATTTACTTTATCCTGCTGCATTTCCCTGCGTTTATCCTGCCCTTCTCAACCTTGCGAGGCTGCTTCCTGTGACGGTTCGTATCTCGTCTGACAGCAATTTGGGTCACCGCCCACATCCCAAGTTGGGTGTCGTTCGAAAGCCCCGAACATGCCCTTTCTTGTACTTATATCCTACTTCGATTTCCAACTCGTCTGCTCTTGTTCTCATAGACTTCTTTGTTTCTTTGATTTTACATCCACATGCCGGCATCCTCTCGCTATGTGCCTGTTGTGTTGTCTTCCGAGCTTCAAAGTTCGATGGAGCCAGCGGAGACGACCACAACATCGGGTTGTCTCCCATGCAATATGGCACTGGATCTTTGATGCCATGGCTTGTGGTCTTGCCGACATCGCACTGCAGCTTGTGCTAGACCCAAACATACTGACAATGGCCCGTTTCCCTACGTTTAGGCCGCCCTTAGGACGACTCCTTTTCATCTGCGCGATTCCGACAACTCCTTTGAGGTCAGCAGGCTACTGCAGGAGCTTCGAAGAACCGCGCTACTTACATTCGACTTCTTGTGTGGATTCATAATTACTTTGCCTCCATTATACCCCGACTGTCGTTGAGAGTCCATCGCATCTGAACTGCTTTACCTTGAGCCAGGCCGGCATTGACTGCGGTTCCTTGGGAAATCTCGAAACGTTATCCCGCCCTCACGGACCACTGATCGACCTGACGTCGACCAAGTATCCCAGGAGAATCATCGCCTGTTTCATCCTGCTGGCTACCGGGGTCAGCAATTTCAACGACTCGACCCTCAATACCTACTCACTTCCTCCATTTCGTTTCCTTCCGCCACTCGAGAGCGACTGTCTTTCATCTGTTTGATCATCGATCAGGCACTAACTAGTATCAATATGTCCAACATAATGAGCAACCGCAACAGCACCCCTGAGGCGGGCCAAGCCTCGGCCCTGAGGGCTCCCCATTCTCGCAACACCATCAGCGGCCTGACTCGGGAATCTTCGCTCTCGCAGCAGGCTAGCCGCCTTCGCCCGTCTTCCGACATCTATTCCGACAAGGGCCACAATGGCAACGAGCAGCTTGACGCTCAGCAGAAGGAAACAGCTTTGTGGCTTGAGGAGATTCAGAGGTGCGAGGACACTCTGGCAGAGATGGCCAAGGCGACCCTCGATCAAGACTTCAAGGATGAGCTCAGTGCCATTGAGCAGTGGTTCAGGGTCTTGTGCGAGCCTGAGCGCACCGCTGCACTCTATGCTCTGCTTCAGCAGACCACTCAGCTTCAGAATAGCTTCTTCATCCAGCTGCTGCAGCAGAAGGCAAAGACGCATCCGATAACTTCAGTCTTGTCTCCTGCAAGCTTCGAGAAAGGTTAGTCGAATTTCTTAATCGTTTTATCTTCCTGTGAGTTGTGAACTGACTTTCTCCTTGCTGCAGACGCCATGTCGAACCGGCTCAGCATCGCCATGGACAAGCTGAACGTAAGCGACTCCCCCAGGAACTCGGTGCAGCGCAACAGCACTTCCTTGAGCGGCAGCCGTCCTCAGTCGGAGCTAGAGCCAGCTACAGTCAACGCCATGTTCCCTGACATTGCTGCTGCCATTGCCTCGGAGAAGGTCAAGTTCACTCAGCAGACCGGCAACCCCCCTCCGTCCAACCGGAACTCGCTCGCCCCCACCATTTCCGCTCTTAACGACGATGGCATGGGACAGAACCCACAGTCGCCCTGGGGCCAGAACGATGCTGCGCGCCCCAAGAGCTCCTCTGGTCAGACTCCGATGGGCCAGTTCGTCGCTCCTGCCCTTCGTTCGCCTCGCCCCCCTCAGCTGTCCAGCAACTCGAACATCCAGACCACCACTGTCCAGGCGGGCGGTAATGACAAGCTCTCGGATCTTCCTCTGCTCTCCCCTTACCCCGCAGGCAGCGGCGGCAACTGGGCGTCGATGGTAAACACCCCCATGGTCCCCAACTTTGGCCTTGCTCAGGGATCCAACCAGGCGGACATTGTTGCGAATGCTGCTGCCATGAAACTCGCAAGCATGGCGACAATCAACAACCGGTTCACCCTGGATTCCGACCCCCGCAAGTTTCGCCGTCCTAAGTCGACTGATCCTGCTGGTCGTCCACAGATGGGACCTGGTGGACAGATGGGCGGGATGCAGCCGACCAACGTTATTATGATTAACGCCGACGGCCAGGTTATCAACCGCGATCAGCTCCTCACCATTCCCGGACAACAGAATATGGGTCTCGGCAGCCGCCCCAACTCGCCCGGATTTGCCATGCAAGCCGGATTTGGTCAGGGCATGGCTTTTGCTCAGCCGCAGAACAACGGATACCTGAACCCATTCAACAACGGTGTATCCGTCGGAATGGGCATGGGCAACGGACTGGCTCCGATCAACGTGGGGGGTCAGTTTGGTTATGGCGGTCATGAGGGTTATCTGTCGGATCATTCAGACATGGTGCGCGGTAGGTCGCCGCGCGGACGTCGTGGCAGCTCGAAGCCGCCCGAGGATCCTACGGATCCCAGCCTGCTGCAGGACATTCCGAGCTGGCTCCGTAGTCTGCGTCTGCACAAGTACACGGACAACCTGAAAGACATGAAGTGGACGGATCTGGTCGAGCTGGACGAGAAGGCGCTTGAGGCACGCGGGGTTAATGCCCTCGGTGCTCGGCGCAAGATGCTGAAGGTCTTCGAGCAGGTCAAGGGTAAGCTGTGATGTCTCCATCTCGTGATGTTCCTGGACAGTCTTGTCGCTAACAAAAAATTCAAACAGAGGCCAAGGAAAATGGCAAACTGGGATAGATTCTCGTTGGCCGCCGCGGAACCAGGAACCAGTACGTGACCACTGCTGGTGCATTTGTCGAGCGCAAGTGCCAGTGCGTCAAGAAGTACGGACCCGTCGACGACTAGTGCCAGTGCGGACCCGTCGACGACTAGATGGCCTTCCTTTGGAGTTGGAAACTCTTAGCAAGTTGGGAGTCTGATACTAAAAAGGAGTGTCCTTTGGAAACAGGCATCATGCGCGACGTTTTTCATGAAAGACACCGGACAGAACAGGCTATCGAATAAGAGAAAGTTGAGTAAATAATGTATAGATTATTGGGGAGCGATCATCAGCGGAAAATGAGGGTCGGCAGACCGAGGAGGAAAGGTAGTTGATTTCGAAGCAATCCAACCAGTTCAAAAACCGTTTCGTGTGCCGAATTCTGTGATGTGCTGAAGATGCGATGGAAGCTTTGAAGACATGGTTGATCATCACAAAGTCCGTGCATAGTGTTATCCCAAGGTATTGCAGCTCCTTTTGTGTTGGAACGGGGAAAATTCAAGTGTCAGGGAAGTTGTTGGTTCCTGTCTCTTATATGTTCTGGAGGAAAGTGAAGTGGTCGTTGTCAGCTGCTAGCATGGTGCAAAGTTTGTCACTGAATGAAAATGTCTGGCTGCCCGGATGAGTGAAGGTGGCGGTGGAGCCGGCAAAGTTTGGTGTGCATGTGAAGTTCATCTGAGCTTCTCAATCCTCAAGTGCCAAGAAGCTTCCTCCGAATCACAAAGCATCTCACTTCCCCGACGAGTTCCCGACGAGAGTACATGCCTACGTGTACTCATTCTCTGCAATCTACCGAAAACAGCCATTCTCAGAAAAAACACAAATTTGGAATTCTATCACTCCCCTTTTGCTGGCTATCAACAGCTGCATACATGTAGCCGGCAACTTATTCGTCGCGATGAGATGATAACGCGTGTATTCATGAAGACCGGCCTCTGAGCTCACGACTCCATCTAATTCTACCTACCCACCCACCTTGTCTTGCTTGCCTACACGGCCAAGTGCCTTAATATGTCAGCCCAGGTAGACCCCAGCCTGGCGGAAGCACCGCAGCAAAGTGCATACCCAGAGCAAGAAGACGTCGTGATGGCTGATCTCCCCGTCGGCCCGACACTAGACCAAGTGTGAGGAAGCCTTCCCGGTTCATCACCAGACCTAAATCTAACACAATGTACAGAGCACAGGAAATCCAATCCCGCTACGAGAACATCGAGGAAGAGAGCGAGAACTCGGACGCAGACTCGGACTACCAGGAACTCCGCGCCGAAACCGCCAAGCTCAACGCCAGCATCGAGGCCTTCCGCGCCGCCCAGCGGTTGGGAGCCGACACTTCCGATGGCGTCGATTCGTTGCCCGGCGTTCCCCCAGCTTCCCCTGCGGCTAGTCAACAGCCACCCGCCCCCGGCGGCAAAGGTGGTGGTGGTGGTCGGGGCAACCAAGGTCGCGGCGGCGGCCACGCAAAGGGACGCAAGCTCGGCCCCCGAAAAGCCGCCAAGCCGACGCCCGACATCCTGTACCGGCTGAGTCTGGCTACCGAGGCGTTCCACGACAAGCGGTACGACGATGCACAGGAGATCCTGGCGGAGATTATCCGGATCAACGCCGAGACGTACGACGCCTGGACGCTGCTGAGCACGGTGCTGGAGGAGATAGGCGAGAAGAAGAAGGCCCTGGACGCGCTCATCTTCTCGGCGCACCTGACGCCCAAGATCGTCTCGGCGTGGATGAACGCGGGAGCCTACGCGCTGGAGGGCATCGAGGAGATGGACCCCGAGGGCGCCGAGCGGACGGAGCGGCTGCAGCTGGCCAAGACGCTGTACGCCGCTGCCGTGCGGGCCGACAACACGGATGCCAACGCGAGGACGACGCTGGCGGACGTGCTCATGAGCCTGGGCCACGCGGCTGCCGCCGCGGGGCAGTACCAGCGCGCGCTGAAGCACCGGCCATGGAACATCCGGACGGTGCGGAACCTGGCGGACGTGGCGCTCGACGCGAAGGATCCGCGGAAGACGGGCCCCGCGGCGAGGGAGGCGTACCGGAGGGTGATCGAGCATTGTTACGAGCAGGGGAGCAATGAGGTCGAGGAGGGCGCGTTCGAGTGGAGTGATTTGAGGATTTATCTCGAGTTCTTTGGGATTGCGGAGGATGAGGAGGATTGGGGGGCTGCGGCGAGGGAGCTGAAGGAGGTGGCGAGGTGGTTGATGGGCAGGAGGGAAGAGAAGTGTTGGGAGGGTTGGGAGGGGGATGATAGGGAGTGGGACGTCACTGATGATCGACGGGTGATGGTGGAGGGTTACGAGCCGGGAAGGTTTCCACTACAGAGTTACGGGTTGGCGTTGCCGGTTGATCTGAGGGCGAAGCTGTGCATTTACCGGCTAAGGCTGGGACACATGCAGGAGGCGGCTCTACACATGGAGTGTCTCGACCCGAAAGACGAGAGGGGACACGACCTACCTGCTATGGAGAGGTTTAGGTACTTCCCCGACTGTCTCAAGGATGTCGGAGCGGAACTGCTGTACTACGACCAACCCCTGCGCGCGCTGGACTACTTCGACCTCTACCGGCGCATCGCCGAGCAGAACCCGGAGGACGTGGCGGTCGACGCCGACATGCTCGTCAGCCAGGGCCGGTGCCACCTGGCGCTGGGCGACAAGGTCGCCGCGGAGGAGTGCTTTATCGGAGCGCTCGACGAGGACGAGTACCACATTGACGCCCGGTTCGAGCTGGCCAAGCTGTACGAGGCCGAGTCCGAGAAGGAAGGGAGGGAGGAGGCCTTCCTGCTCGTCAACGAGGCGCTGGACCTCGAGGCGAGGCAGAACGACGGGAACGACGAGAACATCGACCCGGAGCTGCGGGCGAGGCCGAAGAAGCCGAGGCGAAACTACAACCGCGCGCCCAGGGAGCCGAAGCCGAAGAAGGAGAGGGTGCCGCGGCCGCCCCGACCGGCGGGCGAGAAGAGGAAGTACCGCCCGAGACGTCTCGGCGGGTCGGCGGAGAAGAAGAGGCAGGAGGCGGAGCGGAAGAATGCCATGCTGGAGAAGTACCGCGCCGCGATGGATCTCAAGCCGCATGTCGCCAGCGGCGATCAGGAGGCTATGGGGAGGTGGATGTCGGTCGCGAAGGACCTGGTCGACGACTTCCGATCCTCAAAGCAGTTCTTCCCCTGGGACAAGTACGTCCGCTTCATGGGCTACAACACCATCCTCAGCACGGACGCCATCCCCGCCAAGAGCAGCAAGCTGGCCGCCATGGCCGCGCGTCTGCAGCAAAACCTCGCTCCGGCCGAGGGGCTGGACCCGGCTCAATTCCCCCCCGCCCTGCGGCACGACCACTACGGCATCCCGTTCGAGGAGTGGCTCGACCTGTTGCTAGACTACGCGCTGAACCTCACCTTCGCCAACCAGGTAGAAGAAGCCTACGTCGTCCTCCTCTCCGCGCGCGACAGCGTCGTCTTCAAGTCGCGCGACCACGCCTTCCTGATCCACATCACCTGGGCCCTCTGCGCCGTGTACGCGGGCGACGAGGAGCAGTGCGTGCACATCGCCCGCTTCTTCATGCGGGATTACATGCCGGGCACGGACTCGTACCGCCTCTTCGCCGCCATGGTGCGGCTGTGCCAGGCCCCGCCGTCGTGGTACACCTCCGGGCCGGGGCAGAAGTTCATCCTCCGCCAGATCAAGCTCATGGACAAAGCCGCCACCTCCCCCGCGGACGGCTCGGTCGACCCCACGCAGCTAGACGTCTGCCTCCTCACCCTGTACGGGCACATCCTCTACACCTCCCAGTCCTACCCCTACGCGTTGTCGTACTTCATGCGCGCCGCCAGCATCGACCCGACCAACCCCATGATCAACTTGAGTTTAGGCATAGGCTACATCCAGTACGCCCTCAAGCGCCAGGCGCCCAACAGGCAGTACCTCGTCATGCAAGGGTTCGCCTTTTTCCAGAAGTACTACCGCCACCGCGCGGCGTCGGGGTACGCGGGCGAGAGGCAGGAGGCGGCGTTCAACATGGGGCGGGCGTACCACATTATCGGGCTGGGACACCTCGCGCTGCGGTATTACAGGGAGGTGCTCGAGGAGGCTGGACGGAGGAAGGGGAGGGGGAAACGGCCGGTCGTGTTGGCGGAGGTTATGGGTCGGGAGGACCTGGCGATAGAGGCGGCGTATAACATCAAGACTGTGTGCTTCCAGATGGGGGATTTGGAGGGGGCGAGGAGGGTGACGGAGGAGTGGCTTGTTGTTGAGTGAGTGGCATGGCGTTGATACCCTGGCGAGATTTGATGGGAAGACAGCAAAAGGGAGGAGATGAAGGGGTGGTAGGCAGCGGCGAATATTGTCAAGTCAATTGTCGTTCTGATGATAGCAGGAATAGCAAAACCCTATCAGAAGCATCTTCGAAGTCGGCCGGATAATTGACAGCCAACCTAGCCGCTGTGCTGAGAGATTGATTATACCGGAACCGCCGCGATCGTAACAGATCACCAGATGTGTGGCCGCACTGTGAGGACCTGTCAGACTCACGAGCTCCCGGGTAAAATCATTTGACACTCCCGGGGGGTCGAGATTGTACGGCGTCCCATCAGGCCTGGACGGGCATCTGAGATTACACCGATGAAAGCCAGGGGTTCTCGATCAGGACCGTCCACCCGCTGCCGTCAGATTTTCTCCCGACATGACACTGGTGGGCATCGGGAAAACGCATGAGAGGAACATGGCCTCGTCGTCTTGATCGATCAGACTGGACATGAGGCTTTGGAGGTGGTCCACTATCAGTTGGGCTGCTTGAGGCTGGGCGGAGTGAGCTGCTCGGACTTCTCGGACTCGGTGGACAAGGTAGCCGACTCTTCCCGGCCACTGTGGACCAAACTGACTTTGTCACTTTTGAAGTTTGCGTCGGAGAAATGGAGGGCGGTACGATGACCAATGCCTGTTTGAACCCGAGAGCAACGACACGCGACCAACGGAAAGCGACATCGTTTCAGAGTGGAGGGAGGCGATGACAATATCAGTCACGCTGGCTTGCTAGTGGCGAGGGAAGCTGGGCTGGAGGGAGAACGCTCGGCATCCGCCCAGCGGCAAGCAACAGGAAGGCCAACCTAGACCTCGTTGACACCACCGGGATACTGATGTCTTAGCTGTCAACCCTCCATATCGCAAGCTACAAGCACCTGTCACACTCCCGCTTCGTTACTTGGTGTATCTGATGATCAAGCTTGTTTTCGTTGTCTCTCACTGACACGTCGCACCACATCATACATGTATGTCTCTCCCTTCCAGCAATTTGCCACATTCAATGCGTCCCGGGCCCGCTGTTACTCTTGTACTAGATGCCTCGAGAGGAGAGACAGGTCTTGCGTAGAAATCCCAATGTGTTGGAATGAGTGTAAGTGACATGTCGTACCACGCAAGGAAAAGCACCCAAGATAATGGGAATGAGAACTGGACGCTGGACAAGCACATAGCCGCAGACCGGGAGGTTTCATGTCGCGGTTGGCTGCGTGATGTTGGGTGGGAGGACGAAACCAATAGTTCGTGATTCTGTCCTCTATCATAAGTGGTAAATTCACCATGCCAGGTAACTGTTTGCCATAGGAGGGGGGCGTTTACGGTGACAGGATCGTTGAGGGAAGTTGAAATAAAAGCAGGAGAGACAAAGTGATCAGCGACAAGCAAACCGTGGCTGTCGATCGATCGGATCGAATCAGTTCAACGGCCGGGTTGGTGATCAACCTTTACTGGCAAGCCGCAAGCGTCAAAATGTTGTCCTCAGCCGCGCGCGAACAACGTCGGCGGTTGCCGAGGCTCTGCGGGCGTTAACAGTGTCCAGTCTGATTCTTCTGCTGCAGTGAAGAATATGGAATCAACCAATGCAGTCAGTCATATCACGTTCCTTTGCCCAGACAACAAGAGTATTTTCTCCTAACGGCGCTATTCTCCGCCGTGATGATGGGTCGTTTGACGTTTCGACCAACCTAATTGAGCCCACCAGAGGGATCGCCTCAGGGGAGCCGCAGCGGGAGAAGCGGAAGGAAGACGAAACGAAACAAAAGCGGGGAAGAGGGAAACAGAATTGGAAGGGATGGATGCTGCCCTGCTGCCCTGCTGCCCAGGACAGAGGGGCAAAGAAGAAGGGACATGCTCCCGTGGCGGCGGAAAGTTCGTTGTCTCCAGTCTATTCTTGAAGAGGGTGAAGGCTCTGATGTCGTCAGTCCGAAAGTGTAGACTAAGCCTCTTCTTCGATATCCATAGCAGAGCTGAAGTCTATGACGATGAATATTTGCCATGTCGATTTCGGTAGATAATAGCGGAGAGGAGGCTAGAGTCCGTTAAGGACCAGGTGCTTCAGCTCTCATTTTCCCCGCCTCGCCGAGATTCGGGCCAGATCACGCTCGGTTCGAATTCCCAGGAAAACAGAACTGTGACCCACTCCACCCGCTCGGAGGCTCTCAGCTCTAGCGTGTTTCATCTCATGTTCGTTTGCCGGGATCTCGCTCTTTCTGAGTTCGGACGAAAAGTGCGATCTGGGAGTGGGGACGAATTCAGGGACAGCCGTGAGCCGATTGGTCGGCCACACACAGCAGACAGCTGTCAGAACTTCAAAACTCAATACCTTACCTTATCTAACAAGCGTCGATGCCCTGAGGCGCATACATTTCCACGCCACAGCACTGCGCAGCTATGCCTCTTTTATTATTATCAGAGTTCGAATTACGATAATTGTTCTACCAACAGACGGCTGCAAATGCGGCTCGGAATATCGAGTCCCAACTGGCTCTCTCAGACATTCGGAAACTGTCCCTGATATCGGAGGTTTTGCGCCCGCCCTCGAGACGTCATCATCCCTCGGCCCCCCCCAACATGTCGGATTTGGCACACCCTCCGTCGCTCAAACCCGCGGCGATATCCACGTCTCTCTTGGGGGCTACTTCTTGTGCTTACACAGTACAGAAATCATGAAAGAGCCTGAAGGTGTGGTGGGTATTTTGGAGGCCACATCTCGACAGTCAGTCGTGGAAGACACTTGAGGCATTTCTCCCCACTCGTCGAGGGCAGTGGTCATCATCCATCAACAAGTTCAGCAGCTTCTTATCGTTTCCGCTCCCTGAGATGGGGTGTTACCGACGCCCTGGCTCAAACACTCTAATCTCAGCTCTCATTACGCCGTTGGTCTTGCCAACCCCGAGTCCCCCGATAACACGAGGTTATTTCGCATTCTAGGCCTGTTCTCACCCGTTATTCTCGAGGAAGTGAGGGGAACGACATGATGATATCTTGACAGCGGACCCCTGCGTACAAAGACTCGGCGGACCGAGCAGCTGATGTATCAGCCAATCAGCGCCTCCCACACCGGCAGCACACCCTCAGGGGAAAGGACTCCACTCTTGACCACAGACGTGCACTCTGAATTCAGGAACAGATCCCGCCTGGCCAATGAGTCCGAAGCCGTGGCTGCAGCTTGTAGCTCGAGGGCTCTTTTTTCGGTCGATAGTGCAAAAACCGGGAGACATTTTTTCCACCTTCGCATCCGCATCTTCGCCCTCTCGATGCGTTTGCAATGACTCGACATAGGCACCTTGCCACTGTCTCTCCGACTCCCCGGCCGGTTGCTGGCGACCACCCTTTGTCTCAGTTACTCTCCGCGGCGGCTGGCATAATTGAGCTTTGTCAAGATACCGTCTGTCTAAGGAAGGGATTGGCAGAATCAAAGGGTCGTTTTGTTGGTCGACGCCAGTCAGAGCGGCCCGAGTGGTAACTCCCTGCCATCCGCCGTCACATCGCCCAGGCAGAGGGGTCAAGACAGTCAAAGAAAGGAAAACATGATCAACAAGCGCCAACAACCCATGCGTGGATCCAAACGAGAATCAAGCAACAGAACATTGAGTTTTAACTTCGGAGGCGTCCTTACTGAGTCCCCGGTGAATGGGCTGCGGTTTGTTTGCGTTTGTAAGATCCATTTGGAGCCCTTCTCATTTACACTTCGACGGAACGGCCTTCTTCAACTATCCGACTCAATGAAGGGTGGCTGCATCCAAGGCTCAACCTTCATGAGACTTAATACCAACAATATGACAAACAACACCATCACAACTTGTCAAGTCTGTCTACAAAGTTGTAGTCAGCCAAGACACTGCGCCAGAGTGACACATGGCCCCCGGCTATGTGCTTTTCGGCCTCCTCCAACATGAGGCGTCAATTTTCTCCCTTGTCAATACCTATCCAGCATTGCAACCACCGCGGTTTATCATCCGTCACCCCTGGTCTTGCATACACGCCCCCGGCCCACAGCCACTGGCTCAATGTCTCCATCACCAATGTGACACCAAGTGGGAAAGAGACTTTGCGCCAGAAACCAAGGGCGTAGGCCCAGCTCTAGACTACTGCGGTTCTACCAGACTATTCCCTGCAAGCTCGAGGCACCACCACAGCGCCGGGAGTTGGCTGGTGGTTAGCGGAATCGATATTAAGTCGCCCTGCTTCCCTCGTTTCTCCCCCTCCTTTCTAGTTCTTGTCGTTCAACTCACCTGGACTTGTGTTGTTCTCTTCGAGTTTTGTGTCTCTCTTTCTTCAGACCACCTTCCTTTCATCCCTCGAGCTGCTGAGTCGACTCGGCGCGTCCTGTCCTTTTTACCTTCTTTAAGCAACGAAACCTTTCAGGTCCTTGTCACTATCGAGTCCGAGATACTCTAGTGACTACCATTTGCTCCCAAACATTCTTTACGGTGCGCCGGTATCAGCATCCAAAAACCACTTACAACCCCGCCAGTCCCAGAGACTCGACCAACAAACACTACCCTTACATTCAATATTCCTTCTGAGAGACACATAAACACAAACCTACGAGTATATCCTCAAGATGCTCTTCACCACAGCTGCCCTCGCCGCCCTCGCTGGAGTTGCTGCCGCTAAGGATGGCCGCACATTCGCAGTCTTGCGCCACCACAACAGTCCCTTGACGATTGGTCGTGCGGATCCCGTCGTCAGCCCTGGACAGATCTCGGCCCATGTTCACACCGTTTTGGGCGCGAGCAACTTCGGCCTCAGCTCGACTGGAGATGACCTCATGCAGTCCAACTGCACGACCGCGTTGATCAAGGGCGACTTGAGCGCCTACTGGTTCCCAGCTCTGTACTTCCAGGACCCCAAGGATGGGCACTTTGAGCCAGTCGAGCTGTTCTACAACAACATCTACTACTTCTTCGAAGGCACCAACGACCAGATCAAGGCTTTCCCCAAGGGCTTGAAGATGGTCAGCGGTGATGCCATGAGGAGGACACCCCCTAACACGGATGGTTCTCAGAACCTCGACCCTTCCAAGGGCCCAGTTAACCCTCTGCAGTGGACTTGCCCCCGCTCGGGGAATAACTACGACCCGCCTAACTGGCCTGCCGATTCCGACGGCACCAAGGCCGGTATTGGCTCCAAGAACAACAAGGGTTCCGGCATTGGCTTCCCCTTCGCCAATTGCGACGGCTATGCATCGCCCCTCCGCATGGATCTCCACTTCCCGTCTTGCTACAACCCGGCCGCCGGTCTCGAGAACTACAAGGAGAACATGGCCTTCCCGTCCAGCACCGGCAACGGCAAGCAGGACTGCCCCCCTGGATGGATCCACGTCCCCCACATCTTCTTCGAGGTCTACTGGAACACCCCCAAGTTCGCCGACCGCTGGGAGCAAAACAAGGGTTCTCAGCCCTTCGTCCTTGCCAACGGCGACCGCACCGGCTACTCTGGCCACGGCGACATGATCGCCGGGTGGGACGAGAAGGTCCTGCAGCAGATCATCGACAACTGCGACGCCGGCGACTCGGGCATGGACAAGTGCCCCGGCCTCATCGGCGGCCTCAACAAGGACGCGCCCAAGTGCGAGATCCCGTCCCCGGTCAACGAGAAGATCGACGGAATCCTGACCAAGCTGCCCGGTGACAACCCCGTTTCCGGATGGGGCGTCGGGTCCGCTCCCGTCATTAACGTTCCTGCCGCCGCTCCTCCTGCCGGCTCTTCTTCCCCTGCCGCTGCTGCCCCCTCTTCTTCCAAGGTCGCCTCCTCCAAGACAACGGCCATCAACAACGTCAAGGCCCCAGCCACCTCTGCTGCTGCTGCCCCGGCCGCCTCCCCCGCAGCCTCCGCCCCTGCTCCCGCCCCCCCAGCTCCCGGCACCACCAAGGCCGCCGACTCCCCTGCCGCTGGCGCTCCCGCCCCTACCAGCAGCGACAGCACCTCCACGGTCTGGGAGACCGTCACCGAATGGTCGACCACCACCGTAACCCCTGGATCTGACCCCACCGCTACCTCCACCCCCGACCTGACAAACGGGACGACCTCCACTCTCCCCGACGTAGCGGGCTACAAGTACGCCGGCTGCTTCAAGGACTCCCGCGACCGCGCCCTGGTGGGCGACATCCGCCCCAACCTGGGCGAGGTGACCAACACCCTCTGCGTCGAGCACTGCAAGAGCAAAGGTTTCGCGCTGGCGGGCACGGAGTACGGCGGGCAGTGCTACTGCGGTAACTCGCTGACGGGCTCGGAGCTGATCGACGAGAGCGAGTGCGACATCCCCTGCGAGGGTGAGAGCAAAGAGACCTGCGGCGGCGGGTGGGCGCTGAGCGTTTATTCGGTCGATGGCACGGCGAAGTTGGTCAACAAGGTCAAGAGGCATGCGCACAACCACCTTGCTTTGCACCGCAGGGGACCGTCCGCTCGTCGTTGATAGGGGACGAGTAAAGGGGACGTTTCCATACCGGCGCCTTTTTTTTGCTTGGTGTGGGAGATGTTTTACTTCACCTGGTGTTAAGATTCTATCGGCATTCCTTTACTTCTTGGTCGGGATGGGAAAAAGGCCGGGAGGGCACCGGATACAAAACGGCGTCATGACACAAGGTTCAGGTTGGAGAACACATATCTTTTCTGATGATTGTTTACGAAACCGGTCTTGTGGTTTATCTGGTCGGCCTTTCATTGGGCAGATTTGGATATTGCCATGACACCAAAACTTCACTTCAACATACATGTATAAGCTATCACATACACAGGCTTTATCCTCACTTCTTTTTTTTTTTCTGTTATGGGCGGCGAATGGCTTCGTGTGCCTCGCTTGCTGACGGCGGCTCCCTTGGATGAGGTGGGCACGCTTCTTTTGTTTCTATGGGGGTTGAGGAGGTTTTTGTTTAGATAGATGAAATGAGATGAGTCCTGATGTGGCTCAACACTTTCAGCCACATACTATTCCTATTGCACCCGACGTAGTATGATGTCTAATTCGACGGAACTCTTACTAAGTGTTTTTGGCATCGTCTGTACCGACAATCCCATGTTAAGAGAGGGAGTCATCTTGAAGAGGCCGTAGGTTGTGATATTTTGCTTAACAATGCCCCCCTATGAAAACGGTGGGATACTGTTAGTACAGTTGAAAGAAACTTGCAGGTCATCACGTATGGTCCGTGCACGCCGCTCAGGTGAAAGGTCCCTCACCGAGCGGAAAGTGGAGCGCCGAGGTACGTCAAGTGCGTGCCTGTTATCGTGCTTCGACGACTCAACACATCATCAATTATACATACTCACGCACCAGTATCCATTCGACTGTGATAGTGATCCTCATTTACAGTGTTTCTTTGCCAAACTTCACCTGATAGGACCTCCTATACGTCTCAGACAGCGCATCCGCTTTTACAATCAACTACCAGCCTCCACTTCGACCCAGCCCCATCACGGGCAGCGCTATCACCAAGTCAATTGAGCTCCTTGGTCAACATTCGATCTAGCCTGGAGTTGGGTCTATCGGTGCTTTCCTACCTGGCCGTGAGTTGGGCGTCTCAAGCCTAAGCTCGATTGCAAACACGCCCTCCTGGACCCCAACAATTAGCAGGGGGTTGAATCAACATCAAACATGGATGTGAGTTTCCGACAATCCGTTTCTCTAGTTGTGGCCTTGTTAGCTCTGTCTTTTCCCCGGATGCCGTCGGTGTTTTTGTGTCTCTTCTCAGTCACCCTATCACGATTGACTTCTGCAGTCCCGAAGGTTCCACAAGATCAATATCAAGTGCCTGGTTCTTTTCTGCCACGCTTGCAACACTATTGGATCAGCACCACTCGCCACGACACGAATCCCGTGCCTCCTTCAACCTCCCGGACGACTGTTGGTTGCCGACCGACACTTATCAACCCCGTGGCAGTTAGTGGTCCATGCTACTTGTCCGGGACTCAGGAGACGGAGCTTCAGACTGAGTCACTTCCGAGCGACGTTGGCCTATAGCTCTTGTGTCACCTCGAGGTTGACGTCGCTTTACGATCATGTGGCTGATATGCGCAACCACTCCTCCCAAAAGCCATGGGTTTCTAGCCTCACGGAGGGCTGCGTCGGCTGTCCACTGTCTTTCACGTGTCTGTCCGTGTAGGACCTGAATTTCCCCTGTCTGACAGAGATCTTTGCGCACCCTGAGCAACGCGGACCGCAGCCAATCTTGTGGGAAAGTTTCCAGAGCACGAACAAAGAGCTGCGCAGAATTCCCATGACCCTGCCTCCCGCGCAAACGTTTTATGACGTGGCATTCGTCCTCGCAAGTGCTATGGAGGCGCCAAGTATGAAGCCAGCTGGTCCCGTGCCCTACACTATCGTGGTCCGTCGCTGTGCTTTCATGACAAGCCAGGTCTATATCACGCCTCTCTCCGCCGAGCACACAAGTGCTCGAGAGCATTGGGTCTCAGCATGGCTTCCTCACTGTCAAGGTGCAATCACACGGACGCTAGTGCGGACCTCGACTCTTCATCTCGTCGCCGAGGCTTGTACACCAGTCCTGCGACCGCAAGGCTAAACCATATCTTCGAGCAGAATCGACAACTACAACATAAGAAAGACGGAGCCAAGGGGCCAGCAGCCGCCGCTACTCCCCTGGCGAAGGGCAAACCTCGTCTGTTATTGATGGGCCAGCGGAGGTACGTACGACTGCACCCAACCATTCGCCTGAGTGTCCTAACACGGTCTACAGAAGCGGAAAGTCATCCATATCGAGCGTCGTCTTCCACAAGCTCCCACCCAACGAGACACTATTTCTCGAATCCACAGCTAGGATACAGAAAGACAGCTTAAAGTAAGCAACCTAATGACCATATGTCCTAAGCAGCATGCTAACCCCTGCGCAGCTCCTTCATGGACTTCCAAGTCTGGGACTTCCCCGGCCAGATCGACATCTTCGACAACCCCAACTTCACCTTCGACATGGACGCCATCTTCGGCGAGGTCGGCGCCCTGATCTGGGTCATCGACGCGCAGGACGACTACCTCGAGGCCGTCGCGCGGCTCAACTCGACCATCCTCCACCTCCAGCGCAGCTACCCGCACATCGTCATCGAGGTCTTCATCCACAAGGTCGACGGCCTCTCGGACGACTACAAGATGGACATCCAGCGCGACGTCACGATCCGGATCCAGGACGAGCTGTCGGACCAGGGGCTCGAGAATGCCATGATCAGCTTCCACCTGACGAGCATCTACAATCACAGCATCTTCGAGGCCTTCAGCAAGGTCATCCAGAAGCTGATCCCCCGCCTCGGCCAGCTCGAGGCCATGCTCACCTCGCTGTGCCGGACGTGCCGGTTCGACAAGGCCTACCTGTTCGACGTCAACACCAAGATCTACATCGCCACCGACAGCTCGCCGGAGGACGTGGCGAGCTACGAGATCTGCTCCGACTACGTGGACGTCATCATCGACTTCACCGAGGTGTACGGCAGCTGGAAGCGCGGGCCCGGCTGGAAGGAGGGCCTGGAGCAGGCCCCCTGGCCGAAGAAGCTGGACGACCAGATCGGCTGCGACCTGGCGGAGAGCGGCATGGTGCTCTCCGATGCGCAGCGGCCGATCATGCTGCGCGAGGTGGACAGGTTTTTGGCGCTGGTGGCCATCATGAAGGAAGGGTCATACGACAAGGTGCCGCTTATCAACATGAATGTCGACGAGGTGGTGAAGGGGCTGACGGAGTTCTTCGAGATCACGAAGCACAAGCAGGCTGGGACGGGGGAGCAGGAGGGGCCTGGGGAGGGGCAGTTGATTATTGGTGGTGGTTAGAGACTGGGTGATGTAGGGGTTTTGTGTTTTGTGTACTGTACGTTTTACATTGATAGGGGTTAAGTCGGAAGCGGTGAAACTGGTGACATATATTCTGCCTAGCATTTACTGGCCAAATACCAACACATCCATGCTTTCCCGATGCACTCTCGTGCGGTATATCAGCATTTGCCAGCCTGACACTCCCGTCGTTGACCCCGGTAGAACAGCGCGCTCTACTGCACCAAAGAGGAAGTAGACTCGCTTCAGGACGTATGACTTTTGCACTTGCTGATTACCACTCCGAAATCGAACAAGCGAAGACATCGGACGCAACTCTCGGCCCAGCACCTCTCGTCCGATGATACTTCAGACGCCCGCCACGGATGTCTGTGACATTCCCCATCTATCCGTCATAGACTCTGCACTGGGTTATATGGTGTTCTTCTCCGTGCTGTTCCGTCACCTGGACTGGTGTAACTTGGTCAACACGGCGGGATGATAGGACCGCAGCTCAGGGGTTCGAGGCCCTCTGGTCCGGGCGCAAGTTTCCTCTTTTTTCCACGTCCTCCTTCTCTCCTTACTTACTACGGGCAGAGGGTACCATTTTATTGCCTGTTGCTTTGACTGTCTTCTCCTGGGCGAAGGCAGTTCCCTATATTTCCCGATCTGTTTTGACTCACCATTGCCTCTAATTACTCTGGTCTAGACTTTAAATCGGTTGTCGCCCGTGGGGAAAGGGCGATGCTTCATTCTGAACCCTGGCCACGAACTATTCCTCTTTCGTCACAATACAACCACCACTTTTTCTTCATCTCCATTGGCAACATGCTATATACATACCTGCCTGCATACGCCAATGCACATAGAAAGTGATAGCATCGAAAAAAGTAAAAGACCAGATATGGCCTGCCTGCCCAAACGAAACAAAAAAGCAAAAAGAAAAAGAAGAATACAATCATGATGATCAAGTTATTATTACTCCGGTACGGGGAATCGAACCCCGAGCCCCGCGGATTTTGCTTCGGAAAAAACTCCTTTGTGAGGAGATTTTTCTTTTATGAAAACGCGATATGTTGACCGTTACACTATACCGGATGTTGCTTTGGGCGTGTGATTCGATGCAACACTGGAGCCGTACGAGGGCTCATGGAGGGGGGTAGAGGGATCACACACTGACTGGGGACAAAGAGTCATGACTTACTCCCAGTAATGAGTCGTTGCTGATACGGACAAACTGACTACAGTAGTAATGCATGCACTGTGGGTTTGGATGTGGGTTAGGAGTGAGCGGACGAGTCATGACTGAGAAGGGGGGAAGTTCCACTGCGGAGAGTGTTGTGCATGAATGTGTGCGAAGATTTGAGATGATGGATGTTTTGTTGTGGGAGGAAAATCGTGTTGTTGGCATGTGATGTTGTTACTGAGTCAACAGTGTGAAAGTGTTGCCGGGAGATTGTCCTCAGAGGAGGGAGTGGGTGGTGTTGGATTTGATGATGGCTTCGAAGTAGGAAACACAACTTGTGAGATAGGAGAAAGTAGTGTTGATATGTCGCCATTAAGTATTATCTATCTCCCGTCTGTCCATCTATTGTCTATCCCAACCATCCATCATGCCAAAAAAGCAAATGGTATAAAACGCCGCTTGATGCAAAGCCAGTCAAACTGGATAGAGACTGTTCCAAATGCAACAAAAGATCGTAAACCCATACCCGTCACCGTTTTGATAACGAAAGGAAAACCCAGCAACCTCTTAGAGACAGAGACAGAGAGAGATAGTCTATAACTTCTTCTCGTCCTTCTCATTCGCCGTGACAGGCCGCGACTCCTCGGCGGCAGTGTCGTCGTCACTGGCACCATACCCAGCGACAGTATCGTCGTCGCTGACCACACCGCCCCCAGCGGCAGGAGCAGCCGACTTCTCCTGCTGCTGCGCGGCGGGCGAGGCCTGGGCGGCGTGGTGCGCCCTCATCATCTCCAGCGTCCGCGCCGCCTCGGCGGCGAACTTGCACTTCATCCGGATCCGCCCTCCGTACTTCCAGAACAGGTAAGGGAAGGGCATGCAAGCCAGCGCCAGGAAGGCGGGGATGCTGCTCGCCCAGTGCAGGCCGAGGTTGCGGTACATGTACGTCGTAAACAAGGGGAAGGCGGCGCCGAAGAGGGAACGCAGCACGGCGTTGGCGGCGAGGACGGAGGCGGCGTAGAGCACGTAGCTGTCGATGAGGTAGTTGAGCAGCGACAGGAAGACGAGCACGAGGCCGCAGGCGAAGAAGCCCGAGGCGATGATGGGCACGACCCAGTGGATGCTGGGCTGGCACGTCCAGGCGAACCAGAAGAGGCCGACGGGGAGCAGGACGGAGCCGATGATGGCGGGCGGGAGCCGGGCCTCGGGCGGGGCGGCGCCGCCGCAGGCGCGGGCGACGGCCTGGTAGCGCTTGTTGTCGAAGGCGGCGTAGACGACGGCGATCATCATGCCGACGGCGACGCCGATGAAGGCCAGGCCGCCGACGCCGGCGCTCCAGCCGCGGTACTGCTGGAAGACGATGGGGAAGGCGGCGAAGAGCATGTAGAGCGTGCCGTAGATGATGGCGATGTAGATGCCCGTCAGGAGGACGATGGGCTCGCGGAAGAGGAGCACCCAGGGCCGCTGCAGGGCGACCTTGAACTGGGCCGACATGGTCTTCTTGTTGCTGAAGTCGGCGCGGGACATGTACACCTTGCCCGTGATCTTGGACAGCTTGGCGGCGCGCTTGCGGAGGAGGACGGGCGCGTAGGTCTCGGGCACGACGGCTGTGACGACGATCCAGACGACGCCGGTGAAGATGGCCATGAGGCCCTCGACCCAGCGCCAGCCCTCGGCCTCGCCCAAGAAGCCGCCGACGATGGGGCCAATACAAGGCCCGAGGAAGGGGGCGACGGCGAAGACGGCACCGGCGAGGCCGCGCTCGTTGGCGTGGAACATGTCGGCGATGACGCCTCCCGAGTTGGTCAGGGGCGAGGATCCGAAGGAACCGGCGAAGAAGCGGAGGATGATCAGGGTCCAGATGTTCTGGGCACCGGCGGCACCAGCGTTGAAAGCAGTGAGAGCGGCATAGGTGATGAAGAAGAGTAGCCGGCGGCCGTAGAATTCTAGAGCGTGTTGTCAGTCGAGTTCCACAGTGCCAGAGGGAATAGGGGAGTAAACATACCACTCAGGGGTGCCCATAACAGAGGACCAATGGCAAAGCCGAGAACGAAGAGCGAAATACCCAGGATGGCGACCTCAGTGTCGATCTTGAAGGTCATCATCACCTCCTTGATACCGCCAGAGAAAGCCGTGCTCACGAAGGCGACCGCCAGCGTGGCGATGGCCTGGAGCAATGTGATCATCCATTTCTTCCACGCCGGGAACAGAAGGGGATTGTGCGCGTCCTCCAGTAGGAAGTCGACGAGGTACGGTGACTCCGCGGTTCCATGTCCGGGGTACTGGTGGTCGAGAACCGAGTTGGTGATGCCGGCCTGGTCCCATACCAGCTTCATGTGTGATATGTGCTCCGGCCTGGCCTTCAGAGCCTCGACATCTCGTTCTATCTCACCCCCTGCCAGTGTTGAAGCAGACGATTGTGGTGTTGACGAAGCCATGTTGGCGTTCTGTGCTTGTCCTGTAGCCGACGTATGGCGTTGGAGTAATGAGCGTTGCGGTGCGGGTGGTTCAAGACAGTCTCCTAACCAAACAACATAAAGCAAGAACGTCACAAAACACGGCAAAGGGGCCCCGGCATCCTATATACCCTCTTCGCCGCGACAAGGACGGAGAGAATTCTCGCCTACTCTCCGACCTGACTCCACCGCGGGAATGGCCTTGCTCCGTCCTGTGGTCCATGACTACTGTATGCTATCGACATCCTGGCCCGAGGAAGTTGTGCACAGCTTATGCACAGGCAAGCCTTGCCGCCATATGCCAAGCTCCGCGGCTCTGCGTCATGGATAGGAGGCTCTGAGTGGCTAGACAGGGCCGTTTCCGGTACGACGGATGCCCTATAGCCCGATGCGACCTCCACTTTGAGATCGATGCAAGGAGCAAGGCTGTGAATTGTGCAAGAAGATCGGGATGTCCCTACATTGTACCGCCGTCATTTCGCCATGACACGTGGTTAAGCTTGACGGATCTGACGGGAGACATGCGGGCTACTTGGTAGCGTCGGGATTGGACCGGGAACGGGAACCCAACGTGCAAGGCAAGCCTCGGCTCGGCTGGAAGACCCATAGGTACTTGCACCCTAGGAAAAGTTCTTGGCACTCGCCAGCAGATAGCAGAAAAGATATTGAATAGTAATACAACAGAAGGAAACTGACAAAAGGAGACCAAGGGACCGGAATTCCGTTCACCATGGGCCGCGCCTTCGACCGTATTCGTCGCATCGACTTTAGGTCCATTAACTCCTCGAAAGTTGCACCGAAGAGAGTATCGAACTGCGTATTCAGCCTCCACCAAACCTCTGGGAGGGCATGGAGTATACTGTGTTATGTACATGCCAAGTCCAGCTAGTATCTGGCATCGCAAAAGTTTGACTCGAGGTTGACCGAGGAAGAATGAACCCCCACCCTCGGCGGGTTTCCGCTGTCAAGACTTTTTTGAGATCACAAGCTTCTCTTGGCCGCGTAATAGAAGAATCTGACAAATTGCTAATATCGAGCGGACGGAAACAAGCAACTGGTATTTGACATTATCGCCGGTGGTTGCATATGCGGCCAAGTGAAACGCCGTGTTTCCGCTCTGCCGCCTGATCTGGTGCTGCCTCATCTGAACACACCTTTGAATCGTCCCGACAGAGGCTTTGGTGATGTCACTGATCGGCCAACGTCCGGGTGGTATTCGTAGATCATTCGTAGGGCAGAGCAGGATCCACCACGTGGCGGCGCTCGTCCTTGGTGTCTTCATACGCCGTGCTAGAGCCGGATAGCATGTGATTTGATCTTATCGATCCCGCGAGTACCGATAAACCTTCGACCCTTGTGGAAGGTGCTCGATCGTATCACTTCATTCTGATGTAGTTGACGACTCATATCGTGTGTTCAAGATTCGTATTGGAAGTCCGAGTAATGCCGGGAAACACACAGGTTCCCGACCTCATGTAGTCGAATAAGGACGACCAATGGGAATGTGGAAAACCGGACAACGCAGCATCGCTCCTTAGTCTTCGATGCCGTCCCAGCTATCATCGTCATCCTCTTCATCGGCGGTCTTCGCCGATAAGCTAGGCTTGAGCGTAGGCATGCCGTTTGAGTCCCTGATAATCCGCCCCTTTTCGTCGCGCAGATATGGTCCGTCGCCGTCCTTTGCTCCATCCCCAAGACCTTTCGTCGGGTCAATGACAACTTGGTCATAGGAGCCAAACATCTCATCAGCCTCAATAGCTTTCTTGCCCGTGGATTTGAGCGTCGGTATGCCCATGGCGTCCCTTATGATCCGGCCCTTGTCGTCCCGAAGATATGGTCCATCCTCATCGACAGCTGCAGAAGGATCGCGAACAAAAGCCGCGACGAAGAAGCCCATGACGCAGTGCTCGTCGTTTTTGTAAGCTCTGATAACGGCATCAGCGACCTCTTCGTTTGCGCCAGCTGCATCGAGATCACCACGGACTGGCCAATCGCGCATCCCTCGCACTTGGTCTTCCCTTTTGAGTATCCTCCAGCCTCGCTCTTTCGCGATTTCGGACTCCAGCGCTTTGATGACGACATGCTCGTTCTCGCCGGCGTACAGAGAACACGTGGAGTATGTGATCCTCTTGGCGGCCGGGAACTTCATCGCATGAAGCAGAAGAGTCAGCTGGAACGACGCCAAGGCTTCAATCCTCGCCTGTAACTCCTTTGCTGATGAGACAACCGTTGTCTCTCCGTCGTCGTCAACCATCATAGTCTTGGGCTGCACCTCTTCGTCCTTCCGTTTCCGCTTCTTTTCCTTTGGTGTTTGGGCTTTGGCCGGTTTCGCACCGGGCATCTCCGGTATGTGTAGCTCCGGCATCTCATCGCGTGCAACGATTCCACTGCCGGAACAACTTGGGTCCAGCAGTAGAGCGCCGACGTTTGAGTACTCTGTAGCGTCAGGATTGACCTTGAGAAAATCTTGCCCCTGCCTAATCCTCGTGAACCCATCAGACCCAGCAAGCTTGACCATCCTCTCGAGCGTCTTTGCCCGGAGTTTGTCCTTCTCGAAAGCAAACACCGTACTCGGACTCGCGCTCCGCGACTGTATTATTGCGGCCAGATGTGTCGTCTTGTTGCCCGGTGCTGCACACGAGTCGATAACATCTCCATCTTCGGGAGCGGGATTCAGTAGGTACGCTGGGAAACAAGACGCCTTGTCTTGCAAGATGATCGCACCGGACTTGTAAGCCTCAGTCTTGGTAAAATCCGACGAGGGTGATACCGCCAACAGATTTGGGATATGGGGGTCGAAACATAGCGTCTTCCCGGTACTTTTGACGACATCCTGTACCGAAGGCACTGGCTCGAAGGCTTTGAAGGTTGTCTCCAGCTGATCTGTTGCCGTCGTCTTTAAGGTGTTGATCCGGATCCAACGAGGATGAACCGGTCCAGTCCTGGCAGCTGCTTCGACATGACTCCGAAGTTCCTCAACTGAGGCTACTTTCCTCCGCAGACGAGCACGAGTGAACTCTGAGTTTAATCTCGCCTTGTGACGCTCAACGGATGCTCGCAGGCCATGAGTTTGTGGAAGAGCGATGCCCTGCTTGGCCACTAGGAAGTCGTGAACGAGAAGCAGCGAGAGGACCGGGTTCAACTGAAGAGTCGTCAGTACTTTTTCTTGAAGGAAAGACTGGCATATGTGTTTTTCATCACCTACCTTCCGCTCATGCTTAAGAATATCAGAAGAGTCGATGACCTCCTTCAGCACTGGGCTCCACTTGCATGTCTCGAACACCAACGCATACAGCTGTGCAGGCGGAGACTTTAGATCTTTGTTTCCGTAAATCCTCGACTTCAGACTTCCGCCTTCTGAGCCGGTCGCTGAGAGGATGGCTGCGGCCTCGTGATAGAGAGACATGGCGATGTTTTGCAAGAGAAAATCCAAGGGTCCAGACAGAGTGGAGCTTTTGAGGGATTGTGGTAAATGTGCGATCAGCTCCAGCTCCACCAGCCAATCACCTTGGTCGCGCGACCGGCGCGAGTTCCCCGAGAGTTGTACCTTTGCCTTAGGCTCCATAAGATTTGTTC
Organism: Coniochaeta sp. 2T2.1; assembly: GCA_009194965.1. Lineage (NCBI taxonomy): Eukaryota > Fungi > Ascomycota > Sordariomycetes > Coniochaetales > Coniochaetaceae > Coniochaeta > Coniochaeta sp. 2T2.1. The sequence goes on along the minus strand of VSMA01000007.1, from coordinate 2,540,728 downwards.
TTGTTCTTGTCGGACGTTACTGCCTCAAATACGGGACACTGGCAGCATTGCTTGGAGCTGAAATGAACCTGGAACCGTACTATCAGTCTTAATCTAACGCGAGCGCGGACAGGATCTCGGAGTAAAGCTGACGTCATTGAAATCCCGCGTCTTTGTGCCTCTATTTGAAAGACGTGCCTCATGATCTTGTCCAGCCAACAGGAGCCATGCAAAACCAGACAATACTGACAACTAGAGGAAATTCGAGTTACTACACAATATTCTTTCATATCACCGCACCTCAACATGTCGACGGAAACCGAATCTACACAATTAGATTCTCGATGCCATTTCAAAGTTGCCGACATAGCGATGGACCATGCAGAGAGCCGGACGGCTGGGTAAACAGCAACGATATTCGATCTCGCGCAGCAGAACTGTCCACGCGGAATCCCTAAGCACACAACTGCTAGAATGGCTATAGGACACGATTGCGAAGCCCGTTCTCGACCGAGACTCGCCGACCCATCGACACTGGCGATGTGAGCGATTTCATCACCTTGTGGGTGGGTTTGGTCGAGCATCACCATGCTCGGCCGAAGCTGGCCGATCGGTAAGAGTTGCATTCCAGCCTCCTTTCGAGCCGCGTTCCGGTCGTCGCACCGTCGGCAAGGGAGCGTCAACTCGGAGTCGATCTTACATTTCTCGATGATGTAACGGTAGTCCTCCCACGCATACGCTTCGTGACAGAGTGGACACTCTCAGCTGGCCAGACAAAGATGCCTTCCTCCTGCTCAACGACTCTCGAAGACGCCGCGGCGGCAATCCAGGCTCTTATATACTACCAGCGCCCAACCATTGCACCACGCCCGGCTTGCCGTATCCGGCGAAGCCGTTGAGCCATAGGAATGAATCGGGTTGATTGAGCCAAGCGGGAAACGAAGAGCCTTTGACGAACTAGAGCCCCGTGTTTAGGCGCCTCTTTCTGTAAGCCTCGGTATGGTTGATAGCGGTATACGGCCCGGACCAGGCTAAGTAGCGCCTTAGTTTGCTCGATGTCGTCCTGTACGCGGCCGACATCCTTCTGATGTAGTACCTGTAGCGCGAAGGAGAGGTGCGAGACGGCTTCGTCAATATTCTCGTCGAGCTTCTGTAGCGTACTCCGTCGCTAGGGGTACGCGAATCTGTAGTAGTAGTCCGGGCAGTAGCTCGGATGCCGTCGGCGGGCGTGCTTTTTAGCTTGGTGGTCTCGTTCTGGAGGTTATCGATATAGTTTCTCGTAGCCTTGGATCGAGACTTCGACGCTCTTAAGCATATGCAGCTCGTCGGAGCGAAACTTGCGGTTCCTTAGTTCAGTGTGTAGCGTCTCGAGCACGTCGAGGAGATTCTCTAGCTTTTTGGTGGTGTGGGTAACGTTAGATTTCTGGCCTTTGTATGCCGAATAGGAGTTAACGAGGGATGTCGTTACCTATCTAGATGCCCAGCGGAATGACGCCGGCGACGTTAGCGGCGACGTTAGCGGCGACGGATAGCCCGTCCATTACTACTGGGTGGGGGGAGTAACGGACCCTGCCGATCTGGGGTGTGGACTAATCGGGGGAAAATGCTGAGCTGAGACTGTGGGGCAAAGAGGGATGGTCAAAGGAGCGCTGCTTCGATGCCCTTCCCACTCTGGGAATGCAATCTTCGTCGAGCATTGCGAACAGATAATGGTTATTGTCTCGACTCGCTGGCCTGCCACGGGTGCAGCTGGCCGGTGGAGTGTACTTGGCTTGCTCACGAGCAAGAGGATGGATGGCAAGCAAACCCCCGCAGCTGCGCAATTCAAAGAACCGTCGCATGTTGGGTGCAGAGTTGACTGATGCAGCTCTGACTTGCCAGCAACTTGGAAGAAGGACCTTGGAAGAAGGGACACCCGGCGACGTCTCGTAGCAAGTCGCTAACAGAGCTTCGAGCTCTGTGGCAAGTCATCAATCAAATGCCCTATGAACCATCGCTCTGCAGGACGCTGTAAGGGCTCGGGCACGCCGGTCCGCACTCTTGGAAACGGGTTAGGGGGTGACGGGCGCCATAGGATGGGGCTCCTCCTCCCGTCCTCCTCGTCCTCGTCCCCCTCCTCCTCCTCGTCCCCCTCGCTCCTCATTCCCCTCCTCCTCCTCCTCCTCCTCCTCCTCCTCCTCCTCCCCCCCCGCCGCCTCGCGCTGTGATTAGTCACCTTATCACTCGTGGTATTGCTTGGCAATACCTGACCGCGTCGTCCGTCTTGTTAGACGCGTCCTCGGGCAGCATCGTCCGCCCTCTCTATAAAAGGAAGCGCCTGCCCTCCAGCAAGATTCCCATTTGGCTTCCCGTCCTTCCTACCCCATTCCCATCACGCACTTTACCTACAGCTATTCAGCTAGATTCTACGATATCACGTATCGTTTCCTTCCGCTTTCATGCAGTGAACAACGTACCGTTCCGCAACCGCTCTCGCAACCCTTTGACTGCCGGTTCCATCGAAGACGCAATGTCCGACCCGATACCCCCGAGATCGCCCGTCGACCAAAACATGGCCAGCGAGCAAGATGACCGTGTTTTTCGCGACCTTTGGCCCAACGAGTCAGACTACTTCGGCACGTCGTGGCTGACGGAATTAACGGCCGACCAATACTCCGATCGGTTTGATGCGAGAAACGAGCGCTGGGAATCCGACGCGAGTCTCAAAGATTTGGGGCCCAAGTACACTGCTTCTCCGTGAGTTGAATACCCCTACCTATCTCGCCTTAGTGAGCTCCAAGGGCGGGCGGTGTTATAAGAAACAAAGATTACTCCACGCGCTACCTTCTACCGACAGACAGAATATTACAGGAGACCCAAATGGCTGCCTCGGACGTCTTGCCGTCCACCGCTGTTCGCGTCCAGTCGTGGACGACTGTTGTACGGAGTACAAATGAGCTGAGAAGAATGGCGCATCGCATCATGGAGTAAGAGCAAAAAAACAATAGAGGCAGTCAGGTAGGTCAGTGGCCTTTTCTCTACACGAGAAATAAAGCCACCATGCAGCTCTCGCCTTGAGAAAGGCGATGGTCTCCTCCTTGCTCGGCGGCTTTCCGCTTCAGGTTGACGCGATACCCGACGAGAACGGCTTCATTCCTGTTCTCCAGTGACTAACCATAGCCATGCAAGTCTTGGCGGCGCATACGACTTGGATGGCAACGACTCAAGTGAATCTCTTTTAAATGCCGGTCCAGCCTCGATGGATGCAGGTTTCAGAACAGTCGACGTCCCTGATCAGCAAACCGTCGATCCTCGATGGACAGAGACCGGCAATTGGGACAGCACTGGCGTTTCAAGCCAGCAACTTCTGGGAGACACTGGGCTTTACCCAACAGAGCCCCTTAACGGCGCCTCTTCTACGCCTTATGATGATTCGGGTGCGACTGGATCTACCGGTGACGAAGGTGCGCCAGTCGGTATGGACCCTAACACGGTCAGCCTCGAGTGCTATGGTGTTGAAACTTTTCGGTCTGTCCCTACGCCCCGTCTGAGACTTAAGTAGTATGCTAAAATACCCCTAGTGGCCCCATGAGATTGTGGGCAAATTCGAACAAGCCTATGTTCGAGCGTGACAAAGGCTTTCGATGTATAATATGCGAAAAACCTTTCAAAAAAAGATGGGATAATCTCAAAGGTCGTCATCTACTAGCCACCAAGGAGTGCGAAGCAGCATGGGGGTGTCTAGGAAAGCTGCACAGAGGAAAATCATGCACATGTTTTGAAACTGGGATACCATGCATCGTTGGATTGGTTATAGTCTGGATGCAAAATAGGGAGTTATTGGAGTGATTTCAGCTGGGACTGGCTTTGGGTTTGGGAAAGATGTAGACGGATAGACGAGAAGAAAAGAGAAGAGGCATGGATGGCATATTCCTACCGCAGACTTCAGAATGGATTACAGACCGCTTTTCGGCGGCCTTGCGGAACGAAAGTTTCTTCCTTAAGGGCATCTTCCACTGCCACACTGTCGAGGCTGTCATCGGCCTAGCTAAGCCGAGCACACCAGGTTGGTAACTGCACGGTACGGTTTTTGATCACAGGGGCACGCAAAAGCAGCAGTTCCTAATGGGTCGACGGTTTTGGTAGCCTGCCATTAATGCAAAACGACTGCCTCGCCAACGAGGACACTGAGCGGAATGGAATGCGCATCACTTTGATTAGTAGCACATGCCGCCAAAGCAGCCGGGCGAATAGCACAGGCCCTGCTCCGCCCGGCCCCCCGGTGCAGCGGTGCGGGCCGCAGGCAGCAAATGAAATGTCTTCCGAACCATGGCCGGTTCCAGTTAGCGGGATTCTTTTGTGACGTCAAATCTTCGGAGACGTTTGATGTCCTGGACTCCCGACGGGTGCTAGATGTTTGGGTGATGAAATAGGATGCGTGACCCGGGGTGCTCGAGCGTATATAAGAAACCTGCAGCACGCCGGAGAAGGTTTCAGATCGCAAACCTCTTGCTGCACGTTGGGGATCACGAAGTCATATTGTGGCACTTGGAATCTGCATAGGAGTTCCGCGGGGCCTCGAAAACGCCGAGTTCAAGAGTACCCTTGTCTTCTATCATTGATGTTTCAAAATAGCTTTATTGACGCCGACGTCGACCAGTCGCTATTCAGCGCTGGCCAGCATTACTCCCCATCCTACCATCCTCGTTACTGATATTGGTTACTCTAATCCCAGTAGTCTCTAGTCGATGATGGGTGCGGTACGGCAGATCTGTAGATATCGAGGCCCCCGTAGAGGATCCGGCCGCTCGTCGAGACGTACTCTAGCGTGTCCGCCAGGCGCTTAATCAGGGCGATGTCCGCGCCTTTTAGCCGAACCGTGTTCTTGTGTGGCTCTGGATTTTGCGTTCCAGCCATTCCGAGTCAGCGAAACGACGAGGAGCTAGAGCCGGTATGAGGCCTGTGCGGACCGGCAGTTGCTGTCTTTGCCGAGGCCGTGGTAACAAAAAGCCGCACGGTTTTTGGTGGCAGATCACTGCCAAAAATGCGGCTTATTTTTACCACAGCTTGCTTGCTTACACTTTCCACCGCCCTTGCGCTCCTTCTCCCCCTGTTTTGAACATGTCCAATCTTTTTAGTTCAAAGGGCCAGACCATACCTAGGTAGGTCCATGTTCGATCTCCCGTCTCTTCCCATCGACTTGCATTCAGTCTCTCTCGCAGTCTGCTCTACGATATCGGGATCATGAGCAGAATGATGTAGCCGAAGCAGTATGGTAACTGGCAAGCCCAGCATTTTTTCTGATCTACATTCCCCTTCCTCTTGTTGGACCTCAATTCAGTCGTGCCGCATTGCCGGTTTCTGCATGCACACAGCCCCAATCCTTCTCTTCATTCATGATCATTGCCGCGCTAGGGTCGGTCTGCAGCTCATGAACTGGTTCCTGTCATGGATCGGCCCTGAGGGTGTGTGGGAAGAAGTGAGCTTCCCGCTGTGAGACCCCTTGTTCATGATGGCCAGCATGAGACACCCCCTAGCTCCAAGAGCTTCGACAGCTCCCCAAAAGCTTGTCTAAAGCCCTCACACACGTACCAGTTCCTCTTCGGACCGGTTGCGATATCCTCATCTCTAGGGTCCAGGGCGGGCGGCCTCCCAGCCCCTCTCGTCCCTAAACACGTGCTCTCATCCTTTGTTCTGGCATTTGACGGTGAACATGAACGAGCAATAACCATGCGAGTCCAACACTGGTAGCCACCTGCGCGATTTATTGTCCTACTCGAATCGGATTCCTGGGTTTGGTGGCAATTGACCCCTGAATGACCGGTCCCCTGCTCTTGTTTTGTTGCCCCTACCAGAGCTTGGTAGAGTCTACTTCCTCCCTTGAGTATCACGGCGTGTCTCGCGAGTTCCTGGATACAATGTTGTGGCTATCCTTCTACATGCCCGCCGCTCTGTTTGTCTCATGCCGCATTCGGCAACCCGAGATTGTCGAGAGGGTAGTTATCTCTGACCAGAATTTTCTCGTCACGGAGGAGGGGTGATGGTAAGCATTTTGCGGAGCTGTGATGTTGGGCAGTGTTGGTCTTGCTGCTGGCGTAGAAATGGGTGCGGTGGTTCGGGAAACGTATATGAGGGCTGTTCGGTCCAGCGATGCTACCGAGATGTCTCCTGCATCTCGTTTATCTTGTTTCTGCCTCTCGTCCCGTCTTGTTCGGGTCCATCTGCTGTTGCTTGTGACTCTTCCGATCGGGAGCGTAGGAGATCTCCTTCACCCTAGCCATGTCCCCACCAAGAATCCAGTTCGATGACTCTATCCTGCCAGTCGGGCAAGCTCAGCGAGTCGCCTCTGTCGAGAAGCGGTCAAGTGTCTACGAGCAGCACTCGTCGGAGTTTGAAGATGAGGAGAAAGCTCGTCAGATAGCCGACCAAGACTTGAATGGCTCGCGGAAACAAGTAAGTGTAAAATAGGATCCTGAAAGTTAGGCTCAACTAATCATGTGCCTTTTCCCAGAAGTACAGCGGTGTCGTCCTGCTCTGGCTGAGCTTTCAATCCATCGGCGTCATCTACGGTGACATCGGCACATCGCCACTATACGTCTTCTCTTCGACCTTCTCGTCCCAGCCGTCATGGGAGGATCTAGTCGGAGCCCTGTCAATCATCATCTGGTCCTTGACACTGATCGTCACGGTGAAGTATGCCTTCATCGTATTATCAGCCGATGACGACGGGCAAGGAGGCACCTTTGCCCTGTACAGCCTCTTATCGAGGCACCTGAAAATTGCTCGCCGTGATCACGAGTTCTATGATCAAGCTCGAACGGTACCAGACTGGAGACATGCGGCCAACAGGTCGCACTCTGCGCAGCTTCTTGGAAAATTCCGGAACAGCCAAGTTCATGCTCAAGTTTCTCGGTGTCCTTGGTGTCTCTCTCGTCATGGCCGACGGCGTCCTGACGCCAGCCCAGTCCGTGCTTGGCGCTGTCCAGGGCATCAGGGTTGTCCATCCAGAACTGAAGACGTCCGCCATCATAGGTATCAGTGTCGGCATCCTCGTATTCCTATTCTTGCTTCAGCCCTTTGGCACAGCTCGGCTCGGAACCACCTTCGCTCCCATCGTCACCGTTTGGCTGCTCTTCAACTTCTCCTCGGGCATCTACAACCTTGTCAAGTTCGACCACACCGTCCTAAAAGCCTTCAGCCCTGCCTTTGCCTTCAGCTACTTCACCCGCAACGGTCATGAAGGTTGGAAGTCATTGGGAGGCATCCTTCTCGCCTTCACCGGAGTGGAGGCGCTCTTCGCAGATCTCGGCGCCTTCAGCAAGCGCGCCGTCCAGGTGTCATGGCTGTGCATGGCCTATCCGTGCCTGCTGATCGCCTACATCGGTCAGGCTGCATTTATCTCGGCTGATGCGACGGAGACGGCGTTCACCAACCCATTTTTCTTCAGTGTTCCCCCCGGGACACTGATCTTCAGGTACGTCTCGTGGTAACACTTTTGTATGGGGTTGTCTTGTTACTGACAGAGTGAAGTTTGGTGATCGCGATTCTGGCAGCTATAGTCGCTTCGCAGGCCATGATCACTAGCACGTTCCAACTGCTCGTTCAGGTCATGCGCCTCAGTTACTTCCCGCACATCAAGGTCGTTCATACCAGCAGGCAGTTCCACGATCAGGTCTACATCCCCATCGCCAACTGGCTTTTGATGATTGGCACAGTCATCGTGACAGCTGTCTATAACAACGTAAGCCTCCCTCCTCCTCCCCAGTTCTTCCTAGATCCACTGACACAACAACAGACCACATCCTTAGGCAACGCCTACGGAGTCTGCGTCATCTTCGTGGCTTTCATCACAACCTGGATGGTCGCCCTCGTTGCCATCCTAATCTGGCGTCTCCCCATCTGGATCGTCTTCCCGGTGTTCCTCATCTTTGCCGCCATAGACGGCGCGTACACCACCTCGGTGCTAATCAAAGTCCCCGAGGGCGCCTGGTTCACCCTGCTGCTGGCCGCAATCCTTTCCTCTATCCACATCCTCTGGCGTTACGGCAAGGAAGCCCAGTGGGTAGCCGAGTCCCTCGACCGCCTCCCCGCCTCGGCCCTGCTCACCGTCTCTCATAATGTCGGCACACCCGACTCCAAGACTGTCGCCTCCTCCTCCTCCTCTACCTCTCCATCTCCCTCCGCATCCCCATCCCGCTCTCCCCCTACACAAGCAACAATCCACCTCTCCCCCATCTTCAACTCTCTCCCCCTCACCACCGTCCCAGGGCTAGGCATCTTCTTCGACAAAACCGGCGACCCGGCCATCCTGCCCCCTTCCTTCGTGCACTTCGTCCGCAAGTTTGCCGCCCGCCCCTCGGTGCTCATATTCTTCCACATGCGGCCCCTGCCAGTACCCTCCGTCCCCCTCGGGGAGCGCTTCGTCGTCACGCGTCGGAGTGCCGCCTCCTCCTCCTTCGGTCCCCCACTACCCTCTGTTGTTGCACATGGCCGGAGCGAGACAGATGCCTTTGCTACCTCTCGTTCTGGTTCCGAGGAGAGGAGCAACGACGTCAAACCCCGCGTTGGCGGCGTGCCGCTCTTACCCGATGCGTATAGCGTGGTTCTACGTCACGGGTACGCGGACGACGTCCTCCGCCCCGGATTGGCGCGGGATCTGGTCGCGCAGATCGAGCTAGCCGTCAGCCGGGGGGGCGGACAAAACGGGCATTTGGCGGGCGAACTGGTGACGCTGAGGCGCGCGGTGGAGGCGCAGATCGTGTATGTGCTGGGCAAGGAGGCCATGAGGATTAGGAGACGGGGTGGTGGTGGTGACGGGGAGGAAGAAGGGAAGCAGGGCCATGGGGTAAAGGGGATTAGGGATGTAGGCGGGTGGGTCAGGAACGCGACGAGGAGGGTGCTGCTGGGCACGTTCCTGTGGATTAGGGAGAACTCGAGGGCCAAGCTGGCGGATTTGGATATCGATGTTGATAAGCTGGTTGAGGTTGGGTTTCTGAAGGAGATTTGACCGGGCGAAGTTTGAGCTGTGATGATTAGGTGTGGTTTTCCGTAGATTAAGAATTTAAGTATTCGCTATGATCTCCCGAAATGGTTCTCATTCCCTTCGCTCCGTTCAGGCAAATAACTCCAGTATGCCCAGCCCAGGCCTACCTTAGTTAGAGCTCAAATAATCGCCGTCCTGGATATTCCCAAAAACCGAGTCCCATCCTCATCCATTATCACTCAGTCTCGCTCTCGCTCTCCCCCTCGCTTTCATCCCCAGTCTCCGTCTCACCCCCGCCCCCGTCCTCAATATATCTACCACTCTCCCACCCCCTCTCCTCGTCCTTCAGTATCCTCCTCACCCAAGCCTCCTTATCGCCCGCCCCCATGCGATTATACCGCGGCGCGAACCACGGCGTCCCGACAGCCTTGCAAACGCGGAACAGCTCGTAGCAGTTCAGCGCGGCGCCGCACCAGGCGTTGACATCCTCCAGGACTATACGCATATCCTCCATCCGACCGCGTCGACCCATCGTCGCCTCGGCGCGTCTGGCGTGGGCTCTGGCGAACATCATGCACCCCGGAGACGGCCGCTGCCTTGCCCGCGAGGTGGGCCGCTCCCTCGGTGTCGGGTGTCGACTTCTTCGTCCTCTTCGTCTTCATCATCGTTCTCGCTGTCGCTTGTCGCGCCCCGAGCGCTGCTCGTCGTCGTCGTCGTCGGTTGTGAGACGGGAGCGGAGCCAATCCGGACGGGGCTTTTTGCGTTGCGTGAAGTGGGGGTGTGTGGTGGACTCGGGCGCTTGAGTGTGGTGGTGGTGGCTCTTGTTAAGTAGTGGCTAGTGATATGGGGACGCGTTGAGTGGTTTTGCGCACCACGGTATTGGTGGGTTCATGTTGCGAGCGAGAAGACTTTGTGGGCGGGTCGAACCGCCGAGGTTGTTCTGGCGCTGTTCATGGCTGTCTTGATGGTCTCTACGCTCGAGTTGACAATTGTTCAGTAGTAGGGACCACAACATAATATTGAGTACGGAAAAGTAAATAGAGAAGACGCGTCCTACGAAACCGCGTCGACGTGAACCCCCCGCGCCCCCGTCGGGTATGGGATTATCGGGCTGAGCGACAGGGATGACGATAGCTTCCAGTCCCGAACACTTCGGAGCAACTTCACTTTCTTCAACTCGAAGAAGGCTTGCATCTGTCACGTACGACCACAGGCGCTGGAGAATTCGGGATCCCGTCCGCTCTTCCAAGAGACAAGCCGGCCGGCGACCGTCGGACTAGTACTCGGGTGGGTGACCACCGGGGAATCCCCGATGTTGTACGTTCTCTCTTTCTTCTTTTTGCCCATCACCACCATGGAGCCAGGCGGTGATGATGTCGGTGAGAAAAATGGGCGGAAGTGCGTGGGCGTTTCATAGGGCAGGCAGAGAGAAACACCGGGAGTCATCTCGACCACTGAAACGTAACTGATGAGGATGCAAGCCTCTTGAGTCTTTTGCCCGGCATCAGTGAGGATGCAAGCTGGAATGACGGTCGCACAGCTGGAATGGCGGTCGCACAGTTGAACGGTTCGTTCGAACGGTCGAAAAGTGTCGGTTCCTAAAAGGGGATAGCGCTGAACATCACCCCGGGCTCTCGGTCGCCCAAAGCGGTTTAGTCGAGGCTCAGCCCGATCATGTCGCGCAGCATCACGTTAAAGTCGGACAGCTTCCCCTCGACGTCAGGCTTTTGCGGGGGGCTCATTGATTCCTTTTCATGAATTATTGCTGTGTCAATACCGTATGCCTATTTGTTCCTGATCTGGACCCTTTGAACAACTCCGAACTGCGCCAGGAGTGACAGATCGACATTGACTTGAGCGCATTTGTGAGTGACGACCCTACCTGGATATCGAGCGATAGGAACAATACGTTGGAAATAGTAGAGGACAGACAAGAGGCAAGGACGCACTAGAGGACTCATCTGTGACCGTGGCCGAACAACAACGGCGAAAGGTCATGGCGGCGGCGTCTGTCGCGTCGGGCTCATCGCCCCTGTCGGGCTATGACTTCCACCCCGACTCAACTGGAGACCCGGAGGAGAACCAGTGGAACGTGCTACAGCAACCTGGGAGTTCCGTCTCTAGCAACGCCGGATTCTCATTCAGCCCGGCCAGTCTTCCGGGGAGTCTGAGCTCATGGGCCATGATCAACCGGAGCGGGCAGCAGCAGCATCCACCGCCCCTATCATCCGGGCCAATGTCGCCTCTCAACCTGGACCTTCACCCGCCGTCTTTCCCCTCGTCCAACTACGGTGATATGCCCGTGGGCAACGCCTACACCGTGACGTCCGCGCCGGCCGAGGGCCAGTTCATACCCGACGGCCAGACTTTCATGCAGCCGGACAGTCATTTCTTCGACGAGGAGGCGTTCAACGCCGCCTTCAACCCGGACATGGTTGCCAACCAGCAGTTCTCACTTACAGAAGCCGACCTCCTGGTGGACCACTCAGACTTCTCCGATCTCATACGGTCATTCGAACAGGAGTCGTTCGAGCAGCAGGCGGCCCTTGCCCACCATAGCAACCTCAACATCCCCCAGCCATATCAGTCCGGTCCGGACGTGCCGCCATGGAACCCAGCAAACATCCAGACAGGCCCCGAGACGAACCTGCAGATACACCTCCAAGCCCAGGCCGGCGGCTCTCCGACCCTCTTCGAGATGGAGGGACCGGGTTTCGTATCGCCCTCGCCACCCGCCCCTTACCAATCACCCTCCGTCGGCACGCCCGAGACCCCCCTCAACATCAAGCTCGAGTCCGGCACCGGCACTAGCAGCGCCAGGAAGAAGTCCTCATCCGCAACCTCCAACCCCATCGCCATCCCCCGGACCGGCGGCGCCTCGGGCGTGCAAAAGAAGAAGAAAACCCCAACCTCCTCTGCCCCTCGCAGCAATGCCTCAACCAGCAGCAGCGCAGGCAGCAGCAACAAATCTCAATTCCTCATCGTAACCCCCGACAGCGTCAACGCGCACGCCGACCGCTCGAACCCCTACGAGTGCTTCGAAGCAGCAGCATCCGGCTCCTCCTCCCGCCCCTCCCAGAAGGGCCGCAAGGGACCCCTCATGAAAGAAACAAAAGAGAACGCCCTCCAAGTCCGACGGAAAGGCGCCTGCTTCTGCTGCCACGCCCGCAAAGTGCGGTGCGACGAGGAGCGGCCGTGCAGGAACTGCACCAAGCTCATGTGCGCCACCCCGCAAGTCATCTGCTGGCAGTTCCAGGATTTCCTGCCCGTGCTTTTCCCAACGTTCATCCGGAGCCACTTCCGCAAGGAGGAGATGACGCGGTTCGTGGCGGACAACATCGCCGACTTCAAGGTCGACGGGGTCGAGAAGCCGTGCGTGGTCGAGCTGTTCTCGGGCGCGGCGTGGGGCGCGACGTTTCGCATAAAAGCCAAGTTCTTCACGGCCCGGACGGAGGAGGTGCTGCAGCACTGGCACATGCAGGTCGGGCGCAACGGCGTCGACCTGCACGCGCGCGGGGCGCCGCCCATCGGGCTGGAGATGGATGGGGGTGGGGGATTGCCGAGCCAGCAGCGCGACGAGATACGCAAGAAGGCGAGGGAATACATCGCCAGCATCATCCAAGAGCCGAAGTACGCGGAGCAGGTGACGGATTCGCTGCGGCACACGGACCTGCCGCGCAAGATCCTCCGCCACGTGCAGCGGTACGCGCAGCAGTGCGACCAGCCGATGGTGAAGAAGGCGCTGTCCATCTACGCCATGCACTACGTCATGACGCGGCACCTCTGTCTGACGCAGCAATCCCTCGTCTCCCTGCGGGGGACCAAACTCGTGCCCCAGGACAACCCCTGGGTGACGCCCCGCGTGCTAAACCGGCAGATCAAATCCGTCATCGACGAGATGCTCATGCGCGAGATGCAGACCCTCTTCGAGGCCTTCTCCAAGTCCCTCAAGCCCAAATCCCGGAAGGAGTGGGCCCCTTGCCTGGCTGCCTTCCTGGTCCTCTGTCTCTTCATGGAGGCCGTCGAGACGGCGGCGGACACGTACGTCATGTCGCAGAACGAGATCGATTTGAGATGCCGCAGGTCGCCGCAGTGGAAGCGGCTCGAGGTCCTGCAGCGCAACCGGGAGCTCGAGAATTTACCCTTTAAACAGTTCGCGCACCAGTTCCACCAGGTGTACGCCACGCACTCGAGGGACGCGAACACGCGGAGCTTCAACCCGCTCTGCGACGAGGGGAGCCTCGCGGCGGAGGAGCTCGAGGGCCCGGCGCGGGAGTTGGTGATGCATTTGAGGAGGTTGGTTGTGGAGCCGGGCGATTGTAGGTTTTTCCCATCCCCCTTGAGCATATACGTGGTGTTGAGGTAAAGAGATGCTAATCTTGGGGATTTTTAGGGGCCGAACTGGACTTCCTCTGCGCAGATCCGATACTGCCTAACCAGGAGGAACATCCGTTCCCGAGGGATATCGCGTTTAACTACACCGGACGGCTCGTGGCCAAGTTCTTGCTCAGCTTTACGGACGAGAAGTACATCTTTGGGCCGTACTGAGCAAACAATTCTTGCTGTTGGCGTCTGGCAAAATGGTATCGGTGTGGTGGCATGGGCATGGCGATCGCCATCACAAAGTTGGACCAAGTTCACGGTCAGGAGGAGTTCAGGATACCCTTTGGATAAGGCGTGCATGTGTTCTACGTGCATCACGAGGGGCGTTGTCTTTATTTATAGCGTTTGCTTCTGATTGTTTCTTATATAGAAATAATATACCCCCAGAATTGGAACAAAGAGAGATGTTCGTCATTTTTAGTCCCACCGAGCACACGGTAGGTCTGCGCCGGTAGGGTGGATTAGACTGGCTGTCTAGGCCGTTTGGTTTTTCTTCCACTACGAATTATAAAATTAAGTTGACCCAGCAAGCACGAAGATAGCTTGTGGGTAGGCAAATCGTGGGTTTTGTGTGTGTGTGTGTGTGTGTGTGTGTGTGTAAACTGTTGGATTGGGGATTCATTAAGGAAACGTAGGAGATATACCCAAGGACGACGGAGGATGTCGTCTTGTGTCCTACCTTGTCGAGGCGAATGAAGAGTTCGAATCAAGCCTTTGCGTGTGCAAAATGCAGCTCAATTGAAAGCTGTCGCCGATCAAGGGATGCCATTGCGTGCGCAAGCTATGCCGCGATGTGTTGATGCCCTCGAGGTCGCCGAGGTGGTTGATGTTTTGATACGAAAAAGTGAGGAAGTCGACCAGCAATATTTTTTCCTTAAGAGCCAAAAATAAGTGGCCTGTGCGCAGCAGCGGTTGGCGCCGAGTTTAGCTCAAGTTTCCACGTGACCTGACAGTAAACTCCACTTCCCATCCGATGAAAAGCAACAATTCACGATTTCGAGAACTTCTACTCTTTCTCTTTTCTCCTTAACACTTTCGCACGACTAATCAACCGACTCTTGGTTTCGTCTCCAACCATTGTCCGGTCAAATTTACGTGCCAGAACGAATACTGGGTCCTGTTCGGCGTCTCTGTCCGGAAATATTTTGGCAGATTTTATACTCTGGTCTTTTTTGCGGACTTGTCGTGGTTCCCTACATTTTAATCTGTGCGGGCAATGTGTGATGACTTGAGAGCACTGCAAGGGTGAAATAAGTTCTCTGGAAGTAGCTTTTCTGCGTCCGGTCTGGTATGCTGCACGAGTGTATCCGAAAACGTCACAGAAGTACCCGGCACTGGCGGTGACACAAGCGAGCACTTGACTTGTGTGAGTATTAGACTCGAGGAGTGTATGTACACTCCAGGGTCAAAAACGCCGACGTCTGTCTGTCTCGCAACTGTCTAGATTATCTGACTAAGTTGTTCGGACTTGTTGTTCCCTCGAGACCGTGCACCAACCAAGTGGACAACCACCATTCAAGCCGTCTTCCCGTCCGCCTTGCCAACCAAATGTACCCTACAAGGGTAATTATCACTAGGATGCCCACCCCCCCTGATAATCTGATAGCACCTCTCCCCATTCACCCTCAACCTCTCCGTCTCCAAGCCCCTCGCCCGGTCACTCTCCCCGTACGCCTCCCGGAAGTCAAACTCCCTGCACATGATCGCCACGACGAGCCGGATCTCCGTCATGGCGAGCTCCTGGCCCAGACAGTTCCGCGGCCCCCGCTCGAACGGCCTCCACCCGTTCCTCACGGGGTACAGCTCGTGGCCCTCCGCCACGAGCCAGCGGTCGGGCACGAACTCGTCCGCGCGCGGCCAGAAGCGCGGGTTGTGGTGGATGCCGAAGTGGTTGCCCACGACGAGGCAGCCCTCCGTCGGGAGCGGGGCGTTGCCGTTCGACGGGTCGGTGAGGTCGAAACCGGGGAGGCCGGAGCGCGCGGTCGCGGTGGGCGGGTAGATGCGCAGCGTCTCTTTCACGACGGCGAGGAGGAAGTCGCACTGGTTCAGGAGGTGGGGCTTTTTCGAGAGCACGTCGCAGGTTGAGGGGGGGTCCGGGCTGCCGAAGACGGCGTCGAGCTCGGAACGGAGGCGGCGGAGCGTGTCCGGGTGCTTGGACAGGAGGTGCAGGGTGAAGACTATGCTTGCTGCCGTGGTGTCGTGCCCCGCCTGGAGGAAGAGCTTGACCTGCGCGCGCATGAACTCGGAGAACTCGGAGTCTATCTTGGGAGGGGGCTTGTCGACGTTGTTCTCCTTGACGTACGCGCCCATGATGAGGTCGACGATGAACTTGCTGCCCTTCCGCTGGTGGACCGTCTCGTACCTTTGCTCCAGCAGGGGGTCGACGTACGAGTTCATCCGCCAGGCGTTGTACCGCTGCACGAACGGGCGGGCGACGTTGACGTACCCGAGCGGGTTGGCGTGCAGGCCCGCGTCGCACCAGGCGAGCTGGTCGATGAGCCCCTCGCAGAGCGGGTTGTACTCCCTCTGGCTGTTGAACTTCTCGTCCATGACGACGCGGCCGATTATATCCATCGACATCGCCAGCGTCGGCAGCTCGAGGGGAAACATGTCGCCCGTTTTGGCGTGTTGGTGGATGATGTCCCGGTACGTGCGCACCTCCTCGATCATCGTGGGCACCATGTCCATGATGTTGCTCGCCCGGAAGCCCGGGTTGAAGTTGTTCCTCCAGTGCTTCCACTCGTGGCCCTCCATCGTCACCAGGTCCTTCTTCCCCGTCAGCGGCTTGAGGAACCTGCGCACGCCCTTGTACTTGGGCAGGTTGCCCTCCTGCGTGAACTGCGAGACTATCTCCGGAGAGACGACCATCAGGGCCGGCGGGCCAAAGGGCCAAACGTCGAGGTAGAAGGCCGTGTCGAGCTCGGGGTGTAACCGTCGGATCTGGTCGGCTATGAGCAGGAGGTGGGCGTGCGGTGGTAGGGAGCGGAAGACTCTGGCTGCTATGGGCAGGTGTCCGAGCAGCCAGTGGTGAGGCGGCATGGGCTTGCCCTGTCGTTGGAGTTGTCGCATGAAGGAGCGGGCCTGGTACAGTTTCCAGAGGAAGGTTGTTACCAGCACGGCGGCTAGGAGGCCGATGGCCGGCCAAGCTCTTTCGCGGGCCGCGTCTACTGCTGCCCTCCTGATTGAGCTTTCCATGATCGATGTGCGAAAGTTAAGATGCCGAGCCGCACAGGATTGAGAAGAGGACGCTGGAACGGATGATCTCTACGCCCATCAGATGGTGGCGGCAGACTATGGGATGTCTTCGTTGCTCCTCACTGCTGGAGTCTGCCTAACGGATCCGTAAGAGACCACAGCTACCGAACCACCAGCAATGCGTAACGCCTCGGACTTGAGCACTCCATTGGTTTTGTTCTACATGCTCAAGTTCTCCAAAGGCGCAGTTTACTAAACGTTTTGTCACCGAGTTGCAAGTACAAACGCTTCTGTGATATTTCCAGATAAGTATGTTGTCTTCTTTGAGTAGCATATGCAACAGTCATGTGCGAGATACAATTGAGTGCGTCTGGCCAGGTTGCATCACGTAAGGTCTCCGGGCACCAACGTAATGCTTCGACTAAGACTCGGCAGCACAGTCTTTACCATACTACGGGCTGGCTAATCCGAGCTTTCCTTGTGTAACATTTGTGTATCTGGCGGGACAGCATTTGGTGCCCATGTTTTTTTTGGGTCGATACTGTATGTGGCGTAGTGTTCGGCGTCCCAAGCGCACAGGACATCTCAGAGGAGGTTGCAGCACAGTACTCCTTCTGCCCAGATCTGCTGCTGTCGTTACAGTGAGCGTTGAACTGCGACACCCTTGTAGGAATTATCATCTGCGCTGGAACCAAGTATGTGAGCGTGACAGACCGTGATTGCGACCAAGTCAAGCTCCATATTTCTGTTGTGCCACCCGCATCGGGACAGTGGTTCTGTGGCGGCAGTCAACATCTCAGATTGGACCGCTGAGCAGATCAGAGAGGGAATATTGCAAACAGAAGCTCGCAGGTAGGTTTTAGTCTATATTCGCCGTCTCTATGAAGGAAAGCGTCCTGTATCCCTAGATCATCAGCTAGCCTCGCGCTGTGGTGGGCTTTTCTCCCGAGGAGTGTGTGCCTCAAGCACACGTGTCTCTTCACGGACGGCAACTTCTTCCTTCCCACCCTTCCCCTTCGTCTTCTTCCTCCTGATGCTCTTCCACTCCACCCCGGCCGCGCCAAGCAACTGCACACTCGAGAGACCGACCGTGACAAACAGT
Organism: Coniochaeta sp. 2T2.1; assembly: GCA_009194965.1. Lineage (NCBI taxonomy): Eukaryota > Fungi > Ascomycota > Sordariomycetes > Coniochaetales > Coniochaetaceae > Coniochaeta > Coniochaeta sp. 2T2.1. The sequence continues at coordinate 2,523,107 of VSMA01000007.1, read as the reverse complement.
ATAGACGTGATGGCCTTGTTGTACGCCATTATGGCGAGACGCAGGTCGTCCGCCGACAGCCCCAGGCTCCTAAGCCCTGTGGCGCCGGCATCCAATACCCGCGGCACATCCAGCCCCGGTATCTCTTTCAGCTTCTGCTGCAGCATCGTAGAAAAGACGTTCTGTCCCACGGCCACAAAGACAGCCGATCCCAGCAGGTTACTGAACAACACCAGCCCCTGCCCGATAGCAGCGTCCTTCTCGTCGGTAAGGACAGCTTGCACAGCGATATTCGCCTGCGAGCTCCCTCCCCCCGCTCCGAGGCCGTACAGAACCTGGTAAATGATGCGCTTGGTGTTGGATATCCCGGGGGCGAAGGTGGTCAACAGTCCCGCGCCGACAGCCATGAAGACGGGGCTCGAGACCATGAAGGGCGCGTAGTAGCCGATCTTGGACGTCAAGACACCGACGGCCAGAGCGCCGACGACGGTGGCGATGGCGTTGGGCAGGACGGCGACGCCGGCGTCCTTGGCGGAGGAGGCCTCGACGGCTTGGAACCACATCGGTAGGTAGTAGGCCACGGTGGTCACGGCGCCGCCGTTGGCGACGGAGAACCACATTACTGAGGCGACGGAGCGCTGCTTGGCTATGCGGGGAGGTACGGTGCCGCGCTCTTGGAGGCGGGATTGGACGATGATGAAGGCGACGAAGAGCAGGGCGAAGAGGACGAGGAGGACGATGATTATGGCACTCGACCAGGCGTACTCTGTGCCGCCCCATCCGAGGGCTAGGAAGAGGGTTATGGTTGAGGGGACGAAGGTGATGAAGCCCAGGGGGTCGAGCTCGAAGAACTGTTTCCTGAGCGGGATGCGAGCTCGCTCGGGTAGCGGCATCTTCATCAGGAGAAGCAGGACGAGGAGGCCAACCCCGCCGAACGGCAAGTTGATGTAGAAGCACCACCTCCAGGACAAACTGTCTGTAATGACACCGCCGATCAGCGGCCCCAGAATCGAAGACAGGCGGAAGTTGACCCCCAGCACGGCCATGGCTATGGGCTGCACGTCCAGCGGGTAGAGGCAGCTGACCGCCACGAGGGAGCCGGTGAAGATACCCGCCGCGCCCACCCCGGCGACGGCGCGGCCGAGGATGAGCACGGGGGACGTCGGCGCCGCGCCGCAGAGGGCGGAGCCGATCTCGAAGAGGGTCGTGGAGGATATGAGGACCCAGTTGGGGTTGTAGAAGCTGTAGAGCTTGCTCCAGAAGAGGACGAAGGCGCAGCGCATCATGGTGTACATGGAGCTGTACCAGCCCACGTCCTCAACAGAGTGAAGATCACTTGTGATCTTGGGCACGGCGGTGGATATCAAGGTGCCGTCCTGTGCTGGGTATCAGAGTCCTGCATATGTGTTGGGGCTGGGGACTTTACCAGTGCCACGAGGAATAACACGACCCATAGTGAAGACATCACGGGCAGGGAGACCTTCCATCCTGGGTACTTCTTCTCGCTCTCTGCCTCTTCATCGCTCTGCGAGTCTGGGGTTTCATGAGGCCCATCATGGCGGGTAGAACCTGGCGGCGATGATTCCCGGTGATCACCTGGACTTGTCTCGTCGACATTTCTGTCGGCCTTCTCGTTGACATTCTCGGGCGGCATTGCGCATCTCGTGGCCTAGCAAGGAGTGTCGGAACGAGGATCAAATCATACAGAGATTTGCAGTTGGCTTTTTCTCAAGTTGCAACACGTTATAACAAGAGGCGTCCACAATCAAGTCTGGTAGCCCGACGTTCCGGTCAGAACAGTTGAGACCAAAACGATTGGTGGGCAAGATGGTGGGCGCATGGCTCAGGAGGCATGGCTCAGAAGGCAGGTACTTTAGTCAGTAACTGCCCAAAGAAGCCAAGCATGTCACAATTTCGGTGATTCGAGTATCGGTACAGTAATGTGGTTGTGTTACACGAGAGAGGACCTTTGAACGGCAATCGTGACCATGAAGCGGAAGTGTCAGGGTTAGGGTACAGTATGGCTGTTATCTCGCAGGCATTGATCGTGATGCGTATAGGTGGTCGCGGTCTCGACAAACAACAGGAATCTGGTACGTGGAAAGCAGGACAGCATCGAACAGTGTCTCTGTGAATTGTGAGCCTTCCACACCATCCCCTCTAGAAACCCCTATATTCATGACAGCTATTCACAACCTTGCACGTCTCCTCCTTGGCCAGCCCCTTTCGCCATTCGCTTCCACGATGCATCCGCCGACCGTACCAGTTTCTCAATCGCTTCTGGCCCGCCTCTACGTAGCTCTGCTCACCAGCTTCTTGTCGCCATACCGCTTCAGATACTGCGATACTGCCCTCAGGCTGAAATGAAACTTGTACAGCGGATACCTGTAACCGCATGGCGGAGTGTAGATGCCCTCCAGCGTCCCCGGCAGCCAATCTCCAGTGGGTTGCTGTCTTCCGATGAGGAACGCGACTCCGCGCTCGATGGACGCATGATCCGAGCATTGCGCCGCGATCAACCCGCTCACTGCCCACGATGTGTTGTGCACCTGGCTGCCCCTGTGTTCGGGGACATAGTGCTTCTCCCTCGAGCTCGCAATGGACTCTCCCCAGCCGCCGTCCGGATTCTGATGCCGCAGCAGAAAAGCGCATGCCCTCCTCGCCATGGGGCACGTATCCTCGAACCGTCCGGCACACGCAAGCCCTTGCAGCGCGAAACCCGTGGCATAGCTGAAGCACACGCCCCAACTACCCATCCACCCGCCGTCGGGAAACTGGTCGCGGCCCAGGTACGCGCAGCTGCGCTCCATGCACGCGTAGATGTCGGCGGCCCGGTAGTCCGGGTACTCGGCCGCGAACTCGGCCAGCGCCATCATGACCGAGGCCGTGCACTCCGGGTACCGGTTCTCGATCATGCAGCTCTCGTACATGTCGGTGACGTTGAAGCGCTCGATGTACGACGCGCCCCGGACCTGCTCGTACGCCGCGAACCCGCCGCCCGCGGACTCGACCGAGAGGAGCTGGTCGACGGCCTGCTCGAGGCGGTGCTTGGAGATGACTTGCGGCACGCCGGGGACTTTCTGGGCTTGCACAATGGCCGAGATGGCCTCTGCTGTCGTGTCGGAGACGGAGTATCCCTGGTCGCGGGTGCTGAAGGGCCAGCCGCCCTTGCAGGGATGGCGGTACGTGTGCTCGATACCGAGTGGGTTTTGCCGTATCTGGGACTTCTCCAGGTACTCCAGGCCCTTGGTGATGATCTCGATGTTCTCGGGCCGTGACTGGAAGCCCGCAGAGCACACGGCCTGTATGGCGAAAGAAGTGTCCCAGACAGCTGTACCATCCGTCCCCGAAGCGGCGAGACCCTCCCTGCACATCCACATCGGATCCATGAAGCGCACCTTCATGCCTTGCACCCAGTGGCTGTCGGGCCCATGCGCATGCCAGAGGGCAATCATGTTCGACGCCCAGCTCACGGGTGTGAGACAAAGATACCCCGTGTTATGCACCTCGGCCTCAATCTGGAACAGCGCCTCGGCCAGCGCGCGCCTGCGGACGAACGACGGGGTCCACTGCTGTGCCTTGCCGAGGAGGTAGAACGTGGCCGCCTGCAGAGGCGTGCGAGGCCTCGCACGATCAAAGGTGCTTATCGTGGCGCGATACTTGGGCCAGTCGATGGAGGCATACGGCACGTCGTAGATCTCCGTCCGGATGGCCCTGATCAGGTCGTCCTCCCGCATCTGAAACCGGTGGCCGTAGAGGTAGGACATGCTGACGTAGATATTCCGGAGCGGCATCCACCAGTTCGCCGGGTTCAGCGACGCCGCCCTCGGCATGAGCAGGGGCTCCGGCACCAGCGGCACCATGCCGTCCCAGTCGTACAGTCCCAGCAGGCAGAGCCAGAACCTGCCCCAGGTCGGCATGGCGAGCGGGCTGCCCATCGCGGATATCAAGCCCCTGGCTCTGGCGAGGATCTCGTGCTTCGCCGACACGCCTAGCAGCCGGAGCATGATGTAGTTGACCGTGGTGCCGAAGATGTTGGAGGGGCTGTCGAGGTACGTGCCCCAGCCGCCGTCGTCGTTGGCCGTGTTGACCATGTACCTGATCATCTCCTGCTTTACGGCCGGCTCCATAGGGAGTCCGAGGATGTGCATGGCGATAACCATGCCGCTGGTCACAAACAGGGGGCCGTCGCAGTTGGCTCCCCAAGTCCCGGCTTTGGTTTGAAGTTGCTTGAGGAACTCCCAGCCGTTCTCGAGGGCCTGTGAGGGCCGGTCTGCGTGCGGCATGGACGGCATGTCATCTTGGAACGGCAGGCCGAGCCAGTATTTGTCGTAAGTGGTTTGTGGCTCGACGTCTTGGTGGCCATCTGCATCGAGGTGCTTCCACTCGTGTTGGCCGCTGCTGGAGACGTGCAGGCGCCAGCGATGCAGGTCTGTCTTGAACTCGGCTACTCCATCTTTGTCGTCAGGCGTGAATGGCCCTGTGTCTGTGGGAGCCCAGACCTTGCTTTTTCCCTTTCCGTTCGTGTGGGAGTAGTCCCCGTTCACGACGGTGGCTCCGTTCGAGGCAGCGGCCTTCTCGTCAATCATGCTCACGTTTCGTTTCGTACAGTTTCAAGGCGCAACAAGATGTTAATCGCTTGTGATTTACGGAACCAAGTTTGCAGGCAATAGCTGGCTCAACTGAGAAGCACAACAACCAAGCGGTGCAGAACTTCTCCAGAGACCATTATCTCTACACCCTGCGCTTCATTTTCTCTCCTTAGTATAGGCGTCCAGCTGGTGCCGTGGAGGGAAGTTACCCTTTTTGGACAGCTTACTATGTAAGGATTCCGGGTGGTGTACCTATGTAGTAAGTCGGTGTCAAGGTTGCATGCATTATGCGTCGCCTCAGATCATCAGCTAAGCAGCTGAGAGCGTGTTACACAAAGCATGGAGATAGGGACAGGAGCCTTGGGCTCAGCCTGCCGGGACTGGACCTAGGATCTGGCGCTGTTTTTGGTCAGTCATAGCGCACCGTTTCAGTACAGAATTGCACATCTCTAACCCCTAGAAGTCACTCGCGACCAAAGGTCTTCAGGATGAATGACGACGTATACCCGGTCCATTATTACGATGACGACAGTATGCTGCGCAGCATCATGGTGCTCTGGAGCTTCGTGTTCAACGATGTCCTAGACGCCGAGAAACTGCAAGGCTCGCTGCGGAGGCTGCTGGAAAAGGAGGGATGGAGGAAGTTGGGCGGCAGGTTACGGCTGAATGTGAGTCCTTAGTCCTTCTGTCTTTCGACAGTCGATTCGGTGCATATTCTGACGACAATGACAGGTCAAGGGCAAACTCGAAGTCCACGTCCCGCAAGTCTTCACCTCCGAACGCCCGCCGGTTCATTTCACACACCAGGTGGAAAATATGACCATGGACCAGCACCCCGTAGCCCGGCAGCTACCTAAGTCAACGGACCAGCTGTCCGTCCAACCAACACCCACCGAACTCTTCCTAGACCTAGGCCTTCGGCGAGGAGGCGACGGCGTGCCCGTCACGGCCTACGACCTTGTCAATAGCGACGAGCCGCAGCTCTCCGTGCACGTCGTGTCCTTCCTCGACGCAACGCTGGTCGGCTTCCTCTGGCCTCACACGATGATGGACGGGATGGGCCGGACCACGCTGATAAAAGCATGGAGTCTCGTCCTCGCGGAGCGCGAAGACGAGGTCCCCAAGTTCGCGGGAGCGCGAGACGACATCATGGCCACCGTGGGCACGGAGCTCGACACCACAACCCCCGAGCCGTGGATGCTGAAACCCCAGATCATGGGCCGCCTGGGCAAGATCCGCATGGGCGGCCGGCTGATGTGGGATGTCGCCCGCCACCCGCAGACGCTGGAGAGGGTCATCTGCGTCCCGCCCGCCACGCAGCAGTTCCTCTACGACCAGGCACTGTATGACCTCCAGACCACCCGCAATGGCGGCGGAGACAAAACAAACGCCCCCTTCGTGAGCAACAGCGACGTCCTCGCCGCCTGGGCGGTGCGCCTCGTCGGGCGCTCGCAGTCCCGCCCGCGGCCGCTGACGCTGTGCAACATCGTCGAGGTGCGTGGCCGGCTGCCCTCCGTTTTTCCCCGGCCCATGACGGAGGAGGCATACATCCAGAACGCCACGGCGCGGACGCAGGTGTTCCTCTCCGCCGACGAGGTCACCACTCGTCACTCCCTATCCCTGGGGGAGACGGCACTGAAAGTGCGACACGCCGTCGCCGAGCAGGCTACCGAGGGACAGGTCAGGGCCCAGATCAGGAACCAGCGGCAGGCCAGGGCGGCGGGGGAGTCGTTCCTCCTGTACGGCGACCCGGACGCCGTGATGATGTTCCTCACGAACCAGACCAAGGACGGGATCTTCAAGAATGCGGACTTTGGACCTGCAGTAGTTGGCGGTAGGAAGAGGCAAGAGGAAGTGGAGAGCAACAATAATAACCCGCCTGGTACCCCGGTTTATACGCATACGTGCTACTTGAAGCCGAACTGGCTGACGAGGTGCGCTGTTAGCTTCTGGGGCAAGGATTATGAGGGGAATGTGTGGATTCAGATGGTGCTCTCTGCCGATGTTTGGGGCAAGGTTGTGAGGATTTTGGAGGAGACAACGGAGGCTGCTGCGCGCTTACACGCTGGAGGGGAGACGGTGAGGGCTCGTCTTTAAACTTGTCTTTAAACATGGACTGCCCTGTCCACAATATAACGGGGCCAACAGAGATCCGGCGAGGCTTTTGAACGCCGTCTGCGGACCAGGTTGCAGTTAGGTATGAGAAGGCTTATTCTTTTATCATGTTATTGAATGAAGTGCTAATAGTAGGTAAGTTTACATTCCCTAGGAGCAGTCCTCAAGGACATGGTTGAAACTAGTGCTTCCTCCGCCTGACCATCATGGTCGTCTCACGATCAGGAATATTAGTCCCGAACATGGCCTGGTTGAGAGGGCGCCGGTCCAACGGCTTGACCTCATAATTATAGAGCAGGTAGGCAGTGCTCATCTTCACGATATGAGCGGCCAGCCAGCGACCAGGACTGGGACGAACATATTAGCAACATTTCGGGCAGCAGTCGGGTATCCGAAACCGGGCAGCACTCACCATGCGAACTTGCCAGCTCCAAAAGGCAAGAAGGTATCCGTGACATTAACGACACCGGTACTCGTCATCTGCCCCGCGCCCTCACTCTCGCCAGGCTTGCGATTGCAGAACCGGAACGGCTCGTAGGACGCCGCGTTCGGGTAGAGGTTCTCGTCCGAGTGCACGCCCACGACGGGGACGCCGATCCAAGTGCCGTGCGGCAGGTGCTGCCCGGACGGCAGCGTGACGCCCTCCTTTGGGTTGATCTTGCGCTCGAGGGTGACGACGGAGACCGGGTTGAGACGCATCGTCTCGCGGATTGCGCTGTTGAGCAAGACCAGGCGGTTCAGGAGAGTCGTGTCTGCCCAGCCTTTGCCCGGGGTTGGGTCTAGCGCGTTTGAGATTTCGTTGTAGAGCATGTCTTGAAGTCCCATCTCTGGAGGGGAGGAAAGGACGTCGTAGATGGTGTTGGTTGTGGTGATCTTTATGGCTGGGACGGCAGCCGGGATCTGCAATTCAAAGGTGCGGTAAGTATCAATATCAGCGACTCAGGGCAGTGCTGCTTACCATGATAGCCAGACGGCGGGCCAAATCCCAAGGCGAGCATTTCACAACATTACCCGTGGACAGCAAAGCATCCGAAGCCCAGGTAATGAGGTCCTGCGGCGGGTTATACTCGAAGCTGGGATCCTGGTTGCGTTTGTTGATGCCGGCGAAGCGCTCTTCGACCAACGGCGTGAACCACTTCGTCACCAGCCTCTTCTGCGAGACCAGCACATAGATGCTCAGAACCCACCCAACAGTGGACCGCAGGAACCGGGGCAGGATGCGTCCGACGACGAGCGAGTTGTACCCGAACGCCCTGGTAAACTGGTTAAGGTCCACCCGCAACTGGTCCTTGCGGCAGACGGACTCGCCAACCAAGATGCGCATGATGGCGGAAAAGACAGTCTTCTCGACCGTCAACCATACATTGGCCTCTACCCAGTTCTCCGTGTCGGTGCCCAGAGCGGCGTCCATGTTCCGGCTCACTTCCTCGGCAAAGGCGGGCTGGAGTTTGGTCAGGTTCCGCGTCATCTTGCGGTGGATGGTATCCAAGAATATCTGGTCGACTGAGTCGTCGTACTCCGGGAGAACCATGTCGAGAGCGAACTTCTCGTACCGAGCTTCGTGGACCGAGAGTACATCCAGGGGTTGCTGAAGGACCCAGCTGACGTACTCCCGAGGCACCATAATCTCCGGCTTGAAGAGGGCGTCTGCTCTGACGAAGAACTCCCCTTTGGCTCCGTACTATACAATGTTAGTAGGGACTAAGGGGGGGTTGGGGTACGAGGTGCGAGACTCACTCTTGAGTATCCAGACTTCAGGCTCTGAACGCTATGCTTCCAGTCCTTCAGGCAGGCTGATATTCGAGGAAACACCCCTGATTCATCCTCCAACCATTCTGGCAGATTTGCCGGCGGAGAGAGAAGCCATTTCTCTGTCAGAAGAACAAATGAGGTGGTCGATATCAGCAAGAGGCTCAGGATCCAAGTTGGATTCCACAGTGTGTTAAGGTCAATCACTGGGATCTCGAGATCGACCATGTTGAATTTTACCATATTCGCGTCGGGAGGACTTGGATCCTGCGAGTCTGTGTGATGGCGAAGGCTGAGCGGCAAGATGAACTAGCTGGGTGACGAATTGGGTAGGGAACAGAACAACCTAAGGAAACCGGCATGGCCAAAGAACCATGTGAATTCCCAAAATACGACAATTCCTCCGTTCTCGGCTTGATAGCATGTGTTTGTCAATCCAAGCGAAGGAATTAGTCTATCTGGGGTTTGGTACGATAGCCCTGCATGCCGGCATGCATAAGCCAATCTGTGTGACACAGACAACTGAGGTAAGCCGCAACACTCTCCTGGCTTCCCACAGTCGGGCTGGTTCCCCAATGCGTCGTGACCATTCTGGTCCAAAATTGGAGTTTGGAACGCACAGTAGAGTTGCCTGGTTGCGTCAAGTCTACTGTCACGCATCTGCTCCTCGTTCTTTGGCGGCCAGTCCTTGCCCGGGTTGCTCACTTTCGACATTTGCTGACCTAGTCTAGTTCTACGGTGAACATGAGCGCCATGTCGATAAATCTTTGGGTTATCCCTTGGGCCACTTTGAGCATCATTGTCTTGGGCATTATCTTCATTGAATTTAGGACAACCCGGGGACTTGAGTCGCTGCCACATGTCGGTTTCCGCCGGGAGTTATTCAGCAAGTCTCGAGCAGCTCTCCGTCAAATATGGGGGACCTCAGCTACGTTAGAAGATGGCTATAGACAGGTAAGTAAGCTCTCCCATGTTTCTGAGTGTGGTGATATTGACCTTGTACTCAGTACGGCTCGATCGACCGCCCATATGTGGTCCCAGACACAACTCTTCAAGCGCTGGTCATGCTCCCGCAGAAACACGTCAAGTGGCTATCCTCGCAGCCAGAGAGCGTTCTCTCGCTAGAAGCGGTTCGGCTCGAAAGAAACGGCGTCAAGTACCTGCCGACTAGTCTGGATCCCAAGTCGACGCTGTTGTTCATCGACAAGATCATCGGCCAATCTCTATCCCAGAGTTTGGATTTGATACAGCCAGATATGTACGACGAAATTCGCCACGTCGTTGACGCAACTTTAGGCACAGACGCCAGTAAATGGCAAGAGATCAACCTCAACGAGGCATTGTCGAGGATCATCGAAGGGACGGGGAATAGGATGCTGTTCGGCCTGTCGCTGTGTCGCAATGCCACGTATTTGCTTCTTTTACGCGTATTCATCATTTTTATGGGTATCAGCACATTGGTCATTGGACAACTGCCTCCGTGGATTTTGCGACCAGTCGTCGGCGTGTCTCTGAGCGTTCCGACATTCGTCTTCAAGAAACTCTGCATGTCTTATGTCCGACCCTTGGTCAAGAGGAGGTTGCAGACCGTCCAAGATTCTGCGACCGAAAAGGAGGTTGGCTCAGAGGATAAATCTCAGGACTTCGTCACTCAGAGTATCAAGTCCGTCAAGAAGTTTAAGAACTCCATCGAGGGCGACGTGAGCACGTACCTAACGGAGCAATTCCTGATTCTGGTGAGAATTTCCCATCCCCGCGACAACTAGCAGAGCCGGATCACTAAGCATATGCCATACTACAGGCCTTTGCTGGGATTGCAACAACAAGCGCTGCAGCCACCAATATCCTCCTCGACATGTTGAGCGCCAGTCCAGATCTAAACTTGTACGAGACTCTACGCATCGAGGCGAAATCGGTGCTCCATTCAGAGAGCGACTGGATTGCTCCGGCCTCGATGAAGAAACTCGTCATGATGGACAGCACAGTCAGAGAGAGTCTGCGGAAAAATACTCTCCAATCGCGGGTCCTACTGAAGAAGGCCATGCCGAAGGACGGAGTCATGCTCCCTGACGGCACACATGTTCCTAGGGGGACATGGCTCGGCGTGCCCGTACAGGCTATGCAGCAGGACGACAACCTCTACCAGAACGCGCATCACTACGATCCTCTTCGCTTTGCTAGGATGAGGGACCAAATCAGCAGGGCAAATGTCGCAGAGGGAAGTGGCGGCGAGGGCAAAGATCTTCTGGATGCAGCTCAGCCCAGCGATAAGTATCTGTCATTCAGTTATGGTCGATCTGCATGGTAAGAGTCCAGATGTCCGAGGGTATTCCTCATCAGACCACTTTTACTGACAATTCTCTAGTCCAGGGCGGTGGTTTGCCGCCAGATTGCTCAAGCTCATGATCGCTTATATTGTACTGCACTACGATATCAAGCCCCTGGATCATCGACCGGAGAACATATCCTTCGGCGATGCCAGCATTCCCTCGTTTACAACAACAATCATGGTACGAAGACGGAAAGCGGTTCACACTGATGGATTGGACTCAGGGCCAAGGCTACCTAGCGTGAAGGAGGAGGCATAAGTAGACTCAAAATATCTGATAGACAAATCGGTTGGCTTTCCGCGTAACTGCTAATTAAATTTCATTATCAGGGCACAAGCCCTGCCTCTACCGTAGACTCCTATTTTCTGTCAACTCTTCTGTGTGCATGGTGGCCAAACCTCTTGAGCTCACCAGCAGGGAGTAAACAAACAAAAAAGGGGGTGCGCTAGCCGTTTTGGGCGATGTACCTACTCACGTAATGTCGTGCATCTTGACTAAGTCCCCCTTGCTTTACTAAGTAACCTCCTCAAATCACCATTACTCCTCGCTTGAACACATTGTATTACTTGAAGCTCACCACCAGCATGATTGACTGACGTCGTTGTACGATGGTGCAGTAACCATCGGCTCCTAACAATGGCATTATGTGAAGCACCCACGCGATGGGTACAGTCTTTTCCGTTACTACCACGAATGCATCATGAAGGACTCAGCCAAGCGGGTGATAACGAACATGCCATGACCGTGTGCTACCGTAACCCTGTCGAGGTGATATTGAGCGGGACCTGCTCGCTGCAGCAAGGGTCAGTCAACAACCTGCAAGCAGTACTATCCGATCGCCCCTCCCTGTGAGAAGCCCCTGTCTTGACTAAGTTACCTTAAACCTACCATGATGAGAGACACGCTATATTCGCTGTTCCTCAACTGTTTCCTCCTGCTCTGCTACGCCGTCGTCAGTTACGCTCTGTTCGTCCGGTCTCTGAACAGCGGCAAGACACCAAGCATCGCAGCACTCGCAGGAGGCAATGTCGAATACTACGGTTCCGATTACGGCAGATGCCGACCCTAGGAGGCTCGCTATGCTGCCCGAGCAGCTGCCCATTTCTGTACTGGCGATCATAGTCACTGTTCTGTTTGCACTTGGTCATTCTTACTGGACCCGCGAGCGACCGTATCGTGGGTTTCCTGTCTTGGCGCTCGAGGGCAAAACTCCCAGGGAGAGTTGGCTTTACAATGCTCGGCAACTTCTCGACGAGGGAAGGAAAAAGGTATGTGGCATTGCTACCCCCTTGACCGTGGGACAGTATTGACTCCGTCACAGTATCCCGGGCGGACTTTCCAGGTCATAACCGGGACAGGCCCAAAGCTCGTCGTGCCGAACCACTTCGCCCACGAACTCGCCAACCACCCTGATCTCCCCTTCACCAAATCGGTGGTCAAGGACTTCTTCGTCATGTACCCGGGGTTTGAGCCGCTCAAACTAGGCCTGCACGACGACGCGCTCATCCAAGAGACAGTCCGCGTGAAGCTGACCCAGTCCCTGGCCCTCATCACCCAAGACCTCGTAAGCGAGGTGTCGGACGTGCTGCACGACCTTTTCGGCGAAGACCACGACGAGTGGAAGACCGTCGTAGTCCTGGGCTCGGTGACGGACATCGTGGCGCGCGTCGTCTCGCGCGTGCTGCTCGGCCGCAGCCTCTGCCGCAACCCGGACTGGCTGCGGATCAGCAAGACGTACACCATCGACGCCTTCAAGGCCGCCGTACAGCTGCGGCGGATCCCGGACCTGCTGCGTCCGTTCGTCTTCTGGTTCATGCCGGCGTGCAAGGTCCTTCGCACGTCCGTGAGGGAGGCGCACAACCTCATCGACCCGGAGGTCAAGCGCCGCAAGCAGGCCGTCGACGATGCCATCAGGTCTGGCAAGAAGCCGCCCAAGGTGGCTGATGCTATTGGCTGGATGCATGAGATCTCAGTCTCGAGAGGGTACGAGGTTGATTACGTCGCCGCTCAGTTGATGCTCTCGCTGGCTGGTACGCATACGACTGCGAGTGCGCTGGCTCTGGCATTGTTCGATGCTGTCGATAACCCGGGCGTTATTGATGCGCTCCGGAAAGAGATTATCGAGGTGGTCGGTCAGTATGGCTGGAACAGAGATAAGGCCGTCATGTACAAGTACGTATTGCGCTGGCCCCAGAACTTCCGCAAGGCTCATGCTTACCAATTCCCAGTCTTAAGCTTATGGACAGCTTCCTCAAGGAAACCCAACGAATACAGCCCATCAACTCGAGTAAGTAGCCTCACCTCCCTTTGCGTATCGAGGCGTGACTAACCTCTGAATCCACCCCACAGCCAACATGAACCGCTTCGTGGAGCACAACATCAAGCTCTCAGACGGCACCGTCCTCCCCAAGAACGCCCGCATCATGGTGGTCGGCGAGTACCGCGACCCCCACATCTACCCGGAGCCGGACAAGTTCGACGCCGCGCGCTTCCTGCAGCTGCGCAAGGAGCAGCCGGCGTCCGAGAACACCTGGCAGTACGTCTCCGGCAGTCCCAACCACCTGCTCTTCGGTCTGGGCCAGCACATCTGCCCCGGCCGGTTCTTCGCCGCCAACGTGATCAAGATCTCGTTGTGTCACATGCTGCTTAAGTACGACTGGCGGCTCGTGCCGGGCACCACGCGGCCGCCGCCGATGAACTCCGAGGTGAATAGTTCGCTGAGCTATGCGGCGCGGTTGCAGTGCAGGAGGCGCAAAGAGGAGATTGATTTGAATCATGTATTTGTTAGTACCGAGGCGGAGAAGGTCGAGGCTTGATGGGATAAGTGGTAGATTGCTTTCGTAGGGCGGAAGGAGATCCGAGTCTAGGTAGTTAATGAAACTCACGGTTGAAGGGAAACACGTTACCGAACACCCTTGCTACCTAGCATTGGCTCCCTCCATCCTCGCATCCCTCTCGGCTTCCGAGTCGTTTACCCTCGCACGATCTTGGGTGCCCTTCCTCTTTTGACAGCATCTCGGCACGGCCAGTACCTTCTCCCCTCTATAATCGGCCAGATCTACCGTAAAGAGCAGGTTCTCGTTGGCATACGTCACGCCATGGGCAAACGGTCCGTCGTCAGTCTCCAACTCAATGATGTTGATCTGTAATACGTCCGGATCAGGATCATCGGCCGGAACCAGGTGGTCGAATGTGACGCCGTAGTAGTCGATGTGTCTACTTTTTTTTTTTGCCGTCAGGAAATCAAGAGATCATTCCAACAGGTGGCAGTACTACTCACGTGTACGGCATCACGTCCGTCACCCAGCGCAAGTATTCATCCCGCACAGCCATGTCATCAGCGATCTCTAGACAAGCATCCCGCCCGTATAACATATGATATGCCATCTTGGCAAGCTCCGGGCCGGCGGGCTGCGGAAACACCGGGCACAAAGGGTCAGTATGCCAAGAGATCCGGGGAAAGAGTCTTTGTATGGCAACTAGGGGGCCCTCGATCTGGATTCTCAGCGGCTTTTCCAGTGGCGGGGGATGGAGAGGGTGGGCGGGCTTGCTGATGCAAGGGGGGATGTGAAGCTTGAAGCCATGGATATCGAGGGAAACAAACGACTGTTTGAGGAGGGGGCTTTGATCGAGCCGGAGATGGAACAGCTTGAGATGCGGAAAGACAGGATGGGAAAGCCATTGATAAGGCCCGAAGCCAGCACATTGAGAGGTGCGGAGCTAGCTATTGTATCAGGTCGCACTGGGGTCACCGCCCTTTCACCGCGTCTCAGTTCTCAGGGTTCGGGTTAGGCCTGTGGTCACTTCTGCGACTGAGTCAAATTTGGTACGGAAAGGGGGAAAGGCGCGTCTGAAAAACAGTTTCTAGACTCGACAACAATACCTGGACCCGGGCAGTTATAACCACTCACCACTGCGGCCCACCATACACGAGACCCCGGGTTAAGGTACAACAGTATCTATATCAGGTGATGCTATCAATCTACCTACATTAATAACCCCCCCCCAGGAAATCCACCGCGCTCCTAAGATAGAGACCTCCAATCAACCAACATCTCGCTCACAGTCCTCAACTTCCCCGCCACAGCGCGCATCGGCACCTCGGGCGCGCGGAAGTTATTCATCGTCGTGACGCTGACCAGCACCACAGCCACACACGCCGCGCTGATCTCGCGCACGCAGCGAGCCATGTTCAGGTCGGCGGGGAAGTGGTTCTCGCCGGCGGCCTCGCGACAGGCTGTGTACCAGGCGTGTACGAGGTCGAACTCGCGGCCGCGGCGCGTCTCGGTTGTCACGGACATGGAGAGGAGGTAGGCCACGTCGAAGAGGACGGGGCCGCGGGAGACGGTCTGCCAGTCGACGTGCTTGAAGGTGAAGAGCTTTGTAGGTGGGACGTCGTGGCTGCCAGCAAGGGGAGGGTTTCCGTGGACGGTTGTGCCGTTACTTTCTGTTGGGATTCCTGGCGTGACGAGGCCGTTCGGGCTTTTGGAGACTGTCGCTGGCTGGTCGTCTCCGTTCGAATTTGCCGCTTCCTGATACCCCCGCGCGACGCTTGTCTTGACACCGTTTTCGAAAGCATGGGCATTATCAAGATCGTCGCCATCCCGGTCCGGAACGCCGTCTCGCTGTCCATCCTCGGCGCTGAAGATGATATTCCCGAGCCGGTAATCCCCATGCACAAGCCCCTGGACAAATGTGTCCTTCTGCTCCAGCCACACCTCCTCATAAGCCGCCAGTGCACGTTCGTACCCGCCTATCACGTCCTCGCCCAGCATCGGCGTCCAGGTCTTCTTAAAGCTCGGAAACGCAGCGCGTATCTCCTCAATACTTCGGTCCAAAGGCCTCGACAGGTCTCGCGGCAGCTTGGAAGACAGAGCGATGGACCTTCCGTGAAACCTCCCCAGCTCAGTCATGGCCAGCACGGCTTGCGAAGCCGTGAGCGTCTCGAACCCGTCCTTCTGCAGTCCACCTTTATGCGTCGGCTTCCCCGCGTCTTCGAGTAGGATTGTACCTCTACCAACATTCTCGTCGAAATGGGCGTAGTAGCACCTCGGAACGGAGGTGAGGTTCAACACGGGCGCGATCTCGTTGTAGAAGAGCACCTCCCGTTCGTGGAGTGGTTTGAAGACTGCTCGGGCTCCTGGTGAGGAGTCGATTACTTTCATGATCAAGGTTGCTGGTTGAGCTGCCGCGGAGTGGGCTGTTTGTTCGTCAGCCTGACGATGGGTGAGGTGGATGCGATAGACCGCGTCGGTGAAACCGTGGTTGTCGCCGCCGTTTCGGAGACTGATGTGTTCGATGGTGTTGATGCCGAGCTTGGCGTTCAGCCATTCTGCGGTGATGGTCTCGCCTGTGACGGTGTCTGGAAGTTGGGCGGACATGTTAACGGGCTGCGATGCCTAAAGGAGCAAGGTAGGCAGCTTCGGATGTTATTATGGGTGAGTAGGTACACTTGTAGGAATGGCAAGACGGCGGAGCAGTGGTATTGTGAATGAGCCAGCAGCAACTCTGCCAAATGACAAATTGCTACAGCGCCCCGATGCTACCTGTAATGTGCAAAGGTGCTGCCAGTGGGCGGTACAGTTGTCATGCCAGTCTCACATAATGCAAGTGTCACACATGAGTTGAAGTAACAGCCAGGGGTTACTTTGCCTAAAAGTGTGTAGTAAGCCAGATCCCCTCCCAGATTGCACCACCATTCTGCATTAGTTTGCGCACCTTATTCCGTCCGCCTCATGCCCTCTAGATCCCAAACTCCTCCTTCAGAATCTGGAGAGTATGCTCCGGGTTCTTTACAGCATGGCCAATAGTCCGGCTGTCCTCATATATCTCATAATCATTACCGCCCTTGAACGTCTTGTCGCCAAAGAAGTGGATGGTGGTATACTCAATACCACCCGGCTTCTTCGCTTCGTTTTCCAGATGTTGCAGGCAGTAAGTCTTATCCCAGCCGATGGGGAAGACGTCGAACGAGATCTTGCCTCCAATCGAGTACCTGAATTACTGTCAGTGATATAAACAAGCTGTGAGTCTTCCTTGAGAAACCTACGTTAGACCAAGGTGTCCGAACTTCTCCCTCAGCTTCTCCACAAACGTCTCGCGGATCTTGTGCTCGAGGTCAAACTTCTCGTACGCATCGCGCTCCGCATTGGTGGCATTCCTGCCCACAGGGCTGACGTTGATCATACCGTTGCGGAACTCGACGAAAGTTCCGCGCTGGAAGGGAATGTCGAGGTCGGCAATGTAGTGCAGGATGAACTTGACGAGCTCCTTGTACTTGTCCTCGCCGATCCACTCGATGAAGCTGGTGGCCGCGAGCGGCACGCCCTCTTTGTACGCAACTAGCCCGTTCTCGCTGAAGCAGAAGTCGAACATGTCCGTTACGGGCTTCCCGGCCGGTTTGCCCAGCTGCTCCTCCTGCTTGACCATGTTGGAACCGCCCACGTAGCCGATTGCTACCTTCTGGCGCAGCTTCTCAAGGGCTGCAAGCATCTCAGGCGTGGCTGGCTGTGAGAGTTGTCAGCTTGGAGCCCCTACATCAGAAGTCCCAGGACAACGGATGGAGACTTTACGTTACGCGGCGGGGTGAGCGTGTCGTCAACGTCGAACAGAAGGATAGTGTTCTTGATTGGCCGCTCGCTAAGTGGAGGGTAGGCAGCCGCAGCTGTGCCAACCTGGCCATTGACAGAATCCGTCATCGTGAGTGTGTTCAGTCTTTCGTGCGGTGCACCTTTTTCAAGCTCTCACTTGCTCAGATCCGTGTGTCGAATCTACGGCAGTTGTGGCTGGCGGAAAGAAGAGGAGGCACTTCCGGGAAGAAAGCGTTACCGTTGGCTACACGACGAGATTGAGCGGCAGAGAAGCGAATTGAGGCCAAGGTGAGGGTCGGCAGTATAGGGAGGAGCTCTGAACTGGCGGTGTGTTCGCAAAGCGGTTGTGGCTCGGCTGTGCTGAGGCGCCGAGAAGAATGATTGGTTTGTGTGGCCCACCGAGCTAACCCTTGACGGGACCCACAAGGGTTCGATCCACTTTGCTGAGGTAATCCTGCCTGCGAGGAATGCCCGGGTCTAGGTTAAGGTAGTGCCTGATTCGAAGTAGGTAGAAACATTGGGCTGCCTCATGACTCCGAAGAATGGGCACTCAGTCATGACCGAAAGGCAGGAACGTCTCCTCCATCTTCAGACAACGACGCATGCTGCGTCTACTGTGTGAGGTAAGAAACGCCTATCGAGCAGATATGGCCCGTGCGCGACGGAAGGGTTACATTAGCGCCTCCGGGCCGCACTTTAGCGTGCAGCTAGCCAGCCTTGGCGCATCCCTTTCAGACCTCTCCCGCAAACCTGGTCAGTTTCCTTTTCCAGCAATATCCGAGCCTCAACATCAAGTGAAGTGTGTAGCATCTGACACGCATTGCATATGCCTCCAGAGTTCGAACGACACGATCTCCAGTTTTCGCAGCTATGCGCCAATCGCCGGTTGCAACCGTCTGGCGTCGCACAATGCTTACTCCTACCGACTATGCAGCCAACAGCGTCGACACATCCTCGTGGATCGCCGTCCTGCCTCTCACGCCAAGAGGAGCATGAATCCTGGGAGGTACAGTTCGAGCTATGCGATGAATCACTTGATAAGCAGCCGAGACTGACCATGGCCACAACGAGACCAAACGCCAGGGACCGGCAGTGGTGTCGTGTCGCCGGTCATCTTTGGAGAGACGAGGGTCATCGCCTCGGGCCGTTGGCAAAGGGTCCCTCCGAGGGGTAGGTAAGCACGCCACCAACTTCCAATCACCTTCGCAGCGGCCCGGACTTCACTCTGGTCGTGTGCCTCCCGCGTGTCGTGTGCTTCTGATGTGCGGCCATCGACCCAAGCCATGGTTGTGGCCAGGGCCCCGATAGTACAGTGGCATTGAAACGGCGATATTGTGGATTAGTAGACTCCTACACACCTCCTGGTGCTTGGGTCGGGAGGCTGCCTGGCTTTCTCGCGCTGCTGATCAGTAACACAGAAAAGCCCTCGCAGTGGAGGATCCAGGCACGTAATATCCCTGAGACTAATATGACGCGGGGTGTACCGCATTGGGTACAAGACCGCAAGACTTCAGCTCGCTGACAGTCCTCTTTACTAAAGAAGGACGCTGCCTATTCGGATCGGTATTCGTATCGGATTTAGCATTCCTTGAATTAGAACACGAACAGAACGCTCGCATCAGGTAATATCATCAGCTCATCTTCATCAGACTGTCTTCCCGCCTGTCGCATGATGAATAGGCCACAAGGCAAAGAAGACCTGGATCGTGTCCAGAGGAAAAGGGTCCAAAACAGAGAGGCTCAGCAGAAGTATCGTGAGTTGACCTCGCATTCACATATCCCCGGCGGTATGTCACGCAAGCGTGTTCCCGCGGCTCACGTGCAAGATGTTGTAGGTATACGAATGAAGGAGCGCATACACGCCCTTGAAGATGAGATCAAAGAGCTCAAGGGCGGAAAGTCTCATAGCCCTAACCATGCACGAAGACACCAACCTACACCATCCGGAGGCAGCAGTGACACCAACATGGGCATGGACGATGGCATGGGCGGTATGGGGGTCAACCACATCACCGCCGGTCATGGCAGCATAAGCAACAACGCTCGGAACTACGGTCGACCGGGGAGTGGCGGGGCATATGGCCAGGTTACACCACCAGGTACGGCTACAGCACAACCGTCACCGACGAGGGTGCTTGGTCCCGGCCAACAGCAACACCAAAGCCTTGGGTTCTCACAGTCGCTCGAGGGCCATGGTCAAATCACGCCGACTTCACAAGCCGCTTTCGAACTGCTTCGCGGCTTCTCTCCAACGCCGCATCTGCAGTCGAGCCCGGTGTCGCCCGAATGGCCGTGGCAGAGTGCTCCGAGGCCTGCCGGCGAAAGCTCCATGGACACGTCAGAGAAACCCGGACTTCCTAAAATCGCCACAGCGAGTAGTTCTTCCAAGCACATACGGCATGAACCTGTATCGATGAATGAGACATACGAATTCCTAAGTCAACATGACCATCGGAACTACGTGGACCCAGACATGAGCAGGCATATGAGTTCTGCCTCCATTGACGACGGACCGTCCCTATCAAGGGAACTTGGGGACTCGCCCTTTTTCGACGCGGCAACTCCCACCAGCGACAACGACATGCTCTCTTCTCTTCCACCCGAGGGCCAGAGACACTCCTCAGCTCCAACGCTAGAGAATTACTCCTCTATCCCAGGCAGCGCCACTGAGCAGAAGATATCAAGCCGCAGTCTAGAAGAGCGCTTCGAGTACGTCCAGTTATGCCTCTTGGACGCAGGCTTTAGCAGCATCGACGACATGTTCGGGCAGTACTACACAGCGGACTTCAGCCACGAGTCGCACATCTCTTCGAGGCAGCGGAGCAGTCGCCACAGCGAGCTACCATTGCTGCTGTCCAGACTGCGAGACGACATAGAGGGGTGGACGCAGTGGGAGGCGCATGGGTACGAGTCCGAGATCATCAAGTCTGCTGCGAGCATTATTCGCGCCGAACGAGCGGACTTTGGCGCGGCTGCGAGGCAGTCTTACGTTGATACCCTGTCTAAGCTTGGATCGGGGCCGGACAATGCCGCGCAAGAAGCTGGTGCGTTCCGGGCGCTGATGAGGTCGCTACAGGAAAGTGTATGTCTAATCAATTTCCCCTCATTGTCCTAGCCTAGTGAAACGAAGCTAACCAGTCCCCATTCAAGATGCCGAAGCTTTGGGCCCTAACTGAGTCGCTCATGGCCTCTGATCAAACGCTCACGCAGAGGGAGCGCACGTATACATCACTTTCCATGATGCTGCTGCTCTGTAGACCGCAGCAAGCCCCGAAGCAGCAGATGATGGCGGCGCTAACAAGATGTTTGGATAAGGTATTTGGCGGATCAGTGTAAAAATATCCATCTACTCCGGAACTTTCGTTGTTCTGCAAATGTGCAAGACTGGTGAGGAACCTCGATGTATTCGGAGACTTTCCCGGTAGAGGAATTCTCCGATCTTCCCCGCCTCGAGCATATGTCTATAACGGCATGAGTCTTTCATCGGGGTTATGGGGAGACATACCATAGCTTACGGCGCTCTAAAATCTAAGTGCCTGGGTAGACCTAGACTAGTCGCCTTTGCAGATCGCTGTCCGTCGACCGATTGCCTGAGGCACAGATCTTACTCCATAAGGTGTCTTGCGCTAGATCTTAGTAAGATACCTTATGCGTGTTACCTCGCTTCACAAGGAGGCCCAAGTTCAGTCACCCATCCGCTTTAGGTAAGTTCCGGTCAGATCATTCGAAATATTCGACAACTTCATTGACGTGGACCAGGCGAGTAGGCGAGCAGGAATACAATCGTGCCTTGAGGATGACATAGCGAGACCGTTGGATGCCATTGTCTCGTAAGGGGGTCTGCACTTAAGTCTCTTCGGCTTTTCGGCTACCGGTCTCTCACACGAGTCTTTTAGTGTAGCACACCTTCTTGCTACACACCTCACTATGTCTGCGCAAGAGAGCCCAATTGAGGCATCACCCAAGATGCGAGCCAGTCCTTTACCCCAGAGCGTCTTGTCTTGCCTGATATCCGCCCGTGAACTGTCCTTTCTGCAGAAACACATAGACCGGCTCAACCCAACCTCTGCCTCACCGAAAAGAGAGCAATCTCCGGCGAAGCAGCCGCGCAAAGATGACATCCTCGTGCGCGATATCCGCCACGCGACCCGCGTTTTTGCAACGGTTACGGCTGCCATGAAGATCTATGGTGCTGTTTCGAGACGCCTGAACAGGACTTATACCAGGTAAGTAGCTCTGTGATTCCGGAATGGTAAAAGACCACTCAGCCTGTGGCGCAAACCACTGACGCTGTCGAACCTCAATCAGCCCACAGACCAAGCAACGGCGGTTCAACTCTCCAGTCTTCCGGGTCCCCCTATCTCTCAGCACTGTACTCCTCCTCTACCGGCTTCTCTTCCGCTTCCTGTCCAAACTGCGGCTGTCCCTACTCGACTCCAAACCTACCTCCGAGTGGAGATCCATAGAGCGCAAAAGCCCGCGTACGGCCTCGGCACTCACATCGCGATACGCACCGGCGGCCGGTGCCTCCCTCGCCGGCCTTGCGTTGGGTATCTGCCCGTCCCAACAGCTCAGACAGTCGCTTGCTCTGACCGCCATGTTCCGCGCCCTCGAGTTCGCATGGGACTGCGGCGAGGACACCGGAATGATCTGGGGCTGGAAGAAAGGCGAGAAAGACGGCGAGAAGAAGCCCGCGCCTCGACCATGGTGGTGGGGGAGTTGGATGTTGCAGCCCTTTGTCTTTGGGCAGTTGCTGCATGCCGCTGTTTTCGACTGGGATTGTTTCCCGACTGTAAGTGCCCCCCCCCCCCCTACTTCTGCTCCGGTGAATGGTTGCCGGGAACTGCAAGCGTGTGTTTGTCGTTGTTTCTGACTTGCTCTTCTCGCCGGACAAACAGTCGCTGGGGAACTTCGCTTTCCGGTTTTCAGCGCCCTACCTCACCAAGACAGACAACCTGTCCCTGGAACCGCATCAGATCTTGAGCGTCCTCGGAGAGACAGCATACCAGGACTGGCCGTAAGTCAAACCCCTCCCTTTTATCTCGCCATCCTCTAACCCTCCTACAGGTCCGCCACCTCCTCCAGCATCCGTCTCGTCCAGCAGAGTCTCCGCAGCATCCCACCGTCCCTCACGGTAGCCGCGCCCACCTCCCTCCCACGCCTCCCTCTCACATCCCCAACATCCCTACCCTGCACAGCCCTGCACTCCCACCACTCCTGCACCGGCGCCCTCCGAACCTTCTACCTCCGCTCCACTCCCCGTCTAGCCCGCCTCCTCCTAATTCTGTACTCCCTCACCCTCCTCCCGCGCATCCGCAACCTCTCCCCCTCCACTAACCCCCTCCCAACCCTCCTCCGCGCCCTCCTAACCCGCACCCTCCGCACGAGCCTGTTCCTCTCCGGGGTAATCTCCACTTGCTGGGCGAGCATCTGTCTCTCCCAAACCCTCTTACCGGGACACGTCCTCCCCACCAAACGTTTCCTACTGGGCGGTTTCCTAGCCGGGATGTGGGCGTTTGTTGATAGGAAGGGAGAAACCAGTAGGCCGCTGTTTTTGTATACCACGCGGCAGAGTTCTGATAGTTTGCTCAAGGTGGGGAAGAAGAGGGGGTGGTGGAGGAGGGGGAGAAAGGGAGGTTTGGAGGTGGGCGTGTTTGTTTTGTCGCTTGCTGTGCTGGGGGTTGTGTACGAGAGGGAGAGGATGGCGATTAGGGATGGGATGTGGAGGGGGGGTGTTGGGTGGGTTAGGGGTTTGGAGGGGGAGGGTGGTGGTAGGGGGGTGGGCGAGGAGAAGGAGGAGGATAAGGAGGGAAAGGAGAAGGTACTGTAGTTACCGGAGGGCAAACGATGGAGTACAGTGCCGGCAGCTAAGCCATTAAGTCCCATTGCTAATAGTAAACGATAACAGGTATTCGCGAGTATTAAATGAACGTCATGGTAAAAAAGGGTATCACAAGCCTCAATAAAACACAACCTCCCCTCCGCTGAAGAACACCGTCCCATCATCAAACATAACCCATACACTCCTATCAGCTTAACGTCCGGATCTCGTCAGAGGAAGGCCACATGGCCGCTCGCCACCGTCGAGCCACCAACCGATCCACCAGCCCTCGGAGACCGCAGCTTGTCCCAAGAGAACGTCCTATCAACAGCAATCTTGAAGGGCACATTCATTACCACCGGCGGCAGCGGCTTGTTCAGGTCGGCGGGGGTGAGCTTCCTCTTGTGGCCAGGCTTGAACTCTGGGTGCTGCGTCTCCGCGACTTGCACCTGCGACTGAGACTCGACATCACCACGGCTGTGTCGAAACGTCCAGAAGGACTCTTGGCTCGCTTTCTTCCTGGCTGCTGCCAGGGGCTCGGTGACATCTCTACCAGACGAGGTAGTCGCGCCTATAAGACGGGGTATGTACCGCCCGAAGAAAGGCTTGGTGGCTGGGATGGATGCGCATATCTTTCACACCACAAAGTCAGTGCTTCTTATCCCGATAGGTAGACAAAGTGAGGTGTCGAGGAATTTACTTACAATACCGAGAAACAGCTCCACAGAGCTCACCAGCATGACGTAGTAAGAGTTCCAGGTTATGTCGTGGTTGGGGCTCGACGTCAGAAGCCAGGTGAAGTAGGTCCTCACCGCACCGGCGATGCCGACGAGTATGCCGCCCGTGAAGAGGACGTAGACTGCGACGCGCTGTTTCTTGGGCAGGTTGAGTTCCATGACTAGCTTGATGGGCAGCAGGACGATGAAGAAGTCGGTGACGGTGTTGATGGTGCCCGCTGCTACTACGTGCGCCTTTTCGTTGATGCATTTCTGGGGCGTGAAGGAGATGGTCCAGTAGGCGGATACTGGGCTGGCGGTGGGAGGTTAGAACCAGGATGGCGGCTTCGGAAGGAGAGGCGAGTTATGGGTGCTTACCTGCACTGCAACATCGTGATGAACACGAATAGCAGACCGTTGAGTCCTATGAGGAAGCCGGTTATCGAAACGACGAACCTCATCCGACTGGCTCCCGCGGCGGCAATCCGCTGAATGAGGGCCAGCATCGAGAGCTTGGTCAAGGTTGTGGCGATGTCGAACAAGATCTGGGTTGCCAACCCGAATTGCAAGCCGGGCTTGACGAGTTCAGGCCGGACATCCCAGCTGTGTCGGTCCCAGTTCAACCTCGCGGTTGCAATGATACCGAGTATGGCGAACGCCGCCGCGGGGATCTGCCCGAGGTCAGAAGGGAAGGACTTAGCCTAGTAGAAGAGAACACCACTTACAAAGGCAAGGAGGATGAGGATATCATCCACTCCGGAGCCCCTCGTTATGAGGAGCCGGGTGTAGAACCGAATGCATAGGAAGATGACAGCAAGAGACAACAGCAAGACGATCACGATGATGTTCGCAGGGCCGTGAGTGACGGGGTCAATGTAGTTCGGGGTTGGCCAGGACGCGAGGACTGATGAGGCCGGAATCTGCATGCTCTCCGGAGTGCTTCTTTATGGCTTTCACTGTGGTGAGCTGACAATACATAGACAGATTTGTGAGACTGAATCTCGGATGCCTATATCTTCCTTGTGAGGGTCGCCGGCACGGATGATGGGAATGCTCCATCTATAAGATCATCGATCGCCTAGCGATCCTGTTGCCGGATCGACAGCTACTAAGACGTCGTCTGTGCAAGGTCAAGTCAGACATACCGTTATGCAGTGACTGATCACAAACAAGAAGGATGCCTTGTTAGCTTCCCATCGATCAAATCGGCTCGCAGCCGAAGTGGCAAGGTAAGCAGACGGCTCGGTAGGCACTGCCGGACCCGAGCCCCTGTTGACCCACGACTACCGAAGCGAAATGCTTAGATGTCGGAGAATAGGGATGCCAATGTCAGATCTGCGACGAAAGGGATTGGCCACGGTCTCCAAGAGACGTGTGATCCCACTGGTGAAGGATCGGCTTGATCCGAAAGCACAACCCGGTTTGCGAT
The DNA here is from genome assembly GCA_009194965.1 of Coniochaeta sp. 2T2.1. Lineage (NCBI taxonomy): Eukaryota > Fungi > Ascomycota > Sordariomycetes > Coniochaetales > Coniochaetaceae > Coniochaeta > Coniochaeta sp. 2T2.1. Next base: position 2,497,786 of record VSMA01000007.1, on the reverse strand, counting down.
CGAATCGAGGAGGCCGACGGTTGAGAAGCGGCGAATTCCCCTGTGTCGATACCAGGTGAGCTCTTGCATGAAGCCTGGTGTTTGTGATGGGACTCTCGAAACAAGGCTGCTATTGGCGCGCCAGAAGCAATGTGCATGGTTCGCTTGGACGTTTCGGCCGGTGCACAGTTGACGTTTGCCGAGTTCTCCGACATCCATGTCCGCATTTGACGAGCGAATCGCAACCCGAGCCCAAGTAAGAGAGATATGCAAACCTTTCGTGGGAGTTGTTGGATGATGGCAAACATCCAGCAGAAGAAGCTCCCATTAACTTTGGCCAACGTGCAGCATATTGAACGGACCAACGTGACGGCATACCGCCAGCGTAGGTACTTGAGCTTTGGATACTTGCGCCGGTGACTGTAGGCGGAAAGTGGCGGCGAACTGCTTTCGAACCGGCGTGAGCTTTGAAATCGAACTGAAGTGAAGCAATCAGTCGGACGACGTAAAGCTCCATACCACCACGCACAGACGCTCCGTTCTGGCGGATACTTCGCTTAACATACGGAGAAGATTAGGCACTTCTTCATCACGCCGATGCCAGCCGGATGCAATAATGCAGAACAAGTCGTCTTGAGACGAAGTTTGAGACCAGCCCGGCGCCGGAACGGACAACACCGCGTGATGTAATTGTTCGGGAAGTGTCACCAAAAGCCTCGAAGCTTTCCGGACACTTGCTCGAAAGGTGACGGCGAGCCGCAGTCGGTCAGAAAAGCACTTGGTTTCAAACCGAAAGATGGGATGGTGAGAGCGCTATGTTGCGCCATGACAGGTCTCGCCGGCAGACCAGCTGTGAGGCTGCGTCGCGGCGTTTCAAGACTTCGGACGAGAAGGAATCACGCGTTCTCCTTGTGATTCAGAGCTGCAGCAGGAATGCAAATTGTCCAAGATCATGACATCCCGCATGGGCAAGGGCATTTCCACGCAGGATCGTGTTCGAATGAAGGGTAAAGCGTTGCCGGTGACTCTTCCTTACTGACATGGTGAATCAGAGTGTCGGATGCTGAACTTGGACGTTAGGATTAAGGTTTGGCGAGCGCATGTGACTCATCACGTGCCGCAGCTGCCTCTTCTGGTCCCGGATTTGCGCGGGGTTTAGCGTTGAGGTAGCGCCCCGCTCCCACAAAAATTCTTGTTATATATTCGAGCCGCCCCCTGCAACCTGACCCAACCGCTTCCGACTTTTACTCGACAACACCCAACGACGCCAATCCTCACCATTAGATTCAGGTAATCTACTGGAAGACTGTCAAGATGTCTAAGATCACAGTCGCCGGAGTGCGTCAGCACGTCAACGAGCTTCTCGACTACTCTCTCAACACCAAGAAGCGCAACTTCCTCGGTGCGTTTACACTTTGAGCCCCCTGTGGCCTCCCGCAAGGACGTCTGCTAACCGCCATCACCCCCACAGAGACCGTCGAGCTTCAGATCGGCCTCAAGAACTATGATCCCCAGCGTGATAAGCGTTTCTCGGGCACCGTCCGCCTCCCCACGGTCCCCCGCCCCAACATGGCCATCTGCATCCTCGGTGACCAGCACGATATCGATCGTGCGAAGCACGGCGGTGTCGACTCCATGTCCGCCGACGACTTGAAGAAGCTGAACAAGAACAAGAAGCGTACGTCCCTCTGACATGTCACAATCCAGCACGACAGCAGCGATGCTAACACTACGCCCAAACAGTGATCAAGAAGCTGGCCCGCAAGTACGCCGCTTTCATCGCCTCCGACACCCTGATCAAGCAGATCCCCCGTCTCCTCGGCCCCGGTCTCTCCAAGGCCGGCAAGTTCCCCACGCCCGTCTCCCACGCCGACGACCTCAGCAACAAGATCAACGAGGTCAAGTCGACCATCAAGTTCCAGCTCAAGAAGGTTCTCTGCATGGCCGTCGCCGTTGGCAACGTCGGCATGACCGAGGACCAGCTGATCGGCAACATCATGCTCGCCATCAACTACCTCGTCTCGCTGCTCAAGAAGGGCTGGCAGAACGTCGGTAGCCTGACCATCAAGGCTACCATGTCTCCTCCCAAGCGCATCTACTAAACGCTGTCCGTTCTTCGGGATGAGTTGGTTCGGCTGCATTCACTTGTACCTGGGCCGTCTCTTTCTGGACCAGAGGATAACGGTTTCTTCACGGGTCAAATCAAGCTCAATCGTCAATCGGTATCACTAGCATAGTCCAGGAATACAATTTGATTTGTCTCGGGGAATTGATGTCTGAATGCCTTTTGTGACTGCCCATACCTGTGTGATACGCATCCTTGATCATGACCATTGACCCTTGAGTCATGACCGTAGAATATATTCTAGCCTGGCTGGAGCACGGCCTGAACCTGTTCAAAGACCGGTGTTTACAATCTCGCGGCATGTTTTTGATACGATTGAGGATGCTGAAGTGACCTCGTCATGAAAATCTGCAGTTTGCACTGTCCGCGACACCGTCTCTTGTAGATTGAAAGCATCGCCAACCAAAATGGCAAGAAACATCATCTTCAAAGACGTGTGTCCCAGATTTCCGAGACCAATGTAACTTGTCGAGTCGATCTATCACAGGGAACAGCACTGGAACGATATGTCGCGTTTGGCACATCCGTCACTCCTCATCCCGAGCTCAGTCTCGGGCTCAGTCGCTCGCGCACTCTCCCTCCACCGCCATGCGTAACATCTCAACCAGCGGCATCATCGGCGCCTCGAATACACCCATCCAGTCATCAAAAAACAAAGCAAGATCATCGTGTATGAGAATGTCGAGACAACCCCACCGTCACGGACCGAAAAGCGTCGCCCGCGGCATGTGAAATAGGAAAAGGCCGTCTATAAAGCTTTTCTGTCGGAGGCCGGGAACGGAGGAAGACCCATCAAGCAGCAAACAAAAAAGTTCGGCGAGTAACCCTCAGCAAGCCACGTTGTAGTGGAGCCTTCATTTTCAACACCAAACCCCCCGAAATCCAACGTGGCACCGTTCTTCACATGACGGTGTAGAAAGGAGGCCAATGTCGAACCCCGGAAGGCTTGATGCTGTGGAAAAAAAGAAGAGAAGAGGAGAGGAAGCGGAAAGATGGGCGAAAGTTTTATGGTGGCATGATTTACCGCTAGTGCGGATTGGGGCTGGGGTGGATTTGGAAGGGCTGGTGGGCCACAGCTGGGATTTGCTGCAGCGGGAGGTGAGGTGGGAAATGCCGATGATTCCCCGACGACAGGTGAGAGACTTCAGCTGCAAGGCTGAGGGTTCTGGGACGAGGCTAATCCGAAATAGGGCGGGCGATCGGGGACCCCACTTTGGCGGCGGCAGACACGATTCGACGAAAGGAACATTGAAATGTTTGTGTGACTTTGCGACGAAATGCACATTTGAGCTGCCAACCGGTTTTATTCCATTACAAGTGCATATCATGGAGGCCATACGGTGAGACGATGCTAACAAAGGTCAGATCTTCGTCTGTTTGTCAAGACGGCAATGGATAATCGCAATCCTTCGTGTCAGCCACGATGATGACACGGTACACGTGTCTGGCGCGCTAGTCTCAGCCAGCCGCGGGCAAATTCTCTGTCACAGCAGTCAGAAGAAGAAGGATTCTTTGATGGCAGCCCAGAACATGCCGTTTCACCTTCGGCCGGACATGCCGACTGTTGTCTTTAGAGACTATCGCAGCCGGTGGTCGGTCAAGAGTCTCAGACTCTCACATTGAGACCTGTTTGTGAGAGGGCGACGTGAGAGGTGCATGTCGCAATTCCATCCCAAGCCGGTCCCTAAAATATTCCGGCCTCACTGTGTAGGAGGGACTTAGAGTGCAGCGACCAAAAGCTGTACTCTGACAGTGTTCGCGATGACAAAGGGAGTATAGCTGATCATAATAGGTCTATACGATGTCGCAAATGAGATATATGCTGAGTCCGGACAGCATTGAAGGCCGGGATGACGGGGGCTGAGTCGAATCTGGGGGCTTGCAGCTGCCTACCCGGACAAACCGAATCTGCTAAGCCAGATATTCGAGGTTATTTAATCGAAAATCGGTCGAATAGAGACGCTTCAACCTGCAATAAATCCAGCTCGTTCTGCTGATCAAAATGAGTATAAGAACGTTGCGAAGTTGTTGTTGTGGAGGCCAGCGGGAGGAAGGGGTCCAAGTTTTGGAGTGTCGGGGTCTGTTGTGGCTCTTTTCAACAAGAGGAGGAGGAGGAGGACTCGCTTCCGGAGTGAAGCCGTCTGTCTGGCCGCCCCCCCCCCCCCTGGTCCGCTCGGCGGGTCCCTTCACTGCACTCCCATTTGCCGCCTGCATGGCTCTCCCCTACCCCCCCTGGTCGAACTTTTTACCTTCCTACCTCTGGGTTCTCTCCAATCTCCATCCCTCACCATTCTTCCCACTTGTTTTCATGTTTCACGCCCGACCTACGCCAGACCGGTCCATCGCTTCAAGCAATCAACAACAACCAAACCCCAACCCCAGGGACGCAATATCAGTTCGCAGCTCAGATAGCTCTCCCATGTTTAGACGGGTTTTAGGACCCCTGTTGTCTCGGCCGTGACCGCGTCCAGCAGCCTTGCATGTAAGTCGCTATCCCAACCCAGACGGCACCTCCACGCCACGACCCTGCTCGACCTCCACCCAAATCTGCCAACCTCTCGCGACGCCGGCCACAACACCCCCAACTACACCACAAAACGCGTCGCAATCCCATTTCAGCACGCTGCCCGCCAACATCAATCGTTGTGCGAGTACATCCGTGTAAGTGACAAGGCTGATCAGCCTTGCAGAACTATTTCCGAGCTACCCACGTAGCTCTCGACACACGTCGCCCAGCATGGTATGTCCCCTCTGGATGCTTCAAATTTCGACGGCCACTCACTCACACCCCTAGGTCCTCTTCAAACGCAAGCCGGTGCAGTTTTTGACTATTCCCGACATCCAAGACGACCATGTAGAGGTATGCACCCACTGCTTTGCGAGCTTTGCGACCGCACTGACTGCCAATGCTGACATGAATGATCCCCCAAGGTCTGGCATATCCCCCAGACAGGGGAAATCTTCACCACATATGAGGACTACCTCAACAGGTACGCTGCCCTACTGCACTAGTATCATGACTCAATAAGCTGACCTCTCTCCCCTAGGATGGACTTCTATAAACAGGTACCTCGCCGTCCCCCGTTCCTCCCACGCCTCTTCCATGTATGCTGACCCCAACCCGTAGAAGCGCTTCATATGCCAAATAAGCGGCAAGTCTGGCTTGACCTTCTTCGACGCCCTCAAGAGCGAGGTAACTCCCAACCACACCTGCCTCCTGTTGCCAGCGGCTAACCGCCCCAAGTTTGCTGGCGCTGCCGAGGTGGAGCAAGCTTTCCCAGAAGCCCTCAAGGGCCCCGTCCTCCGAAAGGTCCAATTCCAGACCACCTCCCGAATCGATGCCCTAGTCGACCGTATATACGACGAGTTCAAGAACGACTACTACCCCGGAGAGACGGTCACGATCACGGACGACAATGGCGAACGGTTTAAGGGTACGGTGCGACAAAAGGCCCAGTTCGGCAGCAAGCTCCTCCCGGACGGCACGCTGGCACCACCATACGCCCAATACATCGTCAGCCTGGACGAGCTGCCAGGCGCTGCGGAGAAGATTGTCAATGACACCAACATATTCCGCGACCGCAAGATCTTCACCAAGATGGTACTGAGGTCCTTCATCCGAAAGACTGTTTCGCGGGCATCCTGGAACGGCGCCCCCTGGATAGTCAAGGAGGACCTTGCCCAGTTCTACAATATAGATACGCGCGTGCCTCCGCACCTGCTGTACGACAATAAGCTGCTGGAGAGGAAGCAGCTCCAGGCGCAGAAGCGTCACTCACACGATGCGAACGGGCACGCCCCAAGCTCCTTCAGCCCCGACGCTCCGGTTAGGTTGCCTGAGTTGAAGCCTGCACCCAAGAGCCACAAGGCCAAACATTTGCAGCAGGATGGCGGAGCGGGGAAAGGCAAGAATGCGTTCCACCAGGTCGAGGGTGGGTTCTCGATGCACATGCCCCCTGGAGGAGGGCCCTATCAGTACCCTGTCGCGTTGCGCGAGCAACTCAACACCCCACCTGTTGTCGCCGAACCCCTACCGCCGCCGCCGCCGCCGCCGCCGAAGTACCCCATCGAAGACCTTCAGCTCGAACCTCGAGACCGCGTTCGGCCAAAACTGAAGTATCTATGCGCCGACCCACCCGTGGAGGTTGAGGACAAGAAGACATTGCACGAGAAGATTCACATGAAGTCTATCGGCCCGTTACTGGAGACTTGGGACACCTTGAACGTCTACTGCGAGATATTCAAGCTCGACTCGTTTACCTTTGACGACTTTGTGGAGGCTCTGCTCGTTGCATCGGAAGACGTCCCGTGCCAACTCTTCGATGAAATACACTGCGCCGTGCTCAAGATTCTTGTCAGCTCGGAAGCGGATGGGGGTAAGGTCCAAATCCAGCTTCCTGAACTCGACGACGATGAGGAAGAGGAGGAAGAGTCCGTGCAAGACAGCGCGCAGCCCTCGCCAGAACCCGAACCCGAGCCGAGCGGCCGCACTACTAGGCGGAGTCTGGCTAAGATGGAGGCCGACAGGTTAGCGGCCGAGGCAGCAGCTGCAGAGAAGGCGATGCAGCAGGCCGTGGACTTGCCCAAGCACCACGCTGAGGAGGTTCTCAAAGACTTCGACTGGATCGAGCAGCTGCGAAAGCGCAACTTCAAGGACGGCGGCTGGCAACTGATTATGGTCGGCCTACTACACCAGCTGTCCAAGAAGGAACGGCAAAGGGCCGTATGCGACGAGCTCCTCGAACAGCTTGTACCCCGGGACGTCGAGGCTACGCAGGAGACCGTGAAGCAGCACTACGACCGGTTAGACATCAACTACCGTGTCCAGGCGCTGCAGATCATCTGCATGCTGACTGCTGAGACGAAGGCTGTCCGCGGGTACATGGAGGACTGCAGCGAAACCATGACTAGCTACAGGAAGGAGAAGATCGAGTGGCAGCGGAAGAGGAAACAATAGTAAGTGGCGGCGGTACCGGATCTATTCATGTGATAAATTGACTAACTCACCACAGCATCGAGGAACTCAAAGCCCTGAATGAAGAGCGCAAGATCCTCTTGCCGGATAACCTCCCTCCCAGCCCTCCCTTAGAACCGACCAAGACGGCAGACAACGACGTCAAGATGGACGACGTCGAGGACATAACGGCGGATCTCTCTGACGGCGCAGTCGATACCGACGACGACGTGCAGTCCGGAGGCCGCGGTCTCCGCCGCGCGCAAGACCGCGCAGCCGAGCGCAAGCGCAAGCTCGAGAAGGAGCAGGAGCGCAAGGAGAAGGCCGAGGCGGCGGCCAAGATCCCCAAGCAATCGAAGCAGTTCCTCAAGATTCTCAAGGACATCCAGAAGAAGGAGGACGAGATCAAGAAGTGCGAGGAGGAGATTGCCGTTATCGACAACGACCTCCGGGAAACCGACTGCCCCCGCACCCGCGTCCTGGGCAAGGACAGGTTCTGGAACAGGTACTACTGGTTCGAGCGCAACGGCATGCCGTACGGGGGACTACCCGACAGTTCGACTGCTTCTGCAGGTTATGCGAACGGATTGATCTGGGTGCAGGGGCCGGACGAGCTGGAGCGGGAGGGTTACATCGACATGATTCCGGAGTATCAGGAGGAGTACAAGGCCAAGTTCAACATCACCGTGCCCGAGCGGAAGTTGAAGGAAGAAGGTCCCACACATGTCTTCAACGCCCACCAATGGGGCTACTTCTCCGACCCCAGCGACGTAGACGGCCTCCTCGACTGGCTCGATCCGCGCGGATTCAACGAGCTCAAGCTCCGCAAGGAGATGGTCAATTACCGCGACAAGATCATCAAGAACATGGAGAACCGCAAACTCTACCTCAAGACCCCCGAAGAGAAGGCCGCCGAGACCGCAGCGTCGACCGAGGCCCCAGCAGACCAAGAAGATGAAGACGACTCCCCCAAGCGCCACGGCAAAGGCTCAAAGCGCATGTCTACCCGCGGCGCGCGCTCGGCCGCACAAACAGCAACCCCCGAACCCGCGCGGCCGACATTCCGCTGCTTGAGCTGGGAGAACACCACCGTCCTCGAGGAGCTGGGCCACCTGCACAGCGAGCAACCCCCGCCACCCAAGACGAAGGGAGGCAGGAAGAAGGGCGGAGCAGCAGCGCGGGAGTCGAACGTCTCCGCCGTGGAGGTCGTCGTCGAGCCCGTCACGACGAGGAGCGGGAAGAAGAAGGGGGGCCGGAACGCCCCCTTGTAGTCCGGGGCAGCAGCACCACCGGAGGAACCTCCTCCCGAGCAGGGGTCGGTGCGCAGGAGCGGCAAGGGAGAGAGGAAGGATTACAGCTTGCTGGTGAAGGGGGTCGAGGCTGAGACCTCCCGAAGAAGTTCACGGACGAGAAAGAAGGGGGTGGTGTAGGCAGGGCGTTTTCGGACGGGGCGCTTTTCTTTCCTTGTTGCTAAGTGTGCTGCAACATACAGAGTCCGGTAAAGGGTCGGATTAGAACTGAGACACCTGGTTGGTTGATACCGGGAAAGAGAGCAAAAACAAAGCATTTGGGTTGGGGCATGGACCTGTGTAATGGGTGTTTTTTTTTTCCTGCTCAGGAGGTTTGGGGGTGGTAGGTAGCACTTGCTTTTATTCGCGACGTTAATTGGCAAAAGCGGGTGTGTGCTATGCTATGCTATGCACGCTTGCTGTTGTTGTTAATCGGGGGAGGGGAGGGGAAAAAAAGGCATTGCGTTGAGATTTCGAGAATTTGCGATTGGCGTTGCTTTGCTTCGCGATGGATGGTGGGTGCACATGGATGGATGAGGGAGATAGACAGACACACCCCACCGCTCATGGCATGGGGGACTGTAGTACATACTTAGAGCATATACAGCATGTGGACGGTGCCTTGCTGAGTGGAATCTCGCTTCGTGCTTTCGTTTTGATTTGGAACTGTGGTGTTGAGCTGGGATACTTGCTCTGGATTCTATGCGTAGGTACTTGCAGCTCTATTGGCAACATGTCAAGTCCACATGCCCTCCCGTCGATGCCCTCCACACTCCTATCTCCCAGAGCTCGACTTAGCCGTGCAAAAATTCTTGACGGAACAGCATGCACAGAATCGGCCGCTCATACATGACCAACGCAAATACATCGCACGCGTGAGCCCTTGTCGCAACGTATCACTTGCGTAGAGTAGAGTCATATCATACTTCCCAATTATAGCCTCTTTATACATCTATATCTAGTTCTACGCCTGGCCCCCGGTGCGCCATCTTCCTAACTAGCAAAATAAACCACCAAAAACCCGACCCAGCTGCCCACCACGCCCACAGCCGCGTACGAACTCGTAAACATGAGCGGCAGGAACTCGTACTTCCCGGCCCCTCCCTGCCCAAACACGACGCCGTGGATCAGGCTGCAGTACAGGACCAAGGGGATGCTGACGGCGATGTAGAGCGTGCTGAACCTGTCGGCGAGGAAGAAGCGCTGCCTCGTCGCGGCAGGGGCGAGGCGGTCGAACGTCATGAGGAAGAGGACGAGCCAGAAGACGGTGTAGACCGTCTTTATGGGAAACTCGGCGGGGGTGAACAGCAGGGGAAAGAGGGAGACGTGGCCCGCTACCGCCAGGGGCCGGAAGGCGGATAGGTACCGGCGGTCTTTGAGGCAGATGAGGGAGAAGGGGACGATGACGAGCAGGACGGCCTTTTCGTGGACGTGCCACCCGAAGAGGAAGGAGGCGTAGCCGCAGAGGGTGGTGGCGGAGACGAAGTTGTCCCAGGTTGGGCGAGCGAAGAGTTTGACGAGGGGAACGGCCTGGAAGAGGAGGGTGAGGGCGAAGCAGAGGCGGGGCGTGATGTCGGGCAGGACGGCGAAGGAGGTGTCCCCCACCAAACCCCTGGTGACGGAGGTTAGGGCGGCTTCCGAGCGGAGGGGGAGGTTGAGGTACGGCGCGAGCACGATGAGCGCGCGGTCGAGGAAGGAGTAGATCGCCCAGACGTTGGGGGCCCAGTAGGCGTGGCAGAGGCCGCGGGAGAAGGGGAAGAGCCGGGATAGGATCTGCGGGATCTGGCCTTTCAGGGCGAAGGGGCCGAAGGCGGTGCCGAAGATGGCGAGGACGCCGCCGCCCAGCTTGAGGCAGTTGAGGATGCGGGGGCGGAAGATGGATTTGCTAGAGAGGCAGTAGCTGCGCAGCAGGAAGACGAAGTAGGCCGGCGCTAGGTAGAGGTAGATGTGCTTCATGCAGAGCAGGGCGGCGAAGAGGAGCCCGCTGTATAGGAGCGTGGACCTCTGCCGGGCGAGGACGAGGGAGGCGATGAGCAGGCCGTACATGCAGCCGTTGTACTGGAAGTGGATGTGGTCGATGATGAGCAGGCCCGGGGAGAGGAGGATGGAGATGGCGGCGACCTGGGCGGCGCGTTTCGCGGCGGTGCCGCGGGCGGAGTCGACGTACATCTGCAGGGCGTAGACGAGGACGAGCTCGGAGAGGATGACGGTGAAGCGCTGGAAGTAGACCGTCTGCCAGCTCGAGTAGTCGAGGTTGTAGACGCGCAGCATGGCCGGGTCGGCGAGCTTGGCGACCTGGGAGAGGATCCATTCGAAGTAGGCGAAGAAGGGCGGGTAGTCGAGCGTCCATTCCGACGTCTTTTCGTAGTACCACTCCCAGAGGGGGAGGCTGTGGGTTATGGCGAGCCAGTTGCGGTGGACTTCGAAGTCGGTCGATTTGCTGTTGCACGTCCAATGGTCAGTTACACGGTATTTGCGACAGGAATTATAACAAAAGGGGATGAAGCTCACTAGGCGGGCAGGAGGAGGACCTTGAGGGCTCCTGCCACTACCGCGCATTGCGCGAGGGTTGGGTTAGTCTCGGACATCGGTCACAACATCGACAACTGCTTCCCCCTGGTTCGAATTGGAGCTCCACGGCTTGTCCTGGAAGCTGTCGCGAGAGTCGAGACGGGAGATAATACAGGGATTGTGATGCAAGGAAGATCAGACAAATGCTAGCGTCGATGTTGGGAGACGCAGGAACCACGTTAAAGCCACATATTTCCCCGCACTTTTGACCCCAACTTGTGGCGCCGCGCTAGTCTAGCTCTAGCGCCCCTTTTTGGAGCTTTGAATGGACAGGGGTTTCGTTAAAGAAAGCTGGCTTCAGCGAGAGCTGAATGATTTCAATGTCTCAGACAAGCGCGGGAGCTATCAACAACCCTCATGTCTTAGACCCTACAACTGCTTCCTTCCCCCGACAAATGTGCTGACTCCCAGTACTCTTTTGACTCTTTCCTCGCTGTTGTCTTTCTTGTCGATACCCCTAGACCAACAGATTATAGATCTGATCTGGCTGTGACGTCTTCATTCGCGTTTACAATTTCTTGGTGAAGCCGGCTTCGATCGCGGTCTTGCAAGTTGTCCTTTCCCGGGACGACGAGCCCCGGCAAAAGACAGCGCTTGAAATAGCCACGACCCCTTTTCCTCACGACAATTGAACTCGAGTGCTCTTCCTCCAGCTTTTGGAAAACATAGATCGATCGCCACGATGCGTCTTCCCTCCAGCGTCGCGGTGCTGGTAGCCAGCATCGCCCAAGCACAAGCACAATACCTCGTCACCGAGCTCAGCTTCGGCCACGGCGTAAGGTACGTGTGTCTCGCCATTGGCCATCTGATACCTGTTCTTACACAGAGCACAGAGCTGACGCATACATCCGCTCCCACAGACTAAGCCCCGAAGGCACGCCAACAATACCGAACTTCTCGCTCCAGGGCAACCCCAACCCGCCTGAGCTCCTGTCCAATAAGCTGATCCTGACCCCTCCCGCGCCGGGCAACCAACGCGGCGCAGTCTGGTCCGACAGTACCCTCAAGAACCAGAACTGGATCCTCGACGTCGACTTCCGCGCCAACGGCCCCGAGCGAGGAGGGGGCAACCTCAACATCTGGGTCGTGCGCGACGGCGTCCACGACGTGGGCAGCGCGAGCATCTACACGGCGGGCCGGTTCGAGGGGTTGGCGCTGGTGATCGACGGCCACGGCGGGTACGGCGGCATGCTGCGCGCGTTTCTCAACGACGGCAGCACGGACTACCGCCAGCAGCACAACGTCGACCAGCTGTCCTTTGGCCACTGCAGCGTCATCTACCGCAACCTGGGGCGGCCCTCGCAGCTCAAGCTGCGACACAGCGACTCGTCGTTCAAGGTGGAGATCGACGGCCACCTCTGCTTCGAGAGCGACAAGGTCCGCATCCCGGAGGGGTACCGTGTCGGCATCACCGCCGCGTCGGCCGACAACCCGGACTCGTTCGAGGTGTTCAAGCTCGTCACCCTGACGGAGAACACCAACGACAGGAGAGGTCAGCAGGCAGCAACCGAAAACGCCATCCCCAACGACGGGCCCGGCACGCCCGAGCGCGCGGACGGCCAGCACGTCGTCTACGGCAAGGCCGGGTTCCGCGTCGGCGACAACGCCGGTGCCACGTCGCAGAACAACAACAAGGAACCCAACTGGGACGCCGAGATCCCCGACGCCGAGGCGGACAAGATCACCTCCTCCAAAGCGCAGTTCGCGGACCTGCACAACCGCCTCCAAAGCGTCAACCACCACCTCTCGACCATCTTCCGCACCATCGCCACCAACGTGCAGACGGGCGAGCACCGGCACGAGGAGATGTCGGTCATGATGGGCGAGCTGAAAGGTCTGCTCACGTCGCGGGTGGTGGAGAAGCTGGACAAGCTGGAGAAGCTCGACGCGCTGGAGCAGAAGATTGCCGGGCTCGAGAGGGAGGTCAAGAGCGTGCGGAACGAGCTGGCGCAGAAGATGAGGGAGACGGAGCACGCCGTCAAGAGCGTCGTTACCGACAAGCACGAGACGCTGGCGGACCACATCAAGGCTAATGCCGCGCCGGGCCATACGAGGCTTATTGTGGCCATCTTTGGGAGCCAGTTGGTGCTTGTGGGGTTGTATGTGCTTTATAAGAGGCGGAAGGCGTCTGGGCCGAAGAAGTACTTGTAAGTGTGTTGATGAGATACCAGGCGTGGGGAAGAGGGGTGGGGGTGAGATACCAGGTGTGACATTGAGGAGGAGTGGCGGGCAAGGGAAATGTGAGGGAGTTAGGTGTTGTTATCCGACGGATGGATTTTGATTTGGGCGTTTAAGAAGATGAGGAATGGAATGATTTGAAGACATATTTCTTGGCTGCAGCCATCTTGTGAAGTTGATGTCTGGAGCAACTTGGTGCTTAAATTTGAACTCTGCCGCAAGAGACGTCGTCGTTGTACAAAAGCAGGACATTTATATCAGATGATCGCTGCGAAATCGAGGTCTAAAGTAGTAACAGCAAGGCACAACTGCCCAAGTATCGCCAACGCCGACAGAACAAAGAACAACCCTCTCAAGCAACACGTAAGATTAGTTCCCATAACACCATCAACTCTATCAAGTAACGCGAGGAGCCAAACAAGCACAAGTGCGCCAGCCGGACGAAGAAACAGAATAGTACAGACCTCTCCTATACAAGGTACCTCATCCAGCACTATATGAACACCGAAGCCGCAAAGACGCGTCACCTCCCCAAAACGCATGCCGGTTGACCGCACAAGAAGAGCCAGCCGAACAGACCACCGGCCACAGGACACCACATACCGATCCCCATAATCGGGCCCCTTTCACCGAAACCGAGCAGCAGCAGCAGCGCTCCTCTCCTGGATCTGCCCCTCCGTCAAAACGTATAGTCTGTCCAAATACTCCATAGCCGCCGCATCCTTCAGTATCTTGGCGACCTGAATCCCCGCCGACACAAGCTGCAGCACATTCCTATCATCCTTCAGCGGACGGCTCTGGTGCTTAGCAGCATGCCTCATCTCCAGGCTATTCTCCAAAATAGTCACAAACTGCTTGATCTGCCCGTTGTACAGCACCCTGGCGGGGATCCGCCGCTTCGTGGCGAGCCGCTTGAGGAGGTACACCCACTCCGTCCACTCCCTGTCCTGGGGGCGTTCGACGGGCCGCATGTCGGGCGAGAGGGGGATGGGGAACTGGTAGCGCGCGACGAAGTCGAAGGCGCAGAGGGAGAGGCGGTCGTTGACTTGAGACAAGACGGTGTCTTGTTCTTGGACGAGGAGGTTGGTGGGGAGGTGGGGCAGTTCGCGGTCTTGGTTGAGGGCCGTGTAGGAGGCCGGCGGGCGGGGGAGGAATTGGGTCGGCCCGTCGAATTCGTCGCGGTTGGAGGGCTGGCGTTGTTGGGTTCGGCCTTTGCCGGTTGTGGGGTGAGACTTGCTGTTACGCGGGGGGCTGTTGTTTGTGGCGGTGGGATTGGCCTCGGGAGGGTATTCTGAGTAGCCGGGGGAGGTTAGGATGTCCTCCGTGGAGTCGGAGGGCGAGAAGGGCGTTTGGTTGTCCCAGCCCTGTGAGGGGTTGTCGTACGAACGATATGAGCCATTTGTGTTGCCGTAGGCTTCTGGTGGGCTTCGAGAACTCCGAGTGACTGGTGTTGGGACTTGGTCAAAGTTGCTGTGGTTTGACCTTGTGTGAGGGACAGGTGTTGGTACACCATGGTATGAGGCAGTGCCTCTTGTGTATGTTGCACTTCGTCCTTGTTATTTTCCGGTGTCTGGAAGCATGTCCCATTGAATAAGCGCTTACCTTGGCGACAGGTAGTGGCTTTGTCCCTGGTCATAACCACTGTTATGGTAGACTTCAGTGTAGACAGGACTTGAAGTGTGTAAGCCAACTGCATTTCCATTGTGTGTGATCTGACGTGTCTCCTGAATGGATCCGTACCTGCGTGAAGTGGTAGTCCACGGATGGGTCGCAGCCGTGGTGTATGCAATGTCTGGCTGGGCCATGTCGTCTTCTCCAATGACGAGCAGGGGCAGAGTAGAATAGCTCCCCAAATGGCTCGGGGTCAAAGGAGAAAATGCACAAATGAGAAATCAACTCAACAACAGCTCACAGCTTCCAGTGGAAAAGTCCAAGTGGTGATGATCCTTGACCGGCCGGTCAAAATGTTTCCTTTCCCGGAGAATATGTCCAATATCCGGATTCACAGACCAGACGGTCTCAAAACTCCAGGAGCAATATTATATCCAAGTCTAGACAGACTTTTTAACGAGAAACCAGCGGTGAGATGGTAGATCCGGGTCAAGGCGGTGGGTTGACCTATTGCAGGTTGGACGAGCATGCGCGAGATCCGTGTCGGTCACTCCAAGCGCAAGACTCTGGGAAAGCAGCTATATTGTAGGTGCAGTCGTCTTGCTTCCGGTGATGCAGCAAACCTTTCTCTGTCGGATGGAGCCCTAGAACAGGAAATCATGAGTGCGAGACCGAAGTCACGATGAAGACATATATGTGTTTTTGTCGAGGTTCAGGTGGCGAAACATGTTGTGCTAAGCTGCCTTGCACCCATGGCACCAGATGCTAGGCGAGCGGGAAGGACAGGGCGAGATTCACATCTGCTGGGCGTTGAGAATACCATGCATGTGGTGCCGCGTGAGCGCTGCCTATCGTGGACTAGATACGTGCTGTGGTCAGGGTCTCCCGCATGCCACACTGATTCCGTGACTTTGGAGAGTGCCTGTCCCCAGTCATGTCGGGCGTCGACTTAGACGGGATCTGCCCTTGGGCTTGCGGGGAGAGAAGAGATCGTCCAGCGAAACAAGGCAAGGGAAGGACAACTGGAAGGGCAGAGTTTGAGACTTTGGGGAACAGTCCAGGAAGATCCCTGGTAGGGGATGACTGGATCAATCTCTCCCATGCTTCGCATGTCTCTGTTTCGTCGAGAAGAAACCTCGGTAGAGTGGAAAGGAAAGACGGAGACCACTTGATCTCGCAAAAGGGCGGGTTGAGCCAGACCGACTGTGCCGTAGGGCATCATTGGGCAGAGACGGGAGGGTAGCTGGGTAGTAGCTGGTCCATGCAAACATTAAGGTAAGACGCCATGACAGGAAAGGCGGCAGTTGGCTTGACGGGGGAAGCGGTGACGAATCTGTCGAAGCGAAGCTTGTTGGGCAGGATTTGGGGAAGGACGATGTCGGCCTAATTGTGCCCAACTACATTGGCTGGGGCCCTGCAAGTTGTGATTCGCCGGGAGATGATTTTGGCACTCGTCGACGGTAAGTCGGGCAACCTGTTGATCCTTACAGGGTCTCGTTATTCTCTCTGTGCGCTTCGGAGGTGTTATGGTCCAGAGAAGGCGAGTTGGTTGTTCTATTGTAGTCACGAAACATAGATGTTTGGAGATGGAAGCTCAACTTGTCTAAACGGGAGAGCTTGGGCCGGCTTGTCAAATTGTATCACGTGACTGGTGCCAGCGGCTCCACCATCCGTTCGTCAACTTGACGACGATTTCCGACACCATCAACATTTATCAACATGATCCTACCGTGCATTCACAGCATATGACATTGGAGGTCTCTGACTCCAGTTGCACAGATGCTGCACTTATGCCATGTGATTTTCCTCTGATTCATCTCCTCTACTTCTCCCCCTTTCGACCACACCGCCAACCGCCGCCAAGCCCCAGTGTTTGCGTATTGTCTAGGTTGCTCCGGCGGTTATCACGTGCTCACCGCTGTATGCCCAGCGCATGCAATCATGAAGGAATGAGCCGGCCGGCAGACATGCCGTTACACCGACTCTTCCACGATGTCCTGGGAACTGCATCCGATGATCGCCTCGGCAGTGCAGACTGTCCTTTAACCCGATGGGTCATGTCGATAAGACAGATGAAGTGTCGACTGTCGAGTCTTCAACAAGGAGCAGGGTCGCTTGCGTACCCGTAACAGTTACCGGTTGCGAGTCCCAGCCCGCAGCAGAAGAAGCGGTCTGCACCTCCGAGTCCGCATCCTCTCGCCAGGATCCTTGAGAAATCACCAAAGTCCGTTGGCAAGCTTTCCACTTTCCAGAAGCTGTTTATCGGCCATAAGTGGACTGAGAAAGGAGCTGCTCTGCTTGGCGGGGATGAAATGTCGTCCGTGATGCATTGGTATCAAGCGGCCGAACCGGTAAGTAGGCAGGCATACCGGTAAACCCTTTCATCAGTGGCAGAGGCCAGAGTGTGCCTTCATTTCGGCGAATGTGCGGCCCTGGCAGGCCACAACGGGGTGACCCCTGAGACAACCGAGAAGAGATTTGGGCGCAGCGCGGCAGGCTACCTGACGTGCAACACGGCGTAAGAGCAGCAGCCGACACGTGCCGTCGTACTCGTCATCAACTGTCGATTGCACCATCGTTGGAATTCATTGGCATGACAAATGTAGGCCGACAACACCGCACTTATAAGAAATTCTATGACCGCATTTTCAGGGCAAGCTCCGGACACTCGTCCGGTGTCAGACAGCGCCGTCGATCGCTTGTTGGACATACCCCTCAGGTCCGCGTTGCGTTGCATGGATGGTTGATGAGATATGCAGCAGGGGTGGCATTTGCTTCGGTATTTAGCCACGGCCCGTTCAAGACTCTTGGGAAGGGCTTCAACACGAGAATCTCGAAGGATGATTCTGAATCTGGATCCCCCTTTATTGTCGCTCATCAGCATTCCACTCATCGCCGTACGGAAGGTGGCCTCATGAGACTGCTTACTCTTTGTTCGCTCCCTGGGAGCTGGTTGGAGATACCGTACGTATCTGCAACGTTATGCAGCTCGGCCCTATGAGGATAAAGATCCACGCATCTAAACACCGCAGGGCTGAAGGACCCAAAAGCCCTGCAACTGCGGCAGAAGGGGGCCGAGAGCCATGCCCCCGAAGGAGTACCGGGTTCAATTTTGAGCCCCCAAGCTCTGCAGGACAAGCTCATATCATTGCTGGACCTTGTCGACGCCGTTCCTCATGAATCATCTGGCAAGGAAGTGCCTTCCTTCCGTGATCGAGGCTCGCCGGATTGGCGCGAAGCGTGTCACGCCAAGACGCTCCCATTGCTTGGGCATGTCACTAGTGCTGATGGTGCGGGAAGCTTTGTCTGGACCTTCTGCTGCATTTATACCGCTGACAGAAGGAAATACGCGCGGCGGACCTAATGGCACTCGACAATCTCTAAATGTATAGCTCGTATAATCCTCCCCCTACTACACCAACCCGGCGCATGACGACAACTCAAGCAAAATGTCCAAACAAGGCGACGGTGTCCCGCCAGATACGCCATCGGCGCTGCAGAAACAGCGACAGAGGCGGTACCACCAGCGGAGCCGCAACGGATGTATCACCTGCAAGAAGCGCCACGTCCGATGCGACGAGACGAGGCCGTTATGGTAAGAAGAAGCGCGCAAGACGACCCAATGAAGATGGAGCGAACGAATGACACCCCCTCGACCAACCCATTGACCGGGAGTGAGGGAAAAGAGTCCGAGAAACGAGAGCCTTGGGTCTCCGTCGTCTAATCCTCAACTCTGCGATGACTAAGAAGACTCCGTCTGTAAGTCGGCCACAGCTAACTTTGTCATCATTTTAGCATGAACTGTCTCAGGACCGGTGGCGAGTGCGGCTACACAGACCCATTTGTGGCATTCGCCGGAACCTCGAGTGACGCTGGATCGAGCAGAGGGGAAACAGTCCCGGCGCGGCGGACGGCAGCAGAGGTCGTGATCAAACCAGAGACGACGACAGCGGCGTCGACGCCGAGAGATGCGGGCCAACTCATCGCCAGGAGGAAACTGCCAAGTCATGTCGTCCCCAACCCCCGCAGTATGATTCCGGACGACCAGCTGGGTGGGCTCATGCTGGCCGGGCCGTTGCAGAAGCTGCCCGCTAGGTCAAGATGGCTGTTCCACACATGTGAGTCTCGTGTAAAACCCCGAACATGGAGCTTGGGGTCCGAGGCTGACGGAAACTTCTTACTTAGTTGCACAGCGGAGCATTCAAGATCGTCCCGGCGTCCCGGGCCCAAAGGAGTCCTTCGTGTGCGTGCCGAACCTTATCCGCCTCGAATTAGTGGCCTTGCCGCGGGATGAAGATGACCTCCTCTAAATCCCGGGGGAGGGTAGATCAAGAGATTAGCGAATTTCTTAGTGTCTGACAGAAACCGAGTGCTGACATTTGTACCGCTCTAGGGTCCGCAAAGCCCTGGCCAATCCGGGAATGCTTCACGTCTGTCTCTCACTCTCGGCCATCCAGCATCTGTGGGCGTCGGGGAGCCACACCTGGGAGGCACTCAAGCTGCCGCTCCAGTACCACAAGGCCGAAGCCTACCGGTTCATCCGGCAGCAGATCGAGAACCCGAAGAAGCAAAACGATGACACGACCATTATGACGATAGCATCTCTCGGCTTGCTCGAGGCCTCTCTGTGGGAAATCAAGGCCGGCCCAGCAGCTGGCAGTATCTATAATATCATTACCCACATAATGGGGCTGAGGAAAGTCGTCGACACCTACCTCAAAAATGAAAACAGTCCGGACAGCTTGTTCCAGAGGATGATTATGCAGTACGTCCCCGCCTAACCTTCCTACCCCCCTGTCTCGTATCCCGAAGTCTTGCTTTTTCTCACCACCGTTCGTTGTGTCTCACAGGGCAACAAGAACCGTCCAAGACGGCCTAATCTTCACTGAGGAGGTAGCAGAGCAATACCAAGGAGACGTCTACCTGCCCCTCGTCCCCGCGGTGCTGTTCATGTCCCTCTTCCCAGACCCCCTAAATGGGTGGTGGAACACCGAGCTGCCGCAGCAGGCCAAGGCGTGGTTCGCGACCGACCACTCCCCGGGAGGCAAGGACTACATCGAGATGACCGACGTGCCGACGAACAAGGCGCACTTCGAGTGGTTCAAGGTCGGCAGCCGGAACTCGTACACGACGGCCTTCCTCTACATGTGCATGCTGCTGCGCGAGGGGGCGCTGAGCAGCTTCATCCTCAAGCTGCTGATCGACGAGCTCCTCGACGATTCGGAGAGGACGGAAGGGGCTTTTCTGGAGGGCAGGTGCGACAAGTCCGTCTGGTTCTGGACGATGATGATGACACTCGCGGCCGTGGCCAGCGCGCCCTCGGAGGACAGGCTCGAGGCGCAGCAGCTCGTCACGTGGCAGGGGGCGGTGACGAACAAGATCCGGCTCGCGAACAGGGTCATGGGGCTGGACAAGTGGGAGGAGGCGAGGCGGCACCTGAAGTTGGTGGCGTGGGAGGACGGGTTCGACGGGGAGGAGGAGATGAGGCGGATGTGGGAGGATATCAGGTGGGAGACGGCCGGGTCGCCGTTTGAGAGGCAGGATCAGCAGACTGTCCTGGTGCTGCTGAATAATCCGGACTATAGGATGCGGTTCAGGACGGGGCTGCCGACGCCTGAGGACTCGGTTAGCCAGGTGTCGGACCCTGTTGAGGAGTAACCTAGGAGATTAAGGTTGAGAGGCAATGGCTCGGCACAACAGGTTGAGACTGAGGTTGAGGCTGAGATCGACGCCCAGTTGATGGTAGGGCGGATGGACACGCCCATACTGCCGGACGATATTGGCCGCGAAGTCAACAGTGAGTGACTGAGCTGGCCGCTGGCGCCAGAAGGGTGTCTAGCAAGGGTAAGCGACGGTAACAGGCCGCTACCCGCAGACGGAACCGGAGCACGCTCCCCGGCGGCTGGTCGCGAAGGTGGACCATTGGAGTGTATAACATAATCAAATCCTGTACAGTGGACAGACTTAGACGGATATGGTGACTCAGCGGTTGGCAAGCACTTGAATTGGGCCTCACGGCGTCGCAAAGGGAACATTTTAACCATTAGCGTATCTCATTGGACAGTCAGGCTGAAGGTTGTAACGCAGCAAACAGACGCAGTATCACCGGAACCTGATGGGCCTACATGAGACAACTCTGCGAGAGCAGGGATGGACATCTCGATGGAGGCTGGGCCAACAATCTCCCGCGTTGGTAGTCTTCCAACCCCTCTCCTCTCTCGGTTGTGACACGGCTTGACTGGGCACCGCAATGTATGTGCCCTCGTCACGCAACCGGCGGGAGCACAAGGCCAGACAGCGAGACACAGCAGCCATCACAGCCTCCACAGGCAGGGCGGATGGGTACCGTGAGGTGAGCTTCAGCCACGTCGCTCCCGCTCTCCCTTGCTTCCTTCAAACCTCCCGGACGTATCTCTTTTCCTTCCTAGACTCATGCCTCCATTCCACATAACCGCCTCATCTCGGGACACGGTGTTGTGTCGGTTCCTAGGACACCCAAATACCAATTACCCAGTGTTGCTGTCACAGAAGAAGCCGGCGCGTCTGTGAGAAGGGCATAGGCAAGAGGACGATGAGACTCAGGAAGGCAGGCAGACGGTCGGAAGACCGAAGACTGAAACTTCATCTGACGCTTCAATCGACTGGATGAAGATGCTGGACAAAGTGGGCTCGTGCAGTCGTTAAGGAAGCTCGCCATCGAATGAGAACATGAAGCTCATGCATTCCTCAGACTATAGGCTGTCTGCACGCTGCACGCTGCACGCTGCACGCTGCACGCTGCACGCTGCACGCTGCACTGATGAGTTGGCAGACCATTCTCCACTGCAGCAGCAGGCCATGAGAATGGTCAAGTCGCAGGACGTCTGGCTGATGAGACCCTGATTGGCTGGAATAGCTTCCCCTTTCCCCCCGGACCCACCTGCGACAAATGAAACCGAGGAAAAGAGCTCTCTGCTGGCGGTGAGAGCAGCGACCACCCAGACTTCCAACCTATGACGACTGCAGCAGGTACACGTCCAGCTCGCTCTTGCTGTTGTAGCTCCGGATAACGCGGCCAATGGACACGGCGGCCAGTGTGACGGCCAACGAAATGGCAGTGGAAGTGCAGGAAAGAGCAGGGCAGGTGCAGAAAGAGGAAAGCCGAATCGCTGCGGTACGCCAGCGCACCTGCCCACACCCGTTCGACCCTTGCCCACCACCACCAAAAGCAAGCGCTCGCAAATGTGACGGTGATGGAACAACAGGAAAGAAGGAAGGCGCGAGAGGAGCAAATTGAATGTCCAGTTGTCACAGTCCAAGTGGAGCGTCATCCTTGCTGGCATTTTGTGATAAGCTGGATTCGCTGGAAGCACGTCGTCCTCTTCCAACATTTTTAAAGCCTGATCTGCCTCCTCTCTCTGCCCAACTCCTCTTCCTCCTCTCCTCTTCCTTTTCCAACAGCCCAATTGTGATACCGAATCCACTCGACCCAAGGACATCTTTTGCTGCCCAACCCAAGCCAACTCTTGCTGATCAGTGCTGAGCACTTACACGACCTCAGCTATACCTCGCACCAACAAGGCCCAACTCGCACACACCGCCTGCCGCAACTACTTGTTTCTCTCTCGCTCGCCTCTGTTTCTACTTCAACTCTCTGCTCGCCAGCCTGATCTGCTCTTTTTGCTCCAAATCCGTGGTGATCGTCAGGATCTTCAGGAACACAAAAGCTTTACTCCAAAGGACATCTGGACAGTGTGATCAACGACAGCTTTCAACCCGAGGACATTTCAATCAGGATTCATTTGACACCTTGAGTTAGCTCTCTCGGTGTGCCCATTCAGGACTTTTGAGCAGCCGCTCCAAACAGGAAAACCCCCAGGATCTTGTCATAACCATGACTGCAGTTCTACTGCCCAGGACATCTGAAAACATGACTGGCTTCAATGCTCACGTTGAGCTTGACGACGTCCACACACCTTCTAGGTATATTGCGATTGCTTTCTTTTGTTGTTGTTACACCCAGGATGACCGTTACGCTTGACACTCTGTTCGACTCTGATTGTCTTGCTCTGCTCATGCCATTTCTTTCCTTACTGTCTTTGACTTGACCTCATAACTTGGCCGACTGGATTGGAGTGTGTTCATCAATGGATTCCGTGGTCTTCCGAGGACAAATCACATTATCATGGACTGGATTGCTTGCTTCCGCTGTGGACATTCCGTTAGGACATCAGGATTCCGTTAGGACTTTCCGTGGACATATATGACTTTTCGGGTCATCGGGACCTTCGTCTAGCCAGACGTCAAGGCAAACTTCATACATACATCTCGCTTTCAAAGCATATCTCTAATGGTAAGTCTCACCTGCCGACGGTCTCATCGACAACATCCCTGGACACATGACTGCGGCGCTGCTGCTATATATCCGCTGGATGGTTTCTTGTTCTGCTTGTTTTTTTGACCGACTTCTCTCCGTGGACAATCAGGATTCAAGGTGTTCCTCACCTGGGTTTTCCGACTTACCGACCGAGTCTCTTGCTCCATCATATTTCACCTCTGCTTCGGCATTGGCATGAGCAATGTATGGATGTTTTGAGGCTTCGACACCCAGGACGCACTCTACTCTGGTGCTTTTATGGATCAGCAATCGCCTGATACTTGTGGATGTTTTCCTTCTCTGTTACTCGACGCTTCCATGGATTCACTTCTATCGGCACCATGCTTGCAGGACCTTGGAACCTCAGCAAGGGTTTTGCTTCGGCACATTTGCTCTCAGCATGGCTCACTTTGCATCGCACATTTCTCTCCGCCTGGCTACGCGTTTCCAACTGTCACACTTTTCAGATGATCGGACATAGAATCTACCGGAGAGTTTACGCAATACGTCCCGGAGGATCGCAGGACCCCTCTTCCTCTGCTTCCAGTGCTCCCCATCAACAAATGGCCTCTGTGACCTTTCTCATGGCCCTGTGGCTGTCATGCTGCTCAGTCCCCCTGGTTACCCAACTCTGGCTTTCTTCTACCTTGACACTGGGTCTTTATCTGGGATTTCTGTCTGCAAATTTCTGGATCTCGAGAACTTCCCCTGTTTGGCCAGCCCCGGATACTGTCACACAGTTTTGGTCTGTAAACATCCCTGTCAGAGAATTCGTAGACATCGCAACTAACCACCTGCGAACAGGTTCAAAGTTGTGCCATTCTGTGCTTTTGTCCGCTTGTCATTTTTGCACATTCGCGTTCAATTTGGTCATGGAAGACAGAACACTAACCACCCACTCAGCCACTATAGCTATGACCAGGCCTCTTTGCTTTCTTCGCATCCATCCGGAATGTTTCCTTCATTTGTTCAAACAGGACCAGGAGACCTAGCCAGGTCGTCCTGGGATGCAGCAGTTGAAGGCCAACAGAACTTCCCTGAGCTTGACCAAGGAGATCTTTACAATGTGGATTCCGAGGATATGATGCTTAACTTCGGCCAGCCTACTCCGAGGCTGGACCGGGATGGTTCCGAGGATTTGATCACAAAATGGACACCGGAGATGAAGGCTGCCAAGGCCGAGCCGATGCGCCGGTTAACCTCCAAGAGTTCAGCTGGCAGCAGCAAGAACCGGACACTGAAGGCTTCGAAGAAGGCCCCGCGTCCAAGAGTCCACGCGCCGCTGATGGCACGGACTTCTTCTCAATATTCAAACTTTGAAGTCACAGGTAATGCACCCGTTTTTCAGGAAGCCACCATTGGCAATGGACGGATCATGGACCCCCAGCAATATCTTGCCCAGGATCTTGATACCCTTTCGGTATCTTCACACATGCCAGGACATCAGGCCTTCAATCCGGCTTTGATGGGATTTCAACCGGATGGCTTGCCCTACGCCGCTGGCATGGGCTTTGCCATGGGACAGCACGTTAACCCGTGTGCTACTCAGATTGAGATGTATGACACTGGTCTTTCCGGCAATTCGCCGTATTCTTTGGGCTCGCTGAGCCCGGATTCCCGGAACACTTCCCCTGGAGCTGATGATACTTGGTCCGCTGGACTGGCTACATCGCCCACCACTGATGCGCACGACTCTCCTCTGCTCAATGGACCGTCACCAAGGTATGTTCTCGCTAAACAATGCGGTCACAGCTCGAGTCCCTTTCTCACATAAATGCACCCATCAGGATGACCCGAAAAATGGATGGCTCCGAGCTTGTTTTCTCGGAGGATCTTCACGGAAATATCTTCAATGGCGTGTGCGATGATTTCTCTCTTCCTCCGCCCTTCGGAGGTCGCCGTATGAGCGGCGAAGGTGAGTCTGCAAGGGACCATTACCTTTACAAGAATGCGTTTCCCCAAGCGGACGGACTGTTCCACTGCCCATGGGAGGGCACCCCGAGTTGCAACCACCGACCTGAGAAGCTCAAGTGCAACTACGAGTAAGACCACAATCCTCTCAACACAACTTCCCCTCTGGCCATCCGCCCACTGACCACGGCACAACCGCGCGCAGCAAATTTGTTGATTCCCACCTCAAGCCCTACCGGTGCAAGGTTGAAACCTGTGAAAACACCCGGTTTTCTTCGACGGCCTGTCTCCTTCGCCATGAGCGTGAGGCCCACGCCATGCACGGCCACGGCGACAAGCCGTTCCTCTGCACTTACGAGGGGTGCGAGCGCTCGAACCCGGGATGCGGATTTCCCCGGCAGTGGAACCTCAGGGACCACATGAGGCGGGTGCACAACGACAACAGTATCCCAGGATCGGCCCCAGCAGCTGCAGCAGCCCCGGCGTTGTCGCCGCCCGCGACCGGAAGCAGCTCGCACAAGGGCCGCAAGAGGCTCAAGAAGGACACCTCGGAAAGCTCCGCTGGTAAGAAGTCCTCCACCAAGTCTGGCCAGGGTTCCGGCCGGGACCCCGTTCCGCCCAAGGTCGAGGAAGGACCAACACAGCAGGAGCTCGAGCAGTGGTACGAGCACCAGAAGGCTCTCCAGTCTCTTGTCCAGGGATGGACTCAGCCCGATGACCCCTACTTCATCCAGCAGTACGGGGACGCGCAAGGCCATATGGAGTACATGCAGAGGATCTCGCTGGACATTCAGTCCCGCTCCGGAAACTGGCAGCAGTCTGGTTGAACAGTTCGTAAGTCATTGCGACAACACCTCCCACAGCACGTCATGTTACTGACAACATTGCTCTCCGCCACACAGCCCATGAATTTCCACCCTACTTCCGGGATCAGCCACAGGAACCACAGTTTGACATATCACGGAGGAAAATTGCAAGTGCATAACATGCTTTTGCCAGTTCCAGTGTCGCCCGACGAAAACTGGCCTCGTTCTTCCCCGAAGAGCGAGCGGAATGGATCGAGCAAAAGGCCGCGCCGAGGCGGGAGGCGCCCGCGTGGAGCCTGATGCTGGGTTGCCCACACACTACGGATCATAGATAGATTTCCAAGGTCCACGGAAAGGAGATCTTTTCATCTTTTATGAACTGCCCGGATCAGGACAAGAGGACAGGAGCCAGCCCATGGATGGATGTTTTGTTACGGGATTGAGAATGAGGATGAGCTAGTCCTGTCTCCTGCCAGTCCTGCCTATACACGCCTCCCGGGCGTGATGAGATAACGACTGAACGATGTTTGTGTCGTCTTTTTGGATTGTGCGATGTGTCGCGAGATTGTGTGGTATATCTTTCTTTGTTGGTTTGTTGCTCTACCGGAGCTTGGATGTTTTGAAGCGGTTTGGCTTCAGTTCTCGGGTATCTATTGTCATGTATTGAAAGTTTTGTACTCTACTCAGCTTATGGATCGGCGTCATGTCCGGATACTAGATAGCGCGTTGGCAACATGATCGTGTCTTTTTAACCTTGGTTCCGGATGATTCCTCCTCATGCCCCTGGCTCGGATTGCCCCCAGCCAGATGAACACCGGCATTTGACCACCACGCCATCCACGTCGCCGCATCACAGGCTTCAACCTCGAGGCTACAATCAACATCTTAACATGCCGTGAAGCTCGGATCTTGGTTTCTAATATGCTATGCCATATGCTTATGCAACATGATGCGCCGAACCCCCTAACCATACACAACAGAAACATCTGCTCCCCGCCTTCTGCACCAAGACGACAGAAAATAGCTCCAGTAAATGCGACGAAATGCAACCGCTCCAACTCTCTCATCCTCATTTCCTCATTCCACTCCTAAACCCCCCTCTCACTTCCTGCTTCACTCCCTTCTCCCTCTCTCATCTCCCCGTCGGTCATACACCCTTGACCATCCCACCTCACATCCCGCGCCCCTCCCCTCTGCCCCCTCACCCCCTTCTTTCACCCCCAACCCAATCCCCCTCCTCCGCCCCCTCACCACCGCCTCCAACGCCCGACCAACCTTCTCCAAGTCCCCCAAAAGCGTAATATGTCCGCGATCACTACTAACCCGCCCCCCCCTAACGAGCTCGTACCCAGCGGGCGGCATGGCCTCCCTAGCCAGCACCACGCCGTCGCCACTGTGAAACAGTAAATCATCGTACGCATCCTGACACGGAATCGCCGCCCTGCCCCCCGCCACGCGAGCGGCGTACACGGTGGGTATGTCCTTCCCGTACAAGACTGAAATGGGCGGGTAGGAGTTGGTGGCTTGGCGGGAGGGGTTGTGCTGCAGCTCGCGGCGGAAGAGCTTGGTTTGGTGGAGGGTGCGGCGGAGGTAGGCTATGTTTTGCTCGCGGGTGGTGGGAGCGGGGGAGGGTTGGGAGATGGGGAAGGAGGAAGAGGTGCCGATGTGGGGGGCGAGGGTGCGGTCTTTTGTTGCTGCATCCGCTGCTTTACGGACGGTGTCGGAAACGGGCTGGTGGTGGCCGGTTGGCGTGGTATAGGACGACCTCTTCCCCTCGCTGTTACTCCTATTCCTCAGCGCCAGCGACCCGGAAATACTCCTCAGAGGCCCGCTCGTCTTGTTGGGCGGCGGCAACAGCGGCGGCAGAGCCGGCTCCGACACCATCGGCGACAGCCTGTACTTGATCCAATCATCCACATTGTAAAAATCGATCGGGTACGACTCCCCAGTAAACTTGTCGACGAAGCAGAACCCGTCTTCAGGCAGAAAGACAAACGTGGTCCGTAACGAAAAGTTGACCTGTGCCGTGAGCACCTTCTCGTTGAGCAGCACGGCGTCGCCGTTGCGCACGGGGCCGAGGATGTTGATGCACCGCTGCGGCGCGCCGGCATACAAAACTCCCGAGAAGAGGTCCGGCCGGGAGTTGACGGCGTGGCGGGTTATGAGCCCGCCTAGGGAGTGGGCTATCACCAGGGCGCCGCGCTGGGATGAAGGCACACCCTGTTGGTTGCTGGGGAGGGTTTCGAGGAAGGAGACGAGCTTGCGGCTGAGCAAATGCGGGCTGAGGCGCCAGTCGTAGCCGTAGTCGTGCACGCGCAGCTTACCGCTGCGGGCGTTGTCGCACTCGCGCAGGCGCTTGAAGAGGCGCTTTGATATGTCGACGGGCCCGATGTTCTGCAGCATGCCGGACGCGAAGATGTGGGCTTCCATGTCTTCTTCGGCTTGCGGGTCGAGGCCGACCTCGAGGTTGACCTTGCGGATGTTGAGGCCTACTTTCACGGGGACCCAGAGTTGGCGGTGCGGGGGCTGGGAGGAGCGCAGGACGGAGCCGCGGTAGCCGCCTAGGATGACGATGTCGCCCGTCAGGGACTCGAGGACGCGGTCTAGGGAGGGGTAGAGGCCGTCTCCCTTTGGTTTGGGGGGTAGGGGTGGGGAGGAGGTGTTTGGGGAGGAGGGGAGTTTGAGAGAGTCGGGGAAGAGATCTGGGAGAGATGGTCAGTATACTGCTGGTGGTGGGTTTAGAATGGGTTGTTGGACTTACTGGGCAGTTTGAATGTCGGGGCGTCCCAGCTGTCTTTTATTGCCTTTAGCCTGACGTTTACCTGCTCGCGGATGTGTGTCCAGCGCTCATCGTCACCGTAAGAGGACACCCGCGACAGTGAGTGATACAGCGCCGAGTCATCAGAGAGCGTCCGTTGGAGTGTTAACGAACTCCTTGCAGCATCCACATCCTTCTCCCCAGGCCTGGGAATCGGTTGAGGTATTGTCTGACCCTTGGAAGCTCTATGGAGTATCGCCCGACTGTGAGCCAGAGCAGAAGACGACACTGTCGGATGATCGTCCTTGTTCGTCGACGAGAAAAACGAGGAGGAAGAGAAGTTGGGCAGGTTCACCGAGTCAAAAGCCTTTGATAGCCTTTTCATGGCGCTGTCGCCTATCGAGGATGCCCGTTGGCTCCTCGTCGTCGAACTGCCGAATACCCCCGACAAGACCGGCTTCCGCCCCTTGAAATCGTCGATGACGAACTCCTTTGCGCCGGGATGCCACGGACTCGGGAGTCGCGCCAGAGCCGCCCCTGGGTTGCGTTGCGTGGGACTGGGGAGGGGCACGGTGGCATCTGTACCTGGCGGCGAGGCAGCGAGTTTCTTTCCCTGCAGTTGCGACTGAACTGGCATTGATTTCGTGTGTCTAGGGCCATACAACTCCTGTTCCTCGACAGCGTCGGATAATGCTCTCCTCCCTTCCAGTTGCGCCATGGCAGCTGCCCTCTCCGCAGCCAACACCCTCGGCGATGTCAGTCTCGTCGCGACGGGGCTGATGGCAGGCTGGATGAATGACTGGGCGTCGTCGCCGTCGCCGTACAGTATATCCTCATCCTCCGTGCCCTCCGAAGGTGGTGATGGCGTCTCGTTGTTCTCGTCGACGGGCATCATGAGCTCCAGGTTCTCCGGTCTTGGTGACGATGGGTCGGGGGATGGCGGACCCATCGATGACGAACCTGCCATGTGCGAGCCGTCCATCTTTTGTTCTCTACTATACAGTCCACTTGTTGACTTCCAACGTTTCCACAAGACCCCGATCCGACCAAGTTGCGGTAATCGAACCCTTCATGAACAAGGAAAAGTCGGGTAGTATGAATCATGAAGAAGCCGGGCCATCCGGGAAAGGCGGGAAAGCTAGAGGGGACCGAACCGCTGGTCTGCTTTTTTGCATCGGCATATGATGGATTTATACTATGTCGATCTGTTCTCCTCCAAAACAACTCATCAAGCTCTCGGGAAGCATGTGAGACGATCCATATTCGTCAATTGAGGCGGGCGAGCTGAAGGCCAGGGATTACACGTATTACGAACGCATGTTGTTGCGTTGGTACGCGCGACTCAGCCTCTGTTGGCTTACAAGTGGATGTGCGAACAAAGCGTGGCTCGTGAAATAGAACAGAACAGCGTTCCATCAAGGCGAATCGGCCAATCCACAAGTGCTAGAACTCGTGTTCTAGCGCTTTCCGCATCCAGCAAGTCCCCTAACATGTGTAAGTGCCCGAGACGGATCATGAACAACGGTGGCTTGGCGTACGATAAGGTGGGAACCTGGAACTGATGCAAAATGACATGATCGTCTTGAAGGCCGGTGGGCGTAGGACTGGGAGATTGAACAGTAGAATTGTCCGTGTCAACGATGTTTTGGCATGTGAAGACTCCGCGACGGGGACCGGGAGGATAACATCCTTGACAGTCGGGCAGTCGGACTGTCACTTGACAAGTCATTGATGCGGTTTGTGAATTTAGCTGCAATTGCGCGTGCTGGAAGGCTGTGTGTCTGGCGCAGGGGAGCTTCACGTCCATCTTTCTGAAGGGACAGAAAACGAGAAAAGCGAGCCGAATCGACTCCACCAGACCCAGTTGTCGTCAACCCAGATATGCCAGGTTAAGATGCGTAAGCAGTCTTGGTGCTGAATAACATTCGCTTCTGAGTCTAAGGTTTAAGAGCGGAATAAATCGACAGGTTGGAATACAGACCGCCAATGGTCGACGATGGAGCAGGGTATATAAAGAAGTGCAGCGCCGGATGTATAGTAAACAAGTGCGAGAAATAGATGCCCCTTTCTGACAGCTCTTGCGTACTCGCATTTCGCTCTCGCCTCGTACCCCTGTCAGCCCTGAACAAGAGCCTCAAGGCAAGATAGAGAACTTGCCCTCAATCTCCTCAATCTTCTTGACAGACCTCTGCCACGCGGGGTGCTGCTGAACTTTCTCCATGTAAGCCCACAGCTTGGGGTACGTCTCGGGGAAGGTCCCGTTGTCCCACTCGGCCATCTCCTCGGTCTTGCCGGCCGTCTTGATAGCGACGATGGGGTACGCCAGCGCCGCGTCGGCGCCCGTGGGGTTCTCGCCGCCGGCGAGGTAGGTGCCGTTCTCAACGAAGCCATTCAACATGCCGAAGTGCTTCTTCAGGGTCGGCAAAACGAGAATGCCGAGGACGTTGTTCGCGACCATCCGTGTAATCGGTCGGATGAAGAAGGGGATGTTGGGGCCCCGGATGCCTTTAGGCACATCATGTCAGCCATCTGATAACAGAGTGGCAATGTGGGAGAAACACTTACCGTCAAAAATGTAGTACATCATCATCATGGACATGAAGCTGCCCTCTGCGTAGTACATGACGTACTGGTACTGCCGCCACTCTTCCGTCTCACCGCCGACCTTGCCCTCCTGCCCGTCCTTCCACTTCTTCGGTATGAGTTTGCCATTACCGAAGTGCTCGGACAGGTATTGCACGATAAATGCCGTCTCGGCAAGGACAATAGGCTCGCCGCCTCCTGGGGGCGTGACGGTGACGACGGGCGACTTGCCCAGGGGGTGGATCTTGGTGAGCTCTGGAGGAGCTAGCCTCTTCGCATCGCGGTGGTAGATCTCTAGCTCATAGGGGACTTCGAGCAGTTCGAGCAGGAAGAGGATGCTCTGGGCTCGAGATCCATTGAGCCTATGACGACCATGAGTTGCATGCAGATAATGGTTGGGGCGAGGAAGGACTTACCAATGGACCTTGATCTTTGCCTGTTCTTCCGCCATGTTTAAATGGTTTTGACGTAGATTAGGTGCTGACGGCGATATGCTGGCTTTAGAAGAGTATAGTCTATGATTGCAATTACAGTTCGGTTGACGAAGATCAGGCGAAAGTTTGGACTGCAACAGCAAGAGACGGGACGAGGTTTCAGCTGGTATTTGTATTCGAGGCACAGTCGTCAAGAACACCCTGCTCAGATGACGGAACAGAACGGGCTGCATTCAGATCGCCTCGGGGCCAGGTCCGCGCTGGATGGAAAGAATTGGAGCTTGCCGAGGTGGCCATTCCATGCTTAAACGGCCGGTTACGCCGCCTGCGGTGTGACTTGTTCGGGGTAGTGGCCCCGCTAGCCTCGTATTTTCCGCAGCAGATTCGGTGCTGTTTTTCGAGCCGTTGCTCCAACGGACTGGGCAGGTTCACCCGAGTGACACGTGCCAAGGCCGTCAAGGTTCTCGATGAGTCAAATCTCGATTTGACTGATGGGTCACGGGACTAGTCACATGATTGTAACTCTACCTCCACATTTGACAGCAGACGCCAAGACCGAACATCGTGAACTTCCGTGAGGCTCAACATCGCTCGGTCGGGAAGCTCGAAGCCAATTCTCACGTCATCCAAACTCGACGACCTCCCGTTCAACCACCTCCATACGCATCAACTCAGCTGGTAGCAACCAGCAAACAACCTTCAAGATGGGCGGCCTTCAGCACTACAGTTCGTTCCAATCGCGCAGAGCAGAGCCTCGACACCAATTGAGAGAACCAACCCGCTGACATGTTGCTGCAACAGAGATGGCCCTGGACCCAGCCATTATCCGGCTCGGGAGTACGTTTCCCACCTCCTCCTCGACGCCCTAGCGATACGAATCCATCCCTCCGGTATACTAACCCGCTCGGTTCGCTCGCAGACATGAACACCAACCGCTACAAGTACTTCAGGTGGACACCCCGGACGGCCAGGATCACCTTCATCTGGGTTGCCGTCGTGCCCGCCATTGTCGGATACATTGCCTACAAGACAGACGTGAGTCAACGTTTTCATACAACCCTACCATTGACGACTACTGGCTGACACGTGGACATCGGAAACAGGGGCTATACGATCTACGGGCGAAGAGGAAGGGCGACTTGCTTGTAGAGCGGTAGAGGGAGGTCAGCGTCAAGCTCGTGCGGTTGTACATACCTATCATGTGTGAGAGACGAACAGAGAGACGACAATGGAACTGGTCAAATGCATCCTCATTTCGATTGACCTTTGATATATCACTCGAAACTCCCCCAGACTTTTGGTTGTCCCGTTCCTTCACGGGAATATAACGCACTGTAGCACGAAAGCCAGAGATATCCGCTGGAAATATCCGTCAAAACGCCGACTTTTCGCTAATATATAACACTCCGCCGAATCAGTCCACAGATCATGAGCGCGACAATATCACCACCTCCTCCCCCTCCCACCACCACCACTGCCACCATCAGGCAGCCTCTCTCCCCTCCTCCACTCCCCCTCGGGGAACCTCACTCCATCCCTATCCCTCCCACCTCTCCCAGCATCCCACTCCCTCCCACCACCAAACCTCCCTCCTCCTCCTCCTCCTCTGCCCCATCCACCTCCTCCCCTACCAACCCCATGCGGCCCCGCGCCATTCCTCACCAGCGCCGATACAACACCACCCGGTCCCCTCCCAACCTCAACCCTCCCGGCCGCGGGAACAACCGCCCCCGTCCCCTCATCAGGCGGCAGCACCGCCACAGACAAATAATCCCCCACCACGAACTTCGCCTCCGCCAGCGTCTTCCCCGCCGCCGACGACTTCTCCTCTTTGCCCTTGCCATCCATCATAGCCACATCTCCTTCCCCACCATCACCCTCAAGGTCTGTCCCCACCCCCGGCCCGCCCTCACCCAGCACCAGCGACCCCAAATCCTTAGCCAGGAACCGCTGCGGCAGCAGCAGGTGGGCGGCGTCAGAGGACGTCGGCGGTGGTGGGCGGGAGACGTAGGATGCGTCGGGGTATATGAGGCGGAAGGACAGGCGCGTGCCTACCGCCGGGGACGGGAGGGCGGACGGTAGCGCCGAGGCGAGGAGGTGGGAGAGCTCGAGGAGGGTTGTGGTCGGGTAGATGTGCAGGTTGAGGTGGGGTGGGAGGGAGGTTGGGGTGGTGAACTCATCTGGTCTATCCGAGTGTCACAGTCAGTTAGGTTGGGAGTATTTAAGAGGTGGGTGAAAGGGAGAGGAGGTCGGAAAGTGGGCGAACCTGTGGAAGGTACCGATGCGGTAGAACAGCTTTAAGAGGAAGGGTGTTGGGTCGCGTGGTCTATCGGGTGATGGCGAGGTCATTTTGGGAGTTTGGAGTAGGTAGATGGAGTTAGGTTAAAGCTCCGTATTATTGCATCGTGTTGAAGTATATCGGAAGTGCAGAGTCGGACCGCCGGCAGTCGAAGTGTATCTGGGACCGGATGAGATTCCGAGCTGGAAAGTCCACCGCAGGGCTGCAGCCTACAGGGTCCAGTGAGCTCGGCAGCCGCCAAGACATTTTGGGGAAACGAGACCCCACCCTTCTTCAACTTCCCCAGTCGGGACAAGCCGCCATCTTCTAGAACTCCAACGACTGTGTTCAACTTTCATCCCCAGCAACACAACTTCCCTACCCACGATCCGAACAACTCTACACTCAACCGGCCTCGCAGCTTCGTCTGCCCTCCATCCAGCGCCATGGACTTCGCATCCCTAATGGCAAAGACCCTCTCCAAATCTTCCACCCCGACATCAGCACCAGCAGCGCCACCCGCCTCCAAAGACACCCCCTCCACGAACCCCGACACCAACAAATCCCCCACACCACCACCACCACCACCAGCGGCACCCAAATTCATCTCCCGCCGCGAAGCAGAAGAGGCCCGCCGCGCCGCCTACCTAGCCGAGCAACAACGCATCGAAGCCGAGCGACAGGCGAGACAAAACGCCAAGCGCAAGCGAGAAGAAGAACTCGCCGAGGAGGCGAAAGCGAGGGAATTGAAACGCCAAAAGCTAGCCGAAGAGTCGCGCCGTCGTAGAGAAGAGAAGGAGGCCGAGGAGGAGAGACAGCGGCGCAAACGGTTGGGGCTGCCGGAGGTAGCGCCCGCGCAACAACAGGCCGAACCACAGCCAGAAGAAGAATGGTCCGACTCCGAGGGCGCCCTTCCAACACTCCCGGACTCCGACGTCAGGTCCAAACTCCGCGACATGGGCGAGCCCGTCGTCCTTTTCGGCGAGGCCGAGGCGGCGAGGTTGAAGCGCTACCACAAACTCACTGGCAAAGGACTCGTCGCGCCCAATGGTCCGGTACCGACAACCCTCCCCCCCGTCCAGGAAAAAGACATGAAGGTCGGCGCCGTGCCGCCGCTTTCGGACAGGAAGGCGAGACGGTACCTCTACCGCCAGCTAGCGTCATACTTCAACATGGTCCTCCGCGAGTGGGAGCGCGCCCTGGCCGAGGAAGGGACGCACGACACCACCGCGGGCAAACAGGCCGTTGCCGCTATGCTTAGTAGTAAGGAGAGTATGAAGGCTGTATGTTAACCCCCCACCCCCGAAAACAACCCCTTCCCCCGCCCCCCTTCATCTGTTTCATTGCAAAAGCTAACCAGTACCCCGATTTAGTTATTCCGAAAATTCGAAAAGGCCGACCTGGACGAGAGCATCCTGATAGCCATCGTCGAGATCGTGCAGGCCGCGCAGGAGAGGCGGTACGTGGACGCCAACGACGGGTACCTGCGGCTGAGCATCGGCAAGGCGGCGTGGCCCATCGGCGTCACCATGGTGGGCATCCACGAGCGCAGCGCGCGGGAGAAACTGCACAACGGCGAGAAGGGCCACGTCATGGGCGACGAGGTGACGAGGAAGTACCTGCAGAGCATCAAGCGGTGCCTGACGTTTGCGCAGGTGAGGTGGCCGCCGGAGGATGTTAGGCAGCTTATGGGGTGAGTGACGGGGATGGCGGAGACAGAGATACCCAGGGGGAGATGAAATGGTCAATAGGTTGATCAGTCAATGGCAAGCATGACAACACTTGCATAGTTTCACGTTTTTGTGATGAGGCCGTGGATAACGTTGACTTGGTGTGTTGAGTCTATAAGACCTATGCGAGGCAAATGCAGTGAGCCTCTTGTCTGAAAAAAGCAAGAAAAGCATAACTCCAAAGGTTTTCCCTAACCTGGAAATAACAATGTTCGCCGTACGCCGGCTTTCCCTGAAGTCCATCATGAATGAGTTTCAAACCTCGACGGCCTGAATGAAAAAAGGACTTCCCCTATTACCGTAGAAATGCATCCTGCAGCGAAAACCATGCTCCTCCATTGTTTCCCTTAACCTTTCACCTCTCATGGAGCGCTCTTCATCTTCTTATCCGGCGAAGATGACCCGGCTAGGCTGCCGTCACCAGCTTGATTCACGGTCTTGTCGAAGAAGGAGCTCAACTTGCGCTTGGTAGGGGATGGACATCCGGGCCCCTCAGGTTTGATAGCAGAGAACCCGCTCGCTTCGCCTTGAGACACGGGCGGTTCAAGCACACTGATCGAGGCAGCAGGTGCCCTCAACGTGTGCTTCCTGGGTGTAGTAGATCCATCCGCCGGCGTCCGTTCCTAAACCGACGGCGGGTCGAACGCCATCTCGGACGTATCGCCGGGGAGAGTCTGTTGGTGCAGTCCTCCGCCCAGATTTTGTCTCCTGTTGCCCTTGACCTCCAGGTCTGCCGCAAGGAGGCTCATGCGCCTGATCCGCTCCACGGCCTCCGTCTCGTAGGATTTCGCCTTCTCCAGGCCGGCCTTTTGCAGCTCTGAGCGGGGTTTGGAGGGGACTACTGTGACAATCTGCGAGGTGTTAGCTCTCGAGTCTAGCTCATGGGATGGATTGGTTCACTTGCCCCGTCGATCTTGTTGATGCGCGCCCTGAGCTTGCCACTCCGAATCATGTCCGCCAGCTCGGGCTCGATTGCCTTCTCGGGCGAGCCAAAGGCGGTGTTCATACCGGCCAGCGCGACGCGCGAGAAGGGTACCATGTAGCTGACGATGCACTTCTCCCGGATGTCGGCGAAGATCTTGGCCACGTGCTTCTGGAGGTAGATGTCCAGCAGATAATCGGGCCGGTGGGACTCGAGGATGGCGAGGCAGGCCGAGTATCGTCCTATGACGAACTGCGAGACGGCCTTGCGCAGGTGCGGCTCGAGCTGCAGGAACGTCTTGAAGTTTGCGTTCTCGAGGACCTTCTTCTTCAGGTCGTTCCTGTCCATGGTTGCCAGGGCCAGCAGGCAGGCGTAGACGGCCACGTCATTGGGGCTGGCGATGTCGCTGTACATCGTTGATGGAATGGCGGTGTGGGCTTCGAGGAGGCTCTGGGCGGCTTCCTGGTATTTGCTTTGGCCGAGGAGGCCGATTCCCATGGCTATCTTTTGGTAAGGTTGGAAATTCTTCTCCTCTTCACCGTCCTGAAATCCCATCAGCTTGTTCAGGTTGGTAGCCACCATAACCCAGTCGCGACGTTGTAGCGATATGTTTGCCAGATGTTTGGCGATGTCGACGATGTGTCGTGGTGCGCTGATGTCGGGCCTCATGTGCGAGTAAGCGTCGAAGGCCTTGCTGAGTTCGCCGATGCTTTCGTAGTGCTTGCCGAGGTCTTCGTGGCCCATCTGTTGCGTGTCGAATGATTAGCATAGAGAACGAGGTGACGGTGACATGGCAGAAGCGTACTCGAATGCTCTCCTTAATAAGGTTGTTCTTGTAGCCCTTGAGCTCGGCTTCCAGGCGCTGTGTCTCGCTCCTGTTGGCCTGCTCCATCCGCTTCACCCAGTCCTCGTCGAGAACGGCATCTGGATCTGTTGGGGATGCTTTCTGCAGGTGCTCGACGGCAGTGATGTAGCGGAGGGTGTCCTTGCCATTCTTCGCCTCGGCAACGGCAGCTTTGAGGGCGTCGACGCAGAGTCGTGTTGACGTCTGTCCGATCAGCAGCAGCCGGTCCCAGCGAGTCCGACCTGTGGCAAATGGAGTCAGCGGCAATTGACTTCAATAGATACGCAATATCAAGTTGTGGACATACCTCGGTAGTTCTGGATGTACAGATCGACGTCGAGTCTTGGTGTCTCTGTTGGGTTACCTCAAGGTTAGCTTTCATGGCTCGACTCGGTGGATTGCGAATAGCAGAACAGCCATACCTCTCACGACAATCCCCTTATTACTCTCCAGAAGCTTGAAGTAATCTTCCAATGCGTCAGCCATTTTGATTATCTGATGTTGGGCAAGGCTGAAGCTATTGTTGTTCGAATGGATGTTGATGAATCTCCAAAGTCAACAAGGCTGCGAAAGACGACGACCTGCAACGTCGAAGTGGGGCAAGCCGTCTTGGCACCTGACGTCGAGATTTGGCGGGGTAAATTTGACGTGGGGTTCACCGGTTCAGCTGGGCTTCAGCCTTCACCCACGCACACGAGTTGTGACTCAGCCAACCCAAACACTTCATTAGAACGGCGTATGCTGCTGCACAATCAACATATAACGACACTATTAAAGCCGTGCTTCTGACGATCGGCCGAATGTTCCGAATAAGATACAATAGCCCTGTATATCTTTTTTTGGAGAATGCGGAGAAAGGTGCAGGGCCACGCGGTCTCGATATTGCCAAGCACATCACCGTTTGATTACAGCCATCGCAGACGGGAGTGAGTCGGGGTTTAGAGATGCGCCCGAGCACCAAACTGGTGTCTCTCGCCAGCTCGCCTCTTGACAGCTGGTTGCTACGACCGAACAGCGCTGGCATTTTAAGTGTTCACAGCAATCACTTGCGACAAGACAACACAAAGTGCCCATCTGGCCCGGTCGTGGGTTCGAAGTCTTCATTTCAAGTTATGGTGTCGAGTTATGAATACTGTAATTAGGGTTGATGTTGACTTTTTCAGTGCCAGGTTGTTACGTACTTACAGCCAAGACATGGAATGGCGAGCTGCTTCCCAAATCGAGCGAGGAGCAGGCCGCTTTCGGTCGGCTCCGACTTCCGCCAAGTGTCAGCGGACCGGTGCCGACACGGCCCACGCAACGACGTTGTGTTGAACTTTCCGACGCCGACGCAACATCCGCAATCACTGCACCCGGGAGAACTTTACTCTGAACTCGACCTTACTTTACCACATACCGATTCCAGCCAAGAGGATAATACTGTCTCACGTGAGATTATCCCAACGGCTTGTCCTACCCGGTTGACAACGGTCCTCTCGCTCTTCAGTCTCTTCAGCTCAACGTCGGCGAAGTCACAGAATGAAGGCAACGGAAGTCGGGGTGGAGCTGTCAAGTCTGATGTTTCACCCCAACCTCTTGGCATCTTGTGCCATGAGGTCATGCCAAGCAGTGCCAAGGCTTACTTCCCATGCGGATCGGACCCACTGCTGGTTCCTCTCCCGTCGCACCTTCCAATCGCAGTTCCCGGACGCAGTCCGGCTCCAATTACTGGCCCCTGTCCAACATACAATCCCGTCCGCGTTTTTAGCACCCTCAAAAAAGTGGACGGAGACAGGTGCATTTCCATGCAGCGAACGACGCAAGAATCGCATGTTTCTG
This sequence comes from Coniochaeta sp. 2T2.1, assembly GCA_009194965.1. Classification (NCBI taxonomy): domain Eukaryota; kingdom Fungi; phylum Ascomycota; class Sordariomycetes; order Coniochaetales; family Coniochaetaceae; genus Coniochaeta; species Coniochaeta sp. 2T2.1. Next base: position 2,458,639 of record VSMA01000007.1, on the reverse strand, counting down.
AGCCACACTAGAACCTAACGAGCGGCGGCACGCGCTAATGCCGGCCAGCCAAGATATCTCAACCAGAATCTTTATCTGCATTCCAACACATTTGGGGGACCGTTGAGAACGTTGAAGCGAAAAAGATGCGAGATGCGACAACCGGTCACTTTCGCTCCGGGAATGTGGCATCTTACATTACACCTACTACCCGCTTATTAAACGACACCACGCCATTCTGCCATCTCTTGAGGCTCGCTGCCAACTTGGCGCTCACTCATCGCTGGGCAGTCATCTCGAGAGGAGCGGTTCGGGAGTCACGAGACCCTGATTCTCGCCTTACTCAGGCAACAGTTGACCTATGCCTCCCAATTTTAACGCCGGTAAGAAGACCCTCCTCTATTAATATACGTACTACGGTACCTTACTTTGAGGCCGTCGTTGACTCCCTACAGACTGCAGATCACAACCGCCCTCAAAGACACCTTCTTTAACGCGCAACATGTCAATCGAGTCAACAGATTGGCGCCCAGCCTTTTATCCAATCTCGTGGGAAATGGGCCTGCGCTTCTGATACAAAGTTCGACTCATGATCTTGGAGTGTTTGGCACATCCAATGGCCGTGCACCCGGGTCGCCCTGTGACCCCTCTTTGGCTGCGTCAGCTCCGTCATTGAACCCCTAATCCCACAATGGTACGGGGAGGCAACAGAGAGTCTGTATTCACGAGATATTCCCAGAAGACTTTGGGTTATTTCCATCTATATGCAAGGGCTGAGAGAAGCGTATCTTGGTGCTCCAGACGCACAATCACCTAATCTGGCATCTGTCGTCAGATAGACTTCAGGCCAGATGTCCAATGTCTTGTCTCCTTGAGCTTCGATATCACCCCTCAAGGAGCTCCGTGCCACCTTGAATGATCCTTGTATCACAGTACCTATGGCAGTGTGCCATTGGCTCCGCTACACACTCTAGGATTCTCCATCCAGGTCGGGTAATAGAAGAGCAGACAGTTGCACCAGGACTCCTGAGAAGTCGACGCGTCCTTTTCGGGAATAACCCGCACATGGCTTGGTCGCTTTCATTCTTCGCTGGAGCAGCAGAGATTTGATCCCCGGTTCGATGAATCACTCCATTCCGCTGTCCACAGCGGTCCGCGGAACTACCAGAGCGCTCTGTCGGCGTTGCTTCGTCATCACCGCTCCGCTATCATCCCTTTCTTGGCTTGACTCGGCTCCGGATTGCAAGCCTCGGTGCAAGCCGTCGAACTCTGACTTGCGTTACCACAGTTGAAGTTTACATCTCCGGTGGACGGGCTCATAGAATGTGGACAACCCTACAAGTGCCTCGCCGCTGGAATCAAAGGCTTCCAAGACCGAGAGGGGGAGTGGGAATTACAAAGCTCCTCTAATAAGGCACACACTCTCCCGGACTTAGCTCGCTAATACCCGTCGTCCTCACCTCATTCGTTTTGAGCCGGGTCTTCTCCTTTGTTCCACGCCTCTTACGGTGAACAAGGTTCCCAAGACTCATGTCGTTTACCCCATCTGCACCATCTTCCCCTCATCCCTGCTTTGAACGAGTTCGTGCTGCTTCCCCGCCAGGAGGCGCACACACACTTTGACACCCCTGGCGGCATCGAGGCTATATCACAGGGTGACACTTCGTCCCAGCCAGCTTTTAGCTCCTCGCGCAAGCTGTTACCCCCCATCACAAAATCTGCTTGTGCAGCATCGACTTCTCTTCTACCGGCGCACTCCCGCTTCTCGCAAGATCAAGCTGTCTTGGCAATCTACAAATATCCCGTCCCCTATCCCGTCATCAGAACTTCCTAAAGCAGTTGTGAAACTCCGTATCGGCGCCGGCCTCCGCCAAGAAATATCTTCCACTAGCCATTCGGGTTACACCTTGACACACGAAGAGATCTACAGCCTGTACGGACTTTTGGTCGCGACTAGGATCGTCTCTCGGCCCTACACTAACCAACAGCTGGTGCTCGCCCCATTGATGTCCCGGTCCCGCTGATTCCACTCGGAGTTTTGCCTAACCTCGCTACTACCATACCACACCGGGAACGACTTCTGCAAGACACAGACTCAACCCCAACCTCAGCCAGTGACGCTTGGTTCAGCTCCTCTTGGCTCTCAGGCGTGTCCACACCTCCTCAAGAAGCGAAGGAAGCCTTGCGAGCCAACCTAGCGACTCGGCGTAGGACATGAATACATCTTGGCACTCTTGACTTCCATGTTCTCCTCGTGTGGACCTGGCTGAAGAAGGACATTATTGCGGCCTTCGTCTGCATTGTGCTCTCGCACATCTTGTACCTTCCCCTCCAGACCGTTCTTCGGCATTGATCCTTTCCGCCCGACTCGTTCCCAATCCTGATACTAGCCTGTGGATTGCCATGTGCGGTAGTCTCGTAGACTGGGGTTTTCTTCCGAACATGCAAAGCACCTTTACTCGAACACCAGCTTAGAAAGCCAACCACGCGGGGAGACGTCAACACTAAAGACAAGGAAGCCGGACCGCCCAGACTGAACATAACGCAGCACGATATGAGCGACAGGGGAGGTCGAACATCTGAGGACCAGCCCTCTGCCCAACCCCGGCGTCCGGCGCAACCCTCCGAACACTCATCCCTGGAGAGTCAAGCCCCGACAATAGACACTATGGGCTCCGGACCGTATCCCGAGAGCTCGGACGACGAGGATAGCTCGCTGGAGGCAACATCGCCGGGCGGTGGCGCCAAGCCATCCGGCGCCGTCATCAAGACCGATCCCGAGGACTCTGGGACTGGCGACGGTCAGAGTGGCACAGGGGGGACATCCATGCCCGTCCAAAAGCGGCGGAGAGTGACGCGGGCTTGCGACGAGTGCCGGCGCAAGAAGATCAAATGCGACGGGAAGCAGCCTTGCACACACTGTTCGGTCTACAGCTACGGTAATTCGCTTTTACTTTCGTTCAAGCTCGGCTCACAAGAGAGGCACTCGCGCGCTGACATACACCGACCCAGAATGCACATATGACAAGCCGTCCAACAGGCGCAGGAACCCCGCGCCGCAGTACATAGAAGCGCTCGAGACGCGGTTGCAACGCGCCGAGGACCTCCTCCGCAAGTTCATGCCCGACGTCAACCTCGCCGACCCCGGTCTCGACCCGACAGTGCAGCAAGAGTTTCACAACCGCGACAAGGCCCGGACGCAGGCGGCGAAGCTAAAGAGGGAAGCGATGCAGCGGGCGGCAACCGAAGCGCAGGACCCCCAGCTCCAGTCCATGATCGAAACCATCGGGCAGCTCGACCTCTCGGAGGACGGCGAGTGGGACTTCCACGGCACCTCCTCCGGCGCAGTGTTTCTGAGGCGGATGAAGCAGCATTTTCGAGGCCTACTCGGGAACGACTACCGAACCCCTTTTCTACCGAGACCGCTGAATCGCCCGCAGGGCATGTTCAGCATTGAGTCGCCTCGGTCGAGTTCTAGTTCGCCTTGGGACGTGGCGTCTATGCCGAACTTGTACGATTTACCCGATAAGGAGAAGGCGCGGACGCTGTGTTACTACTCATTAAATTGTGCGACGTGCCTGATGAGGGTCGTACACATACCATGGTTCTACGAAATGTTCGAAAAGGTGTACGAACTACCCCCCGAAGGGTTTGGCAACGAAGAGCGGAGGTTTCTGGGCCTGTTATACTCGGTCCTCGCTCTGGGTTGCATGTACAATGTGTCGGCGGATGATCCCTCTCGGCCGGTGACGTACAAAACGGCCATGGAAGAAGGGTAAGGCTCGCCGCCAAAGTCCAGGAGGTTCTGACTGCAGTCACTAACGGCTCTTCCAGGATCAACTACTACACCTCCGCGAGGGTTCTTATACAAGACGTCGCAGAATGCCGGGACCTTACGTCCCTACAAGCACTGCTCTACATGCTCTTGTTCCTCCAAGTAACCGCCAACATCAGCGGGTGCTACTCGTTCGTCGGCATAGCGCTGCGCTCCGCCATCAGGATGGGCCTCCACCGCCGGTTACCGCACGCGAAGCTAACACCCATCGAGGACGAGTCGAGAAAGAGGGCGTTCTTCGTCATCCGCCAGATGGACACGTACATATCCGCAATCCTGGGGTTCCCGATGATGCTCAGCCACGAGGACATAGACCAAGCGCTACCGACGGAGGTCGACGATGAATACATAACGAAGGACGCGATCCTGACGCCGCCGTCCGGGACGCCGTCTTTCTTTCAGGCGTTCAATGCGCAGGCGAGGTTGATGGAGATTCTCGAGAAAGTGGTACGGCATATCTACCCGATCAAGGGGATGGAGGAGTCCATCCGGAAGAAAGAGGAGAGCACGAATGCCACCTACGTGATTAACTACGGCCGCATACGGGAGATTGAGCAGGACCTGCAGGATTGGTATGACCGGCTTCCGGAGTACTGGCGGCCGAGTCCGGAGGGTCCTATTGAGGTTATCCGGTGCGTGCCCTTTTCCTACCTTACCTCCCTCCCATGGAATCATTTCCAAGCCCCGCCTCCCATGTTCATTCCCGTCGTCTAACACAACCCAGAGTCCGCACCCTCCTCCGCTTCGCCTACGCCCACGTACAGATGATGCTCTACCGCCCCTTCCTGCACTACGCCTCCCCAAAAATGGCGGGCGGCAAGCCCGCCGACGAGCGGTGCTACGCCTGCGCCGCGGCCGCCATCACCGTGTCGCGCAACATCGTGCACATCGGCATCGAGATCCAGAAGCAAGCCCACCTGATCGGCCCCTACTGGTTCGCCCTGTACACGCAGTTCTTCGCCATCATCTCGCTCGTCTTCTACGTCCTCGAGAACCCGGACAAGCCGGGTGCGACGGAGATTCTCGAGGACGCGCGGGAGGGGACCGAGGTTATTGCGAGTCTGTCGCAGCGGAGTATCGCGGCGGAGAGGATCACCGATGCTCTCAGCGTACGTTTATCTGTTCCCCTTATCCTCCCTGCCAGTGTGAAGCTCACAAACAATGTCAGTCCCTCTTCGAACAACTCCCCGAACGCCTGCGCCAAATCAAAGGTCGACCCATACCCTCCAAGAAACGCTCTGCCTCGTCTGCCAAATCCAGCCTCGCAAACCGAATAGCCTCCGACTCGGCAGTCAAATCCCAGCGCCGCTCGGACGAGCTCTCCCGCAGCTCCTCCTCTCAAATCCGCACATCAGGCGAGCACGCACCCATCCGCCCACCGCACCGCACCTCGTCCTTCGACATCGCGCACATGCAACAACAACACTCACAAAGTAACCTCTCAACCCACTCCTTCTCGACTTCCTTCCCCGACCTCTTACCGATGGACATGTCCTCCACAGCCGGCGACTCGGAGGGCTCGTCCACCCCCGGGGGTATGGGCCAGCCCTCGTCCTCTGCCCAAAACCCGAACCTATTACGACTGCAATCACAGCAAGGGGGAGGGGGAGGCAACAGCGCCCTCTACAAACTGGACGCAATGATGTTCCCCACCGGCGACCCCTTCGCCTACCCCAACCAACAACCCCTGATGGATTTCCCCGCCGTTCCCAGCCCGCAGACCCGGCAGACACCCAACGACTCGTCGATGGCGTTCTACATGCCCCACCTCTACGACGACATAGAAGGCCAGCTCCTGGGCCCCCTACCGCCGTACTTACAACAGCAACAACAACAACAAGGACAGCACCCCGGGGCAGGGCAGGGGTCCCACGGAGGGGGGGGAGGAGGAGGAGGGTTGGACATCAACAGCCAGGTATACAACGCCGCCGGGATGATGGGTATGCCTAATATTCAACAAGGTGGCGGAAACGGGGGAGGGATGACGGCGCAGCAGAGGCATCAGAGGGAGATTGACGCCATGCTCGCCGACCCGAGTTTTAGGGGGGATTGGGGGGATTTGTTGGGGGGTGGGGGGTACCGGCATCTCTGAGGTTGGCCTTGAAACAGATGATCATATGATCAGATGCTTACCTACCTACCAAAGCTTACACAGCTACGGGTAGTGTGGGGCATAAGTGCTTCGTGGTGGGAATGTGAGGTATGCATACGTCATGCAGACACGAGCTTCACCTCACCTGGAGTTCAGGGACCTTGATGGCAGGCGGTGTGGATTGCACGAGCGGTCCCGCACCAACCTCATCATGACCGCTTCGTTTTGTCCACGAGCAAGTCGAGGTTGTCGAAAAACAAATAACGGCATCCCGATGTTGCGGGCAGTGAAAGGTCGGATTGCAGCGGATGAACGTCAAAAGGAGGGGGGGGGGGGGGGTTCACTAGGAGGCAGGCGTTGGGCGGTCGTCAGCATTATGGCTTGCGCGCGTATCGTCAGCCTTTTATGATGATGATATCCGGACTTTCGCGGTTTATGGAACGGACAGCTACCCAAGTGCTGGAATCAGAGCTGTTACACGACTTTTATGTTGTCCCTGAGTCATGGCGCTGTGTATGGCAGGGCGTGAAACATAACATAACCTTCGATCATGCTTTAGGGCGGCGAGGACTAGAAAACAGAAGGCAACTTCCCTACCTATCTACAACGATTTCAGAGCTCCCGCTCTGTAAATATGCTATGTCGTACCACCATGACCTGCTGTACAACAGTCATGCATGAATGTCAAGTTCGAGGAGAGTAGTGACATCGTCAGGGCGCTGAAGTGATCCCCAAAGGAGGTCGGATCCAGATCGGAGGTAGTGCAATGCGAAATAGGGGGGTTACATAGCGGTTATCTCCATGTAGGTGTTGCTAGCACCAGCCGTAATGCCAAGTACAAGTATCCCCCTAGCTACCGCATTGTCCCTCTTCAGCCCTTTGATACCGCTGATTGACATTCAAAAGAGTCACCTCAGCTTATGGTGTGATTAGAAGACGTCTTGATTAGAAGACGTCTCGATTAGTATACCGTAGACAGGCATATTATACACTCAACGCCTTATCCCCTTTCTCCTCGGCCGACATCATTATCAGGCTTATGTCTACTGTTCCCAAACACGATCAGACCCGCGTCACGTCTCCATACTCGTCCTAGTCGATTCATCCGACCCTATCTCCCCCATCTCCGTCCGTTCCTTTGTGCATCTCATCCAACCTCATCCCATCATCTCCCCTCCACTCTCACACTCAACATCACCAAACCCGCAGCTGTAGGATTCAAACTTGAAAATCAATCTTCCCTACGCCACCCATCCCGCATATCGAAGGTATCATCAACCTTTCTTCCATTCTCCCGGCCGACGGCAAGTATGGAGCCGCCACATCGCGAGCAGCGACATCCGGATGCGACATCCCGTCTCGACAACGGCAGCAGCGACCTCTACGACGATGTCCTGTCGGATACCGCCTCCGAGACAAGCTCTGTCGAGGGAGGAGCAGGAGGAAGGGAGTTTAACCACGACCTGGTGTTTATCGACGAGTTTGACGCGCTGTAAGTGTCCGATGTGATCTCGGGCGATGATCTCAACTTAAGGCTTAAATCACAGTGCTGATGCTGACGCTATGATGATGCTTGAAGGTCTATCGAGTTAAAGGGACTTGCGGCGGCGACGCAGCAACGACCCCCCATCCCGTCGGCGCAGCATGCTGCTTCCGCCGGTCCGTCGGTTGCGCAAGCTGGTCCTTCGGTGGCTGTGGATGTGAAGCAGAGAGGGGCGAGCAGGGTGGCCGGTCATGAGGGGGGACTGAAGGGGGCGCCGAAGTTGGGGAAGTATCCTGGTGAGTTGGTTGCCGTGTGCTATGTCTCAGACCTGACTTGTGGTGTCATTTCGGCTGGACTGGGAGGATGGGCGGCTGCGCTGGTTTGCACGGTAGAGACATACCTACCGAGTGGTAGACCTTGCGGTGCGGTAGGAGGAACTCGCGTAATGCAGGGGCGGCAGAGACAGGTGGACGTCTCTACACCAGACGGCTCCGACCCCAAAGATCGTCGAGGCTGCTATTTCGCTCAGGAGGATTGAACATGCAGCCTCCTCTCCAAGCAGAACAGCTGCTAACCAACCCCGCTTCGTCTAGCCCGCGAGCACGCCCGCAAGGTAGCAAAACAGCTCGGCGTCCTAAAGGGCCTGATCTACCTTCCCGGCCAAGTAACCCAGCACTACGAGGACTCCGACCAAGGACCAGCCTTTCACCAGCGTCGCTAGTAAGTTCCTACAGCCAGCCCCCTGTTCCCAGACCCCCCGGACCCCCCTGACAACCCGCACGCAGCTTCTACTACATAACCGGCGCCAACCACCCCAACTGCGCAGCAACCTACGACATCGCCCGGGACCTCCTCATCCTCTGGATCCCCCTCGTCGAGCCCCGGCAGGCGCTCTACTTCGGCGCGCCCCCCTCCCCGGACGTCCTCAAGTCCCAATCCGACCTCTCAGACGTGCGGTACACGACCGAGCTCCCCCGCTACTTACGGACCTACCTCACCAGCAACGCCACCCCACCCAGCGGCCGCACGCGCCGCGTCCCCTGCCCCTCGACCGTCTTCATTCTCCACCCGGACCAAACACCGCCCATCGGCTCGGACACGGCCCCCGGCGTCCTCGTGCTCGACTCCACCCGCCTCCAACCCGCGATGGACGAGTCGCGCGTGATCAAGTCGAGCTACGAGATCGCCGCCATCCGGCGCGCGAACGCCATCAGCTCCGCGGCCCACCGCGCCGTGCTCACCCGGCTGAAGCGCATGACCAACGAGCGCGAGATCGAGGCCCTCTTCCGGGGCTACTGCCTCGCCGTCGGCGGCGCGAGGGAGCAGGCCTACCCCGTTATTGTTGGTTCGGGATCCAACGGCGCGACGCTGCACTACGACGCCAACGATGAGGACTTTGTCGGTCGGCAAACCATCGTGCTGGACGCGGGTTGCGAGTGGGCGCTGTACGCGAGCGATATCACGCGCACGCTGCCCGTGGGGGGGAAGCTGACGGCCGAGGGCAGAGCGGTTTACGGGATCGTGGAGAGGATGCAGGAGCGGTGTATCGGGATGGTCAGGCCGGGGGTGCCGTACTGGCATCTGCAGCTTGAGGCGGTGTTGGTTGCTATCGACGGGCTGCTGGAGTTGGGGATCTTGAGGGGCAGTAGGGGGGATGTCTTTGCCGCCGGCACGGTCGCGGCGTTCTTCCCGCATGGGCTGGGGCATCATGTCGGGCTGGATGTGCATGATGTTAGTGGGAGGGAGACGCTGATTCTTGGTGCTGGTACCGCTCCCGCTGCCGGGTTGGGGCTTGCTGCTGGCGTGGGGGGGAGGGCGAGGAGGAGAGTTGGCGCAGCGGGGAAGAGGGAGTGGATCACGCCCGAGATGATGGCGAGTATGTGTCGCGATGCGAGGACGGTTGCTATGCCGTTTAAGGGGAGGCAGAGTATGCAGGTCGGGATGGTTGTTACTGTTGAGCCGGGGATGTAAGTGTTTTCCTTTTTTACACCGGAGATGGATGTGTGAGTTGAAGACGTGGAAAGCTGACAAGAGACGACTAGTTACTTCTCTCGCCAGTACATCGAGACGGTGTTCCTCGACCACCCGACGCATTCTAAGTACATCGACCGGGAGGTGTTGGAGGGGTATTATCCCGTCGGAGGCGTGCGGATCGAGGATGACATCCTCGTCACGGAGGGCGGGTACGAGAACTTGACTACCGCGCCGAAGGGCGAGGAGGCGTTTAGGATTATCAATGGGGAGGAGTCCTAGGTGGATGACACGATGATGAGGCGTTGGATGCTATGGGATTTGATGGAGGCGAGAGAACGGGATAGTAGATGTTGGACAAAAAACCACAAAACACGTTTTCATCTCTACCACTGGATTTCTTCAAGTGTAACGAACGTACGATTCACAGCAAAACCACGGTCTACACATTGAAAAGCCTTTCATTTCATTTGAGCCCCATCATCTCATTCAAGCAAGAACAAGACTCCTTCCTCTCCTCAAGGCATCACTGACCTCCTGTGCAAGCCTCTGTTCCGTCTTTCCTCGCGAAAACCACGGCAGCTCTTGTCATCCCGGCCAGTACGCTTGGTGTCCGCCTGCCCCTAACTCTCCTCGTCGTGTGCCTTTCGCAAACAGTCAAGACCGACCAAAGAAGGTAGCCACAAAACTCTTCTTGCGCCTCGTGGTCTTCTCCTCCCTCGGTACGCCCAGCCCACCGCCATCCCCGGACTCGCTGGCGCTATCAGCTCGCCCGGTATCCTCCTCCTCCTCCGCTGTCGTCGGCAGAGGTGTAGGCGGAGGCGCAGAGGGAGAGCGGAAAGCCTGTAAGGACTTTTTTTTCAGTCACGTTAGCTTTTTCCCCATCCATATCTCGAGTTGTTCCTAACCCCCATCGCCGAGGAGGGCGGAAAAGGTATATAACTCACACCGCGCACACTCAGCCTACTCCTAACCTTACTCCCCCTCCTCCTAACCCCGACACCCTCCTCCTCACCACCACCACCACCCTCATCAGCAGCAGAGGCGTTCATCATCCCCCCCGCCGCCGCAGCCTCCTCCAGCTCGCCCGCCAGCGTCTTGCCCCCGCGCGCCACGTTCTCGGGAGCCGTCGCCACAAAACGGGTGTACCCGCGCGAAGGGTGCACGCCCAGATGCTCCTGGAGAAACTTGTGCATCAGCGCCGCGTTGCGCTTGTTGGTCGTGGGCTGGACCTGTTGCGGCAGGGCGTACACGGAGGCGAAGTAGTTGGGGTCGAAGGTGCCCCCGAACATGGTGCAGCGGGAGTGGTCCAGGTCGACGGCCACGGAGGAGAGCGGCCGGGAGTAGCGGGCTGCTATGAAAGTGGCTAGGGAGGTTATGAAGGTGTGTTCGTCTTGGATCTGGTGGGCGCGGGGAATTAGAAAGGGGGGGGATTGCTTTTGGGGGAAAAAGGGAGGAGGGGGGAAGGGGGGGGGAAGGGGAAGATAGGCTTACCACGACGTTGGTCTTGAGGTCTATCATGACGACCGACTGGGCGAGCACCTTCTCCTTGGCAGGGAGGGCGGTTTCCTTGACCGCGAAGGCACCCTCGAAGTACTGGCTCTTCTGCTTCGTCAGGTCGCGGTCGGACTCGGTCGGCGGCTTTTTCCGGGGCCCCGTCGTCACGTCGCCTGGGGGCGGGCGCTCGATGCCGCGCATGATGTCGTTCCCTTCCACGAGGTTGAGCGGTTGTGGGCGACTGCAGGCATTCGTCCTGCGCTCGGCGAAAGAACGGTGCGAGGAGGAGTGGTTGGGGGATGGGTGGGAAGGTTTGGTGGGAGGTGGGTGAGGGTCTGGTTCGAGGCTAGGAAGGTGAAGGGAGTCGATGTTTGGTGGGACGGCCACCAAGGGCGATCTTTGGCTCATGGTCGGGTCGCTGGTGCGGGCGAGTCGCGAGGAAGGTGCGAGGGGTGGTGAGGCGACGGTGCGGATGCCTGACTGTTTTTCTTGATTAAGAGATGGACGGTGCGAGACAGGTGCGAAGAGAGTGTCGGTAACGTGACTGGGTATGGATTGATGGGTTTCTCAAGAAAGTCGATAATAGAGACGGACTGTTGTCCCCTCGGTGGGTTTGATGCCTTGCGATGTTCTGTGAGGAGGCGAGTCTCTACGATCAAGTTCTCGAGCCTGGCTGGCACAGTCCGTGTAGATGCACGTCAGAAAACAGTGCCAGCAAGCATAAGTCCTTTAAAGCAGGGAAGAAGCCGCAATGGTGGTCAATGCCAAAAGATGCAAGATGGCCAACATGTAGTACACAAACACGACCGGGAGGTCGGAGCAAACAATCGCTCTCTGTTTACTCAACTTCCGAGGAAAGAGTAGCTGCCCCAACTTCTAAGAAGGAACAGAGACAATTGGAACTTCAAGCATTGCACTTGCCATGAGAAAGAAAGAAGAGAAAGAAAGACCCAAACCAAGACTGAGACCAGACCGAAATCTGTTTGCACAGCCGCCACAACGAAGGGATGAATGGGGCCTCGAAAATATCCAAAAACATGGAGGACATGCAGGTTGCCGACGGCCAACAGTCGCTCCAACGGAAGCAGCCAGCCTGTGGACCGAATGACAGCCCAAGTCACTCATAGATTGTGCGACACAAGGAAGTCGTGCGTCGGAGCACAGTACCTTAGGTGAGGATCTCAGCCTCTTGATCATGGGAAAATCAACAACTGAACAGGAGACACGAAGATGTGTCGTTGAGAAGGAGCAAGAGCAAAGAAGGAATGGAAGACGAGAGCTCACCAGCACGGCAGGCGCATCTCCAAGAAAACATGGCGGGTTGCAGTTGCCTCAATGGAGAGTAACGGACGTCAGTGTCCTTTCCGAATAAAGACAATGCATTAAACTTCGTACGGCATCCGCAATAGTTGTAAGAAACTACCTTAGTTCCCCAACGCCTGTGAGCATCCATAACCCCTCAACCACTCGGTCCCTTTACGAACCCTCTTGCCTCTTGCCCAACCACGTAACAACACCATCAGTCAAAACATATCAATACACCCACCAATCCCTCCAACATCGGGTATAAATCAATCCCCTGCCCCACCCTACGACATAACAGGGCTCCCATTCCGCGACCTCACACTCGAGACAATATGCCTCTCAAGGAACCACTGGAAAGCACCGAGCGCGAGGATGCCAATCTCCAGCACCATGACCAAGATAGCCATCACGACGGCGGCCCAGTTCTCGCGGCACAGGGTGCCGAAGTACGGCTGCTGGCCCATGGGCACCGTCTTCCACCGGCACGTCCAGCTCAGCAGCGTGTCGTCCGTGTTGGAGGCGTTGATGGCCCAGAACTCGCCCACCGTCACGACGGCGAGGACGACGCCGATGAAGGGCGCGATGATGGAGGTGAGGCTGTGGAAGAGGCGCTTGCTGCGGAGCTGTGAAGTTCTCTCTGTCAGCCAGTTGTCATGGTGGGATATGTGGGAGAGGAAGAAGACGTACAAACTCAACCTTGCTCACAACGAGAGTGATGACGTTGACGAGGACGACAATGGCGCTGCCAGCCACAAGCACGGCGGTGGGGGCGGTGTTGAGCTCGTCGGGCCACAGGGCGAGGAGGTAGTCGTGAGACACGTGGGTGCGCTGGTAGACGGAGTAGACGTCGGCGCCGAGCCCCATGATGGTGATGCCCATGGCCGTGGCGAGGGCGAGGAGGCCTATCCGGACCGTCTCGTCGTGGCGGAGGGTCTTGATCTTCTTCTGGATGCTGTGGTCCTGGGAGTCGACCTCGAAGGAGGAGGTGTCGCCATGCTGCTTCTCGGAACCCATGTTGCCTGACTTGAGGTTTTGGTGATGACGAGTCTGGAGGGGTTTGGAAACAAGGAGATTATCTTTCACCAGGAAAGCAAAACAAGAAACCAGGAGAAAGATGGACGATCAACAGGAAAGGTACGAATGAGATAAAGGAGACGGAGGATCACCACTCTGACATACAACTTGGATGACACGGTGGGAGAACTCCTGATACAAATACCTACCCCCCAACCCCAGACGAGATCCATCCTCAACACCAAGCCCTATAACCGCCAGCCACCAGCGCCGCTCCTCCGCGTCAAGACCCAGTAGGCCACGGCCGGCTTGCGGCATGGCGCTGTTCGGTTTTTAGAAACCGCCAAATGAGCGTCCACTCTCGAGGCGCGTAGGCGAGGTCTCGAGATAGCTCCAACACTGTCTGGCCGCATGCACGACACAAGTGAGGGAATGCGGGTAGGAGTTGCTGACGGCATGCATTCTGAGGCACCTTGGTTTGTGACAGAAATAGTCCGTTGGCGAACGCGCATTGGCTCGTCTGGCGCAGATTAATTCGGCAGGGGTGCTTTGCTAAGGGCGCCTGTGGTCGTCTCAAGGGGGCCTGTTTTTAGGGCCAGACGAGAGCGCTTCGGGGAGTGCTCAGACGGCGAATCAGAGCGCTTGCTGGTCGTTTCATGGTGCGCTGGTCTGTGCCCGGCGGTTGTTTCATGGCCCGTGCACCAGCTTACTCAAGGCAGATGGGTTGCGGGAGATGGGCATTGATGGGCCGCAGAATGCGACGGAATAGGGGCATATCTTATCGTCAGATCAGAAGGCTCGAGCGCTCTCGGTAAAGCTGCCGAAACATGACCGCATTTTGGAGGAGTAGGGAAGGATTTATCCTTCGTGGTGATGGCATCAGCCGAGTGTGCCAACGTGGAGTAACTGAAACGGCCAGGATGGCGGGTGAGATATCTGAGGGAACTGATAAGGTTCAATAATCTCAATGGCTCACGACGTCGCTTCCAGGTTGTGAGAGGTTCGGATCATGGTTGCAAACTGCCGAAAACCGGGGGGGGGGGGGGGGGGGGGGGGGAGGGCCCCGGAGAGAAGTGGGGACTTTACGGGCCGGCACCTTACCAGCGCGTGCCGAACCTTCTGACTCCGGGGCTCCGTTTCCACATCCCGGGCCAAATACGAGAGGACGAACCAACTTCCTTCGTCTTCTATCACCATTATCTTCCATATATATTCGCAATTATCTTCACGGACTGAATCCTAGCCAATTCCCAGCTTGAATCAGATCATGTCGCGGGTGAAAAAGGACCGATGTTGAAACCGAACACGCCTTCAAATGATCGATCGGCCTTCCTCTCTTTTTTCCATCATGGAATATTCAAGATCACACGCACAGTCTATCACAATGTTTACCATCGTCGTCCGCAACAGGAACAATTCGATCCCGCATTCTGGCTGAGGATGGGCATTCACCTCCCTATCCTCAAATGACAGCGACGCCACGGGGGTGTCACGCTCGCGATCGTTGTTCGTTCTCCGTACACAGTCGACATCCGACGATCGAGAATTGCCAGTATCACCGTCCAAAGCCGCTACCCGGTGCTAACTTCAGGTCACTTTTCCGATACCAGCAGCACCCTTTTCACCCGGAGTCCATGACTGCCCCCGGTGGCAGAGCATACGATGCATGGCATTCAGGGCATCGCATGGTCCTCTACCTTCTGAGCGGTTTGCACCACACCAGTCCCGGCATTGAATTGCGAGGAGCAGCCACTTACACGACAGCCATGACAGCAATTGACAGCAGCCAATCTTTCCGAGGAGAAGGTTGGAGTTCGCCCTGGTGAGACCTCAAGGTCCCCTAGTCTCAAGACAATTATCGATTCCAAGCCAGTGGTTTGTTACCAAGATATTGGGACAGCGCCGGCTCTTCTGCAAGTGCAGGACAGCAGCCAATTGATTGCTTCCTGTTCGTTTCTCTTCCCGTACGAATACGTTGAAGTGCATTTCCAGTCGTGTGCTGCTAGAGGCAAATAACAAAGGTCCTGCTCCCTCGGAGCCACCTAGCGGGTTTTCCGGTTTCCTTATTTCTCAATCGCGCTGCGCCCGCTACCCAAAATGGCATCTCGCACATGGGACAAAGGCTCTGCCTCTCTCTTCCCCTCTTATGACGGCCGTTCTCACCTTCGAGGATCTACCACCTACTACAGGAGAACGGGACAAATATCTGCCCGGGCGGTACAAAACAGTACTACTTCTCGGTGCGGGTCAAGGTCCCTGATTGCAACATTGAGAGTTCAGCAAAAACACCGTGGCATGATATGCAGTCGCATTCCCAAGCATTCAGCCATTTGCAAGCCATCGCATGTTCGCCGCTGTCCGAGGTCAAAACTGACTGTCACCCTCCGCCGGCTAATTACCGCTGCAGACGGCCAGACGCACCTCAGTATTTTGGGCTGGTCTAGAATCACACGGTCTGAGAGCCGTCCTTGATATTTTCTAAAGATATACATGTTGCCAGTCCGCGATCATTGGCAAATCGTACGACCAGAAGGACCGTCTAGATCCTCAACCAACATTCTCTTATCTTCAAGATCGAAGTCTCCTTTGCTGGTGCGAAAAGCGCTCGGAGAAAGGAAAAAGATCACTCGGCAGGTGTTTAGATGCCCAGCGCCCACTCGTGTCCCAAGGCAGTGGTTTCACCATCGAAAAGCGACCATTGATATCGCGCCAGTGACCGTCCCGCGTACGCATCGGGCTGAGGTGTGCGTGTGTTTTCAACGTACGACGTTCGGTACCTACTGTGTTGGAACTTAGCTTGGTCCACACTGTCGGGTCCCCTCCCTAAAAAGCGACACAAGCTGTCCCTCGTACACGGTGTCACCGCGCAAGGTGTGCTGCTGCTCCAGGTATGCGCCCACATCCGTTCTGGCTGGAGAGAAAAGTTGTCCGAGTAGCTGATCCAAGGATCGCGCAGGTAGACGTCCATCGCCATCACCCCCGGTCGCTGCTACACGATATTGCGCATCTCCAGGCTTGCTGCCCTTTCGCCCTGTGTCTCGGCTGGCCGAGGGGGATTCCGCAGGAATAGTGAATCCTAATACTCCCACCCCCAGCGTACCCGTCTCCCCGGGATTGGTAGTTCGGTGCGTACCGAAGATATAGTATATATCTCGCCATTGGTCCCTCCCCGACATACCCTTCTTCCACTCCAACTTTGTCTGGCCACTCTCCTTGCGCGCCAGACTGCCGGGTCTTCTATGACGCAGGCACACTCGACTCAAAGACTCACTCTTAGGTAGTAGTCTTGCAACCCTCGAGTTACTTTTCTTTCTTGTTGGCGTTTGTTTCGAAGCCTGTCCCCGAGAGGTCTCACGGCGCCTCTCTCTGCCCACAACTGTTGTGTTAGCAACGAGAACCTCCGAGCACACCATGTGCGACCTCAATGACTTTGTATGTCAAGTACATAAGTATCTACCGTCATTCAACCTCCCATCCTACACCAACAAAACACTCCTTACCCTCCCTCACCTTTCTCCAAGCCAGACTAACACATATTTAGCACCTCTTCCCCCGCCTCCCCCCCGAAATCCGCATCAAGATCTGGACCTTCTCCCTCCCCCCTCCACGGATAGTAGAGGTCCGCTGCGGCTCAGACTCCATCTCCTCCAACTACCACCACCACAATCACCACCACAACACCCCCCATGACCCCGACGCGGGGACGGGTTCTCTCACTAAAGAACCCCTCTTCGGCAGCAACGACATAGCCGGGAGCAGCAGCAGCTGCCTCTCCTCCGCCCCCCTCCCCGTCACCCTATCCGTCAGCCGCGAGTCCCGCTTCGAGACGCTGCGCCACTACAGGCCCATGTTCGGCTTCGCCGGCCGGCCGGGGCGGGTGTACTTCGACCCTTCGGTAGACGTGCTGTACTTCGGTCCCCGCGGCACGGGACTCATGCGGCCCCCCGCGCAGTTTCGGACCGTCGTGGCTCTGTGCGAGGGGGATTTGAAGCTTGTCAAACGGCTGGCGGTCGACGAGGCCGTGTTCGGGCTGGGGGGTTCTCCCGAAGAATGGGATAGGCGGTGGGTGCAGAGGTTCCGGGACACGGTGGACGGGGTTTGTCAGCTGCTCGAGGAGTATGTCGCGCCGGGGATGCCGGCGCTGGAGGAGTTGATTTTCGCTAGCGGGGCTGCGGAGGGGAGGGGGTTTGATCCGGAGAGGGAGGTGGTGGGTGCGCCGCTGGAGGAGGAAGGGGTGATGATGGATCTTGGTATGCGCGGGGCGGTGGGGGTTGCGATGAGGCAGGTTGAGGGGACGGCGGGGGGCTGGTGGAGAAGGCCGAGGTGGGATGCGTATTCGAGGAAGTCGTTTGGGTGAGGGGGGAGTTTACCGATGGGTGGTGACAGGTTTACTCTTCGGGAGGCGAGAGTATACGAGGAAACCGTATGTGAGGCTCTCCATATTGAGATGGGCGTATGGAATGCTGATCTTTTTTTTATACCAGAGACCAACAAACACACTGTCAACGAATGGGCTGAGGAGGCGCGGGTCGATTCCGTCTAACACTTCGAACGACTTCCAACTTCACCATGTGCCAACAAAGATAACACCCGTTTCAATCGGGCGGCCCACATTCCCATCCCTCACTGTGTATTTAGAGAGGTGCCTTTGAACGTACCTACCTAAGCATGGACAATATGTATGGCAGAGACACCTTCACGACAAAATGACGGAATGCGATATTGCCAGGAAACATCACCTAACCAACAACCGGTGTTTGAGCGGTGCGTGGCACTAGGGGCCATGATCCGTTCAAAAACAGCAGGTCGGGATTAGAACCCAATGGTTTGTCTGAGCCTGGGAGAGGACGGCCGAGGAGGACTGATATCCAGGAGAAGATCCAGGAGAAGGCCGGTCATTCGGTGGCGGACATTTGCAGCTTCAGCAAAGCTGGGAGATAAGACCTACATCAAGGCAGAACTGGACATTTTGATCAAAGGCTTAAGCCGACCAATGTACCGTGCAAAAAAAACGACTGTATTGTTCAAAGTCGAGGCCTCGACATAACTAAAACTAGCGAGTGACTAGAATCGAAGTTCAACAACCTCTCTCACCGCCACATATACACTTCACTCCCCTGCATCCTCCTATCCCCACCAGTTCCCCTACCTCACCCCTGCACCCAACCACCAACCCTCCTCGGGTCTACTCAGGCAACCATCTTCACCCCCCTCTTAGTAGGCAACTTATCCTCCCCCTCCACCACAGTGCCATTCGCGATCGCCGCCCGGTGCGCGCGGGCCACATACCCATAAGCAGGCAGGTACCTATCCAACCAAGGGAACAGCTGCTCCGCCCCCGGTGTATTCCTCCAATCCCTCATCAAATCACAGACAATACTAAACAGACTAACCACATTCACCCCGGCCCTCGCCATGCGGTCGTTGCTCACATCCCGTATCAACGGCGTCGTCGTGCCGCTGGCCTCGATGTTCGCCCACACGCTGTACCCCTCCGCCCTCAGGCTCAACGCGAGAAAGGTGGTGCACACGTCGGTGACGATCCCGGCCATGATGATCTGGGACTTGTTCGCGGCGCGCACGGCCTGCCGGAAATCGGCATTGTCCCAGGCGTCGACCTCGCCGCCGCGCTTGATCAGGGGCGCGGCGGGGTACATGTCGAGGATTTCTTGGGGCAGGGGACCGTTGGGGCCGGACTGGGCGGATGTTGTGAGGACGACGGGGATGTCGAAGACTTGACCGAGGGCGGAGTGGGCTATCATGTTGTCGCGGTAGAGGGTGGCGTCCCAGTCGCGGGCGAGTTGGTAGAGGCCTTCTTGGAGGTCTATGATTAGGAGGAGCTGTGGCGGGAGTGTTAGTTGCGGTAGGAAGGGGGAAGAAGAGGGGGAGAGGGAGGGCCTACGGCGTCGTCCTTGTTGAGGCGCTCGAAGGGGACCTTGTCGGCCAGGGCGGCGCTACTCAGCAGCAAGGCTGGCAGGAGGGAGGTGAGTGAGAACCTCATCTTGAAGATGTGTATGAGGACTCAGGAGTATCTCAGCAGAGTGATCTGACTGTTGTTGTCTGGATGATGAAGGAGATGGTCTCTGAGCTCTGCCCTTCGATCTGTTGGAGAGTGTCACAGGCTTGGTATTTATACCTCTTCTCAACCTCCCTGTCTCTGAGTATCACGACATACCACAGATGCTATCGGCGTTATACACACCGACCATCTTCCACTCCCCTGCCCTATATCCCGAGAAAATGGTCACCACCCAGCATCATCACGCAGAAATACGGAGCAAGCGAAGAAGCGCGATGTCGCCCTACAGTTCGAGAAACCTGAAGTTCTCACCAAAAGAGCGGGCTTGTTCTCGTCTTGGCATGCAGATAGGCTCATCAGGCGCGACTCGTTGCAGATGCTAGTGAAGTTGCTGACTTCACTCGATGCTTTGCTAAGGAGATGGTGACATTGAAGTGTGTCAGCAACATCACCATCGAAAGGACCTGGACTCCACAGCGGATCGTTACACTAAAATACAACGCTAAAAGAGCGGCCCGCCCATCGGCGTTTACAGGCGGGTGGCTCTTCCCGCCCTTTCTGGCGAGCTTGCAAATGCTTACCATTCCTTACAACACCGTCAACACGTGCATCAGAGATGGCGACGAGGAGGGACGACATTGTTTATCCGTCGCTGTCTCAGCTGTTGGTAATAGAGGGTCTGGTCTTGATATCCTCTCATCATCTGTCTGCGTTAGCATCGCGTTGGAGTTTTCGCCATCGAGCCGGTCGGGTTTAAACTCGCTTCATCAATCGAGAGCGACATGTGGAAGATGTGACAATGCTCATGGTTCTTCACGAGGAGCGGCCTCGAACATCGCTCGCCAGCAATGGACGACTTGTTGGAAGCATCCGGGCAGGGTCTTCTCTCTCGCGCAGATCTCTTCGGAAGGATCCCGGGTCATGTCGGCAATGACTAGTTATCCGCCCCGCGAAAGACTCACCGATGCGACGACATGCACTCGACAGCATCCTCGCCGTGCTGTTTGCCGGGCCAAGCTTGCATTATTGCTCATTTGTTGGAAGTCGAAGAGAGCCCGGTTCTCGTTCGAGAATCGAAAGACATCACCATCACTCCCATATCCTAGGCCAGTATACCGATCACCTAGGATAACCAGATCATCCGGGAACGACAGCGCGAAGGATGGCCGACATCTGCTCCGGTCATGCACTCTGTGCTCTCATTCTGAGGGCAGTGAGTGCTGAGCGATGAGTCCGGAGAGCCACCTCCAACTGAAGCTGATGCTTTTGGTAGTAGCTGCGATCTTGAGCATTTGCTCAGACAATTCTGATACTGAAGCTAGCCCCTGAAGCTAGCCGCAGTCCAGAACGCTTGAGCTGAAACACGACACGGACGGGGCCCCCCCTCTTCAACACACCTTGGCTACCGTCTACCACCTCAAGATCCTCGCTGCGACAAGCTGCAAACAACGACAATTGGACATCGCAGACTGGGATCGGCCGCACCTAGGATTTATGCTTGAAATGACACCGTGGTTTTGTCCCGAATCCTGGGGAGGTGCCACGGTTCCCGGCGATGCCAAATTGCTATCCCTGTCCTCCCTTGTTTCTCGTCTCGACTGGACACTTCCGGATCGAGAATCCTGATGGACCTGGCTGTTTTAACGAGTGTTAAATATCACGGAACCTCCTCTAGCACCCCGTCTCGAGTTCTTGTGCTTTTAGGTTCTTATATTACAGACTACCATTGATGGACTAGGACGCTCACCGCAGCACAGCAAGATGAAGTCACTCGCGATACTCCCAATATGCGTTGCTGTGGCCTTTGGTCATAGCCATGAACACCACGAAGCTCATATTGGAGTCTGCGGCGGCTCGAAAGGGGTCCCGTCCTTGCTGTCGAACTCGGATGCGATATGCCATGGCAATGGCTACCTTGCAGCCGATGAACTAGCCCACATCCGACACGGTAAAGGGCATTGCTCACACGCAAACTGCACAGCCCACCATCAAGGACACCAATATACCTGGACGAGTTCATCACCATGCTTCAAGGGCCAGGAAAACGACCAGGAATACTGCGTCTTCACGGACACGACCTTCGCGGAGCACAGAGGCACCACAATCGTCACCACACCAAAAAGGGCAGCCCTCTTCCAACGAAACCCGTCATTCACAGACCCGAGCGTCACGCGAGGCACAAATCAAGACCTCACCCGCACAATCCCAGCAAAATACACCGTCCAACCCATCCCAGGCAAAGGGCTCGGCGCCGTCGCCACAACCTTCATCTCCCGCGGCCAGCTAATAATGGCCAACACGGCCTCCCTCGTCTTCGACTATGGCGCCTACGAATCCCTGTCCGAAGAAGAGTACCTCGCCCTCCAGGCCTCAGCAATCGACTCCCTCCCCCCCAACCACAGGCAACACTTCCTCAACATGTCCACCCACGACGAAGACACCAACAACCTACCCTACCCCGACCTCGTCGAGAAGCTCACGTCGACCAACGCCTTCGACGTCGACCCCGCAGAAGACGACCCGGACCAGGACAACAAGTTCTTCACCATCTTCCCCGAGATCGCGCGCATGAACCACGACTGCCGCCCTAACGCGGACTACTACTTCGACCTCGACTCCCTGTCGCAGTACGTCCACGCCGTGCGCGACATCTACCCGGGCGAGGAGATAACGGTCACCTACCTCGACCCGACCATGTCCCAACACGCCCGCTCAACAAAACTCCTCTCGAACTGGGGGTTTCAATGCTCGTGCCCCTCCTGTACCGCTTCTCCCGCGCAAATAAAAGCCAGCGACGACCGCCTCCGCCAAATCGCCGAGCTACGCCCTGAATTCAACAGACACGGAAAGGAAAGCAGCAGGGCGACGCCGCAGATGGCGGAGCTGATGGTCAGCCTCTTCGAGCAGGAGAAGCTGTGGGGGTGGATGGCCGAGGCGTACCGGTACGCCGCGCAGGAGTGGAACGGCGCGGGCGAGCCGTGGACGGCGACGAAGTACGCAAGGCTGGCGGTCGAGTACGGGATTTACTGTTCGGGGGAGAGGGACGGGGATGTGGAGGATATGGAGGAGCTGGTGGCGGATCCGTGGGGGCATTGGAGCTGGATGTTTCGGACGAGGAGGAGGATGGGGTGGGGGACGGGGAGGGGGAGAGGTGGTGGTGATGGGGGTTAGTAAATGTGTGTTCATTATTTGGGTAGGGATTTCAATACCGAGAGTATATTGACGACTTCAACCCCGTGATGGTTGTAAGCTTGACAACCAGGAAAGCTGATGGCATGCTAACCCTAACCCGGAGGCGGCAAGTATGCTCTGATCGGGCCAGAAGCTCCCGAGCAAGGAACCCTGCATGCCGAAACGTCTCCGCCGATTCTAGAGCTCCACATTCGGACCTTCCGTGCCGCTTATCTCGTCTCCTCCGGTAGTCAACACTTCCGATTACGTGTGTCCGCGATAAGACTCAATATGTAACAAGATAGTAGCGACGCGTTGGATGAGATTATCCGTCATCTCTGATAGAACAGATGGCAATCCTAACCTTCTCTCAAGACCGACAATCTTATCCCAGCATCTACCTTACCTGCCTAACTGCCTACCTCCATCGAATCACTCCCTGTCGTCAAAGCCTCGTTGACAGAATTCGACACACAATCGTGTCCGAAACGTACAGACTAAACGATGGGGTCAACAGTAGAGCCATACCGCCTCACAGCCACAGAGGTCATCTCGCAGATCAAGAACGGCTCTCTAACAGTAGAAGAGTACGCCAAATCCCTCCTCTCCCGGATAGAGCAGCGCGACCCGGTGGTGAAAGCATGGGCCTACCTCGACCCAGAGCTAGTCCTCAAGCGCGCCCGCGAGCTGGACCAGATACCGCCAGGACAGCGCGGTCCTCTTCACGGCGTGGCGGTGGGCGTCAAAGATGTCATCTACACCAAGGGTAAATGAGATCGATCAAGCCAAGCGCCCATCACAGAATGACAGCGGTGGACTAACAAACCCCCCAGACATGCCAACCCAACACAACTCCCCAATCTACGCCTCTCACCACCCCCAGCTCGACGCGGGGTGCGTCTCCGTCCTCCGCTCCGCCGGCGCCCTAATTCTGGGTAAGACCACCACAACCCAATTCGCCGCCACGGTAACCGGCCCCCCCACCACAAACCCGCACGACCCGGGCCGAACGCCGGGCGGCTCGTCCTCCGGATCGGGGGCGGCCGTGGGCGATTTTCAAGTTCCTCTCGCGCTGGGCACGCAGACGGGGGGCAGCACCATCCGGCCGGGGAGTTTCAACGGCGTCTATGCGTTTAAACCTACTTGGGGGGCTGTGAGTAGGGAGGGGCTGAAGATTTATAGTCTGACGCTTGATACGTTTGGGTTGTATGCTAGGGCCGTGGGGGATTTGGAGGTTGTGAGCGAGGTGTTGGGGATTAGGGATGATGAGGAGACAGAGAGAAGGGGAGTGGGGGGGATGAAGTTTGCCGTCTTGAAGAATGGGAGGGATGTGTTTCCTGAGCCGGGGAAGGGGACGAGGGATGCGATGGATAAGGCGGTCAAGTTACTGAAGGAAGCTGGTGCCAGTGTGGAGGATGTTACGTTCGACTGGCCTGAGTGGAAGAGGATGCCTCAGTGGCATAGGTGCGTCATGCACACGGACGGCAGGACGGCGTTTCTACCGGAGTACAGGGCGCATAAGGATAAACTGGATGCGTTCTTGGTTGGTCATGTTGAGAACAGGGGAGGGTTCACGCACAAGGCGAGACTGGAAGCGCTGGACGGCATTGCGGCGCTGCGGCCCAAGGTGGACGCGGTGCTGGCCGGTTACGAAGCGTTACTTACGCCCAGTGTGCTGGATGAGGCGCCGGTGGGGATCGAGAGCACGGGCAGCGCGGCGTTCAACGGGGTGTGGACGGCGCTGCATGTTCCCGTGGTGAATGTGCCTGGCTTCCAGGGAGAGAATGGGTTGCCAATCGGCGTCAGTCTCGTCGCTACCCGCTACAGGGACAGACACTTGCTCGGGGTTAGTGACGAGGTGGGCAAGATCATTGAAGCCAAGGGTGGGTGGACGAGGAAGAATGTTTGAACAGTTTTTCGATGGGGAATGTGGCCGTTATAGAATAAGTTCGAAGACGCTGGTGCGCCGCTGTAGCCAGTGGTGCCAGCACAGGCCCCTGCCCGGGACACGGAAACAGTCCGCGAGACAAGGATGGAGAAAGTCGCCGATATACCTAGTGTACTGTAGACTAGAAAGATCTCGATCCGATGCGAGGGTCCGGCAGTTGATCGCTTAATCGTCAGCGAAGGATCTTTTAAGAGCTTGGATTCGTCAGTCAGCGAGCCAGTGGGAGAGGGACCAATCAGAACGCTCAATTGGAAATTCTTGTTGCCACATCTGGAAATAAATCTTAACCCCGATCACGATGTCCGATCTTCAAAGAAACTTCAACACATGGCAACCGGGGCAACGGCCATGTCATTGTCCACTTTTGCATGCCCGGAACCCGGAATACCATGACTTACTAACCCAGGAGATAAGGGCCTTAAAGCCTGTCTCCCTGTCTGAATGGCTCAACCAGTCAACTACCGTCCTCGCCTCCACAGCAAGCCTCGGCATCTGTGTTAGTCTGCTATAGTTCTCCATAGCTTCAGTTCCCGGACGTCATTTCCCGGTTGACGTCAAGGATGTCAACAGACTTTCGACCACTTCTGGAAGTTGTTGATGGGCTCCGGGCATGACTCGGGATGCCTTGGATGCATTCATTCGTGATAATCGACCCTGGATATCGAGGTTTTCACCCATGGCTTAGCAATCTCTCGCCTTCTAGATAGGACCAATATCCACTCGCGTAGAAGAGAGATAGGAGTATATAACCGTTCAGACCAAGAGATTTTGTCTCGAAACTATCTTTCTAGAACTCATACCATACTCATCTTTGATACCCAATCCAATCTTCACACCTCAACTCTCACCTTCACACATTGACTTCACCACTACCAAGTTCCCCAATAACACTCAACCACACATACACCATGGGTTCAGCACCAGACTACACATTCCAAGGCTGGTTAGGCTACGACAAGTCCTCCGCCGACGGCAAGCTCGAGTGGACGACCTTCGACCCCAAGGCCTGGGAAGAGACAGACATCGACATCAAGGTCTCCCACTGCGGCGTCTGCGGCTCGGATTTGCACACCCTTCGCTCCGGGTGGGGGCCAACCCAGTACCCCGTCTGCGTCGGCCATGAGATCATCGGCACAGTCGCCCGCGTCGGCTCCGAAGTCAAAGACCTCAAGCTCGGCTCCCGCGTGGGCGTCGGCGCGCAGTCCGACTCCTGCCAGAACCGCATCCCGGACACTAAATGTCCGGAGTGCGAGGAAGGAAATGAGAACTACTGCCAGCACAACTTCGTCGGCACCTACAACGGCAAATACCTCAACGGCTCCTCTTCCTCCGGTGGGTACGCCACCTTCGTGCGCTGCCCGGCGAGGTTCGCCATCCCCATCCCCGACGGCATCCCGTCCGAGCTGGCGGCGTCCATGATGTGCGCCGGCGTCACCACCTACGCTCCCCTCAAACGCAACGGCGCCGGCCCGGGAAAGAGCGTCGGCGTCGTCGGCTTGGGGGGGCTGGGCCACTTCGGCGTCATGTGGGCCAAGGCCCTGGGCGCGGACAGGGTCGTCGCCGTGTCGAGGAAGCGCAACAAGCGGGACGACGCGCTCGCGCTGGGCGCGGACGCGTGCATCGCCACGGACGAGGACGAGGACTGGGTCAAGGCCAACAAGGGCACGCTCGATATTTTGTTGAGTACCATCTCGAGCTCCAAGGCGCCGATGGCGGATTACATGGCCCTGGTCAAGACGGGCGGCGTGATGATCCAGGTTGGGGCGCCCGAGGACGGCGTCTTCCAGATCCCCGCCATGCCGCTGATCAGGGGCGTGCGGTTGGAGGGTGGTTTGATTGGATCGCCGGCGGATATCAGGGAGATGCTGGCGCTGGCTGCTGAGAAGGGGGTTAAACCTTGGGTGACGACGAGGCCGATGAAGGATGCCAACCAGGCTATTGTTGATATGAATGAGGGCAAGGCGAGGTACAGGTATGTCCTGGTCAACGAGGACTAGAGAGATGGGGGGTGGGCTTCATGATTGATTGGGAAGGATATAGATTTGCATTAGCGATTTAGGTAATTGATTGAATTTGAAGCCATTGGATAAGAGTGTGGAACAAGGAGCCGTGACATGAAATCAAAGTCCTCCATATCACCCAAGTGTGTTTAACAGATCGACAGCATCGCACGAGATAAGATACGCAGCTCCTCCGTTCCAAGCCAGTTCAGACTTTGTCCCATCTCCCATGCCCAGGACCATATCGCACGGCCTAGAATCCAATAAACTTCGCATACTCCTGTTAGATCGCCAGTACATCCTCCCACCTATCGCGGATGACCGTAGCTTGAGGACCGGACCGAAACTCCAATTCGCTGGCCGGTGAGACGGGGAGTTCTGGCCCGACACCCTGCCAATAGCTGGGTAGAGAGGTGCGGTAGTCGAACGGCGATTGTATATCTGCCATCGGCGAAAGTAGGTACGATTGCGAGCAGGCTTCCAGTCGGCGCTCCACCGCACTTAGGGTGTATCTATCTCCCGTTTCGATGCTAGGGAGCATGGTGGTCTCGATGCTGGGTGGTACGGGTCGATGAGCAGGACTATCAGTGACTGAGTTTTCTACCGGTGACGTCTCCTGGTACTCGTCCTCGATGGTAGGTTTGTCATCAAGGACGATATCCCAGCCTTTGGTGCCCCAGCCGTCTGCCGCCTTCAGTTCGTCGTGCCGCGCCCCTTTGTCCGACGTCTCGATGTGACGAACCAGCTCCTCCAGCGCGTCGAAGTAGACCTGCTCGTTCAGGCGCAGGCAATAAGGACAACTGTAGACGCTGTCCCCTCGTTCCTTCATCTTGCGGAGGTACTCGCGCTTCCGCTTTGCCCTGCGCGTGTTGCTGCTCCTTGTCTCCATGCGGTGAGGCATTGTTGCTGCTGGGTACTCGGGTGGTGAGGTTTCCGGGTGTGTGACATTCTGTTCGTATCTTTCTTGGAAGGTGATAGGGGCCGTTGGTTGTTTTGTAGTTATTCGGTTTTGCCACGGTTGCTAAGATCGAGATCATGGTCTTTATCAAGTAATAACTTGTACTTCGTAGATGTTACGAAGTGGTCTGATGCGAGGTTCGGGTCTCCTTGTTTAACCCTCGTTTACCCCTTTCGGGCGTCGTTTGCCCGTTGGCTCGTTTGGTCGCTTTTGTTCACCAAAACCGAACACAAACCGAATAGGGGTACCAGATGCGCTGAACGAGCTCCCGTGGGCATTAATTGTTATGAACTCTGACAAGGGCCCCGTGATTATCTGCCCGATTTAGTCGGTCGGGTTGCGAGAACGAGGCAGATATCAGTTCGGCAGAAAGCACGGCAATGTCGATGCGAAAGTTGTCAAACTGGGCAGCGACATCCTGTACAGAGAGGAGACCGAGCAACTCGAGAACTTCATTTTAAAGATGGATGAGGCATTGGAATCAGTCAAGCCGGTGAGTATATCGACCCAGCCTCAATCCAACAGCCGTGCCCTAAATCCTCGAATGCCGGTTGCACTATCCAGTCACGAACGGACTCGGCTGGTTTGGATATCGTTCGATATCAGATACACGCAAGCCGCATTCCGGACTCGACTTCCTGTTTAGGTCACCTCCCATCTTCTGCGGCTCATCGTCTTGGAAGGCTACAGTAACCGGTACTCCCCTGCTTTCTACTGGTTCGACAGGAGCCCGCAAGGTATACCGTCCAGACGAAGTGGCGCCGAAATCGTGTAACGGATGCCTTAGCCTTCCAGATCATCTCGTATCGGATAATCTCGCTCTTCGTCGAAGATATCAAACCCCCAGTAGCCTGAGGGATCCATGAATCTCAGCTGGCCCTTCTCCGTGGACCCCAGATTATCGATAGCTTTCATATCCTCTAATGAAAGCTCGGGATAGTCGAGCACTCTCAAGTTGGAAAGGATATGGCCATGCGTGTAAGCCTTCGGAACCACGCTCGTCCCACGTTGAATGGCCCATTGAAGAAGGGTGTCGGCCGGGGTGCGACCATTCTTCGTAGCTATGGCGCATACCTAGATGTAGTTGTAGGATGTCCGGTGTAGTAAGGAGTATAAGAGTACGTACAGTGATGTCTTGTACCGGGCCGGACTTATCCTTGTGGGGAGCCACCTGAGCCACCGGACGACCACCAAGGGGCATGTGAGCTGTGACATGAATTCCGTGTTCCCTGCAGAATTTTAGCAACTCGGCCTGCGGCAGATACCTGTCACATTGTCAGAACATCTCCACCATCAAACAAGTGTGCCATGTAACCCACGGATGCATTTCCACTTGGTTGACAGCCGGCTTCCGTCTGGCCCCCTGCAAGAGTCGATGCAGCTTCAGCGCCGAGAAGTTTGACACGCCTGGGTTGCATTAAGTAATTGTCTTCCCTCGGATCTCGATGCTGAACATACCGACATGTTTTGCCTTCCCGGCCGACACGAGATCTTCCATTGCTGCCCAGGTGGAAGAGAAGTCTATCGAAAGCTCAACGTCGAACTTTGGCTGTCCACGATGTGAGCCGGGATACACAGAATGCAGATTTATGGGACCATGAAGTCGGTAATATAGACAACTGCCATTGTAAACTCACTTTTCCATCGCGATGTCTTGACGTTCCCCACTCGTCCACGGCCCCTTGTCCTGCCCTGACATACGCAATAGGGTCTGGAATTGTTAGTAGGGTGTTGGAAGTGCCATGTCGGTTCAACCTACAGTGCATCAGATACAAATCAACTGCCAATGTCAGTATAAAGAGACTCAAATAACAGCTGGGGCTAAGATCGACGTACCGTAGCCGAGTCCAAGATTGGCCAGACTTGACTCTAGGGCAGGGGCAACGTCTTCCGGCTTGTGATGTGCGTTTGCTCTGGCAAAGCAACGGCGTTTAGTAACTCGGCCTCAGGGCCCGACGGTGGGTGAGGTTTCCCGTACAGTTTGGTGACCACGAAGAGAGCGTCTCGGGGCCCGCCCCAGTCTCGGATGGCCTCTCCAACCGCACGCTCGACTGTTCCGTCCCCGTACATCCAAGCTGTGTCAATGTGGCGGTAGCCTGCATGCAGAGCGTCGAGTACAGCCTGTTTGACGATAGATGGCGGTGCTGCTTCAGGCTGGAACGTGCCTAGACCAATGGCAGGAATCGTCCCCTTCGTTTCGTCGTCGAGAACGAAAGCCCGAGGGAGTTCTGACGCCATCTTTGGATGTTTGTTGTGTTTGTTCTGCCGAAACGATGGCTAGACAAGTCTGATAGGGTTAAAATGGCTCTCTGGACTTTGTTTTGTCAGATAAAGACGGCGGCAGATGCGCTCATCAGCCGGGACGATAATTGGGAAAGATAGCCGCCCGGATGCTCATTCGGGGGGTTCCCCACCCAATATGCATGCAACATGCAGGTTTCAGCGTGCGGAGACAGGTGCAGGCACTCGCCATATAAGTAAGTGCTCGGCTGGCTGTAGAAGTCAGACTTCGTGAAGCATCCTGTTCAACCTCGAAGGCCGCTGGTTTGCTTGCCAGACTGCGTGCTGAGCCTCGGGGTGTTTCGAAAGTCATGGGTCTTCCTCCATTCCGCCCGAAGTGGGATATTCACGGAGAGGGCCCTTCACTGGAAGAGGTGATGCCTGGCATTGGTGAAGAGATAGAGGCAGATGCAAACGTTATAGCAGGTAACTTGTTGCACGACGCTTGCCCTTGCCTGTTCGGCATGCGCTGACCTTCTTCTAGCACTTCCTCAGGGCTTGTCATTCGTAAAAGCCACCTCGTTCGGAATATCGCTGTGGACCCGGACAGCCAAAATCACCACCATGCAGGATGATGGCGCCGAACGGTCTCTCTTCATGAAGGTTGCAACTGGTGAGGGTGGGAAAGTCATGCTGGAAGGAGAGTTTGAGGGCATGTCGGCCATCTACAAGACTCATCCCTCCTTTGCTCCCGAGCCGATTGCATGGGGCGAGTACAAAGACACGCCAGCGACATACTTTTTCATGTGCGAGTTCATTGATATGGATGAAGGCAACCTTCCAGATCCGGCCGACTTCTGCTCGAACCTCGCCCGGTTGCACCGCGAGAGTGTCAGCCCGAACGGCAAGTTTGGCTTCCATGTAGTGACGTGCAATGGCACGACACCGCAAAAGGTCGACTGGGAGGATTCCTGGGAAGTGTTCTTCGCAAACGGACTGAGACACATGTTAAAGTTGGATATCGGGGTGAATGGCGAGCAACCGGAGCTCGTCGAAGCGATCACGCCGGTATTCGATAGGGTCATTCCCCGACTCCTGCGTCCTCTCCAAGAGGGCCCGAATCCGATCAAGCCTGCCCTACTGCATGGGGACATGTGGTAAGTCGAGAGTTTCAGGTCCGAAGAAGATAGTGCTGATCAGGCTGTAGGTGGGGAAACAGCGCTGTCAACCTCAAGACTGGCAACACCATCATATTCGATGCTTCAGCCTTCTATGGCCATAACGAGTATGAAATGGGCAACTGGAAGCCCATCAGAAGTCGTTTCAACAAGTCATACTTCAGGACGTATGCCAAGTACTACCCAATCGCGCAACCAGAAGAGGACTACGACGACAGGGTCTTGCTGTACTCGATGTAGGTGTCGGCTTCCCAAGGAGTCGGTCTGGAGTGCTCACAATCGGCAGGCGTTTCGACTTCCAGCTTTGCATACTATTCCCCGGCTCAACATCCGTGAAGAATACGTAAGTTCACCATCCCGTCCTGGATATCTGGGAGCCTGGGTTGACACCCGGGCAGGTTGATTGACAACATGCGGTATCTGGCGACCAAGTATCCTGATAAACCGGGCCCCAACCCTCCAAGCACGCATGACTGAAGGACGCCGTGCAGGATGAGCGGTCCTGCGGAAGAGACGGAAGCCATGGAGCTTATCAGCGGTGGTCCCTATATTCTTTCATTGGATGGTGGTGTGACAGGGTACAGCACAGTCGAGGGGGACCCAATCACATGTGCAGCTTATTGCCAACTGCATTTGCGACCCAGAACCTGCTTCGATGGCCTGAGGTATGGACTAAGCCCGTTTTGCCAAACACGCCCCTGCATAGAACTCAGAATGGGGTGAAGATATCTGTGAATGTCATCGTCTCTGGTGAAAAGAACAAAAGCGTAAGGTAACCAATCGTTGTTTAAAGAAGAAAGTGTTGAGAAAGGGATATTTTGGTCAAGGTCCTAAAATTAGAGGTGAGTCGGATTGACCCCTGTAGAAGAGCAATCTGCAACACGGCTTTCCGTGGCGGGGAAGGAGCGAAATGTCCCGCGGCCTGAGTGGGTCTTAAGCGCCGACAAAACATAGTTGAACAAGGCTCGCTCGTCGTCACGACAGGAACAGTCCGTGGCAAGACTTTGCAACAAAATTTCGAGAATTAATAGACCCCTGGGGGAGGGATTTGTGCGAATACAACCAACGAGGCACGCTTTATCTGACCGGCCCTTCATGATTTCTCTTGGTGACTATCTTGCCGCTTAGTGTTTGCCGCTTAGTGGCGGACCCACATCACGTGGGTCTCCCGTCGGGAGCTTAATCGAACATTCTTCGGGGGAAGCTATGATGGCACCCCGAAACGACTTCAACACGCTGGCGCCGCCCTCTCGGGTCTTTTCGTCGACTACAACAAGCGGATCGTCTCTATTTCGTCGCCGACGCTCTAGCGAAAGGGGGGTCAGGGACGCCGACGCCGATAATCATGGCCTCCATAAGGTCTCAGACAATCGAGACAGTCCCCGTGCCACTGTCATATTTGTCCACGGACTTGGTGGTCATCACATCAAGACGTGGTCATTTCACAGAGATCCAGCGAATGTGAGTTGGAATTCTGCATATGACCTCTCAGTTCTGCAGCCCTAATGGAAGTAGTTCTGGCCGCGTGAATGGCTGAGCCTCGAGCCTGGATTCGAAGATGTCGCTATTTACAGTTTCGGATATCCAGCAAACTGGGCAACGTCCAAGGAGTCCACAGTGACAGTACTGGATTTTGCAAAGAAGCTGAACTTCGAGATCTTGACAGCAGGACTTACAGATGCCCCTATTTTCTTCGTCGTCCATTCTATGGGGGGTCTTGTTGTCAAAAAGGTATGGATTGCCTTCTGCCACCGTCGAAAGCAGCTACTTAGAAAGGCCACTATAGGCATACATGCTTGCCTTACAGGACAGCATGTACAGCGAGGTCTCGTCCTCCATCAAGGAGGGTGCCATCATTTTTCTCGGCACTCCCCATCGCGGTTCGGACTCTGCGTCAACCCTCCATAGAGTACTATCTGCGACTGTCGGGTCAAAAGCGTTCGTTCAAGAGTTGATGGCGAATTCCACGACTCTAATGACCATCAATGAGGATTTCCGACATCACGCGATAACCCTGCGACTATGGTCCTTCTATGAGACGAAACCAACCTCTACAGGACCTGGTAGATCATCCGTGAGTACTACATCCTGCTCCTAAAGACTAATATGGGGCCTCATGCTAAGATCTGTTGAGATCATCGTTGATAGAAACTCTGCTGTACTAGGTTATGAAAACGAGGGCTCGTGCCATATGGACGCGGACCATCACACGATTTGCAAATTTGCTACGACCGATGACTCCGGTTACAAGGATATTAAGGGGCTTCTTCTGCGACTTATGAAGAAAACAGATTCACCAGAGCGTCCAAGAGCCCTTCAACAGCATGCCGAGGACGAAAGATCCAGGACAATGAGCTACTCGCTAAAGCACCTTGCCCACGTTTTAGGCCAGGAAGACACCTCGGAGGATGACCTGTTATTCTTTCGCGAGTCGCGTATCGTTGGATACACCTGTGAATGGATACGCGAGAAGGAATCCTTCCAGTGGTGGCGCGCTGGGACAGACGGATCGGAGGCACGCTACCTGTGGCTGAAGGCACCCCCAGCGGTTGGGAAGTCTGTTCTCATGAGTTTCGTGGTTGATCAGCTCCACGCCGAAGGCGAGAACTGTGCATATTATTTCTTCCGGGTTCACGACGCGGTGAGGCGGACGACAAGGGCCTTCCTGCTGTCGATCATCGCGCAAATTGCCAGACAGAATCCCGAATTTTGCGAGCGACTCTTGGAACTCGACGAAGACCACACGAATATCCACTCGATGACGACAAGGTTGCTCTGGCAGAAGGTATTTGTCGACACTTTGTTCAAACTTATTTCACGAGTTACCTACCATTGGGTTGTTGATGGTCTCGACGAGGCGGACAAGCCTGGAGAGGTTCTGTCATTCATGGGGAAGATCCCTTCTCGCGCGCCAATACGGGTATTGATCGCTTCCAGGGCCGGAATGGAGTTGGAACGGGACTTCCAGAAGTTGAAGTAAGTATATGACCCCACCCTCATACCGTAATTGACAACATGGCGTTGATATCGAATCCTGAGTACTGAGGATTAACTTGGTTAGCCTCCGCACTGCGCTAAGGGAAGAATCTATCAGACCTCAAGATACTAGACAAGACATGAGAGCCCACATCGACCAACAGCTAGAAAGCCTTCCATTTGATCTCGAGGACAGGGAGGCCATAGTATCACTCATCGTGGACAAGTCCCAGGGCATCTTTCTTTGGGTAAACTTGGCTGTTGACGAGATACTTGCTACAGTCCACACCATCGACGGGGTGCAGGAAGCTCTGGACGCCATACCCTCGGAGATGGAGGACTTTTTGCTCCGGATACTTGACGAGATGTCGACTAAGCTGAGAGACAGCAACAAACGCTTGGCCAAGGCCATCCTTCAGCACACGATTTGCGCCATTCGACCGCTGAAAACAGCCGAGCTGCAAGCCACCCTTGAACCCGAGTTTGGCCGTATTGTCAACATGGAATACACTATCAAAACCGTTTGTCCCCACCTCCTCAGAGTTGAGGAGACTACGACCATCGTCCAACCTATCCACGCTACAGTACGGGAATATCTCCTGCAGAGCCCGGACTCGGAGTTTGCGATTGACGGCGCCAATGCCCACGGAAACATGACGAAGATATGCTTGGAGATGTGGAATCAAGACGTCTTGGGTGAAGCCATAAGTTCTCATATTCGGTCAAAACAGAGACCAGACGCGCTGGACAGGATTCATCCCCTACTTCGATACTCTTCACAGTCCTGGTTTGAGCACCTCTTCGACGCAGACATCGACAAATCATTGCTAGCATCCCTGGCCAGCTTTCTTCGAACCCGCGTGCTGTTTTGGATTGAGGCCGTTGGACTCTTGGATCAGCTGCGGCTCTTGACCGCAGCGGCAAAACAGCTCGAGCAGTTCGTCCTCAGATGCCCGCTCATTAGCCACGCCGACCGGAGGTTAGTGTCTGGGTGGGCAGTGGACCTGATTCGGATCGTTCCAAAGTTTGGCAAGAATATCACTGCCTATCCATTCTCCATTCATAAACTGATCCCACCCTTCTGTCCGAGACATACTTGCATCGGGTCACAGTTCGGCGAATCCGGAGATATTGCCGTTGTTGGCACAGTCACAAAGAAATGGGATGACTGCCTGGCTCACATAACTGTCGGGCGCGATGGCGAGCAATGCAAGTCCTTGGCTGTCGGAAACACTTACCTTGCAGTTGGTTTGTCGGATGGAAAAGGAACAGTCGTGCTATACCTGACTGATACCTGCGAAGAGTTTCGTCGGATATCGCACGGCGAACGTATCAATGCCATGGCATTGAACAGCACTGGCGACTTGCTCGTTACTGGAGGTTACAAACTCGTCAAGATATGGGACATCAAGTCTGGCGAAGTCCTCTCAAGAACTGAGAACGAGGCTGGAACTCGCTGTCTCGCCCTTGGGTTCAGGTCGGACAACTTGACAGTTCTCTCCGTTTCATCAAACGATACTCTGACGATATGGAACATTGAGCAGAACGAGCAGCAACATGTCCGATTTGTCCGGCCATCGCAGGATGCCAAGTACCGCGGTGCGCCTTGGGGTGTCACAATTGACCACGATGGGGCTAGAGTTGCTCTTGCGTACAAGGGATGGCCGCTTGAGGTATGGGACATCGACGAGCGCCAACTTATCACGACACTCTCCATGCGCAACCCATTTGGCTCCTGCTTCCAGCCCATCAATGGCGATATTTACGGGGTTGACGAGGACGGAACAGTCATGCACAGAGACGCGGACCTCGGACACGAAAGGGAGATCGACCCGCAATCGCACATCCTCGCCTGTAACCCGAGCGGAACTCTCCTGGCGGCAGGTAACGGCGAGGGCTGCCTCAAGATATACACATCCGACTCACTCCAACTTTTGTATAAGCTGGACAAGTACGACGACTCCATCACAGGACTGGCTTTTAGCCCTGATGGTGCCAGGCTCTACGACATCAGATACTCGGACTGCAACATCTGGGTCCCTGAGATCCTACTCGTCAACCTCGGGGACTACGAATCCAGCAGTGACGAGTCAGAAGCATCCCGGACCGCGCAATCCACGCTTCTCGAGTCAGCCCACACCCTCCAGAATATCACGGCTATTGCCTGCGACCCAACCGGAGAGTACATCTGCAGTGGCAAGGGAAACGGCCGCGTTGCGGTGTACGACACCAAGTCCGGACGGCAGCTGCAAGTGCTGTATAAACATGCGCCCACGGTCCACATCGAAACTTTGGTGTGGTCTGTGGATGGCCTTCTCGTAGCGTCCGGTGATGATTCCGGGAGGGTTATCGTAGCATCACTACCTCCACGATCCTCGGCTGCACCCTGGAACTGCCGCGTCAAGCTAGACTTCCGGTTAGA
Organism: Coniochaeta sp. 2T2.1; assembly: GCA_009194965.1. NCBI lineage: Eukaryota > Fungi > Ascomycota > Sordariomycetes > Coniochaetales > Coniochaetaceae > Coniochaeta > Coniochaeta sp. 2T2.1. The sequence goes on along the minus strand of VSMA01000007.1, from coordinate 2,422,571 downwards.
CATCAGGCTCGACCGCGGCGTTCGACAACTTCTCATGAGCCCAAAGAGCGATCGACTTCTCGTCGCCACTCAGCGGGCAACCAGCAGCTTTCTCCTAAGTGACGGGTCGGTCATCGGTGCACGGCATCATTGCGCCAAGGAAGAAACACCATGCTGGATAACCCATCCCATCCACCCGACCAAACTGATCATGCTCGGGTCCGAACACGCAAGGATATTCGACTGGGACACATTTACGGAACTCTCGGGTCAGAAGGGCATCGCCCTCGTGCACGACCCTCCTATTCAAGGCAAACCATGGCAGTTCCAAGACCCCCACATCAAGACGCAAGCCTACGCAAACCAGGACGGGAAATTCATCGTCTCCGGCATGGCACCGCTGGGCGAACGGTCGGTCTCGACGAAATGCAGTTTCTGGGACTCGGAGCTCCTCGTCGAGAGCGCCGAAATAGTGACGGAAACACGCAATCTCAACGACGTATACGTCGACGGCCTGGTTGGCGTTTACAAGAACCGGGTCGTGTTTCTGGATAGGGAGCTCTGGGTCTGCACTGACGGCCAAGATCGGGGTTCGGATCTTACGCGCCATTTCTATGTCCCGTTGGACTGGCTGAACACCAGCGAGGACCGGCCGTCTATGATGACGCCCCTGGGAGACTTTGTGTATGCGAAGCATGGCGAGGTTATCGTAGTCAAGAAGGGGATGAAGGCGAGGCAGGAAGTCGAGCCCAACTTCTAGGCCTGGTTCATGCAGCATAGGCCCATGTCTATCTCGTCTTATCCGTCTAATCATCCATCTCATCGAGGAGACTGTTGCTCCTAAAGCATGGTGTCGCAGCTGTCCCTGATGTCACATGATTGATACCAAACTCGAGAGACACTGTCACACTTGTGGTAGAAGCGTACCTACCTACCTAACCAAACGCTAAAATCAGCCCTGACGTAGCCTGTGGAGCCAGCGCCGGGAGTGGTGGTCATAGCTTCTCTTGCAGGCCTTGGCGGCGACGGCTGAGGGTAGCTTTGACCAATCAGAGAGCGCGGAGTAACGCCACTCAACACGCAACGACATCATCGAAACAACAGCAATTTCGCTGGCATGAGCGCGCAACCAGAAGCATCAAGTTGGCACGACTGCTGCTGCCACGTCTGACATCTCGCGCGCTCCAATTCCGACCTGGAAGTGGCTGTGCTCCGTTCTGGCGCGAACTGGATGAGGCTAAAATGGGTTTCAATGACATGGCATGGCTCAGGGAGAACTGGAGCTTCCCCTTGTTTTGACGTCATGGATCTGCTTTGCATCGCGAGCTAGCATTTTGATCGACGAGCTGCCTGCTGGAATCGTATCTGGTCTTTTGCTACGATCCTTTTGCTTGGTGGTATGTCTCGGCCATCGTGCGTTTTGCCGGGGCAATGACCGATACGTTTGGCTTGGCCAGATGGGTTTGAAGAGACTGAAGCCGGGAGGTCGAGGTCTCACAAAAACGTTGGGCCTTGCCAAACTCGGGGACATGAATGTGAAGACGCCGGGAGGTTCAACAGCTCTCAACGCCAACAACACTTGGTTTCCTGGGTGATGGATGAGAGTCCCAGTAACAGCTCGTCCCTGTTTCATCTAATATCCAGTCCATTGATGCCAATATCCGGTCCGGGTAGCCACCTTGAAACGCCGGCCTTCTGCATTACATCAAGCTTTCCCAGAGGACGGGTATAGTGATTCCTTCGCAATTGGATGCTACGCAACGCGTTCAGGACCTAAATCCGTGGGTCAATGTGGTCCTTGGCTACAGTAGAACGGATGTTGGCTGCCGGGGAGGGGGAATCAATCAGCTTCGAAACTAACAGAAAATAGCTGTGTTTTGCCTTGGAATGAAGGTGGCACAAACACAGAGCGGTACCACGTAATAGACAACAGTCATGGCGTGAGGGACGTGCAGTTTTAGGAAAAGGTGTTTGTCAGTTCCAACTGATGTGCCAATGCTTCACGTGTTGCTGCCCTGGCTGCTAAGACTTATTGGAGCCAGAAAAGAAGGAATGGAAATCATTGGATGATTCACTTTGGTAGTCGTCCCTTCCCGGTTGCGTATGACGTAGACCACTCCTAATGCATCACCCCAGCCTTCACGTCACTCAAATCTCGACAACAGTTGGATCAGGAATACCAAGGTCAGAGAGGAAACCTTGTCACCTCTTAGTTTTGCAATTACCTATAACCCGCACACACACCCCCCCAATTCCCTTTTGACTTCTTCTTACCTCCTCATAATCATCATCTCACTCTCACCACGCGACTTAACTGCACACCAACATTATACCCAATCCCCCCAGTTTCCTCTTTCCCACTCGTCTTTGTGATACCCCAACCTTAACCTCCGCACTTTTGCTTTTGCTGTCGTTTTCCCTCTTTATTCCATTCCCCTCGACTACGCAATAATAAATCATCAATCACAATCACCACAAAAATGGCGACCCACGGGACTCCTAACGTCAACAAGCCCACAGACCTGAAGAAAAAGGAGGCTGATGTGAACCGGAAGCTCCAAGTCTACGGCATCATCAGCGCATTCCAGAATGGCAAAGTCCCATCGGTATGTCACTCTCGGATCTCGCAATCGATCCGTTTCTCGATATCAATTACTAACATGCGACTACCTTATTAGAACGACCAAATCGATGTCGCACTGAACAGCTTCCTCGCCTCCAGGGCGCTGTCTAACCCACCCAACAAGCTCTCCCCCGAGGGCCAGGTACTCATCGCCGACGCTCGCGAGGTTGTCAAGCAGGCCAAGCACTTGCTGCTGTCCAAGAACGAGGGCAACCTCCTCCAGGACTTCATCTGGCAGACGCAGCACTTCGACCCCAACGCAGTGGGCACGCCTGACGCGCCCCTCGACAAGGACACCGCGAAGCGTCATGGCGACCAGGCTCTCGAGGGCCTCCGTACGCTTGGAACCCTCCTGATCACTAACGGCCAGTTCCGCAAGCTTCGTAAGTGACAACCTGACCATTGCAATGAACTGCGCCAGCTAACACAGTATTTAGTCAAGGATGCCAGCGTTCTGTTCCGTGACATGGCAGCCGATGCTGCCAGCAACGCCGCCAGCAAGGTCCGCCCCGACGAGGACGCCCTTCGCAACATCGACGCTCCCGCCGAGGACAACACCTGGCACGATGCCCCCGATTTCTCCAAGGAGAACCTCAAGAAGCAGGCCCAGGGTGTCTATGGAGGTAACCCCAAGGAGGACATCAAGCACGCCTCGAACCAGGCTACTGCCACTGCTCACCCCAGTGGATCGTCCGACCCCAAGGATCTCGCCAACATTGCCGCTCGCGACCAGCAGACCGGCGGTGCTTCCGGCGTCGACGCTCGTTCGGGCGTCAGCGCTGGCGCCAACGCCTTGAAGCAGCGTGTTGATGCCAACGTCAACGACGACACCAAGGAGGATGCGCGCCGCAAGAAGGAGGAGTACAAGGCCCGTACGAGGGAGTACTTCAACAAGAAGGTGCCTGAGGAGCGTCGTGAGCAGGCCATCTGGCGTCTCAAGGTAAGCAGCATCACCAATGGAGCCGAATTGAACAAGTAACACAGCACTAACAAACCGCCTAGAAAATGGTTGTCGAATGCCAGTCGCACCCCGACTACCAGCAGGCCATCAGCACCCTGCTCGACCTGGCTGAGGAGTATGGCGGCCACGCCAAGAACCTCGGCCAGCAGTCGACCGGCACCGTTAAGGAGACTCGCTCTGGCCTGGCCCAGGCCGAGGAGGACCTCAAGACTCTTCTCGAGCGTTTTGCCAACGGCACTTCCAGCGACGATCTCTGGGACTCGATCAATGTCATCTACTCCGACGCCGACAAGGATCCCGAGCTGAAGGATTGGTTCAAGGCCATGGACAAGTACATCCGCCGCTGCCTGAAGGAGGAGGGTTACATCCTGGAGGAGCAGTCGAACCAGGACTGGAACCGTCTGTATGACCACGGCAACTACCTGCTTCGCAACAAGTACCGCGGCCACACCGACCGCATTGTCGACGAGCTGAAATTCATGGCCGACCAGTTCGACCAGGACGCCCAGAACAAGGCCTTTGCCGCTTCCATCGAGAAGCTCTTCAAGGACCTCGGCACGGACGAGAACGGCAAGCCTGCCTTCAAGCCTCATTTGCTCAAGGACCTCACCGAGGTCATCCTGCCGGCCGTCTTCGAGAACGTGGCATACATCCCTGTCCCGCGCATCGAGTACTCCGATCCCCAGTTCGACGCCGTCATTGAGAACCTTGTTCTGGAGAGTGACAACTTCATGCCCAACGTCCTCGAGATCGCCAGCGAGAACTACATCCGCTGGGGTCGCAAGACGATCGCCAACAAGAACAAGCACGCCGTCGAGGTCAAGGTCGCCGGCATTCAGATGGACCTGCGCGACGTCAGCTATTATGTTAAGCGCAAGCAGGGCTTCCCGTCCCTGTCCGACACCGGTGTCGCTAACATCATCCTTGCCGGCGACGGCTTCTCGTTCAAACTGAAGATGTCCACCCCCAACGCTAAGGACCGTCAGAACTTCTTCAAGGTCGACAAGGTCGACGTTGACGTCAAGAACCTCAGCATCAAGCTGTCCAAGTCGCACCACAAGCTGCTCTTTGCCCTCTTCAAGCCCATGATGCTCAAGGTCATCCGCCCTGCCCTGCAGAAGGCCGTCGAGAAGGCGATTCGCGACAAGATTAACGAGCTTGACTCGCTCCTCTTCCAGGTCAAGCAGGAGGCTGATCGCGCCGCCGATGAGGTGAAGGACGACCCCACCCAGGCGCAAAACATCTACACCTGCTACGTCAACGCGGCTCAGAAGAAGGTGCTGCAGGGCAAGAAGAAGGCCCAGGCTATCGCCGCCGACAAGAAGGTCAACTACGCCGTGACCAAGGAGGATAGCATATTCCCCAACATCCACTTGGAGGGCGGTATTTCCTCCAAGGCCACCGAGTACAAGGAGCTGGCCCGCAAGGGTGACCGCTGGGAGAGCCCGGTCTTCTCCATCGGCTCGGCCAGTCGCAGCACGGACATCCCGCCTGCTCCCAAGGTGACCCGCAAGCAGCACCGCACTGCGGAGCCTAACAACGTCCAGCAGCACTCTGGCTTCAACGAGAACAACTACAACCCCAACTCTGGCTCCGGCAGCTACAATACCAGCAGCCAGGCCACGGGCGGCATCCAGGGCCTCTCGAGCGGCTCCGGTCTCGGCGGCTACAACACCAGCAGCCAGGCCACGAGCGGCATCCAGGGCCTCTCGAGCGGTTCCGGTCTCGGCGGCCACCAGGCCAACAACAACTTTAATGCGTTCCCCAATGGCACTGGCCCGGGCTACAACGCCGCCAACCCGGCCGATTACAACAAGACTAACGTCGCGGGCGGCGGCATCAACCCCAACACCACGCACCCTGCCGGTGCTAACACCACCACGTACTAGGGGGGGGACGAGGTGATCTTCACCGCTGAGCGCGATGGAGAAGAAGGAGGAGGAGGTAATGATAAGTAGGACTGATAAGCTGTTGATCAGTCGAGGAAAGGGCAGATACGGACTCTTATACCCAGTGTTTTTTGTGCGCGATGAAATTCGGTTTAAGGGGGAAGGTTGATACCAAAAGGAGGCGATGGAAACAAGGGCATATTTCGTGCTTGCGCGTCGTGGCTTTTGCTAATACCTTGCGATGCTCTCTTATTACGATTCTCTTTGTACGTAACGACGGTAGTAATACTAGTCCATTTGCGTTATATGAGCGTTGAAGTGATTCCTGGATACACTTATGGTAGGTTCCGCATGTTGATCATCGTTGTTGGTTGAGCCTGGGGATTGTCCAATCGTGCGTCCATGCGAACTGGTTATCGATGGAACTCGCTGCTTCCCGCAATAAGCTAGGCTTAGTCATCGATTTCGGCAACCATGAGCCAATCAATTCCAGGCAGCAACCACGTCTTGGCGTTCACCTCAACCCATGATCATCATCGGTGCCTTCTTTCCATCTCATAAATGCTGTGCTTCAAACATTTCTGAGAATCATCCTGCTTTTGAACTGCTCATATCATAGCCTTGCGACTTCTCTCTGCCTAACTGGGGTCTCATCTCATCTCAGCCCGGCCATGGACAACCAACCCGCAACGCCAGCCACCTCAACATAAACAACGCTCACCTCACTTCCACACCGTCAACATCAACCTACCTAGACAACCCCTTACCACCAACTTCTCACTCAATAAAGCACCACTTCCTACCACCACCCAAAATGTCCCAATCCCAAGCCCCCAAACGCGGCCACTCCCCCACCCCCTCCGCCATAGAAGAAGACAACGCCCAGTACGCCTCGGGCCCCCTCTCCCCGGAGGAACTAGAAGAGAAGTACCCCAACCGACCGTACAACCACGCCCGCACCCTCGCCTTCTCGGAGCTCTACACGTCCCTCTTCAACCCCCTGAACGAAAACAAGAAACAGCCCTCCGTCGCGGGGCGGCCCATGCCGCGCTCCAAACTCGGCCCGCGCGGGCAGTCCAAGGTCTCGCCGCACGAGCAGCGGCGGCACATCATCGAGCGGTTCGTGAGCAGGTGGCGCAACGAGGTCGGGACGGACTTCTACCCCGCCCTGCGGCTGATCCTGCCGGACAAGGATAGGGACAGGGGCACGTACGGGCTGAAGGAGAACGGGATCGGGAAGCTGCTGGTGAAGTTGATGAAGATTGATCGGAATAGCGAGGATGGGTATGCCCTCTTGCACTGGAAGTTGCCCGGTAACACGGCGGCGGCGAGGATGGCGGGGGATTTCGCGGGGAGGTGCTACGAGGTGCTGGGGAAGAGGGCTATGAGGGTGAGGCCGGGGGATATGACGGTGGGGGAGGTGAATGTGTGGTTGGATCGGCTGGCCGCGGCGAGCGGGGAGGGGGAGCAGCTGCCGATATTCGAGGAGTTTTACCGACGGATGAATGCGGAGGAGATGATGTGGTTGATTCGGATTGTGTTGAAGCAGATGAAGGTCGGTGCGACGGAACGGACGTTTCTGGATCTGTGGCATCCGGATGGGGAGGCGTTGTTTTCGGTGTCAAGTAGTTTGAGGAGGGTGTGTTGGGAGTTGTACGACCCCGGGGTGAGGCTGCAGGGGGAGGAGGCGGGGGTTACGTTGATGCAGTGCTTCCAGCCGCAGCTGGCGCAGTTTCAGATGAATGCTAGCTGGCAGCGGATGGTTGACTGTTTGCAGCCGAAGGAGGAGGACAAGGAGTTTTGGATTGAGGAGAAGCTGGATGGGGAGAGGATGCAGATGCACATGGTTGAGGAAGATAGTGTCAAAGGAGGCTGGCGGTTCTGCTGGTGGAGTCGGAAGGCGAAGGATATACTTATTTGTATGGGGAGGGGTTGGAGGATGATAACTCGGCCATGACGAGACATTTGAAGGACGCGTTTGCGGAGGGCGTGAGGAACGTGATATTGGACGGGGAGATGATCACCTGGGATCCGGATACGGACAAGATTGTGGCTTTTGGCACGCTCAAGACGGCTGCGCTGGCGGAGCAGAAGAACCCGTTCAATCAGAAGGGGCCGAGGCCGCTGTTTAGGGTGTTTGATATCGTGTACCTCAACGACCAGCCGCTGACGAGGTATACGATGAGGGACAGGCGGAGGGCGCTAGAGAAGGCGGTGCTGGGTGTGCCGAGGCGGATGGAGATACACGAGTACGTGGCCGCTACGAGTCCGGATGCCATCGAGCCGATGTTGAGGAAGATCGTGGCTGAGGCGTCGGAAGGTTTGGTGTTGAAGAATCCGCGGTCGATGTACCGCCTCAACAGCCGGAACGACGACTGGATCAAGGTCAAGCCGGAGTACATGTCCGAGTTCGGCGAGTCGCTCGACTGCGTGGTGGTTGGTGGCTATTTCGGTTCCGGTCGGAGGGGAGGCACGTTGTCCAGCTTCCTGTGCGGACTGCGCGTGGGCGAGAACTACGTCAAGGCCGGGGCGAATCCGGAGAAGTGTATGAGCTTCTTCAAGGTCGGGGGAGGCTTCAAGGCCGAGGACTACGCAGAGATACGCCACCACACCGAGGGCAAGTGGGTGGACTGGGACGCCAAGAACCCGCCGTCGCAGTACATCGAGCTGGGAGGAGGAGAGAGGCTGCAGTATGAGAAGCCCGATGTGTGGATCCGGCCGAGCGAGTCGATCGTGGTGTCCGTCAAGGCTGCCGAGATCACGCCGTCGGACCAGTTCGCGCTGGGCTGGACGCTGCGGTTCCCGCGGTTCAGACGGCTGAGGCTCGACCGGGCGTGGGACTCGGCGCTGGACGTCGACGGCTTCGACCAGCTGCGGAACAAGGTCGACCAGGAGCTCAAGGAGCGCAAGGACATGACGGCCGAGAACCGCAAGCGGAAGCCCACCAAGCGGGCGAAGAGGGAGCTCGTCATCGCCGGCGCCGATCCGAGCGGCGCCGCTCCCTCGGCACAACTCGACGTGCGAAAGCCCAAGACCAAGATCTTTGAGGGCGTGGAGTTCTGCGTCCTCTCCGAGAGCCTGAAGCCGGTCAAGAAGAGCAAGGCCCAGCTCGAGGCGCTGATCAAGGAGAACGGAGGGCAGATCAGCCAGCGGCCCGACAGGTCGAGCGGCATGGTCATCGTGGCGGACAAGAAGGTGGTCAAAGTCGCCAGCCTGCTCAAAGAGGCCGGCGGCGCGGACGTGGTCAAGGCGAGGTGGGTGTTTGACTGTCTCGCGCAGGCGAAAAAAGGGATGAGCCAGGAGGAGGAGGCGTACCTCCTGCCGTACGAGGATGCGCATCTATTTACTGCCAAGGAGGAGACGAGGGAGCGGGCGGCTAAGAACTCGGATCGGTTCGGCGATAGTTACGCCCGCGATGTGGATGTTGACGAGCTCGCTGAGATATTCAAGGGGATGCCGAAGGCTGAGGAGGAGACGGGGTTTGATGCCGATGAGTTCCTGGATCAGCTCGAGGAGCATGGGCACTCGGTGGCCGGGACGAAGGGGACGATATGGCGGCGGTGTCGGGTGCATTTTGCGCTCGGTGAGGGCGTGTCGGAGCTGAGGACGCTGAGGCTCGAGCACTACATCCGGTTTGGCGGCGGGGAGGTGGTGGAGGATGTTGAGGACAAGAAGATCACGCAGATTGTGGTTGTGGCGGCTGATAGCAAGTCTCAGAGGGCGCTGGCTGCGGATGTGCGGTCGAAGGTCAGCTCGCGGAGACAGGTGCCCAGGATTGTGACTGGCAAGTGGGTGGAGGACTGCTGGAAGGAGGGTACCTTGGTTGATGAGGAGGGGTATGCCCCGAGCTAGGTTGTTGTTGCGTGTATTGATGTACGATATACCCGGGTTTAGCAAGCACTAGGAGGCAGTCGAACAATGCATTTCATGATGACAATCAGGTGTATCCATTGCCATTCCCTTGACAAGGCAAACCAAACACTACACAGCGCCCATCTAATAATACCCCGAACGAAAATTTGCTCTTACCTCATACCCCCATCTCATGCCCTCAAACCAAACCAAAGCACACCCACACTCACTTCCCGATAGTCAAAAACAACCGATCCCCCACATCCCCCAACCCAGGCTTCAACATGCCCCCGTCCGTCAACTCCTCATCCACCCCGGCAACCCAAAACTCCACCCCCTCAGGCCACTCCGCGGCCGCCTTCCTCACGCCCTCGGCGGCGGCCACCACGCTCAGCACAACGACCCTCCTGGCGCCCCACTCCTTGAGGGTTTGGATGGCCGCGGCACACGTACCGCCCGTGGCAATCACGGGGTCGAGGATGATCGCCAGGCTGGTGGTAGAATTAGAACCAGTGGTGTGTTGGCCGCCCTGGTGGTGGTTGGGGAGGTTGTTGTAGTACTCCACCGGCTCGAGGGTGGTGGGCTCGCGGAAGAGGCCTAGGTGGTGCACTGGGACGGGGACGGGGAGGAGGAGTTGGAGGGCTTCTACCATTGCTAAGCCTGAACGGAGGATGGGGACTAGGGAGATTGTTTGGGGGAGGATTGTGGTTGTTTGGTAGGGGAAGCCTAGGGGTGTTTCGTCCTGGGGGGGGGGTTAGAGATGGAGGTTGGAGATGGGGAGAGGGAGGAGGGGGGAAACCAACCTGGGCACCGGGGGATGTGGTGATCTTGGCGGCCAGGGCTTCGATGCCGAGTATGAGCGAGATCTCGTGCACGAGGGCTTTCACTTCTTTCGCGCTCGTGTTCTTGGACCGGAGCTGGCTGAGCTTGGCCACGAGGCAGGGGTGGGAGGAGACGTGCACATTGGGGGGTAGGGTTGACATTGTGAATGTGGTGTGTTGTGAGAGATGGGGAGTGAGCGGGGTTGAGTATAGGTTGCAAGAGTTAAAGGTGTATTTGTGATCTTTTCGAGGAGTGGAAGACACAAGAATGAGGACAGTGAGAATGTAAGGTACGTTTAAGTGAACTGTTCAGCTACAAGTCTGCTATTTGATCTGGAGGTGAGCAACAAGCTACATATAACGGAATGCCAGGGGCAGCTTGAGGGAGGTGATATGGCGGGGAAGACACCCGGATGGAGCGCGATAAGACACAACAGTTGGGCATCGATAAGCGATAGTCGGGACTGCACCTGCCGTTAGCGTCCGCCAGATGACCCCTGCATGTGGAAATCCGTACGTAATTGGGCTCCTGGGGCATCGGGTGACTCTTTTTCTTTCGCCGTGAGACACCGTACAGCCTAGGATTCCTATCTTAGACAACAGGACAAACAGCCTTGTGGTTGAGATAGGCTTTGGCTTCATCCGATGCCTACGAGACACCTCTCATCTCGTCCCATCTTTGCATTCACATCGTGTTTAGAAGCCCTGCGAGATCTGCGCCGGACCGGAACCGGAGCCGGCATGGCATGTAGGGTCCCATTATTTCCGGCGTGAAATATCGGCACTAACGGCACCCTCCAAACTTCGACGAAAGTCAATCGACATCGAATTTCAGATGATGATCCAAACACCACAATGCGCGACAATCTTTGGTTATGTTTTGCGCTCAGCCATGCATGAAAACTGTTGACATGGTCTGTTCCCAAGCAGCCGCAGACGAAGCCGCACCATGACACAACCGACTTCGGCGCAACCGGCTATCCTCGATTGCCTCGCGCCAGAGCCGTCGTCGATATCACGAGATGGGAATCAACCCGCCAGCCATGGCAGCGCGTCCCATCACTCTCGCGTGAGCCGAAACGAAGGTCCGGCCTCCATGGCCTCGGCAGAGTACGACACCCCGAGTACGTACACCACCTTCGACGATGTCCAGCCTCCGGTCCAGAACCCGGACGACGACGGCGAACGCGTGCGACACCGAACCACGAGGCGCCCGGGTCCGGGCAGTGTTCTAAGAACCCTCTCTTCCAGGTCGTCGGCAGACCGGCAATCCCGCATGGAACGCCGCCGGTCCTCCAACGTGCGGGTCGACTACGACATTCCAGCCTCCTACATCAACCTGGACGAAGGCGCCGTGTCGCCCGTACAGAACCCCGACGAGGCGGAGGTCTACCGGCACACAACGCTAGAAGAGGCGCGAAGCCATGAGGCGCAGAGCGGCAATAGCGCGCTGAGGAAAAGAGTGCCCGGCGTCCCAGACTCCAAGAGCGGCTCAAAGGAGAGCGGGGCCTTCAGAGTCTCCCGACTGGCAACACAGCTTTACACCATCTCCTACCTCATTCTCTTCTCCATCCTCGGCACCCTGGCCCGTCTGGGGCTCCAAGCCCTGACTTACTATCCCGGCTCCCCTACAATCTTCTCCTCCCTCTGGCCCAACTTCGCCGGCAGCCTGGTCATGGGCTTCCTCGCCGAGGACAGGATGCTCTTCAGCCGCGAGTGGGGCGTGCCCGTGTACGCGGAGGAGGTGCGAAACGTCAGAGAGCAGCAGAAAAGCGGGAAAGACGAGGAGATCGGCGGCGGCGGGTCGGCCTCGGACTCGGCCGCCGCCGCCGCCGACCTGACCGCGGCGAAGAAGGCGTACGCGGCCACCAAGAAGACGATTCCGCTGTACATCGGGCTCGCGACGGGGTTCTGCGGGAGTTTCACGAGCTTCTCTTCGTTTATCAGGGATGTGTTCCTGGCGCTGTCGAATGACCTGGTCAGTCCCGATGATGCGACGGAGGCTACTACCGCGCACAGGAATGGTGGGTACTCGTTCATGGCGCTTGTTGCGGTCGTACTGCTTACGGTCTCCATGTCGCTGTCGGGGCTGTTCATGGGCGCGCATCTAGCCATTGCCACCGAGCCGCTCGTACCCGCGCTCCCCTTCCCGTTCATGCGCAAGTTTCTAGACAGGTTTGCCGTATTCCTCGGCTGGGGTTGCTGGATCGGCGCCGTGGTGCTGTCGGCCTTGCCGCCCGACCGCAACAACGATGGAGAACCGGAAACCTGGCGGGGACGCGCGACGTTTGCGCTGGTGTTTGCGCCGCTGGGCTGTCTCGCCCGGTTTTACGCATCGCTGTATCTCAACGGCAGGATCGCGTCGTTCCCGCTGGGGACGTTTACGGTCAATGTCTTCGGTTCGATCGTCCTCGCCATGTCGTGGACGCTGGCGCATGTTCCGCTGGGAGGAGTGGTGGGGTGCCAGGTGCTGCAGGGTGTCGAGGATGGGTTCTGTGGCTGCCTGACTACGGTTTCCACGTGGGTGTCGGAACTCTCCTCGCTGAGGAGGAGACATGCCTACACGTACGGTGGTGCGAGCGTACTTGTGTCTCTGGCGTTTGTGGTTGTCATCATGGGAGGTCTGCGGTGGACCGACGGGTTTGCGGAGCTTAGGTGTTTACATTGATACTGAATTAATAGTATGTTTCGACGTCGAATATAACGTCCTCACTACCGACATCCTCCTCACTGACCAGCAGTCGCTGTCGCCAAATTGGCATGTTGCCTCCCACAACGATCCAAATTAATACGGTACGCTGAGTTTGGGACATGTGGCGTTTTATAGTACCATTTACATTTCGTCGTGAGACTATACAGCGGGTAAGGCATCCTCAGATGAATGTATTTTCATGGAAACTTCAGGAGACAAAATCTTGTCATTAACTGCCCTGTCCTAGTCCTCGTATGTATTCCTCCGTCCCTCAGAGACACTGGCTACAAGTTTCCCATCTCCCATCATTTCTCCTCGGCAAGTTCTGCAAGATGACTCTCAAAAAAAACCAACAACAACAAAAAAGAACCACGTGCTACCCCATCTCCCTAGCAAAGGAAGTTCGAAACAACCCTCCGATCGCAGTACTCAGCCGACAGCAACCGTACGCACCGTCCATCCCCGGGCGTGATCGTGACATACGGCAATTCCGTGTGGTCCAGCCAGGGGGACTCGGTCGACCACTCCGTATCGCCGTACCAGAACAGCAGGATCGTGGGCGTTGAGAAACCGGGGACCTCCCGCACGCGCAGCGGGGCCTGGAGACGGGCGTCCGGGGGGACGGGGATGACGACGTCCTCGTCCCATTGCAGGTCGACGTCTTGATCCGCGGACGACCACGTCGACGCGGTATCTGCCTTGCCGAGGGTCCATTTGATGTAGGAGTACAGGGTGTCTTTGCTGTCGGGGGTGAGGGCGTAGTACTGCCAGACGTCGAGGGTGCAGGTTGTTGTGGGTTTGGGCTCGGGCTGGGTGGTGGTGGTTGGTGGTGGTGGCGGGGTGGAGGAGGAGCTGGTGGTGCTTGGGGGAGGAGGAGGAGGTGTAGATGTGGGGCTTGTGGGAGAGGTGGTGGTCGTGGAGCTCGTCGAGCTGGTGGTCGGTGATGAACTGCTGCTGCTCGTCTGGGGTGTGGGAGTTGGTGCTTCGCTGGTAGGAGACGCGGTCGTCGACTGGCTATTGGAAGTAACACTGGACGAACTGAGAGGACACAAGTCCCGGGCCTGGGGTTGTCCGGGAGGTCCGGGGGGTGGAATGAATATCTGCCCGGCCATGGATCCCACGACTCTTCTTTAGCTCTACCTGGAAAAGGGAGATTAGGTTGTTAGCAAGACACTAGAACCTGCCATCAAGTATTTAAAACTCCCGTGATTGCATCACTTACCATCTTCGATGATGAAGCGCCATTTTGCTTTTGTCGGGGGCTGACCCTGACACGTCATGTGAGCGGGCATGTACTGGATGAGCAGCTTTCCTCGCGGATTTTCCCATGCCGTATCTCGTTGGTCGTCGAGATCTCCCCCCAAAGGCGAATAAGATTCTGCAATGCCGTGAACGCGGTCCTGGACTCGGTCACCGAACATGTCTCGGACCTTGCTCATTACCCTGATGTTTTCTTCAGGGTACATTTCTGTGGCATAGCCTGCATTCGGATCATTCCCGGACCTTACGTCGTCGTATCGAGGGAAGATGTAAAATATGAAGGGGTCAAAGAGGTCGTCAAACATGTGTCCCAACTCTCTGGGTTTGTCGTCCTTGTTCCGAAGCTCGCCAAGGGCAAACTGGTTGACATATTGTTGACGCGGCACGTCGGCAGGCAGGCCTACGTCGATGGCGTTTGTTACCCGTGAGTCAAACCAATCCCAACTACCAGTATTTTGATAGCTTTCGAATGCTGTGTCTTCCCAGAAGTGAGCCATCCAGGCCCCTTTCTGGGATATGGCGACGAGAGCTGTGCAGCCGTAAAGTCCGGTGAGGGCAAGGGTTTCCGTTTGGTCTTTGAAGGCGACGAAGTTGAACGTGGTGTCAACTCGCGGCCGGCCTTCGCCGTAGATATCAACCGACGTTCTAGGGTCAGTATTCGCGAGGAAAACCTCTACACAAAAAACCGTTAGCAATAGACCAATGGCAGAAGTATATATACTCTGCTTACCTCCAGGCATAAACTTCATGAAGCTGCCACCCTCGTAGTTCTCAGGTCCGACCCACACGCCGGGAGGAGGCTCCGATACCCGCCGCGGAGCCACGTTGGCATCTCGCTTCCGGTCGGACGGGGGCCGGGCGGGGCATGTACCCTTGCCGCAGATACCTTCGGAGCACCTGGGTGCTCCTACACTAGTGCTTGTGGTGGTAGTTGTCGATGAAACTACGCTGCAGCCAGTGACTGTGCTATACGCGCGTGTCGAGCAACCGGTTTCCTGACCTTGTTGTCGACGTTGATGAGGCCTGTGCGCCTCATCCAGTGCTGCTGACGCGGTTGTTGTCACAGAGCAGAAGACGCTCTCATACGTTGCGGTAACGGAGACGGTACATGTCGTGGACGAGGAGCTGGAAGTCGACGACGCGGAAGAGGTTGGCGAGTTTGTTGGCTGGTCGCTAGGCTTGTTCGTGGGCGAGCCGTTTTCTGGTTTACCATTGTGTCCGCCACCGCTTGGTGGCCCTCCACAGAAACCCTGCCATTCGTTAGCTTAGACAGCCCTGGCATAGAGTAGTAGTAGACTTACGATCTTGGTTCCGAGAATGACAATACAGAACTTGATCTCCGGAATGTTGATAACAATGTTAATAGGCCAGAACGGGATGCATCCCCAGCACTACATATGATGTTAGGGCGATGTAACAATAGGACGATAGGACAGCATCGGACCTGCTTACAATAACGGGCGGGCCTATCCTCGGCACGATCACGGAGACCACAATAGGTGAGTGACCTCCCGGAGACGTGGTCGTAATAATCGTATCCTCTGTGAAACCCCCGGTGAGTGTCTGGAGAACCGCGCCGGGTGGGAGAGCTGTTATTGTGGATGTGATCTGAGTCTCGAAGTCGGAAGGCCAGCCGGGAAAAGGGGTAATGGCGATAGCCCCCCAGATAGAAGGATTGGAGGTCCAGTCCTCTGCAGTAGTCTTCAGGTAGCATGGCGAATTTAGCTCAGAAGGATTCCAGGCAACGGCCGCACAGTTTGGATACTCGGCACAAGCGTCAAGGCAAGCGGTATACCCTAGGCCATAGAGGATATCAAGATCGTCGCTGAAGTGATCGTAAGAGCATTGGAGAATGAACCACTTGCCGTCCGCGGCTTGGTAGAACTTGCTGTGTCCGCCGGGGCAGTCTGGTGCAAAAGTCGGCATAGAAGGAGGGCGGGAAAACAACGATAGTGGATCCTTTGGCCACCAGATTTGGGAGTCAGGGCCCCCAAATAAGGGCGGATAAGTCGTTATCGAAGCACTTGATGTCTGCGAGAAGGATGGATTTCCCCCCGGATTACCAGTCAAAGAGGTTGAACTAGTAGACGAAGAGGAAGTGATCGAGCCCAGAGTGCCAGTCACGGAGGGTGAAGGAGTGCCTGGACTGGACCCAGGCAGGATTGTAGTTGACGAGGTGCTCGAGAAGGACGAGCTGCTGCTGGTTGAGAACGAGGGGCCATTGGGCAAGACTGTGGTCGACGACGTACTGGAGAATGAGGGACCATTAGGCAAGACTGTGGTCGACGATGGTTCATTGGGAGAAACGGTACCAGTTGGAGATGTTGCAGACGAAGTTGAGGATGAGAAAGTTGGGCCAGTTAGAGGGAGGGATGTTGAAGGACGGGTAGACGAAGTCAAACTAGCGGACGGGAGGGATATGATGGTCGACGAGACACCGGTTGATGATATTGCGGACGAGCTCGTGGATGCAGCAGAACCGTGAGGCGTGGAAATACCGGCTGTCAATGAGGCGGATATGCTCGAGGGAGACGACGTCGTTGGGGATTGTGTGGAGGTGGTTGCCGAAGAGGCCGAACCGGTGGGCGCAGCGCTACCAGAAGGGAACGTTATTGATGAAGTGGTGGACAAGGAAGATCCACCAGATACAACACTTTCTGTTGGAGATGAAGTTGAGGAAGAGGGCGATTTTGTGCCGGGTAGGGAAGCAGCCGATGATGAGATTGTGGGCTCAGACAGGGAGATGCCACTAGGGGACGGGCTCCCAGCCGTCAAGGGAGATGATAAAGTCTGACCTTGTGAAGTCGACAAGGCTGTGAAAGACGTGGTGGCCGGTGCAGACGAGGGGCTAGAGGTGGACCCGGAGGAACGAGATAATGTCTCGGAAGATAAGCTGGAATCTGAGGAAGCCGTAGACGAATTTTCAGTTGAAGAGGAGATGGCAGCCGGAATAACGGTCGTTACCATGGAGGAGATTGTTGTCACATGGCCATTGGTCGTCTGAGTCGTGGTCGTGGAGCGAACGACTGTGACCGAAGGGGTTGAAGCAGTTGCTACAGATGACCCAGAACTAAGGCTGGGCGAGGATGTCCCTGTAGAAGATGCCGTTGTCCCAGAGACAGGAATGCCAGAGACTGTGCTTCCGGACGCTGTTGTCGAAGCGGAGCTGGTAGCAGACCCGGTGGAGCCGAGAGTACTGGTCTCGATGTGCGAGGAGGGCTGCTGTGGCTCAGTACTGCCGGTACGGTCCGAGCTGGTGGGTGAGACTCCAGGAAGGCCATCGGTGGTAGACGATGCCGACGCAGATGGTCCAGAAGACCACCAGGTACTATCACCAGAAATGGTGACAGGAATCGTGGTGGTAACAGGGCAGGTTGTGACGGTCATATCCGTGGTCAAGGTCACAATGACAACAGTTGTTAACTGAGAGGTCGTGTAGCAGGCAACTCCAATGAAGAGCTGACCCGCGGCCAGACCAGCCGCGAGAAGCTTCTTCAACATCATTGTGCGGTATGGTGATCTGCCGTCGATCACGGTATACTAGACAGTTATACCAAGGCAATGATGGGAAAAATGAGGGTTCCCGGTAGCCTGGGGGCACATGAGAAGGCTGAGGAGGTGCTTAGGAGATGTATTCGGGAGAAGATGAGGAGCCGAACGTTTAAAAGTGTTAAATAGTTTCTGGACGAAGGCCTAGGATGGGACTATGGAAGTGAATCAATAAGAGTCTAGGGTTGAATCACTTGCAGCATATCATGAATTCCTTCCGGTCTTATGGCAATTCACGTTCACTCACTCGAAGTTCACGACAGGCCCTCACCCAACAGTTGGAAGTACCTCTAGGATATAGGACTCAACAGTTGGTTTGAGATGTTGCGACAATTTCCTACCAATGCTGTGTAGAACGTACATTCACCAGCAGCTTTCATTGAAGTCTCGAACGACTCGAAATACGGTTCGCTCTAGCTCGGCTCCAGACTATTGTTCTGCAATGATGAATCACAGTCACCACTCACCAGGGTTCGGGGCCCTAACAGCTTTCCTTTGATGCTCGGTCGTACGGTCAAAGTGCGTCGTACAGATAACCCACTGGTAAGGATGTTTATGTGCGCTCACAGTTGAAACTCCAGTATCACTTACCGGCTCCTAACGGAAACAGGCAGTTGATCGGTGGGTTGGATCTTCAAGTGCTACAGTATGTACTTCGTTGTCTTTTCATTCGAAATGGACCGAGAATTAAGGAGCCAGTTGAGAACAACGTCGAATCACAGAAAGTGCTTGATAAACATGGCTTCAGGGATAGTTCGAGTTCAGTAGCGGGGAGCTAGATACATGTGACAGAATCCTCATAGAACATATTATATAAGCAATAGCCCGCTTGGCGCAGTGGTAGTCGCGTCTCACTTGTAACTCTACAAGGAAATGAGAAGGTCGCTCGTTCAATCCGGGCAGTGGGCATATATATATATATATGTTTTGTCTTTTTGCCTCTTCGTTCATCAGCAGATAGTTCTTATTTGGTGCCGCCATCTCATGTTTTGGCGGTGTTTTCTTTGGTTTCGGGTGCGCCGCGTTGGGTTCACCACAGTCAAGCCGTCGGACCGTCGGTGTATCGCGATAACCCAACCGACCGACATTCAACCAACGACAACTGGCCCACCCCCTCCCTCAATATCAAGATCGCGGGAAAAGAGATGTGAACCTTGAGAGCCGTTCCCTGCAATGGCGGGATCTATGCTCGAATGAGGATCCAGGGAAAGAATCTAATGTCATCCATCCTTCATCGAGTCCCGGCTCACACTCTGTGTTCCGGGGCGGAAACGGGGTTGACGGCAACGACATCTTAGCAAATTGCGAAAGTATAAATCAGCCAAAGGCCATACTTGATGAGAGCCTAGTCTCATGTTCGCTCTGGCTAGAACCGTCTATCGACGCATTTGTCACAATGGGCACCTTTGAGTATCACGTTGATACACCACTCTGATCGTGGCCGTGGTCTTACTGGTTATGGCTCTCAGCTTCCACCACCGCCACATATCTGGTAGCTCGCACCATCTACCGCTTGTACTTCCATCCCGCCGCTGGATTCCCGGGTCCGAAGCTCGCAGCAGCTTCATACCCCCCGTACTGTTACTACTGGTGAGTCGGTATCCATCCAACCCGATAGACCACGACCACACTAACGCAACGTAGGCTCCGCGGTAAATACCCCTGGTACGAAGAGAAAATCATGCACGAGTACGGCGACGCCGTCCGCATCGGTCCCAACGAGGTAGCGTTCTTCACGCCCCAAGCGGCGCAGGACATTCACGGCGCCGCCAACAGGGGCATGGAGATCTTCCGCAAGACGGACCTGATGTACTTCGGCACCGGCGACCTGGGCTTCACGTGGGAGAACGACCCGGCTAAGCGCAAAGCCGTGGGCAAGCAGATGGTCCCTGCTTTCAGCTCCAAGGCTACACGGGAGAAGGAGCCTCTTGTGGAAGCGTACATGGACTTGTTCATTCAGAGGCTCGAGGAGGTGGGCGGCCGGCCCGGAGGTTTGCTGATAGACGACTGGTTTATCTGACTTAGCACTGATCTTGCTGCTGATCTGGCGTATGGGAGGGAACTGAACCAGGTTAGAGATTGGTACGGTTTCTCTGTGTAGCGCTGCTAAACTACTTCCAGCCTGGTCTAACATCATGCGCGCAGCGAGACCTCCGCCTTCGTCAAGACCTTCACCGAAACCGCCATGGTAGGGAGTGTCCTCCAAATAGCGAAGAAAATACCCGCCATCGCCCTGCTATCATCGCTCGTCTTCCCCTTCAGAATGTTGTTCACGGTCCCGGCCGTGCTCAAAGCCAACGCCGACGAGGTGCGGGCTCGCATCGACCGACGCGGCAAGGCGAAACACCCGGACTTCATGGACTACATGATCCCGACCGAGGGGCCGCGGGTACCGACCGGTAAGAAGGAGCTGAAGCATATCGAGCAGGTGGCGCTGCAGATGTTTATCGCCGGGTTTAATCCGATTCAGATACAGCCGTATGCGGCTGTATTTTTCTTGGTCAAGCATAAGGAGGCATGTGCCAGGCTTACCAAGGAGATCCGCGATGCTTTCGAGAGCTACGGTGACATCACTGCAGAAGCCGCCTCTAACCTGCCGTATCTCAACGCTTTCATCCACGAGTCGCAGCGGGCGCATGTCATAGCCGTCGCGGGGATGCCTCGCGTTAGTCCCGGAGCGACTGTCGATGGGGTTTACGTGCTTAAGGGGTTGAGTTCAACTCGCCACCAATCCATTCCCGGTGTCTCAGTCCGGCCCGTTCTGATCTCTTGCTGCAGGTAAGCGTCCACCTAAGCAGCTTCACAGCAGGTCGCCACCCGCGGTACTGGCGCGAGCCCCTCAGCTTCAAGCCCGAGCGTTGGCTGCCCGCGGACCACCCGCTGTACGACACCAGATACGCAGACGACAACCTGAAGGCCTTCTTCGGTCTCGGCCCGCGCCAACGCATCGGTCGCGAGATCGCGTGGTCGAAGGAACGCATGTTCTTGGCTAAGCTGCTGTGGTCGTTCGACCTTGATCCCGTGAAGGGCCACGATAACGAGTTCGACCGGACTTCCGTGCGTTCCTCATGTGGGATCGGCCTGAGCTGTGGGTGAGGTTCTTGCCTGTTGGGAGATAGACAGGGGTTGCGAAAAGGACGAGGGTGGCCAGACGGGCAAGAAGCCATCGCGCTCCTTCAGACTGGAGGCGTTCTGCTATGTCAAGCACAAGTCTGCCGTTTTTAACCATTGTCGTGCTCCTGGACTGGATGAATGTCTCACTCGACGCAAGACTACATGCTGCAATTGTGGAAAACAGTTTTTCGATTGACTGGTTCAACCCTCCAAAACGTGTATTTTGAGGGACTTTAGGATCTCTATATACACAGAGGGCTGTAGCGTCTCCAGGGGCCTGCAGTTTCCAGAACCTTCGTGCCTTGCGTAGGTGGCGCAATACGCCCAGCCTTGGCAGAAGATATTCGAATTTGGCAGGATCCAGGGGTTGGCGATAGCCTCATTTCAGGGGTTCGATCCTTTTCCTCCCACACACCCCCAAAAGGGAGAAGCCCTGAAGTCAGCCCAGAAAACAGATGTAAGCGTACAAAATAGTAAGGACAGGAGAGTGTATTAAGCCAGATAAATCGCAGTAGAACGCGAGTGGTAGAAAGGAACAGGGTAACTCAGCTTAACTGGCACTATACAGGGTGGTCAAAACGCACCCCCTGAGCCAGAACGTCCACCAACCCCAGCTTCCTAACCATCTCCAGGTGGTCTGTAGGAGAGAGAATCTTGGTGAGTCCATCGGCAAGTTGCTCTTCTGTAGGCACCCATTCGATTGTGATCCTGCCGCTCTCGATTTCGTCGCGCAGGAAGTGCTCCTCCAGAGGGATATGCCCAGTTCGCTGGTGGAACTCAGGGTTCTTTGCCAACTTGATTGAGCCCTGATTATCGCCCAGGAGCGTAAAAGTGGCAGGAATACGCAGTTCTGCGAACAAACTGCGCATCCAAAGAGCGGCTTGGGCTCCCTTTCCCAGGGCGTAATACTCCGCTTCGGTAGACGAGAGCATAACTCTTGACGTGCGTTTGGAGCGCCAGGAAACGACGTTGTTCACCTTGCCCAACTGGACGACGTAGGAGTGCGTAGATTTGCCTGTAACCTTGTCGCCCTTCCAGTCGCTGTCAGTCCAGACGTTTACCGGCAGTTGGTGCGGCTTGCTGAGGGAGTCTTCCATCGTGAAGGCGTCGTTGTCCCATTCCGGCCCCGGAAAGTCGTTTTCTCCGCCCAGGAGGAGCGCGAGAGTGAGGGAACCGCTCAGATAACGTGCTGAGTGCTCCGCAAGCTTGAAGTTATCGTCAGACGGATTGTGGCAGAAGCGGGAGAGTACCGAGAGCGTGAAGGCGTAGTCTGGACGAGTCTGGCCCATCAGGTAGAGCTCGGAGCCAACGAGAGATTGGTACTTGAAACGCTCAGCCGCAGAAGCAGTATCCTCGCGCGGAACTGCGTGGATCAAGGATCCCTGTGCAAGTGGTGTTTTCGCAGGCTTCAATTGCGTCCAGCCTTTTGCCTCGAGAATTCGCTGCGCAAAGGCGTCTTGAAGGAGGTAGATCTTCTTGTTAGGACGATCTCGAAGTATCCGTACGCCCAGGAAGTAGTTGGCGTCTCCCAGGTCCTTGATCTCGAAGTGGTAGGCTAATTCGGCTTTGAACGCGCGAATTGCGTTGGAATCCGGCCCAAGAAGCAACATATCGTCGACGTAAGTGCAAAGTATGATCCGGCGCGCGTAGTTGATGAAAACAGCGTTGTCTGATCGAAGTTGGGTGAAGCCCAGGGCTAAAAGCGCCTTCTTGAGCGCCTTCTGCCACTGGCGAGGCGCTTGCTTGAGCCCGTAGAGCGACCTGAGAACCAAGAGGACTTGATCCTCGCGTGGATTGAAGCCGATATCGTTTTCCGATGGATTCTCCTCGA